>OY735234.1:26980803-27095803 GCA_963457665.1 Thysanoteuthis rhombus | reverse complement strand
CTATCTTTACCTTTGAAGTGAGTTTTAAAAAATATATATATATGGCATAAAAATGCACCCATTATATTGTTTATGAAGTTTGAATCAAAATGATATACATCTTTTAAAGATTCTTAAATATTTCTGAAAAGCTGTTTCGTCAACATCAAGGAAAAATTCAAAATTATATGGAATTATCACGCCCAGAACCGTCAATAATGCTGATACAAAGGAATGTAACTGAAAGTTACTAAAGTTACTGAAAACTTTTTTTAAAGTAGTGAATTGATTCTATTTTCAAACACCACGTAGATCAGAGAAGAATGATGTATATTCCATTCATTATCCATAATACAATACCTATCTTGTGTAGGCTTGAAGAAATAGTGAAGAATGATTCTAGACTGTATGCTACGGTTTACTATGATTGCGAGTCATATGCTGAAGTATATGATGAATAAGACGAAGAAAGTGATAATACATTATATTGGATTTGTAATCAATGACATAAAAACTGAGTTGAAACATGAAAACTATTCGGCAGTGAAGGTGTTGAAACCCCAGAAGAATTTAATTACGTCCGAGAAGACACTGATTATTCATTTCGTGTTGTAAAGGAGAATTTTTCGCAAAGCCATATTAATTGATCAGAGGAAATTAGAAAGAAATTCCAGAGTGGGCATATCTTTTTTTTTTTCAAGTATTTCTGATGAAATTACTGAAATTCCTCATAAATCCAAAGTGTGCTCAAGCTAGTATCTTGGGAAATGGCGGTCGAACTTGAATGTTTTGCTAATAACTTCTATATCATGACAGCTACAGCATTTGCTTTTTCTTCTTACAGACAAATTCTCAGCTGTGATGATTAAGAATTAAGTGCTTAATGTATGAGGAAGATATTAAAAGATACGATGTTCCTGTAGGAAACGGACAAACAGGGGAAAAGAAGGCGATGTTATGTATACACGACATTAAGAAAGGTTGGAATCGTATCAGTACACATATTCTGTTGGGAAAATTACGCATGAAACGAAAGTAGATTAGCACTGAATGGAAAACTATCACAGCCATCAACCTTTTAGATATTTCAAGTATTTTAATCATCAAATACAACATTTGATTTCCAAAAGACCATTTATTTGAAGAGAGGAAGAAAGCGCACCAATTCAAAAGAGGAAATAGACGTATACAATGTTGCTGTTCCGTGATAAAAAATATTCCTATTCGTTAGAAACTGTTGAATGGTAACAAAATATTTACTCACATGCTGAATGTGCAAATACCATTGATTTACAAGCAGAATGAAGTCGTATTCAATTTAACTGATGCAGCATATCCAAGTATATTTCATACAAGGAATCAGGAGATGCTTGAAAAGGCTTAGTTGATTCCTCTGCCGTCAAGAAAGTTTTCCAAATATACATTAAAAATTACAATTAGTGCCTATATAACCCGAGGGAGCAAAAGGAAGTTTTAATTGGTGTTTCTGGGACTGATCAAGAAAAAGTTTTACGGTGACCACTGGTTTAAAGTTAAGCCACTTTCTTTCAAGACAAATATATGATCTACAAACATTCTACGGGGAATACTTTGACCTTTTACGTGGGTGGACCCGATGATTTGAACCGAGCTATGTTATGCAGACAAAGTGACGAGATCTATGAATAAGTTGCATTGTCGAAATGACTTCAGACTTTATCAAATGAGACATTGGCTAAACGGTGTATCTTTGCAATACCTACCAAAACATTGAAGATATAAACAATGGGGACAATAATTTAGTTACACCATCACTTTTTGCAACATTGAGCTACAATAACCACCAAAGTTGGCCAAAGGTTCTATCCTTTTTTTAAGAAAATATGAGCATGTTTTCGTGTGTTTGTTTACATGCATGTGTATTCCAGCCCCTCAGGCCGTACCGTTTTGTCTGCAGACGTTATCAGTTCTTCATTAGATCTATTTTACAAATATTTTTTTCATTCGTAGAAAATTTTTTTTTGACCTTTTGCCGGCATCAAGTTGAGCTCTGCATTAATAACATCTATTTTTGGATTTTTTCTTGTATTATTTATGATGTTTTCGGATAGGAATGCCAGTGATGTCATAAATATAATTTATTGTGACCACATTGATTTTTTGATTGAATCTATTTCATGTTTCTCAAAATTTTAACGCTACAGTTGTTCAATAATTGACTGTATCCTGATTCAAGATAGGCTCCTAATCAAAATAAAATTCATAACTAGACAATCATGAATACTTTTGACTAACCATTGTTTTTGAAATATATAGATATTGTTGTGCAAGAAGCTGATGGTAGTCTTGTGTTTTTGATAGTTACTTCATTTTTTTTTCTATCACTTATGAGAGCAGCGAGACATATGAGATAAAGTGTAACTGGAGTTGTGTGACGAACTGTCTATGGAAAAGCAACTGTAGCCCAGATGATGAATGGTTACATACATGCAAGAGCATTACGTGTTTATATTTTAACATCTTCTGTTTAGTCGAATCCATGATGAACTGACTTCAATATCTGGGCTACCACAAGATCCACAGACTTAAATTTGCGAAAAGTATTAAGTAAGTTCAATCATATTTGACTACGTTGATAGGTGTACTGCTCTGGGAAATTAAATTCAGTTTTCTTTTGAAAAATTCAAGAAGGTTTTGAATAATCAGGTTCGAATTCGTACTTTTAGTTGTTTATCTTCCAGTTTTTAGGGGGAGAACAAACTGCAGATTTTGATTCGCAAACCGAAGTATTGAATGGATGGTTCCATATTTTCGCAAGGCAGACCATTTGCACAATGCAGAATTTACTCACTTTTATCAATATTCCATGGAAGATTTGCCAAAAAAACAAAAAAAAGAATGTTATTTCAGAACTTCCGAACATTTCCGAAAGAAGATTACTTTATTTTTAGATTTCTGGTCATGTTCCTTAATAGATGTGTATTGAACAGACTTTACTGCGAAGCTTTTAAGCTATAAGTGGACTCATGCGTGGTTGGGGAATAACAGATTCCCCTCAACGGAGATGGGTGTCATTAATTTCAGCCCGTTTTGAAATTTCTGAGTAGTCAACAGGAGTTGACCTAACAAAGAACAGAATTTTGAAAATCTCGTTCGTCAAGGGATTCAAAAAGTATCGGCAAATTTTTCAAGAACAATTCTGCTACAATGATTTATCAACATGTATAAAAATCATATACGTATGTTTACAAATACATGTACACATCATCATCATCATCAACAGTCTTTTGACGTAGTCGTTGGACATACGCACATGCCCATACACACGCATATCCATATGAGTATACACACATATATGAAAAGGCACATATCAATAATGCAAACAATTACACAGATGGACATACTCACATATGCATATACAGTTGTCTGCATACATATACACGTGATCACATACATATTTGTATACACACAACCATATACTGGCATACATACTCCTGTGTGCATAAGCATACACTCATACATTCATGTTTTTGTCTAAGTTAGCAATACGTACCTATGTCTGTACTTGTATGCCTTTGCATATGTATGTGCGATAGTGTATATGTGTTTATATGCATATCTATGTGTGCACAAGTGTGTATGTGTGTATTTACATCTATGCGTAATTATGTGTGTTCAGTTATATGTGTGTGTAGTCATTAGATCACTTCTATATACCCTTGTAAGAAAATCATATCTGAAGGAGAATTATTGTAGATGATCTGTAATGGTAGATGAATTGTTGTAGACAAATGGTAATCGTAAACACATCGTTATTGACAAATTGTGATCGTAGATGAATAGTTGTAGATGCATTACAATTGTAGATGATTTGTTATGAATGAATTGTTACCGTGTGTGACTTATTGCAGATAAATTTTAATCATTGCTAAACTGTTCTAATGGATTGTAGTCGCAAAAGATTACTGTACATCAATCGTAATTACTGATATACTATTGTAAATCAACCGTTCTCACAGAGGACAGTGATTGTAGATCGATAGTAATCGGGGAAAATCATTGTCGATGAATTGTAATCGTAGATAAATTGTTCTACATTGACTGTAATCAGCAGAGTTATTGCAGATGATTTTTCAATCAATAGCAGATGAATAATGGTCGTAGACAAATTGTTATAAATCGATCGTAATTGTAGATAAATTTTTGTTGATGAATTGTACCCGTAGATATATTATTATGCATCAATTTTAAATGTTGATAGCTTGCTGATTATATATTCTAATCATAGATAAATTATCTTAGATCACCCCAAGATTAATTGTGGTTGAAGAATTGTAATCATAGATGAATTATTGCACATGGATTCTAATCGTGAATAATGGTAGATGGATGATTGCAGACAAATTGTCGTTGACGAATCCATCTAGAACAAGTATTCAAATGATGTTATGCAATTTATTACCTAGCTAAAACGCGTATCACATCACGTCGGATATCAAGACAATAATCAAATATCTCAAATGTGCTGATATCAGATTCATCAATAACATGCTATATAACATTTGGCTTTGAATAGTAAAGAAAGTCAAAGCACTCTCAGGAAGTAGCTTCTGATGTTCAACAGTTGCGGAGGGGAAGTAATTCCTATGTGCAAACCAACAACAAGTAAAATAAAAAATAATGACAGAAATAATATTTGGGTCCAAGCTAAAACTTTTTCACCAAATGACCTTTGGATGTTCACATAACAGATGTGAACGAGTACTTTGAGTATGAGTAGGCGAATCTAACACAGTAATTTCTCGATCGTACATTTTTAAGAGAAGGGATGAAGTGTTCGTTAGTATAAATACTTCTCGACATACGACAGGGTTCTCTTCCAATTGACTGTTCGTTTTTCAAAGTGCTTGTTTGCTACCCATTACCATAAAAATGTAAATTTATCCATTCTCATCTTGAGTCTGTTACTCAGTGTTACCAAGTTAGGTGAGATTTTTTGATATTTGCATTTTTGAAATATCTCTCAGAATCGGAAAACAAACAAACAAAAAAAAAATAAATGAAAGAAACGA
Source organism: Thysanoteuthis rhombus (assembly GCA_963457665.1). NCBI lineage: Eukaryota > Metazoa > Mollusca > Cephalopoda > Oegopsida > Thysanoteuthidae > Thysanoteuthis > Thysanoteuthis major. Next base: position 27,090,773 of record OY735234.1, on the reverse strand, counting down.
CTGAATCCTAAAAGTAAATTCCCCTATACTTTCCCTTCGATGGAATGAAAAACTAATTTGTAATCGTATTTTGAAGGAAAAGATATGTAAAAGAAATGATTATAAAAATTCACGTTTTGAACTTTTAAATTCGACCCATTACACTCTACCACTGTGCTTTTAGTAAGTAAAATATCGTTTTGTAAAATTTAAAAAGTACATGGCACGGTAGGTATACGTATTTACGCCATTAAGATTTTTTTTAATGTAGAGGTATAATTTAAATATTCTCTTGCTCTTAATAAACTATTGCTCATAGGTACGACTAAGCAAATAGCTAGATATACACATATATTTAAAAAAAATTATTCTAGTATGTAACTCTCATATTTCCATGATTTTTCATATCCATGCATACGGTCGTTTGTAAGGACAGATGGTCGTAAGTCGGGGACTAACGGAAATTTTTTTTGGTCAGGAAAGCTACTATGCTTATGATGAACGAAACCTTTTTGGATATGTTAGATTTATGTATAACTTATGTCGAAAGTCATAAGGTAAAAATCGTATCTTGATTTTTGATTATTAATCTGAGAGGGAAACCATTGATATATTAGAACAGGAGTGACACGTGGTAAACAAATCTCCTAGAGATACAATTTCTGATCGTATTACACCAACCACAACTTCACAGTTTTACTCTCTAGCAAACCCAAACGACAAACGAGCTCATTGGAGCTCATGTACATGGATGAAGACCAAACATTATTCTGCTCTAGAGACAGAAAACTTATAGTCAACGTTGCCCAAGATCAAATAAAATATCCAACAGTTGTCGTTGTTTGTATTTTTAACTGCTTTATCCTATCAAACTTTGACCGTTGGGTTTTGGAAGACAAAAAACAAAACAAAACAGCGTAGACCAAATTTTTAGTATTTAGTCAATATTAGTTAGAGTTGTGAAATTTTATGATTCACTCATGCAATTACTGGATGGTCCACGAAATAAGCCTCGTACGAAAAGTCTTAATTAGAAGGATCCAGTTTTTGCGAAAAAATCAGCTTTTAAGCAAATAGATGAGAGTATCCAGTGGAAGAACCAGAAAGTCGCAGGAATTTTTTCAAAATAGTACAGATCAAAATATAAGATACTTGATGTTTAATCAGATAGTGTTGAGAAAAAAAACCTTCGATACATATTCTAAACTGGCATCGAAGAAATCAAGCAAAGAATCACACTATGATGGCAAGCTTTTGACAAAACAAGCTTGACCGTCAAAAATAAGAAGATCCCATTAATCCTAAAAAGAAGGGTGTATAACGAATGCATTCTCCCAATGGTAACTCATGGAGCTGAAACATGGAACCGAACCATGAGACAGATCCGTTAATTGATAACCATGCAACGTGCACATGAACGAATTATGCTGGGCCTCACATGGAGAGACCACATGACGGCAAAATACATCTGAGAAAAGACAAGAATCAGGGACATCAATCAAAAATCTCTAATGGCAGTGGGCTAGCCATGTTGCACGAATGGTGGACAACCGATGGACATCGCTACTCACGACATGGATCCCCCGAGATGACATGCGCAACCAAGGCCGGTAGAATATTAGATGGAGAGATGAGCTAGACAAATTCAGAAGGTATGGCTCAGCGACATCCATGATAAAGAAGTTTGGCAAATCCTGGGGAAGGTCCATGTCCAACAACGAACGTTGAAAGACTGATGTTAATGATACCTCTAACTATTGCAGCTACGAATCAACATTCACACGGTATGTGCTTACTGGTACAGAAATGGTTAGGTAAGTATTCGGGTCCAATGAGGTGGAGTTGATCCAGTGAGACCTGTTCTTACCACCAAAGAATCAGCTCTTTTAAGCCCTCTGAGCCTAATGTGATGTAACTGGTAGCTTGGAGACAATTGTATACAATATAGTTTGCTGAACTCAGCGGCGTGTAATACGTTCAGAAGAACTATATATGAGAACTCCCAAGTCTTCGTGATAGTGGTATTGAATAGTGGGTATCAAATGAAATGAAATGATCCAAAAATAAATAAAATATTTGAAGAATCGAAAAATTAACACGTTTTGAAACATTTTGAAAAATATTACATGCCTGTGTTTATGAGTTATTATGTTCATGTGTTCTTGTGTTTGTATGTTCCAACACTTTTGACCACACTGTTATGTCTATAAGCTTGGAAATTGGCATCAGTACTCAATCAGATATTTTCTGAGAAAATATCATTTCATATTGGGAAAATTTTTTTGAACTCCTGAGGGCCTTATCTCGACGGGTTTATTGATACCATTTAGATCTACCAAAATCTAGATGTTTCTAGATAATATCTTTACTCTATTTGAGATATGATGCTGTTGAAAACAACAATGATGTCATGAATAGAATTTAGTCATACCATATTTATAGTTCGATGAAAATCGTTTTATATGACTTCAAATATGACTCTACAATTGTTAAAATATTAACTGTGATAGTATGTATTAATACTAATTTGTCATTTCAACTATCCATTGTAAAATATTTGGGTTTCGATGTGTTAAAAGACGATTGGTTTTTGGTATTTGGCATAACACTCTTAAAAATAGGCAAAAAAAAGCTCTTACTCAAAAGTGGTTCCGCTTTTTCATAAGGATTGCTTTTTAATTCATGTTTTTGAAGCTGTAACAGTTTAGAAGTTATTGCAAAAAATGAAAAAAAAATATTGAAACTCTCCTGCCATTTTTCGAAATTAAAATTTTTGATTTCGTGTATATTTTTTGACTTTATGAAAAAGAAAATGTATTATCCAGAAATGTTCAGTTCGTCATGAGCAATATTTCAAATTCATAAGAATTTTCTGTAGCTGTAACAATTTGGAAGTTATTGTGAAAGAATGAGATCCGGTCGCTATATTCCAAATGGCGGCTCGAGATCGTCCTTGGGTCTACAGGGCTTAGTATTTTCGTCAGCAGGGCCCAATAATCAATCGTAAACTTTCAACTTTCTGCTAATTTCTCAGGTCGATCTTCTTAAAATACTTCCATTATCTGTATCAACGTTAAACTTTTACTTATGACCATTAACTAACCTTGTGAAAGAAGTTTTAAGGTCCCATATCAAATCAATTTCTTTACTGTCAGCTTTGTTTCATTTCATTCTATTTTGATTTAATTAGTAAATTGTAAGAAACCATATAGACCAAGCAAATCTGAAATTTTTTTGAATATTTTAGGCTATATTCTCTAATGTGAATTATTTTGGTAAATTGAATCGCTAAGTGTAAAAAAGTTTTCAAACACAATTAATTCCGACTTCAGATACCTAACAAAATCAATTACTATGAAATAATTTTTTTACATCCTTTGTTATCAATAACATAAAGATTATTACGATACAATTGGTAAGTTACAAGTTTCAGGCGTTTTTATCAATGATTCTGCTTTTTTGTTAAAAGTCTTTGAGTAGGTACTTGATTTGGTGGACGCAGATGTTCGAAGAGAGGAGAATCTGCAACCCACTTGACTGGTTTGTTGAGCTAAAGAGATTTGATTTCCATTGTAGTTGCAATGAAAGACGAACATACACTCACACTGCCATTGCTATACAGTCACAGTGGCACGCTTGAGTTATTTTAAGAGCGCTTATAAAAATGTCATATCTATATTCTTTACGAAGCGAATTATACAAGAGTCCTTCTGAAAGTCAGATGCTTGGCTGAAAGGTACTTGTTCTTTTCAATCTAACTGAAGTTTTATCAACGCTGACCATGTCTACTTGGGCAGTTATTTGGTGTCCAGATACTAGTATTACCACTTAACTGCTCAAGCATGGTTGCATATTGGTATCTACCAGACATAACTGAAAATATCTAAGCCCCAAAGATGATTGAATTTCTTCAGTAGTGAGTCGGCCTGCTAAATTATCTTGCTAATTTGATCATATTACGATGGCTGCTTCATACAAATACTCATCGACGTACGTGTAAATACATATTCAAGTGCTCCTTTCTTTTATCTTGAGTAAATATTGCTCCGTGTTGTTTTGATAATGCATCGAAGACTTTTAATTTAATAATGATAAGTAATAAATGATGGGTTGGTGAGGACTACGATCCCTGAACCACATTCTTTCTTTGAACCCCCACTATCCTATTACACATTTTTCTCTCCATCAGAATATTCCCATGGCAACCAATCTTTTTCAAACCTGATCCCTGGATGAGCCTTACTCACACAAGCCAGTAATCAATTCACTTCGCTGACCACAGCGGCAGGAGAGATTTTGAGTGAAATGTATCTTTTTACTGATTTCAGATAATTATCTATTTCTCGGCCAGATTTTAGACCTTGCTACTTAAGATGAAGCTATCTCTCGTGTTTTGAATAACTGTTTCTAAATATGCAACAACACAAACATAACACACTACGGCTCTGTCTCTCTCTCTCTTTACTGTTCAACTCTGACTGTTTTCTCTATATATAGATGTATATGGAATATCAATAATTGTGTCTGTAATTAAAAATGACATACATTATTTTAATCTTTCAGTATTCTTTTCTTATTTTTTCATTACAAGGAACAGACCTCTGGTTCCAAAGAATATCAACTTTTTCCCCCCAAAAATAAAGCACTTTCGGTACTATCAAACTGCCATACCCTATATCAGAGTAACGTTGTACTGTTCAGAGTCACAGTGAAATCTTTTTGATGATATTTTTCCAAAAAAACATTCTACAGAAAGCAGAAGACCAATGCTTAATTCAACAGTGAAGTATCAACAAAGGATACTTCTCTACCATGACACTGAAAAATACAATTATATCCCAGTGATACTCCCTGTCAATGATTTTCAATGAAAAGTGTATTACAGAAATTATGCTGTCAGAATATATATATATATCTCCCCTATTCAGGGTTGAGCACTCTTTAAGTGAGGTAACTCATTCATTGTAAGCTTACGCAATGCTCTTCCATAGCAATAGAGCATTTTGGTGGATGGGGAACACATCTGTAAATAAATATATCGCTTAAATTCAACCTTTCTAACCGTCCAGTTCCGTGGAGCAGAGATAAGATAACGGCCTCCGGGTCTGGAGCAAAGGTTTCAATCCCACATCGTGGTACTAAATGGGATAATGAATAGTCTATAGCCACACTGAAGAGTTGTAATAGAACAAAACAGCTGTCCATGGACGACACAACAATATATATATATATATATATATATATATATATATATATATTAAGAAATGGATATCTGTGATCAAACAGAATGAGTTATGAATTTGTGTTATTTAATGTAGATACTTATCTGAAACTGTATCCCGTCATTAGACGGCTAATGTATAGGTTGGCCATTTCAACGTAACGATGCTCTTACCATTGAGTTAAATAGCCATCATGTACAAGCCCGAACAACTGTTTCCAACCAAAATTCTCATCTTGCTCATTTCTGATCTATAAGCTTCTCTCAACACGACAATGACCAAATGATACATTCATCATGTAGCAGGTGATCATTCTAAGTACAGTTCAAAAGTATTATAACTCACACACACACACATATATATGTATATATATACATATATATGTGTGTGTGTGTGTGTGTGTGTGCGTGTGTGCGTGTGTGTGTATAGGGAGTCAATGGGTGTATCTCTGTTGTGTGTCTGTATGTGTGTATTTCTTCCACCACGATTTCTTGCATTTTCACTCATATATATAAATATCTTTCCAGTAAAAAGCCCTCTGATTGGTTGCTAAATTAGATCATGGTTTAGCAATCGGTTTTCGGGATATCCAAAATGAATGGACACCATTTATACATGTATTTGTAAGTGCACATCAGTTATAGATAAAACCAGGTAGGCAGAGAGGAAAAAATGAACTCTAATTATCGATTAAAGGAGAATATGAATAACATAACTGGTTCACATATCTCATACAGTTCTTGTACCTACCAGAGCTTCATTATCATATTCAATAGTTATCATGAATATCCGGACAAAGTTACATTTTGATTCTAATCATTTGGCAAAGAGAACCAGAATTTTGCACCCAGCATAACAAAGTATGCATTTAGTCATGTTTTAGAGTTCTGGTTGAAGGACTTCTGGACAATATTTTCAAATTAATAGAATTGCTAAATAAAAATGAAAAAAAAAAAAACACAAGTTGTTCTTGTCTGGTTTAGAATTGAAGAAGCATTCTCACAGTTCTATTTCAAACAACGCTAAAGCCATGCCTTAAGGTTTTGATTGCCTTGATTGATGTAATGTAACTGTTTAAACCCTCAAACTCGAAAGATTAGGAGTAAGATGTCTGTTTATCCACTTACAATATTTTTGATTAGTATAGTACGTAGATATATTCATGTACATATTATTTGATAAGGACAAACAAACAACCCCGAGCAGTGATAATATACAGATTTATATCTGATTACTTCGGAATGAATGAAAATCTTGGATATTTATCAAGTTTAGCTTAGGAAGAAAACTCTGCCTCGAGCATTCTTCCTCTATTCAAGTGTTCAGATAGCAAGTGGAAACAGTGGTTTACACGATAAAATAGACGTAACGATAATGATAACGATAAAACATTTTTTCGATCTCTCAATACTGTATTAGCACATGACTGCAAAACCAAAGTCACAACTGACATCAATATTGCATGTTTCAACGTGTGTTTCAGTTTTACATCTTGAGAATGGACATAGCATGATGGCAGACAAATAGCTTCCACCACTTTATACATTCCTGCAAAAAATGTGAGTCGAAGCAGCTAATTTTGTTATTAAATATTAATAACTAGTTTTACACAGGGGGAATTCACGTTCTACGAAATTATTCTCTCAGGAAATAAACCACCACCACCATCACCACCATCATCATTATCATCATCATTATCATCCAGCAATTTTAAGTCAAATACTATACAAAGGCCCTTTCTATCTCCTTCCATGACGACTGCAATCACGCTAACCGGAGCCAAGTCTTCCATTTCATGTCTATTCTGAATTCTACTGAATTCATTGTCCCCTGAGCACCAATCAGTTATTTTTTTTTTTGAATTTCCATATGTAAGGGGGGCAATTATGCCCTTCATCCTATCAATTCGTGTACAAGGGTATGATGATCTGTTTATAAACACTGAATGCGCTGTGTTGACCTCTGGTTATCTTTCAAAGTCAATTTTATGTCAGTTCAATTTCGACAGCCACTATGGGCTCGAAATTTGCATTAATTGTTAATTTGACTGGGGTATTGATATAGAATTGATGACCATAACCTTTGTTGATCTTTGATGGTCAATTCAGGGACAGATTTTGGCTTTCTTATTTGCGATCCATATTTCAATATCCCTATCTTAGAATTTACGACATTACCTTTGAGAATTGACTTCTTTCTCCCGGGCAATATCGAGAACTGCAGTTAGTATATATGTATAACTATAATCTGTGACAAGCCCAACGCCCGACGAGACAGGAAGCAAACACCCTCTGATCTTGCCTCTCATACAGCCTTCTCAAACCTAACTTGACTCTCACTTACTCGGATGCATACATTTTCAACAACTTCATACTGGACAACCCTACAGAAATATTTCCATTTTTCTCCTCGCCTACGAACATGAGAACAACTAAATTTTCTGTGAACTTCTGCCAATATTTTTCAGGAGAAGATGACTGGCACCCGTTGAAATGCATTAAAACACGCCAATGGAATGTTAAAAAATAGAATGTAACCCCTGCTTTCTCTCAAGTTTTTTGTCTTCGCCCTCCAACTGTCACTTTCATCAGCATTTCACATTCACAATACTGACATATATATCATTATGAATCTACTGCTAGACAAAGGCGTCCCCCATTTCCTTATATGATGAGCGTGATTGCATTTACTCGTACCATACCCAATTCTTCAGCTGGTGTCACACAAGCACCCGTCAGTGGGCATTTTTTTGATCATTTGTTGGCTTTCCTTCTTACTAAGTGTCCTACCCATGCCCATTTTTTATGCTTAATTACTAGAATTCTAAGAAATATTTTTCAATCAGTATGTGTTATCTCTAGAATTGCTCTTTCTATCGTCCTCCATGCTGTTCTTAGTTAGTCTCAATTCTATATATATAGTGATAATGTATTATTGTGTCATCTATGTTTCGATGTATTACATCTCTTCAGTGTGACTATAGACTTTCCATTATCCCATCCGGTACCGCGAAGCAGGATTGAAACCTTTGCCTCAGACCCGGAGGCCGATATCCTACGATGAGCTACAGAACTGGACGGTCAGTGAGGCTAAATTGAAGCGATATATTTATTTACACATAAATTCCTTATCCACCTGAGTGCTCTTCTATGGAAGAGCATTGCATAAGCTTACAATAGATGAATTACCGACACTTAAAGAGTGCTCAACCCTGAAAAGAGAAGCATTATATATATATATATATATATATATATATATATATATATATATATATATATGGAATGAACTATCATACTTACAACAAGCTCCTAACATCATAAAAAACTTTAAAAAATATTGAATACTCCCAAACAATCACGAAGCAAGAGAAAATTAGAGGGGAAAAGCATCACACAGAAACTGGACATCAGTGATAGGATGGGAAAGGTATAAGAAAGATGCATCCATACTCATGAAGGATCTCAAACCTGACTTCATAAACAAACCCACAACTAAACTCAATAATCTCACTAAATCAAAGACTATTGGTGAGAAATTACTTGGGTCAAATACTCACCCAGTTAAGAAAATAAAGTCTTCCTCCCAAACAATCCATTGTGTAAAATATTCAAATGAACGAACAGGAAATTAGTTGTAGGGGGAATTTCAACCCATTCATTACAGAACAATAGAGTAATTAGAAATACTACTAATAAACAAAAACATAAATGAACTAGATTGCAATTGTACAGACAAAAATAGATGCCCTTTGCAAAACAAATGTCTCAAATCAAATATTGTTCACCAAACCGAAATATCAACATAGAAGAAAGCCTTACAGGTGGAATATTATATATGAATATCAAGAACGTCTTTTTCTCTTATATTTGCCAACCTTTTATCATCTTTTATCAATGAAAAGTAAGAAAAAGTACATTGCAGTCAGCATGATATTTAAGTCTGAGTGAAAGCAATTTCAAACGGACGGTAGAATGAAAAATATTAAAAGAAACGCAGATGTGCAAAAGTATTGAAACACTATGCAATTTATGCCTGAATGAGAAATTCAAAATTCTTAGTTTTACCAATAAAACAAAAAACATGAAACAGAATTATCAAACAGAAAATGAAATACGATTAACGGCACTGTTCAAAATTCTAACCAGCAAATATAACTCAATAACCATCATATATATATACTAAAAATAACTAACATAGATATCTCATTCACATTGTCACCTCAAAGAATAAGCCAATCAGCATAATTACCTTCGACGTGGGGAAGCTGACCTAACCCAATATAATCGAACAACCCTCTATAGTCATATAAAAAGAATCCTGGCATGGAAAATAATTATAGAAGTACCACTTACTGATAATGTAAACACCCTGGTTTGTATATCATAACCATCGGAAGACATACACCCCAATTAAACAAAATGAATATAGCCAGCAATAGCCGAGCACTGATCTAAAAAAAAAAAAGACAAAAAAGAGAAAGACCCCACCACTTAGGATAGGAAACTCCTTCAAAAAATGTACCAATCAGGAATCCAAAAATAAATCGAATGATTTGCCTGAAGAAGCCCAAATATAAACATGTTTGTGTAGCAGATCTTCATTCCATTATATATATATATATATATATATATATATATATATATATATATATATATATATATATATATATATATATAATTAATGATCTTCTATTCAGGGTTGAACCCTCTTTAAGTGAAGTAACCCACTCATTGTCAGCGTATGCAATGCTCTTTCATGGGAATAGAGCACTCTGGTGGATGGGGAATTTAACCTATGATAAATATATCAGTCTTACTGACCGCCAAGTATATATATATATATATATATATATATATATATATATATATATATATATATATATATATATATATATATATATATATATATATATATATATATTACCAGGCATTCTCAGCGTTACACAGTGAGATATAATTATTGGTATTATAACAACACAGGGGAAAATTTATATTTCATGAAGTTTTCATAAATTTATATATCTGTTTGAGTCGATTATCTGCACCCAATCCTGTGTCACGTTTAGCATTATAGTGTAAAATGAAGCCCTTCCCGCCCAGCTTAATAGTTGACTGTTCTAAAAAGTGACAAATTACCAGAGGAAACGAAGATTGAATGGATCAAAAGTACATGAAAACTTTTTACAATAATTTATTTCATTTTTTCTGAAATATTGGACAAGAAGAATACTTGTGTATAGCCCCCCCCCCCAGGGAATGAATATGGGCCTCCTGGGTGTGCAACACCAAATATGAGGAAAATTTGCATAAGTAATGAAATATCAACCAAATACCCTCCTGTATACTCATTTAAAACAATTTTGGTTCATTAGTGAGTGTTGTGTAAGAAATATATTGAAAAACAGAATGGTTTCACTGTGTTGTCTGATTTGAAATTATTATACCCCCAAAAGACAGGAATACATGCTAGCATTTTGATAAAGTAAAAATATCTATAAAAAATACATTTGTAAAAATAAATCACCAGAAAACATTGGAATGGATCTCTAAAAACGTTTTGAAATGAAAATGTTGAGAATCTTTGAAATTTTTTCGGCACTATATATATTGTTGTATGTTTAAGGTCTTTTGGGGGAAAACTTCTGAACATTTTTATGAATCTTTCTTCTTTATACAAATTAGAAATGATCTCCGATGATCTTGATCGACCTCTGAAACCAATACCAAATATTTCATCACTTCTACTGTGACAGGGTGTGTCCTTATACAGAATATTAGCTTTTTCTGTGCAAAATTGCCCCGAGTGGCTTGAAATGATTGCAAGAAAATTATTATTAATGAAGACCTTTGAGTTAAACTTTGCTCTGCTTTGTTGTGGCAAGATCTTTAATTGGATACATATAATCAGAAATGACCTCTGATACATAGCACATGTCCTCTGCTGTGAAAGGAAAGTGCCTATATATATATCTATGTATATATATATATATATATATATATATATATATATATATATATATATATATATAATTTTAATTTTGTAAAAATAATATCTGCTGAAAGACAAGGTAAAGTTTTGTATTATAATAACACTGCAAACAGTGTCAAAATTTTAAAAGATCGCCCATTCTATATCGTTTTCTGTGGATTGATGTACTAGTATACAAACTTTCAGCTTCCCATGTGCAAAAATGGCTCACAAAGCGGAACAGACAGACATAGTGATGGATTTTGAGTTTTATATACATATATATATATATATATATATATATATATATATATATATATATATATATATATATATATATATACACATATATATATATATATATACACACACATATATATATATATATACATATATATATATATATACATATATATATATATATATACATATATATATATATATATATATACACACACATATATATATATATATATATATATATATATATATATATATATATATATATATATATATATATAAACCTTACTGCTTTAAACACTCAACACATTAGAAAACTTCGAAAAAAATAATTCCTCCAGATCACTCCAGTCACTCCTTTGTAAAAACCTGTTATTGTAATTGTTTGAATCTTTTCACTGTTTTTTCTTTTTGTTTTATACATACTTCGATATCATGGTACTATGTGCACATTTTTTCTTCATGATGTCATAAGTTTTTTACCATGTTACAGTCATCATCACCAGTCTTTCAACATCCGTCGTTGGACACAGACCTTCCCCAGGATTTGCCAGACTTCTCTATCGTCGGTGTCGCAGAGCCAGTATTTTCTAAATTTTTTTCTAGATCATCTCTATCTTGTATTCTGTCGGCTGCAGTTTTGCATATGATCTTTTGGGATCCATGTCGTGAGTCATGATATCCAGCGGTCGTCTGTCATTCTTGTAACATGGCCTGCCAATTGCCATTCAAGTTTTCGAATAGATTCAATGTCTCTGACTCACATTTTCTTCCTTACATACTGTGCTGTCTTGTGGTCTCTCCATGTAAAGTTGAATATGATTCTCTCACTTGCGCTTTGCATGCTTCTCAGTTTGCGATTCTGTCTCTTGATTAAGTTCCATGCTTCAGCTCTATAAGTGACTATCGGAAGGATGCATTGGTTGTATACCCTTCTTTTTTGGATTATTGGGATTTTTTTATTTTTGAAGGTTGAATTTGCTCTGTCGAAGGCTCGCCATTCTAGGGTGATTCTTTACTCGATCTCTTCCTCTTTGGTGTGTTTCATAGAAATGTGCTGTCCTAGGGAGATGTAGTGGTCAACTTTCCTCAGATTTGCATTATTAATTTTGACTGTTATGTCCTTATTCTCAATGTGATCTTAGCACATGATTTTTGTTTTACTGAAGTTCATGTGTAGGTCAACCTCTTTTGCTTTTATCATTTAGTTAATCTAACATAAGTTGGAGATCATGGTTCTCTGCGAAATGGACGATGTGGTCTGCAGGTTACTTAGATATTTGCCGTCTATTTTGATGCCTCTATTCTCCCAGGCCCAGGTTTTTCATCTAGAGGCAGGCTGTGAAGAGTTTTGATGGGTTGGTATCACTTTGTCTTACCCTTTTTCGAGGTTGGATGGAGATGGTCGATGGTAGAGTAGTTTCTTCTAAATGCTACCTGCTCCCGTGGTTTAGTGATCCAGTTAGTGATGATTTTTGTGAAAAGTTTATAGATGGAGTTTAGTATGCTTATAGGCCTGTAGTTTTTGGGGTCCTTTGGTTTTCCTTTTTACATGTAGAAGCATCATTATTGCTGTATTCCAGGCTTTTGGGACTTTACTCTGTTTTAGATATAAGTTTTTTTGTCAACGATCTTACCAGCTTTATTGAGTAGATCGATGATGATGTTATCTGGTCCAGGAGCTTTGCCTTTTTCTTGTTTGTTTGATGGCATGGTCGACCCCCATAGTGTAACATCTGGGAAGTCCTCGACCTGATTGTCTAGGCAGCCCACATATTGGTCGTTTTTTGCTGCCCATGTTTTGAATAGTGAAGTTCATGGTAGAATTTTTTGGCGCGTTCGACAAGTCCATCTCTGTCTGTTGTGTCCCCGTTTTTTTTCGAGTATCCTAATTATCCGTTTCCGTCCAATACTGAGGGCTTTGTTTATTGCTCCGAAGCCTCGATGTTTTTCGAGAGTAGTTTCGATGATCGCTGTCGTATACCTTCTTTTTTTTTGTTTTAGTTTATTTCTGATTGTTTTGTTTAGCTCGGTCTCTTCGATGTTTTTCCCTGTTGTTGGTGGTGGTTTGAGGTTTCTGCGTTTTTCAGTTTCTTTGTTTCGTCAGAGATTTTATTAAAGGTGTGTGTGCTTCTTGGTTTGAACTCAGTGGCAATTTATATTCGAGAGGTTGTTATTTTGCCGTGGAGTTCGTTGATGTTGGTGTCGTTTTCATCGGTAAGTATTTTAAATCTGTTCTTCAATTCTAGTTTGAAGGGTTGAGTGAATTCATTTGGTATGTTCAGTGGTTGCTGTTTGGTGTGGAACAATTTTCCACGTTCTTTATTGTTGTTTACCTGCATCTTACACCTCATATTCTATGGTAGCTTCTTAGGCCTTCTCGGTTTAGAATTTGAATGTCTTTGATGGTATCGCTTCCGTCCATTAGGATGTAGTCTATTTCGTTTTTGGTTTCCTGGTAGGGGCTCTTCCAAGTCCATTTTCTATTGGGGTTCTTTTTGACGAATCTATTCATGATCTTGAAGTTGTTTGCGGTTGTAAAGTTTACAAAATCTTCAACTCTATCGTTCCATTTTTTTTTAATCCAAATTTTCCAACGCATCTTTTGTCTCCTTGTCCTACTGGTGCGTTAAACTCTCTCATGGTAATATTGAAGTATTCTTGCTATCTTGTAATAGGGAGTTGAAATTACTATAGAAGTTGTTTATCTCTTCTTTGGAAGTAAGAGCGTACACTTGGATGACATTTAGCTTTTATCTCTGAGGCACATGTAACGGTATTGAGAGTTTAAGAACAAAACAGTTATATCAACATGTTACCCTAGCAGTGATGATCAACCCATTTTCAACTATGATTTCAACAGATAACGTGTAATTTGTTATTTCATATGTGGTATTATCATGATGTGTTGTATATGGATGCTTTTTTTATACTACACATCATTTAATTTCGTGAAGTAGAGGTTTTACTTCCGAGGGTTACCGCCAAGAACGTATTTGACGATGAGGGATCATTATATATAACAACAGATGTGACTCGTTCTTAGTGTTACTCCTTTCGCGTGTTCATGTGAATATTGAATCTGTAGTGTAGGTTTTAATCTCAAACTGCATGCAAACCAACTATATATATATATATATATATATATATATATATATATATATATATAGTAAATGTTGAAAATACTACGATATTACTTACCCTGTATTTATTTTTACAATATAAAAACATGAACGGATATCTTATGATATTTAGGACATGATTAGAAAAATATTCACCACACATAGTTCTTGGGAATTGGTATTCGGATTATATATGCAAATCATTAAAAATTCAAATTGACTGTCCTGACTAATATGAATATTGTAATTGCAATAAAGCTGTGTAGACTAGACTGATTTGGATGATATCAGTTAAATCAAACATTTTTGAATATGCAGATTTCGGTTTTGGAACTTTAGAATTGCCCAAAAGCTTCCATCTAAATCACAAGTCACGACCTAAAATAAGGCATAAAAATAATTGCCCAAAGGTCAGGTTTATAGCGGAGAAATTTATTCAGCGCTCTCGTTCACAGGAACAGAGTGCCGTGCAGTCAAAGATAGTTTTTCACACTAGCATTACTGACACGAACCTTCTTACATTTGAAATCGGCAACTTCATAGCTTGACTGGCCTGTATTTGAAGGGTTTGTTCTCCCCCAGAGATATCCTTGTTTAATCTATCTACAAAGTTAATGTATTTCTGATACCAAACATGTCCTCCTTGGTACACTATTCTCTTAGAAACGTTCTTTCAAACGATTGACTGCATATTGTATCTCTTCCCAGAAGTTCCCTCTTTGCTTTTTCTATTTTTATGCATATGCTAACCTCTTTATCATATTATATCAATGGTCGGTAGAAAAACACATCTAAATAATTTCGGTAAAAATTCATGATGGCTCAAAATCCAACTTTTTGTTTTGAATGCCTCTAGCTATAACGGAACCAAACTATCCTTTTATTTCAAAAAAGAACAATCATTTAGCTAGGCATCTCAACTCTCCGTCAAATTGCTCTGACCATTTTACTTGTCTTTACTATGAACACCGATTCGGGCAGCTTTCATAAGATTTATAATGCCTCGTAGTAAAATGTCAGACAGGAATAAATTATGGTTCCTTGCTTTCAAACGAAATGTTCTCTCAGACATTTCTTGGAGAGCAAGATTAAACTTGACTAATGTCTCCCAATCAAGTGGCACCTCAGATCGGTCGCTCACATTTTTCACGTGAGATTATTACTGCTTGTCACGCTAGGTTTACCAATGAATGTCAGCTAAAAATGATTGTAATTATTCTTATAACTAAAATATCCTAGCTAAGTGAAATTTTATCTGGTCACCACGGAAATCACGAGTAGAAGTTCGATAAGTAATAATTAGATTCAGTGACATGCATTATTAAGAGTGATATGAGTGATTGAAAAAAAATGGGTTGGGTTTTGTGTGTCTTTTCTTGCTTGCATCGAAAAAGTCATTTGCAAAGGCGAGAAGAGAAATTAAAACCATAGAATGCCAGGCAATACTCGAGATTCCTTCTAGTTGGTAAAAGGTGCACGTTGCCTAGCGGTTGACAGTGCAGGGAAATGAATCGGCAAACTGAGTTAAAGATAAGACTTAGACTGTTTGCAATCTTTTTTCTGATAATGCACGTGGGAAAAGCCAGGATCCAGCTCTCCTCCGGGGACCAATTAACTGAGGTACAGCTGGAGTTACATGGACGTAATTTCGCTTTATTGAATATGTCTCACGTTGTTTCCAGAGTTGTTATCTATGTAACTGAAACAAACGCCACTCGTACTTAACAACACCCCTGCCAACGTCGAAAAATATTTCATTGACCGTAGGTGTTTTTTTTTCGATTAGAACCCCCCCCAATTATTTGCAGTATCCTCCTGTCTCCATGTGTGGAGATGTGATCGTCAGCATATTGCATTAATTTCACTCACACAATTCAACATATTTAATGTGCTTGCACTAGTTGAAAAAAGAAAACGACACCTATTGTATTGATATAGAATTATAAAATAAATGATATTAATCATTCATTCAAAATCAATATCACACTTTCTTGAAAAATGACCGATGAAAGTTGGAGGATCTCGAACCACAATCTTCTAAATGTTTCTAAAAAACTTCGATGACATTAATGAAAGGTTAACCAGTAAACTAAAAATATCAACAAAGGACAACAAAGAATTTTATTCGCTATTTTTAGCTGTCAATGTTTGATATATATAGATATATAATCATATAATTGTTATACATATAGTTGCAACTACTCGATTTTCAAGTTGTATCATGATGAAATGATTACTCACAAGTTAGTTTCACTATTGCTATTTAGTCTTCAGTTACCCCCATTACTACTGTTGTTTGAGTATATCTATTCATTTTCATTTTTTGTTTGTTCAACTCTTTCTGTGATATTTGCTGTTTTATATATTTGCAATTTAAGATTCTATATTTGATGGTTTGTCTCATTTTTTATTTTTTTCTCTTTTTATGTAATACAACATTTTTCGATGATTAAATCGATTATGCTATTTTGAATTGTTTTAGGAGGTTATTGCTTCTATTTTTTCAATTTGGTTTTATCGGCTCTTGTTTTTCTTTAACAGTTTTCAGCTTATATGTTTGAGGTTAGTGATGTTAATGCCAGTTTTATCATTGTTAGTTCTCAGTTACTTCCATCACACCTGTCTTTTTTTGATATATCCTTGTATTTCCCAAAATATTCATTTTTTCATTTCATTCTTGGTATTTCAACTCTAGGTATTCACATTTTGTATTTTTTTCCGTGATAATTACTGTTTATATATTTTGGATTTAAAGTACCATATTTTATATTTTATGTTACATTCTGTAATAGTTTCTTCATAGATATTTCTTTTATACGGTTCTTGATATTTGAATTCATTATGGTGTTCCTAATTGTTTTTGGGTGTTATCGTTCCAAATTCCCATTCATACATATATGTATTAGGTTTAATTAATTCTTCTTTTTTCGATTTTTCGTTTTTATATTAAAGCATTTTGATTGTGGTGTTAATCTACTGATCGGAACTTCATTATTTTTTCTGTTATATTATTCAAGTAGGAATGTCGTCTACGATTTCACGTGAGTTACTTTTTTCGTTGGGTGTGTTTTGTTGTGAATTCAATTATAAGTAATTTTTCTTCTAGACATAGCCGGCATTTTTTATTGTTTCTGTATGTTGCTGTTGATCTTGAAAGTTCTTATTTTATCGTGGGTGCTCTATTTCATTTTTTATCAGATTCCATAAGTATTTTGACAATGCTTTTGGTATCATTCATTGTTGAATGATTTTTCGTGGTTATTGAATCTCATTTTAGACTAATGAGTGAGACACCAATGTAAGATTTACTATTGTTTATCAATGGAGCGTATGGTTACTTTGTAAATCATGTTGTTCTGTGTGTAACTGGTTTGTTGGGCATTCATCAACGTTCTCACAGCTACAAATTGTTTTCGTTTTTTTTGTTTTGTTTATTCATGATTATTTTATCGTTGTGTTTTGTAAAATTAATTTTTTGTGTCTTGTCTATTTTATGACACGTTTATCTCCAGGGTATCATTGTTGGAAATTTCATGTAATATGTTTTCTTCAGGGAATTGTTTGATTAAGTTTGGAAATGTTCTCCCAATGCGTTTTTCTACGTTCAAATCAAATTATATGTTCAACCAAATTATTCTCCTGTTTTATTTTTTATGTTTCTGCAGTTGATATCCTTATTTAGGTTTTTATTTTGTTTTGAGGCGTGCTTATAAATGTTTGTTGTTTTGTCAGTTATGTCTTTATCCAAGCAAGCTAGTAAAACGATTCAAAGTTCAGATATCAATATAGGCCGATTAAATTCTATAAGAGAATGATGTCCGTTGCAAGTCAATTTACGACTGGTCTCCAGAACTAAACCCTAAGACAATAATCATGTGAACTGAACATATTCTAATCGATATTTTAGGCAATAAAACATTTCAGGCCGTTTTCTGCCATTTTACAAAAAAAACTAACTTACAGTTAAAATCATAAAAACTGAATTCATCCAGGATTCATTATGAAGCATTAATGTCGTTTAATTCTTTAAGAAAAATACCACTATGGACATTTGAATAGAAAAAAAAAGTATAGAATATATTTTTTTTCACCGAACAAAAAATAAAAAATCAATTATCAAATTTTTGATTGATATAATTGGCAAGGAGGGTGGACGTTAGGCTTAAATACTTCAAAAGCAGTACGATACAAATCTTTCTAATTCAATAATTTTTTAGAATTCTAAAATTCTATAACGAACATCAGTTATGTAACCGTGATGAGTATGAATAATTGATCTTGTCGTGTTTAAAAAAATTCAACATGTGTCGAGAAAAATCTTCTGTAATTTGTAATCTATCATTTTTTTTTTGTATTAATAAGAATTGTCTACTTGTTGACAAGGTGAACCAGTGAAGGGTAAGAATTTATCGGCGGGAAAGTTAGTCCATTTATATTACCATAAGTCTGTTTTAACTGCTTACACAAGTATTCATTGGGTGTACTGATAAGAGAAACAAAAAAAATACAAAAGAAAATCTGAATAACGTCCATAATTATGTTGTAACAAAGCTAAATATGAATATATAGATATATAAATGACCATTGGTAGTTTTGGCGACAGTTTTGGTTTATGGTTTCTAATTAGGTTGAAAAAGTACTTGCCAAAAATTATCGATCGGCAACGATTCTTTTGATATATATAACCCGAGATCAATATGAATCGCCATGTGACCAATGTCTTTTTAACATTGTGCTGTCTTGAGGGTGATCAATTAGAAAATCGGAAAAAAGAGCTACCAATAACATCGTCAATCTTGGACAGTGATCACTGAAAAAGTGCAAAATTTCAGAAAGAAAAGCATGAGTGCTACCAAGCATAAAGAGAAGAAATAATTTCGTATAAATTTACAATGCAAATTGAGCACTCTCTTAAAATCCCATTCACAGATGGGGAATTTCGAAAAAAAAAAAGATATATTTTCTACACATTTTTTCTTATAAATGTATGAATTTACAGTCATCTGGCTCTATTGGTGCGATTCATACAGAGTCAAGCAGACCATCTTAAAATCCGAAAAAAACCTATGTTGACGGTTTTGATTGGTAGTTCCTAAAATGCTGATACAAAATTGTGACCAAAGCTCCAACCCCTGGAAAGGACAAGGAAAGATCAGTACATTTTTGGAGGCTGATTTTCCGAAACAAAAAATTTGTAAACTAACTGAATGACGCTTGATGCATTCATTTGTTCAGTTGCACGTCATTTAATTTTTTGGGTTGTTTCAGAGTCTTTTTTCTATTGAAGTCGATAGCTTCTTAATAAGGTTTGAATTTACTTCATTATATGTTTCCGATATTTATTGCTTCTTTTATTGTTTTGATTTTCTTAGGCCATCATTTCTGTACAGGTTTACGTTTTCTCTATTAGTGATACTTTTATGGTGTTTGATATACCTATAGTCATGCGGGTTCTGATATTTCAGCTGAATCGACATCAAAACCGTTTGAGTTTCTTTTTTAACCCAAGTTTAATCATGCTGCGTTCGGATCATTTTCCTACAGGGGTGTATTATTTTTTATTTTATCCTCATTGATGTCGGTATTCGATTTAGCATTTTTTGCCTCCTTATCGTTTCTTCTTTTATCGAGGGTGAATGAATTATTTATACCTAACTGTTTTTTGTAAGGTGTTCATAAACCAATCATAAGTGTTCCTCAACAGGTTATAATTTAATTCGTTCTTTATTTTTGCATTATTTTCATGATTAAGGTTGGTTGGTCTGAAGTTGGTTTTATGGTCGTCCAGTGTAATATATGCTCGTTATCTTTGTATACTATTTACCTTGTTCTCTATTTTTAGTTTTTCTGAAATGATTTTGGCTTCTTCATTTATGTTGTCTTTTGTATTACGGTCACATATTTTGTAAAGTTTCTTTGAGTATTTTTCATACTTTTTCTGGTTCAATTTTGTGATTTTTTTCTGGTTTTATCAACAAATACCAAAATATCATTAGAATTAATTACTGAATTTCTTCTAAATCATTTGCCAGTCTTTCTTTTTTACTAAATTGCTCCTTTCTTTTACTTTCACATCTTTTATCATTTGAAGTTGGTCATCTTCAAAACCGTTTGGGATTTTTTGGTACCTAAATCATATTTTCTCGGATTAGTTATTTCATCATTGTGTTGATGTAGAAGTGTACTACCCATCTTCATTCTCTTGATTGAATTGTTTTATTCTGTCTATCAGTATAAGTTTCTAGCTATGTTGGTTATGCAAACAAAATATAATGTTGTTGTTCTCCATCAACATTATTATGTAGTTACAAAATGAACAAATGCTGCTCAACTCTAATGTATATGAATTTTCGAATTCGTTTTTTCTCTAAATCTTTTTGGCGAATGCCAAGAGTTGATAAAACACCCAAAGTTTGTAAATCACAACATACAGATACTAGCCTAAAATACTGTAACGTATCTATTTCATTCTTCTGTCTATACACTGAGATATGGGTATCAGAGAGAGTAAGGGTAAGAGATAGTGATGGTAGTTAGTCTCGGATAGATAGGAGAAGCTATCAGCGCATTGAAGATTGCTATACGAAGTTTCGTCCCTTTCTTGAATCATTTATATAAAAGATCACTGATTACACCAACCTATCTTTTTGAGTAACTGGAAGTATATCGAGTGTCAATATGAATAATGAATATCTTTTTATCGTTCTATGTTGATAATACATTTTTAATTTAGAATGTGAAAATATTTCAAAATGTGTTCTTTGCATAAGGTCATTGTGACTTCACTATCTACTCATGTATGTTATAAAATCTTCCATGAAGAATTCACTTGAAGGGTGTCCTTGCCGTCCATTGAGCTCAATGTAAAGTCATTTGATTTGTGTAATGTATGTTTCGTTTTCAATATGTATATATATTTATATTTATATATATATATATATATATATATATATATATATATATATATATATATATATATATATATATATATATATATATATATAAAAGATAAGTAAAGACTTATAGTTATAGACACAACCCCAGTTCGTCACCAAGAGAAGATCACTAAACATTGGCATCTGCAAAGTCAGGAAACACTGAGCAAACATGCATCAAACAGATCTTGAAAATGAAATCAAAAATACCTAATGGGACATAAACCGAATGGTTGTAAAGAAATCTGTGTTTTAGAAAAAAAGATTTCTTGAGTGTAGTTCATTTTCACCAGAATACTTGCAGTGTAAATTTTTGGATTCGCCCCTAATGTAAACAGACCTCTTTTAGATCATTTAATTCATTGATACCTTTGAATAGTAAAGAAGAAAGGAAATTGATTTATCGGGTTATATCATGATTCTGCATAATAGTAACATCCACTGCTTATCTTGATTCTCTGGACAAAACCAATTTCAGAGAGATGAAAAAAGCGTAATGGCGTTCGGCTTTTGTTTTGCTGTGGGTCATTATAGAAGCTGTGAGCTCCCTTTTCCTCTTGTTTCAACACCCCAGTCTTTCATTGTGCTCTCTACCTTGATCTTACCTTTCATACCATCCTAATGTTTTGGAGAGTTTTAGAGTGCTTAGGATATTTCCCCATATAGATTAATAGTAATTGTTAGTTCGCTTTACGTCATTTCGAAAGGTGTTATATGAATGCTCCAGTCTAGATAACAGGTGGTGCTTGTACATACTAGTGAATAAAAAGTAAGAAGGAGAATCTTCTGAAAGCAAGGCACGTTAGGGGTGAACAATGAATCCATTACTTATTTCGCTTTTAATTGGACATTTTCACTGAAGAACATGTTTGAACAACACCAAACGCGAACTGAGGCATCATTTTAGCATAAAAGTGCTTTGTGAATTGGAACCAACACTAAAAACTTATGATGGTTTAGGCATAAAAACAAAACAAGGAAAGCTCTATTGATGCTACCTGTATGCGTGACACGTACGTACATACATACACACACAGAGGCTGACTAATTCAGGCTGATTGCTAGGACGGACGAGTTAGCAAACAACAAAAATCAATTTTCATCTCAGTTTGACATGATAAATTAAGCCACATTTTTTGAAATTCAAGAGAAACCTTATTTGGACTCTATCCCTCACGTGATGACTACCCACAATATTTAGAGAATAAATACACTTTGGGTCATGCATTATTCATACCTGAAGCAAATTTATTCGCAAGATCCCTGCTCAGTGGCCTGGCGAGAGAGCAAAGGTTATCAAATGGTAATTGCAACGCTGCCTCAGCAGCTATTTGTTTGAATCCAGCGACAACTCCATTTTCTTCGATTGTTTATTCTATTCACGCTGTCCAGACTAATTGACACATTATTTGCGTAATAACGGGATATCAATAGAACAAGAGTTTCAAATGAATGCATTTTTAATTATTCCACCTGCTAATGTATACATGCTTTCACACACACACACACACACACATACATATATATATATATATATATGTATTGTTTCGAGACTCGATAATCCGTCAAAATGGTAGTGGGAATTTATCAAAAAGTAAAAGACTTTTTGAAAAATGTTTTCTAACTAAGACTGGCTTGTTGCTTTTCGTTCGTTCCAGCTTTTTCGAAAGCATATGTAGTGTTGCAGAAAACTGAAGCTATTCATATGTTTTGAGTGTGACGAATATAATTGGGAAAAAGTAATTTTTTGGAGTGTAGTATCAGTTTTCTAATTTCTTTCAGTTGGAAACAAAGGGGGAAGACTTTATCTCCGTATCAGCGGGAAGGAAGAAGTCAAATAAGAGGGGACAGTTTTGAGGAATGTTCTATGTGTCACTGCAAGAAATCTGGAGAAGATAGGTAGTAAATGGCATTCAATGGATGATTGTAAAGGGGGAAAAGTTTCCCTTCACTTTTGATTTCTTCAAAGGAAAGAAACTTAAGTTCACTTTTTCCTAAAGGGGGTCAACGTTTGACCTTCGAAAAATCACATATAAACATATAATATATATATATATATATATATATATATATATATATATATATATATATATATATATATATATGATGTGTACTTTAGAGAGTGAGACAGACTCGGGAGTTAAGTTTTTGGTGGTAAGGTTTATTGATCCTTATATGTCAATACCCTATTCAACATTGTAAATAAAGCCCCTTCTATAACCTTTAGAGAAATAACAGAATAAAAAGAGAATGCCATAGCAGGAAGAGAAATATTAGAGACCGACCTAAACAGCAGGATTCTGATAAATACAATGATCATTTGGGCCATATCAGTAGTAAGACACACAGGAACAATTCCTTTGATGGACAAAGGAAGAACTCCAATCAATGGACCAGCGAGCAAAGAAGTTCATGACAATGCATAAAGCCTTACACCAGGGGGCTCATCAGCATAGAGGACTGTATCCAGAAGGCCCAAAGCAGATTCAGAAAAGTACGAGCAAACAGTGAAGACATCATAAACAGCGCCCGAAGTAGTGTAACAAACCAAAAATTCGAAAAAAAATGCAATAGCACGGCAAACAAGGAGAGAAAAATGGGAACAGAAAAAATTATACAGAGAATTTAAAAGACAGAAATAAGTTGTGGTAGATGAGAGATCATTGGCATTCTACAAAAGGGGTCCCTGAAGATAAACACGGAATCACTCATCATGGTCGCTCAAAACGAATGCATCAGAACAAACAGTATCGAAACAAAAATCGACAGAACACAGAAAAACAAGTGCCACCTTTGTGGTGAAAGAGATGGGATTGTAAACCACATAACTAGTGAATGTAGTCAACTAGCCTAGAAGTAGTATAAGCATAGACTCGATAGAGTAGCAACACTGGGAACTGAGTAAATGAATGGGATTTAACCATACGGAAAAGTAGTACCAGCACAAACTGAACACTGCCCTGGAGAATGGAAACCACAAATTACTTTGGGACTTTAACCTCTAAACAGACCATCTCATCCAAGCGAGAATACCGGACTTGGTAAATGTGAACAAGAAAAGGAAAACCTGCCAAATAATAGACGTGACCGTGCCTGCAGACCATAAAGTAAAGGGGAGAGAGTGTGAAAAACTGGAAAAAATACCAAAATCTAGCAAGAGAAATGAAAAAGACGTGGAACATGAAAGTTAAAGTAGTACCAGTAATAAGAAGCACACTTGGAACTATCCCAAGGACACTGAGAACGAGATTGGAGGAACTAAAGGGAAAGATTGAGACTGTACAGACCACAGCACTGTTAGGAACTGCACGAATACTGAGGAAAGTTCTCAGAATAAGAAGTCAACGACCCTGAATGTTATCAATGGCCTAACAGAGGAAAGAAAAAAAAAACAAAAACAAACAAAACACCCAAATAGTAGTGAAGGTGTGAACCACAGCTCTGATGTGATAGTTGAAGGAGAGATCAGATGTGGGCTGAAGACCTGAGGAGCTGTCAGCGATAACAAGCGGGCGACTGGTGTGGAAGTATAAACCACAGTACCGACATTGACTATGAGAGTGTGAAGAGGAGGGCTACAGACTCGAGGAGACTTGCTGTCACTCAACCCCCAGCAGTAACCACCAGGTAACTGGTGTGAAATTTCATTGATGATGATGAGTCGAATTAACCCTTCACATCTCCCTGTTCAACAGCATTTAAAACTTATCTAACCTACCGCAAACGCAAGATACAAGTGCTCACAATACCTAGCTTCCTGCAAGGCTTTAGAATTCAAACACAAATCCTGTAGATTTTACCTCTTATTCTACAGACCAGACTGCTATATTTCGATGGTTATTCTCTGTTTTTACAGGTATTTACTTTACTCATCTTAGTTTCCCCCAAGATAGGACACTAATTAGTAATGGTCTGCAATGCCACATGCTGAGGCTTTCTCTGACCTTGTAATACGTAGTTCATATGCTTGGCTTTGCTAGACAAAGGCCACACCCGAAGGGAGCGGGTGACGATAGTAACTTTTTTTTTTAGTAACTTTGGTTTGAAATTTGGACAAAGAATTCTTTACAAGATAATTCGTCCCTGAACAATTTTTAGCACGTTATTCTTAAGGGAAAACACAAATAATTAAGATGAATTTTCTTACAGAATGAATAATAACTTTTTGATTAAACTCCTGAGTGTTCAATAATAATTCATACTATTTATACGCACGCTACGATATCCGTTTGTTGCGTTGTGCTCAACCAATTTGTCAAAAATGACCGATCACGCAAGAAAGTTAAAAACACAGAATCTTGAATAAAACAGAATATAGGGCTTATGTTTAATTAAAAGTTTGTAAAAATCTGACTCAATTAAGTACACCAGAGTACAGTTTTTCTTTATGAAAAATATGATCCTTCTTTCAATGAATTGAATTAGTGAAGATATTTTCTATTTTGTTAAAATTATCATTTCATTTGTATAATTTATATTGATTGAACATTGCTTATTTTATTTATGAAATTCCTTACTTCATTACCAGTTGAAACATTTCTTTTCAAAAATATTTTTCAATTTTATCTTTTAAAAAGAAGGGAAAACAAGACAGGCAATTTACTGGAAGAATAAAAGAGAAAGCGGATAGGTGATTTAGGTAGTTGGAGAGGAGTGTAGGAAGAGAAGCCAAACTTTCATGATGTATACAGCTGAAAATGGATCAGACACATCATCATTATCAGTCTTTCAACGTCATACTTAGACCTTCCCCAGGATTTGTCGCACTTCCCTATCATGGGCAACGCGGAGCCAGTACTTTCTGAATTTGTCTAGCTCGTCTCTCCATCAAATATTCTGCCAGCCTCGGTTCTGCATGTGATCTTTGGGGATCTATGTCGTGAGTTGCGATGTCCATCGGTTGTCTGCCATTCGTGCAACATGGCCAGCCCACTGCCATTTGAGATTTTTAATGGATTGTATGATGTCCCTGACTCTTGTCTTATCCCAGATGTACTTTGCTGTCTTGTGGTCTCACCATGTGACGTTTAGCATAATTTTCTCATGAACGGAATGAAATTTTAGTGTCCATTCTTGTGAATGAGAACGTCAAGTATTCACTTCGGGAATGATCAATATTTGATAGTAACAACGCACTGTGTCCGAAATTAAAACAGGGAGAAGGCCGAGGAGCAAAGTGACCAAAAAACTGTTGGGAAAGAAAATAACAAAGATTGAAAATTGTTGGTAAAAAATCGACGTATGAAACATAAGATTAATCAGGATGTCAAGATTCTGTATGTGGACACATTTCCAGCTGGGTCCCAATATGTATCAACAGGGTAACGGCCTAGCAATGAGTTCAGCAGTTTCTCCAGTTATTTCCAATATATATCATCACCAGTCTCTTAACGTCCATCGTTGGACATAGACCTTCCCCATGATTTGCCACAATTCTCTATCGTAAGGGTTGCAGAGCCAGTACTTTTTGAATTTGTCTAGCTCGTCTCTCCATCTAATATTCTGCCAGCCTCCGTAGCGCATGTGATCTCGAGGAATCCATGTCATGAGTTGTGATGTCCATTGTTTGTCAACCATTCTTGAACATGACCAGCCCACTGATATTTTTATACATAAATAGGGAATATTTCTCTGATCTAGCCACTAATCATCGTCTTGGAAAGTATCAATATCAGATACGTTGATGACACAATTATACTCTGGCCCTACCAAGTCGACGTACAGGATTTTTCCGATCATTTTAACTCAATCAGAGGATCAATACAGTTCATGATGAAAAAAGGAAGTATCAATAAATTCCCATTCCTAGTAGCACCGGTAATCCGTACAGAAAGTGTTTATGATACTTTGGTAAACAAAAATCAACTCATGTGGGACTTTACCAACAATATAATTCAGACCGTCTGCCCCTGCGTAAAAACGAGCTAGTCAGCCGTCTCAAGAATAAAGCATAAGTTATCAGCTGTGAGTCCAACACAGACAAAATAGGTACGACAGTTATTCAGGAATCAAAGAAATAACTGCTGTCCACCTCCCCCATCACCAGGTAAAAGAGAGGTAGCAGACTCACAAAGTTTCTATAAACTCATGTTCATCAATTTGAACATATACGAGGAGAAAAGGCAGATATTTATCTCTATGAAAAAGTTTGTATATTAGATAAGGAATGCTGCCTGAAACCAAGGAGAATCAACGAAGCAACCCATGAATGTTTGTAAGACGAGTGCAGAGCTCCACCTGGTGTGGCTTCTGCCAATCAACAGGGATAAGGTATGGATATCGACATTACCCAAATTTATGTTGTAGCCTGGCTCCCATTGGAATAAACTATTTACAACCGTTGGGAAATTCTGTTTATAGTTATCACATTCGAATATCATACCAGAAAAACACAGTAAAATAAATCGGTTGAATTATTGTATTAACAATACAATATCGTATTTACAATAATCTTTGAATACTCATGACTTTTCTCGTATAGTAAGTATAAAATCATTCCTGGATTGTTGACCTACCAATACAACTGTAAATATCACATACTGAATTCCCCTTGTTGGCATGCATCAGATGGGGAAAATGATAAAATTTTGCGAATCACAGGGTTTAGAAAATAGGGGAGATGATGTGAGATTATGGTTGTAGCAATATGTTTATCTTCATGACGAAAAAGGACATGTCTTTGTCTCAAGTTGCAAATCATTCGCGTATAACAGGCAAAAATTAGGAAAGTTTTATATATATATATATATATATATATATATATATATATATATATATATATATATATATATAGCTGAATCTAGTGACTGTGAAATGAAAGAAATTGTTCGTGTATTTAGTGTAAAATTTCCCAGATAGGATATCGTTACTGTTATGCACTGACTCTTTCCAACCATTTTGTCTCAATGACTGCTTTCATCAAATATTTTGGCCACTGTGCATTCTGGCCTTCTTCATCTTTAGTTTCTGTTCAATCGTATCACATTAAAAGATTAATGCAGGTTCGATGCATTACCTTTTATTTCTATCTTGTTCCCTCCTGATTGTTTGGGCATTTCTGCGATAAAACTTTGCAAGGGTATTTAATTTGAAACCTCCATTCAACCCTCGTCGATATTCATCTACTCTCTATTTGGGAGGCCTAGATGTTTCACTGATATAGGATTTATAGCAATATTTTCAAGGTATTGCATGGAAGTTTGATTGTGAGATTTATTTATCTATTTATCATTGTTTCTCATTATTTTGAAGGTACTGGTTGTGATATTTAGTGAGCTTGTTAATATGATGTGCCTTCCCTTTTTATTGCATTTTTGTTGCTGTTTATTTTGGTGTTTCCTGGATCTTATATGTATTTTCCTAGCTTTGGTGCGTCTTAAAGGTTTGTTTGATATATCAAACATACTTTCAAGACACTCCACCAGACAAATTGGCAAGCCTTAATACGTTTCTATCTATACCAACTTCCACAGAGTCGATTGCATTGCGTAATTTTACTCCACTTTTATGGCCTTTCTTCAACTTTATTAAATTTCTTAAATACTCAGCCTCTATTCTTATGGTCTTTTGCGGAAGTTATAAATGTCTTAATTCTGTTCTTTTAACGGAACAGTTTTACTTCCCGGAATCATATCAGTCTGCATGTTCTATAATTATTTCGATGCTCCTGACGTCATGCAAACGTCTTCAGAGAATTCCCTGTCATCTAAATGATCTCCATCTATGTTAATCCCATTCTCCCTCGGCCAGTATTCCAAGAGACACTTTCAAGATATGCTGTAAATAATTTAGGTGAGAAATATAGCAGTGCTATTTTCAAATATGTTCTGAATAACTTTTACACAATTCTCGTTAACACTTTGTTTTTGCATCGAGTTAGAGACTGTCATGTGTTTTAATTAGTTGAATATCTATGTATAAACACACGAAGAAAGACACATTACAATAATTTGACCAACAATTTCTGATTACCATACAAGACGTTTCAATGTGAAATCTTATTTCAATATCGTACTTATTCAATTTTATATTTGTTGTATCGATGTTAAAGCTCAGTCCAATGCCAATGTAAAAGCTGTATGATATGTTAATATAAACATTTACAATGCAGTCAATACTTTTTTCATCCACAAACAGAAACACTTATATATATATATATATATATATATATATATATATATATATATATATATATATATATATATATATGTGTGTGTGTGTGTGTATATATATATATATGCCAAAAACAGTTTAAAAAAATCAAAACCCCTGGAACATGATCTCAACAAGAAAAAATAATCATATAGTAGTATGAATAATCTCACATTAATTGCATTTGCAAATATTGACTGGAATTCTTTCACGTTGCATTTAAAGCTTTTTTTCTGAAACTGACAAATTCCCAGTAGGTTTGAAGGTCTAATAGATTGAAAGCACATTTGAAGAAAAAAAGTATTCTTCCCAGCATCAGGTTTTAAACCCATTTTAACGATTTTATCACTTCATTTTTACACTCATGTATAGTTACCCCAAATGATCTCTGTAAAATCAAAATCAGTTTGTTTTTCACACAAATTGGATCTTGTAAATTAAAATAGGCCTTGAATCCATCAAAAATGAGCGTAGGTTTGAATAAATTGTGAAAGAAGAATTTCATTGGCTAATGCTAATATGTATATATATAATTCATTGGATCTAACCGTAATAGTTTTCGAAAAAGCTCTAGATGAAGAGACGGACTTTAGAAAACGGAAACATAGGCCCTATTGAAACTGGCAATTTTATTTTACAAAAATTGATTCAAGTATATGCACCGTAGATGATCTGAGATCTGTTGATCCCGGGAATGACGTTGTCTCTATTCTGTAATGCGTAGTTAACAATTTCCTGGAGTCGAAATATATATACTTAAGTGCTTTATAATATATAGATGTGAGCATTGTTGAGAATTGACGTATGGTAATTTGGAGTAGTATATGTTTGTTGAGGTGGGTAGCGAGTGAAGTTTCTTGATAAAGTAGTCATGGCTTGCCCATTATGAGAATTCAATTGTTGATGATGGAAAACACAGTATATCAAAGGTTAGGTAAGTTCATATAAAAGGTAGATTCGATTTATTGATGTTGCCTTTTATTGGAATGTGTTGCTGATAACAAATTGGTGCCAGAATACACACATTTCGTACACACTCACACACACACACTATATATTATATATATATATATATATATATATATATATATATATATATATATATATATATATATATATGTATATATATGTATAATTAGTAAGTGAATTCCTCTATATAAGGTTAAAAGATTAAAGAGAAAAATAAAAAAAATTGGAAACCAAACTTTGTAGTGATAGTTCCAAGGTATGACGATATTTGATAACATAATCTGTTCTGTGAATGTCTTCAGAGGGTGAACAAATTTTTTTTCTGGACTTTACTTTCAGTAAATTAAGTTGGATTCGGGTCTCTTGTACATTAATCTTGATTTGAGCTTCGTATAAGTCAAATTGTTGGTGAGTATTTTCAGATAGAAGGAGAGTTCATGCTGGGTGTCTCTTTGAACAGATATATAAGGGTGTTATGAAGTAAAAATGTGTATGAAATTGTGTGTTAGCAGCAGTAGTCAACTTATGGTGCACTTGGGTATGATCGTTAGTGTGTGTTGTATGTAATATGGTTAGATGGTATGATAGTCTATGAGAAGGTGTATTGACAGCTGTGGTTAAGTGTAGTATATTTAGATGTGTATCTTGGTATGCGTGTGAAGGCTGAGAGGAGTGACGAGGTGTGATGAGAGTGAGAAGTTATACAAGGCTTCAAGAGATGTTTAAGGATTCGAATTTAAGATTGAAAAAAGAGGAGTTACGTTTTTTAAGAGAATAATAGTTTATGTTTTAACTCTGAATCAATTTTTTTTCATTTGAATATCGAATTCAAGCTTTGAAGTATTCTTCTTCTTCGTACAATATTGTCGGTGTTTTGTAGAAACAGAAAACTGAAAAGGTTAGTTATTGTGGAGAACATTCATCTACATGAGAACTATCTTGAACGATCCTGGTTGAGGGATCCCTGATTTGCTTCCTGTGTATCGTGATCTTATTCCTAAGGAGAGAAGTTTCCCTTATGTATATCTTGTCAAAACATTAGCAAATAATGGAATACATGATATTTTTTTAGCGTTACAAGTTGAATTTAATTCCAAAGGTTGTACCAAATTTAGAAGTATATTTATCTCTTTGTAATCAATGTACGCGTGGGCCACCATTTGATTGAGAATATTTGATTATTTTTTTCCTTTTCTGTTTTTCTCAAACTACGTGGCTTTTATCAGTGGATTTTTTAATATATATATATATATATATATATATATATATATATATATATATAGATAGATAGATAGATAGATAGATAGATAGATAGATAGATTGATAGATTGATAGATATATAGTTTCTCTAAAAAAATATTTATGACAATATAAGCTATTAACGGGTATTCTTGGACATTATTGTACCAGATTTTACGCGAGATCTGTGTGATATTATGAGTTTCATCATAGCCATCGTTTGTCGTATATTTGCCAGAAATAAGATGAAGGACATTGGACATTTGATGTTGAGGCCACGGAGCCATGTTCTGTTCACATGTAACATAGGAAAAGGGTGGATGTGTTCACAAATATTCTAAAAGCGTCATATATCTGATAGCGGTCTCCCCAACAGTGGGTTCAAATCGAAATTTCGCGGAAGAATCACGACATACCATAATTTATCTTATGATCGCCAAGACTCCGTTCGTCTATTTATCATAACCTGCCTATGGCCAATATTACTCAAAAGGTTGAAACCATGGAATTCTCTGAAGGTATGAATGAGAGCACTTCAGATGATAAGTTTTTTTTGAGGGGGGGAGTTCAAATAAGGAGTTGGTCGATTTACAAAATAATTCATCGACCTAAAATGATTTTTTACTTTCCAATGACGCAATAAAGACGCACTTATATTTTTTCCCTTCAAATTGCTCTTTTTTTATTGAAAAAAGAAGGCATTCTGTTTGTGAGTTTTACAAGAACATCTGAAATAGTTCAGTTTTTGATAATTGCACATTCTGATTTAGTACAGTTCCGGTATCGTTGAACGATCTACAATGAGTTTTTGTATTCGTTTTCCAATTATTATTTTCATCTCCCCCCATTTCTCTCTCTCTCTCTCTTTCTCTCTCTCTCTCTCTATCTATCTATCTATCTATCTATCTATCTATCTATCTATATATATATATATATATATATATATATATATATATATATATATATATATATGTATATATATTATGTTTTCCGGATATTAATGCTTTAATCCCTCCAAAACAATTTGAATTTAACTCAGTAGGGGATAGAAGTCTCTAAAGAGAGTTGACAAATCAAACACCTGTTGCCTTGTCAAAATTCTTCGATAGAAGGAAACACGTTACATAAACAGATGTTTTTAGCTGGTTTCTTTTCTCTAAACTTCAATAGTATCTTCTTAAAAAAAATATCAAAACTTACCATTGCTAGTGAGCGTCTCTGCTGATATACC
This sequence comes from Thysanoteuthis rhombus, assembly GCA_963457665.1. NCBI lineage: Eukaryota > Metazoa > Mollusca > Cephalopoda > Oegopsida > Thysanoteuthidae > Thysanoteuthis > Thysanoteuthis major. The sequence continues at coordinate 27,057,718 of OY735234.1, read as the reverse complement.
AGGGATGTTGACAATAAAGATCTATAGTGGTGCTTACTTCAAAATTCAGTAACCCAGTAATAGGCCATACTTGCTATATATCCCCTGAACCATAGCAAGATCTTATATTGATTAGTTCTGAGTTTCAATATTGGGAATTGTAATTCTAAGACTATTCACCAAGTGCATGCCAAGAACTTATGTTGATTTACTCTTGGTTTTGGATGTTGAAAATCTTAATTCTAAACGCAACTTCAATCCTAACCTCTAAATACATAGCAAGATCTTGTATTTATTTGTTACCGTTTGTGATATTAAGAACCCTTACCATAACAGTAACTCTAACCCCTTTTGCCAAATAAAAAACGAGACCCTCTGTTGATAAGTTCCTGGTTAGGGTTGTAGGTCTGTTTGGCATAGGGTCTTTAACATTTTGCATATCATTTTTCTATTCTCAGAATAAAAATATTCTGAATATAAAGTTGGTTTCTCTCCCTTGATTGTATCATGTTGTAAAGAGTCAACTATTGCACAAGGATATCTGGTTATAGATTACTGGGAAGACGGAATTGTGTCTTTCTTTAGATAGAAGCGTAACGGCATCATAGTGTCTCTCTTCTCTAGTGGGGATGAGCTGTCTTGGAGTCTGAATCTTCAAAAACTTGGCGCATCTGTCTTTATGCCCCATCCCAGACAGGTAAACCTAATTCCAATCATCACCACTACGATTTCAGACGAAAGTTAGACTAAAACTACCTCTCCTTGTTCCTTTTTCATCCTTGATTTCACAATGGTTTCTCAGTGTCAATTTTGTTAAATTTCATATATATATGAATATATATATATAAGTGTACAATTACACACACACACATATATATGTATATAAATATATATATATATATATATACACACACACACATACATATATATATTTTATATATATATATATATATATATATATATGTGTGTGTGTGTGTTTGTGTGTGTGTGTATACAATTATGATTATTTTCCAAAGAAATCTGTTAATGAAATTTATGCAAGATTTTCATTAGGTTTCTTAAGCTTTTATGGTACTATGTACGAATTTATCATGTATTGGTCATAAGTTGTTTATCTGTTGAAATGTAGCCCTCAGAGATTTAAAGACGAAAAATTAACATGGCTCCTGAACAATACTGATCAGACAACATCTTCCCTGCAAGCCAGGATTTTGATATCTGGCTTGGTTTTTTTATTTCAGGGCCGTGTCATAATGTATGTAATCTTTTTTTTTGAAACATAATCACATAAAAATAACACATCACAACATGGAAGGTATTTCTTAACATAGAGTAACCCTTTTAAGAAAAAAGCAATACATAGACACACCGCCCAAGTTTAAACCCGATATCAGCCCAAAGCATCAGAATATCACATTGCATTCAAACCCCTCTGCACATTAAATGCCAAACATCACCTTCCAATCCTAAAAATACCAACAGCCACCGTAAAATTCCTGGAAACTGGCCATTATCATCCTGAACTCTCCTCATCAAGACCTTTCTTATTTTGATCATACTGCTTCGCATAGATGCGGATAAAAGCCCCTCTTTTCCCCTTCCTAATACATAACCAAATAAAACACAACCTAACAGACTTTTTCCTGCATTAGTTTCACCGGATCGAACATGTAAACGGCGTACGAGTTCTCTGCAACCTTTTTGAAAATCAACGAAATGCATTGAAACCAGCCCAGATGTACATTTAACACTCATTAACTTCTTCACCTTCCAATTGTCAGATTACTTCTATTCTGTCGGATCACCTCACATCCTCATAATAATCCCCGACCCCCACACACATATATATATATATCAAGACATCTTTTATCGGCAAAACATTCTATCCTATTGATCCATTTCGTGTCTGGTTGACAGTGTTCCATCGATGCATTGGCAACAATCAGTCAGCCTTGTGATCTATCTACTGTTATCCCTCCTAGTGTCCTGCCCATCTCCTTTTTTCACTCAATCATTCATATTGTATCCATCACTCGATAAAATATGTATATCTATATACGTCTGCTGCTTTTGAACCAGGCTGTAGAATTGAAACGGGCACTGTAACTCCCAATCAGAGATGGATCCCTTACTGCATACTCTATTGCTGTTGGGGAGGGGGGATAAAGAGAGGGTATTTTTCATAATGAAGTGAATAAAATCTTGAAACTCTTCTTGCCTTCCGTTGCTGTCTTTGTTACACTTTTTCATTCTGTCTGTCTTACTAGATTATTAGTTTGTATTGTACTTTTTTTCTTATATTTTGACATTTCAAATCAGATCTCCAGAAGAATAAGAAAAATAACAGTAGAATAACGAGCTTAAAGTAGGTCATGAAAATGGAGGACAATAAGTCTAATAACACACCCACAAAAAAACGTAATCAAAACAACAACAACAAACAAATAAAAAAAAACTGAGACAAGTCTGATTGCTGCAAGGAAAAAATCTCCTCTACCTTCTATTCCGACTGTATACATATATATATATATATTCGATTGGCTCGTGCGTATCTGTATAATAAATGTTCGTTATTAGCGGAGACTAATTAATTTAACTCAGTCAGTGAGACAGCCTCCCGGCGATGGATTGGACAAGAGTTCAAATCACAGTTGGGCAGTGGTTTCGAAGCAGAAGTCTGCAGATCCCCAGGAATCTAACAGATAATGCTCACGGGTCAACAGCAGTGTTCACGCTCAACCTCACACTGCTACTCATGTCGTAGAGAAACCACATTAATCATCATACACCTGTATTATATATCAAAATTCAAATAAATGTAATCAATTTAGAATGGATGTGATTTTTCAAGTGAAAAAGTTGTTTATTATTGTATTTCGTTAATTACAGTCCATAAGCTAAACGCTAAAAAAGTCAGTTACGATATTTGCTTTATAAAAAGGATTCTCGAGTTTTGAATGTTTCGAAAGAGCTGTGGTGAGCATTTTTCTTGTTCATTCTTGCTCTTCTTACCGAAGAGAAATAAAGTCAACTCAAGTATTGCTGTTAGATATTATCAAATAATTTCTTTAAAAAAAGAGAAAAGGAAGATACAGAGTTTACTTTTGATTATATTTGGTTTCTTGGACATTTATGGAAGCACGTTACGTAGGGAGCTCAAGTTCCGTTTTATGGTGAGCTCACTTCACATTTGGAGATTCCATATTCTAATCCCGGCCAGACTAATTTAAGGTCATTACAGGCCCCGCCGTGGCACTTTCTAGATCTCATTAAGCAAAATAATTCTCTAGTGTGGTGATTTCGATTCTCACTGGGAGATCTCAAACTCTGGCTCAATCATAAATTAGTGTAAGCCTGGTAAGAACGTTAGTGACGCTCTGGTTGTGTCATGTTTCAGACGAATTCCCAAGAGTGGTGAGTTAAATTCTTTATGAGGGATCTCATACATAGGCCCTGTGTCAGTTTAATGAAATCTTACTACGAACACCAATAAGTATTAAGCATTTTCTGGAAAAGTTTTTTTAAATGGATAATATATATATATCTATATATATATATATATATATATATATATATATATATATATATATATATATATATATATAATACACTTTAAATCCATATTAAAATGGCTCTACCAGTATCTGCCGTCTTCTGTTAGAGATCAAGTGTTCGTAAGTCTTTTCTGGAATATAGCACACTGTTCTACATTATTTTTGCAATATTTTGGTGTCGATTGTTGATCATCACAACCCACATCATCATCATCATCATCATCATCATCAGTCTTTTAGCGTCCGTCGTTGGACATAGACCTTCCCAGGGATTTGCCACACTTCTCTATCATGGGTGTTGGGGAGCCAGTACTTTCTGAACTTGTATAGCTCGTCTCTCAATCTAACGTTTTGCCGGCCTTGGTTGCGCATGTGGTCTCGGGAGATCCATGTTGTGAGTCGCGATGTCCATCGATTGTCTGTCATTCTTGGAACATGGCCAGCCCACCGCCATTAGAGATTTTCAATGGATTCTATGATGTCTTTTCTTTTTGGATTCTATGATGTCTTGTCTTTTCTCGGATGTACTATGCTGTCTTGTAGTCTCTCTATGTGAGGCCCAGCATTATTCTTTCATGTGCACGTTGCATGGTTCTCAATTTACGGGTCTGTCTCTTGGTTGGGTTCCATGTTTCAGCTCCATAACTGACAATTGGGAGGATGCATTGGTTATACACCCTTCTCTTTAGGATCAATAGGATCTTATCATTTTTGAAGGTTGAGCTAGCTCTGCGAAAGAATTGCCGTCCTAGTGTTATTCTTCGCTTGATTTCTTCTTTTGAGGGTCTCATGGAGATTTGTTGTCCTAGGTAGATGTAGTGGTCTACTTCTTCCAGTTGTGTGTCCTCGATTTTGATCTGTGTTTTTATCCCCGATGTGGTTGTTGTACATGATCTTCATCTCGCTGAAGTTCATGTGTAGGCCGACTTTCTTGCTCTCTTCATTTAGTTCATCTGTCATTAGTTGGACGTCGTGTGGGTTCCTTGCGAAAAGGGCTATGTCGTCTGCAAATCTAAGGTTGCTCAGATACTCGCCGTCTATCCTAATTCCTTTGCTCTCCCAGTCTAGCCTTCTGAAGATCATCTCGAGGCAGGCTGTGAAGAGTTTGGGTGAGCTGGTATCACCTTGTCTTACTCCTTTCTGGGGCTGAAAGGGGTCGGAGTCTTTATGTAGCCTGATAGAGGAGCTGCCGTGATTGTATATATGTTTCAACACTTCAACATATACTGGATCTACACCTTGCCGACTGATGGCCTCCATGACCTTGGGGATTTCTACTGAGTCGAAGGCCTTTTTGAAGTCGATAAATGCTACGGCAAGTGGTAGTTTATACTCAGCTCCTTTTTCTTTCAGCTGATTTATCGAGTGCAGGTGGTCCATGGTCGAGTAGCTTCTTCTAAAGCAAGCCTGTTCACGTGGCTGGTTTTCATCCAGTGTTTTTGTGATTCGGTTTGTGATGATCTTTGTGAAAAGTTTGTATACACAGTTGAGTAGGCTTATAGGCCTATAGTTGTTGAGGTCTTTCGGGTTTCTTTTTTATATAAAAGCATTAAGATAGCAGTGTTCCAATCGTCCGGGACTTTAATGTGTTTTAGACACAAGTTGAAGATGACGGCCAGTTTCCTAGTGATGATTTTATCTGCTTTTCGTAGTAAGTCGATGGTGATGTTGTCTGGTCCTGGGGCAGTTCCTTTCTTCGTCTGTTTAATAACTTCTTTCACCTCCCACGGGGTTACTTTTGGGAAGTCCTCGAGTTGATTGCTCATGTCTTGCGTATCTCACTCATTATTTTTTAGTCCTTGTTTGGACGAATAAAGTTTTTGGTAGAATTCTTTGGCACGTTCGACAATCCTGTCTCTGTCTGTTGTTAGTTTTCCATTTTCCTTGAGTATGCTAGTTATTTGCCTACGTCCCGAGTTGAAGAGCTTGTTCATAGCTTTGAAGCCCCGACCTTTTTCAAGAGTCCATTTGAAGACTGCCGTCGTGTATCTCCTTCTGTCTTCCCTTGGTTTTTCTTGATCAATTTGTTTAGTTCAGCCTCTTCAATTTTCTCTCCCGTTGTTGTCGGTGGCTTGAAGTTTATGTGTTTTTCAATGAGATTTCTAGTTTCATCCGAGATTTTGCTAATGGGTTGTTTGCTCATTGGCTTGAATGTAGAGGCTACTTCAATTATTGATGTTGTCATTTTGCTGCTTAGTTCGTTGATGTTGGTGCTGTCTTGTTCAGTAAGAATTCTGAATCTGTTCTTCAATTCGAGCTTGAAAGATTGAACGTGCTCTTTTGGTATGTTTAGAGGTTGCGGTTTTGTATGGAACATTTTCCTGCGTTCTTTATTGGTGTTTATTTGTACTTTACATCGTACCATTCTGTGGTCACTGCCTACATTGACTTGATTTAGGACTTGGATGTCCTTGACGATATCGTTTTTGTCCGTTAGGATGTAGTCTATTTCGTTCTTTGTTTCGTGATTGGGGCTCTTCCAAGTCCATTTCCTATTGGGTCCCTTCTTGAAGAAGGAATCCATGATTTTGAATCCATTAACCGTTGTAAAGTTTACAAGATCTTCTTCTCTCTCGTTGCGTACTTTGTATTCAAATTTGCTAACGCAATTTTCATTTCCTTGTCCTACCTGTGCGTTGAAGTCTCCCACGATAACATTGAAGTGTTTTCTGGTGTCTTTGAGTAGGGAGTTCAAGTCATCATAGAGGTTGTCTACTTCTTGTTGGGTCGATTGCGAAGTAGGAGCGTAGACTTGGATTATATTGAGTTTGTATCCCTTCAAAAGTTATATTGTGACGCTAGCTACTCGGTCAGAGATGACTTTGAAGCCAGTTACATTGTCTTTCAGGTCCTTATTGATGAGAAAGCCAACTTCTATTTGTTTTACTTTCTCTTTCCCATAGCTATAAAGAAGATGTCTGCTTCTTTGTTCGATTGGTTCTTCTCTGGGTCTTCTTACCTTGCCTATGATGTCCCATTTGACATTTCTGATTTCATTTTCTAGATCAGTTTGGTGCATGTCAGTTGACAGTGTTCTGACGTTGTAGGTGCCTATGTATAAATTTTTCATCTTGTTGATAGTCTTAAAGTTCTGTTTAAATGGTCACTGTTGGATCGGTGACTCAATAGGAACAAGTGTTCCCTTCGTGAAGGATTTGGGTAGTCGCTTTCGGATTACATCACCCCTAAGTAAGTGATGTGGCTGAGTCTTTTGGGGCCGATGACCCAGCAGGAACTGACGCGCTCTTGGTGTAGAGTTTGGGTAGTCGCCCCTGAAGCATATCACTCTCACCCAAAGCAAGTGATGTGGCTGGGCCTTTTGGTTCCGAGGTTCCAGCAGGAACGGCCGATATAACATCTGGTGTGCAAATCATAGAGAGTGATGGGCCATGCCCTTCCGTGCTGGCCGATGACGTGTTGACAGGGGGTCTGGTGGATTGTCCACTGTGGGTCAGTGGCTAAAGAGCTCCACTAGCTCTTGATACATGTCCAAACTGTTCTTGTAAGTCGAGAATGGAAGTTCGGAGCACCGGGGGAAAAAAATTTTCTTTTACACAATTTGATCAATTTTCGAAAAAGTTGGATTTAAATTCCATGGTAAAGATCTCTTCCTTCTATCTCCAACCTGTTAGGGTCAGTGAGGCAGCAGTGGAAGATACCCCTCTTTTATATATTAAGTTTTAAAATTTAAATTAAATTAAGTCCACAGACGTTTAAGTTCAAAAACAAAATAGCAACAGCATAGTTGTCCTGGGGACTTCACTTTAGCAGTTGAAAAAGTTTGAATTTTTTATCTTTCGTTGCTAAAAAATATTTCATGTCTGTCTCTCAGCAAGAATTTACTACTTAGATTCGATGGAACACAGACCCATCCAACACTAGATTTGTTTAAACTTAAGTGAAAAATAGCTAAAAAAATCTCTGAATGTGCACCAATTTCATATAATATCTCAATGAACCCCTAAATACCCCCCAAAGAAAACTAACCAAAATTTAAAAGAAAAAAAAGAAGACGAAAAAAAAAACAAGAAAAACGAACAAACTCTAAAAACAAAAGAATCCCGTACATCTTCCCCCCCCCCCGCTACCTCGACCTGACATTGACTGGCTGGCCATAAAAACAAACCCACAACATAACGGTTCCCTATTGCAAGATTTAGGTTTTACATAAGTTTTAACATTCATATGTATCTATGTATCACCCATCCTCTCAGTTAGTATAATGTTCTGCACGTCTGCCTTATACGCACTAGGTCGTGGATTCAGTTCAAGGTATAAGCAAAGTGGGTCGAAAACACTTCATCAGAACAAATTTCTCCGCACATTAAGCAGTTTATTGAGTATCCTCTAAGCTGTGTGATTTGGGTGAGGGTAATTGCATCCAGCTCAGAGGTATAAATTCTCGTTCCCGACCAGACGTAAGACTTGCACTAATCATTAAGCTCACACATGCAACAGAAACCGGAACTCTCTCAACGGCCATCGTACTCCATAAGGGGTTTTCCCTCCCACGTGACGCTTTACTTTTTTTTTTAGGGATCTATCTGCTAGACCCAATTGTCCATGATAAAAATTTGAAATTTTGCAAAATACTCCCCTCAATGATAAGGGAAGATGTTTCCCTAACCCCACCTCCTAAATACGTCTTTTTATGCCAAATTTAGTCCTTAGTTTGTGTCCATGTTATATTGTATATCATAAATTTATGATTCAAACTATGCTGGTTGTATTATCAGAGGGGAGAGTACACGGCTTGAAGTTGTACGCAGGAAATATTATCTCCAAAAAATCTAAAAACTCTCCAAAATGGAAGACTGCAGTGTTAAACCAGGGAAAATCACATTCATCATCATCAGATTGGAAGATATGTTTTATCGACAACTTCATAATTCGAAAGTTTCTAGAGTTTTCCAAAATATACTTCCTTGGTCTCCATTTTCTTTAGGTTTCAATGTTCGGCCAGTCTACTCGGTGGGAAACTTCTGACAACTTTCGTTTCACTGTTTAAATACATGGTGCCATTGTACTGGCTATGGCATCATCAAGCCAATGAATTCAATCTGCTTGGATCTTATATTGTTTGCAATAAGTAAATCTTGTTTATGTTAGAACTAACCAATTTTTTTTGTTCGATTATCAGTGGATCACCGTTCCTACCCAGTAATATTTGCATTGGTACATCTTGGCCTATTTACTACTGTCACTTAGTTAAATGATAACCATAGAATTACATCGTGATGTATGCAATAACTACATTTGTTTCCCTGTATTATCGATATTATTAAATGCATTGTTGACAGAACATTTGACGATCCGATACGCATGTATTAGCATCTCTTGAGTAGAATTGTCAACTCTCAGTTTTCTAGTTGGTCTGGCTGACTGGCTAGCTATGTAAGTATCACGCATTCAGGCTATGCCAATAGAGATACAGAGTGAAAATTCAAATATTTACTTTTTTATGCCAAAGAAAGAATTACCCACACCTTTATAGGTTTTCTGGGGACAGGGTAATTTACAATGTAAGTTTAGGTTATTTATGTTTTTATGTTATTTTTTTTAATCTGGCAGCCATCACACTTGTTTTGTTTTCTTTTTGTTTATATTTTTCTCTTAAAAACACCGACATTTTAGTGATTGTACAATATTAATTCATCCATTTATCGTTGTTGTTTTTTCCAAATTTTTTAATCCAAAACAATACAGCATGCAACCAGAAGACGTTGATCACGTGATTATTCCTGAGGAATGAATAAGAGGACGTTTATCTAGGAAACCTTTTGCTGCCATGGAAGTTAGTATGGTTGTTATCGAATCAAAAACATGGACATTTAAATAAAATGAAATGGAAACAAGTGGGGAGGGGTGAGTAAAAAATCGAGTTGCTTACTATTAAAATATCTATTAACTTATTCATTTTCTATCACTCTCAGACAGGCCTATCCGAGGGTTCGGACAGGCAGTAGTGGGAGTTAAGCTTTGGTTTGCTTTGTCAATCGCAGTATAGAGATCTTCCTTTTCCATAGGATTATTAGCATAATCGACACAGATGGCACTCTTTATGATGCCCAGCTGCTTACAGAATATTGTATTCTCTGACAGTCACCCATCTAGGTATTGACCAGTCTTGACGTTGCCTAACTTCGTCGATCCAACGAAAATCTTCTGTGCGATGAGATCGTTTATTCAGACATGGTATATTCAAAGTAATAATAACTAATATTGCCTACGGGAGAATAAATTGGAAGATTATCAATGTTCTCAATTCTACCTTGTTGCACCGTGTAAAGCCTCCTAACAAGGTTAAGTGATTGGAAGTTAACATGATTAACCAACTTTTCCATTTAAAGTTACCAAATACGATTTGGAATATAAATTTGCTGGTGTAGTTAGTCAACCAACAGAAACAGTCAAGTACTTAAAGTCTTTTGGGAGCATCACTTCTTGGGAGTGTTTGATAAAAACCTTTGGGGAAGAGATTATCATTGAATGAGATACTTTTCTAACCTTTTTGAAGGGAGTTATCACTACATGTCCAAGTTTGGAAAAGAAAGCATGGATACTGCTATGGCAAAATGTAAAGGGACAGATTCAGCACATTGTAAATAAGCACCACTTGAAAAAAAAAGTCACTACCAGTCTTTTAGTATCCAACATTTGACATGAATCTTCCTCGAGACTTAATCATGTTAGGATCGACTGAGCCTTCGAATAAAAAAGACATTAAGTGAAGGATATATCTAGAATGACAAGTTTTTGATACAGCCAGATCAACCTTCAACAATAAGAAATATCAAATTTGTTTTTAAGAAAGAGGTCTACGAACAATACATCCTCCCGATTGTCACCAGCGGAGCAGAGACATGGAACGTAACCAAGGAACTGAACCTCAAAGTGAGAATCATGCATTCATGATAAAATCATGTTCAACTTCACATGGGAAGATCACGAAACAGCACAGTATATCAGTGAAAAAAAAAAACAGGAGTCAGGGACATCATAAAATCAGTTTTAAAAAAACCAACCTCGATAGGATGGTAATATTGAAAGGATATCAGACAACCGATATATATATATATAACGACTCACAACATGGATTACGATATATCATATGCGGGACTATGGCTTGCAAAATATAAGTTGGTTTGACAAACTAAACAAGGAAGAAAATATTGGCTCTGCTTATGATAGAGGGATGTAGCAAATGCAGAGACAGACACTAAAAGGTTAATGATGGTGATGATGATGAGACTATTTGCAATGTATCAGATAATTTCCAGAGTCCTTTTCGCTCAGAATTTTCATGTTTCTCAAAGAATACTACACAAGCTAAATGAAGAAAGAGAGAAATTAGGCTTTCACGAGAACATCAGTGACACAAATGCCGTGTACAGCAAATGCTTGGAGGACAAAACCACAACAATAGGAATAGAAAATGGAGAATTGGAGAAAGTAGACCATTACAAATACTGAGGACAACGAATCTCCAGGAAAACCCCAATGAAAGAGGAAATCATGCGTGGAATCACGGTAGGGTGGCTAGCATTTGATAGACTTAGATCGACCTTCAAGAACGAAGAACATTCCGATAATCCAAAATTGAAGGGTGTACAACCTAGGCATCGATAGTCACCTATGGATCAGAAAGATGGAACCTCAAGCTAAAAACCATGCAACAGAGAATCATGTCCAACAGACAATGGGTTGGCCATGTTACAAGACTGTCTGACAACTGCTGGACATCCTGACTCTAAACAAGGATCAGATGTGATAGAGAAGCCGGCAAAATATGAGATGGCGTGGCGAATCAGACCAGCTCAGAAATTATTGGCTCCTCAACGCCCATGATAAATATGTTATATCTTAGGGTAGGTCTATGTCCAATGACAGACACTAAAAAAAATGATGATGATATAGATGTTAATCTTTGGTCCAAAATCTGCCAATTTAGGATGTAAATAATCATTTAAGAATAAATTTTTTGCGATGTATTGGATACTTTTGCACCGACTGGATATACCTGAGTATATATGAAAAGCCAATTATCAAATATATCTTCCCGTATTTTTTAAAAATCTATTCAGTCGATCTATCAATCTATCTATCCATCTATATAAATGTGTTCCTCCATACCTGTTCGTTCCCATCTCAATCGACTCATATATATCTCGTTTTCTTTCGGTCTGATCTCGTTTCAGTCTATATCTCCCCAAACGATACATAAGATTCTTATATATTATCCATATTTTTCAGCATTATTGTTTGGTCTCTACAGAAATACTTAAACAAGATTCCGTGGATGAAAATAAAAATAAGACGCCATGGGTACTTCAGTTCCTAACCTTTTAAGATAAAAAAAAAGAAAAGGAGAACATTTTTAAATCTATCTGCTCCTATTCGGGTTGTAAATATTTACGTCCCTTCAATATTCCTTGTAGAATTGCTCTGAAATATAAATACGTTTGTTCTTTTCATAAAAGAGGTTCGCTTTATTGAACGAGCTTCTCAAGCAGAAATGAAATACAAGTGCTGTTATCGTAGATTAGCTATTAAATACAAGCCTTTTTATACTTACAGGGTTTAACATTTTAAGGCACAGGGCTAAATAACGCAGACATGAGGGTAAGGAGATTATGTTGCAACTGTGTTCCAAAAATAATCGCTTGTCTGACTTCCGAATCGAAATATTTGCTTTTATCTGGGCTCGAACACTAATTTCTAGTATTTGGGAGAAAATGCTATTATTCACTGGTTGGTCATTTTTTTTTTCACTGGTCATGTCATCGATTGGTAAAATGCATGTCTCTCGTTCAGTAGCTTGGGGTTCAATCTATGGTCGTAGTCATAAAATGAAAGAAAAAAATTAAAGCAATCAGTATAAAGAGTCGAGTTGGAGCAGCCTGAGCATGCATAGGCCCAAACAGACATCTTACGGAAAACATACCCGTGGGTGACGCCCGAGCAATACGATCTGAACCAGACCTAAAATACCGGTTCTTGATGTTGGACTATGGCCATGATACATGTACATAGAATACTTGCATTTGTGGGTTTCAGTTCCAGATTGCAGTCAGAGCGTCCGTGTTGTAAAATCCATCAAACAACATAGATTAATTTCACTCCACCACAGTCAGTAATTAGAAAACTGTTGCATCAAAGTTTCGAGTCAAGTAAATGATATCCATCGAAAAATAAATATGGTTGAAAAAAATCCAATTCATGACTGCACAAACTTTTTTTCCGGTTTAGAAAAACATCAAAAAGAAAAGAATATAAATCATCTAGATTCTGGACAATCTTGATGTTTCTGTTAAACTATATCCTTCAAAATAAGGCCCTAAAAGATTAAAGAGACACCAAAAAAGCGCGCACATATAAAAAGAAAGAACTTTTCACCACCTTCGGTGGCTACGGTTATTCAATGGTTGAGTTTAAAAGCTTGCAACACACTTATGCTTTTAATCAGTCTCATTTCAGAAATGGCAACGTTTTTTTTGAAAGGGTTTTGAAGCCATCAATAGAAAAATGGATATAAACACAATTAATTATATTGTTAACAAGACTGGCTATACACTGATTCTATAACTGCTCATCCTGCTAAATCAAATGGAGGTTTTGATCAAATCCGTCTAGATTTGTCTGGGATTTGAAACAATCAATGAAAATTGAATATGTTGCCAACCAGACAAAAAAATAATTCACCGTGGCTGCTCTGTCAGCGAAGACTTTACTCAGCCACCTACCCCACCAGAGGGTGGTATGGAAAGAAGTCTACGTCGGGGAAGCGTAGCTTCCCACCCGTCGAGAAAAAAAATCTGTTTGGGAATTTTGTAAACAGAAATATAAATCAATACAGTTTTGGGGCAAGTGTTGTGTCACGTTCAAAGTTCTTAAACAAAAAATTTCCCAAAGATCTTGAAATCACTTATATTTTTCAGAGGATTACTCGAGGTAGCATTACATCTGCTTGCGTTAGCAGAAAGTTTCAAGTTCTAACTTCCAATGACTAAGAATTCTCACGAATATTTCCAGTAGTTTCATTAGATGCATATTATTAAGTAAGAGTCAGTATTCAAATAAAAACAAAATTGTTGTTATCGTTATGGCGGAAACCTTTTGCAACAAGGTTATTCGAACACAATCAGAACATTGTTCGTGGTCGTCACACGTCCTTTTCGGCATTCTGAACAAAATTCAAAGCTGGATATACACTCTAATTTCAAAGGCCGGGCAAAACCGCCTCAATCATGATACAGAAATGAAACAAATGTTGGATAGATCATTCTTTGTGCTATACTTTGATACTTCATAGTATATTATTATCATAACACATGAGAATTTCGGAGTTTTTGAATTAATTGTGTGAATTAGCTTTGATTTTATGCTGAATTGAAGATTAATTCCTCTATCAACTTTAGTTGGAATAATAGACATTAAAAAAATATCGTAGCATGATTTGTCAACTGTATAAACATTGAATTAGAAATTTGGTCAACCTGTGAGAACAAAGACACCAAAAGATTCAGGTTTGGATATTTTTCTTATCTGGGCGTGCATCCGGACCCACGCTGCCGGAGACTGGGTTTACATAACTGTCCTTTTTTTGCAAAACTAAGAAACTTTTTAATCGAAGGACTATAGATAGTTCTTTTTCATCTCTTTGATCCTATTCGTAAAAAAAAAAAACAGGAATGTTGTCCGACAAAACATTACATCAAGTTCTTTTTAATTGATACAAAAATTCTGCACGATCTCAGGAATTTGAATGGTGAACAAATGTGCAGACTTCGAAGCGTCGTGATTATTTGATTCAATGATACAATGAGCAGTTGTAAAAGCTACAAAAAGATAAAAAGTCATCCCATACACTATTTCGATATTTGAACTTCCACTCTTCAACCCAGCTACGACTGCAACGTTGGAGCAATCATTTTCACTGCTTCGTAGTCTTAAGACATTGTTATGATCGAGTATGTCACAGAGGAGGCTCAATTGTCACTCTATATTGGACAGCTATAAGAAATTAACGGACGATTTTGCCTTTTTGAAATTAGGAGATGATTTCGTTGAACTCTACGAGGACAGGTTCTCCACATTCAGTAAATCAGATTTTTAAATCTGAGTATCAAAGACCACATTATAGTTCTATTTTTGATTAGTCAAGAGCTATTAATTTTGAAAAAATCCAGCATCTATTTTCTACTGCAATGCCTCCAACAAGGTCTTAATTTGTATCCAGCTACTTTTACAACTGCCCTTAGGCCCCTATCTCCCAAACAGATGCCAGGATCACCTGAAGCGTTTTTCATTCATTTTTCTTTTGTCATGTTCAATAATAATATTGCAAAGAAAAAAAAAAAAGAAAAATCTTTGATAGCAATTTTAGCACTCGTGAAATTCCAACTTTCCCTTGGGGAGTATTACCACCAACCCATCCTCAGTTGCGTGCTAGATGATATAGCGTCCCCCACCCTGGACAAATCCTGGCAGCATTCCTGATTCTGTCACGATAGTGCGTGTTGTTGCAAGATTGGTTCTGCTTCTGCGGTGTACCAATTATTTTTTTTCGATTTCTTCAACGTTTCCTTTTGTAAACGATGCAATCATAATATAGGCTTCATTGGAGTGAAGTGGAGGTTTGGCTCTTTCTATTCCATAAACTATCGTAGCCCGACGGTTACTAGACAGAGCTCACAGGAAAGGATATTGTTTCACGATATTTGTCTGCGTGATTGTTTTCATGTGCAGAGTCTGTATTTTTCTCAAATCTTAACTTGATTTATAACGGATATTACATTTGCTAAGTTTATCATACTTTGAAAATATCTCGGTAATCATTGAAACAGTCATTCCTTTTTGTGGAAGGTACGTGATTTTCATTAATAGACATCTTCTTTTCTTATGTGTACTTTGTGATTATCAGTCTGCCAAGATTATGCCTTTCAATATAATTCGCCGAGAGAAAGAAAGAGAGAAAGAGAGAGAGGAGAGATAACAGGTGTCGATACGTACAGGAGGGTTGAAAAATGTAAACTCTACCTTCTTTTCTTTATGATTCATTGAAATCAATTGTAAAGAAAATAGATAATGTTACCATTTTTTGAAGCAAGATATGCAAACAGTGCAGACAAATTTTCAAGATTACCAAGAGAGAATCAGTGTTGTGATCGCAACACTACTCAATAAATTGTGCCACGTGGTTCGGCAGAACACGTCCTGGGGATTCAAAAAATGTGTTGACTGAGATGTTAAACAAGTGAAGACTGCTTGAAGACATACAATCAGTATTGTTAGTTTTTTCTAACTGAAGTACTTCCATATCGAAAATGCGAAACTGGAGAAAGTAAATCACTTCATCTAATTAGTACAATGAATCCCTGTGAAATCATCGAAAGAAGAAGAATTCAAGCGAATAATATCTCTAGGATGGTAAGCCTTCGTTAGAGCAAGCTGAACTTTCAAGAACAAGAACATCCTATTAATCGTAAAAAGGAGAGAATGCATCCAATGCATCCTCCAGATAGTTTTCTATGGAGCTGAAGTACGGAACCTTATCAACAGACTCACCCAGAAACTGAGAACCATACAACGTGCATGCAAGAGAATCATGCTCAACCTCATATGGAGAGATCACAAGACAACACAGTATATTAGGAGATAAAATGCAGTACTAGGGCTGGCAAAAAATTGAGTGACGAGGGGAACTGTACAGGTTCAGAAAATATTGGCCTCACGATTCCCACGAGAGAGAGATCAGGCGATTCCTTTGGAAGGTTTTTCCCCAACAACGGAAGATAAAAGACTGATAATGATGATGATGATAGAAATTATAATATTCTTAAAGCCGAATGTTTGTATAAATTCAGTTTAATGTAAAGTAGACCATTTGGAATCTAATTGTAAAGATATCTGTCTGTGTGTATGCACCAAAATTACTCGTCATTCATTATTGCACGAAGTTTAAATACGTCAGGGAGGTACAGTGTCAAGTTCGGAGTTTTTCTGGGACAGCAGTTCTCAAGAAATCGAAAAAACAGAAATGATGAAAAATATAGATCCCCCTTCATAGTCTCTATAAATTCTCTTGGTTGTTCCAAGCTCTACAGATTTGGGAGAATTTTGATGTGAAATATCAGAATTGACAACACTGCAAAGAAATTGCCGAGATTCTTCGATGCTGCAGTTTCTAACGATGGGCAGAAAATTATTCTACATTACAATTAGGGCAGGCTACAATATAAATCCAGCCCTTTCATATATCTTTAGAATGAACATTGTCCTAATCACTCGTTGAAAACGATTAACTTTGGTGGAGATTCAATAATACCAAAGGAACGATAGAACAGCTTTTAAAACGTTTCTTCTCTACGTAATGACTTGAAGTTTGAAAATAACTAATCGTTCCGATTAAGCATGGTTTGACTGGTGTCTCACGTCAAAGGAAAACGTGCTGCAGAGGAAGTAGTCTCTTACAAAGCATAATTCAAGATGGGATTAATATGCTAAGAAAGTATGGAATCATATTACTATTATTATATTCATAATATACACAATAATGTTCCATTGTTGATATTCAAGGAAATTCAGTATTATGCTATTATTTGCTGTAGTCCTTGTAGCACTCGACCTGTCAATAGCTTGGATACTTTGAGCTTATTTTTCTGAAAAAGTCAATAATCTAAAGTATCATTTACTGCAGTCTAGTGATTGATTGTTAATTGTAAGAACCAGGAACTCAACAAGTACAGACCTATAAGCTTGCTCAACTGATTGTATACAAACTTTTCACAAAAATCATCACCAACCGAATTATCAAAACACTCGACGAAAATCAACCACGAGAACAGGCTGGATTTAGAAGAAGTTACTCGACCATGGACCATCAAAAAATCAACTGAAAGAGAAGGCAGCAGAATACAAAATGCACATATATATATTTAATGGTTCCAATCATATATATATATATATATATATATATATATATATATATATATATATATATATATATATATATATATGATTGGAACCATTGAATTACTGTACTGTTTGAAGTGGTTCTTGCTATGCTTTGCAGGTCGTTTTGAATGGGGAGGATGCCTGTCAGTCATTGTATCACCATGCTGTCTCATTGACACTCCCTGTTGTTTACTGACTGTAGTCAACTCAACAGGAGTTGGATATTCTTTTTATGGGGTCCTTTTAATTCTTCTGTGAGGCCAAATGCGGACAGAGATCATGCATTATAATCTCCATGATTGTAGTTCTGGATGACTATAGGTTATAAGTGTTCGTGATGTTGCTAATTTCATGCACGTTTAGGATAATGCTGGAGCAATGAGACAGTTGGTTGAGCACTAGTATGAGGACCAAAGATTCAGCTACATACATACAAACACACACACACACACACACATATTTCTTTTTCTCTCTTTCTTCCCCTCTCTTTCTCTATCTATGTATATACTTATAAGTGTATATAAATTCATTGCATCAACATTCAGCATTTCCCCTGTGATTACCCCCACATTTTTGTTCATTTCTTGCACAGATTGTTTCAGCCGTTGTGCCCTACGGTTCTTTTCAGATGATGATTTTTTTTACCATCAAAATGGTTTGGTAATGTCTAGAATGTGCTCATTCTACCGTCTAATTGCATTTGGGGTTTTGTTTTTTGCCCCAAACCAGCTGAAATTATTCAGTGGAATGCGTAGTCCCCAAGCAATTGCTGATACATTGTGTTTAAGAAATAAACAAAGATGAGGACAAAAGTCCACAAAAAACTTTTTGTAACAATATTCCCTCTTCTGAACAATTCAGACAGAAATTATAAAATCCTATAAAGCAAAAGCAAAAAAAAAAGTCCATTTTCTTTTCTTTGCATACTTCGAAGTCAATTTGTGGTGTTCGTTTTGAGTCAAAGTTTAATAACTTTTATATCTGTTTCGTTTGTTTCTAGATCAGTCATGCTTTGCAGATTTGCCTCAAAAAAGTAGCTACTGCTGTCGTAAGTTTAGAAAAAGAAATACGCATATAGGGCATAGTAATTTTGGGCTTTCTCGTAACTCCCTATCAGTCAAAAATTCTCCTAACCAGGAAGAATCGATACGTCAAGTTTATTCCGTCAGTACTCCATATTTGGGAAAAATGCACATTAATATATTTTGATATGTAGTTGTACTCGAAAGATTTTGACATTTGGTTTTGTGTTTGAAAGATTTTGACGTTCAGTTCCGTACTCGAAACACTTTGACATCTAATTCTGTACTTAAAATCATTTTGACATTTAGTTCTGTTAAATTATGAATGCTAGCTTTTGATAGGGACTATCTTGACAGAATATTACTTATTTCTGAGTTATGAAAGACAGAAAACAAGCGATGCTGTGTATGCAATTTTTGATGACATTTGGAAACATTTATTTCATAAAAATATCATCAATATTAAGAATATTTATTTCCAATTGATTTTAATCCCGACTAGATCACCCTAAAACGAAAGTAAACACTGATTGCATTGAAAATAAACGGAAAATATCGTCTGATATTCAATACAATCAATTTTCAGTGGAAAATTCTCTCATCTTGAGAACTGATATAAAAAACAAAACGAAACGATATGATGTATTGTGACGTAAAAAAAAATATTTTTCTTTTCTCTCTTGCTTCCTCCCTCTCTCACTCTTTTAATATTCCCACCCTAATTAGGATGACTGCTTTCTTTCTTTGTTAGAAACGCTGTCTATCCATCTTTGACGTCCGTCTTCATTTCTTCTGCTCTTAGAACTGTTGGCTTACATTGCAGTTAAAAGTGTTTAATCGATGACCATTGTTTATTTCTGCAATTTCCAGAATAATTAGACGCTTTGTAAACTGCTGTTGGCAGTTGACTGATCACACAAACCTTTAGAGCTAGATGTTGAATTTACCCACATCATTTGAAAGTTCATTGTTTAGAACTGATAAAGTTATTCTTCTCACCACAACCATCATGATCATCATGATCATCATGATCATCATCATGATTATGATCATCATCATCATTATCATCGGTAGTAGCAGCCTTTTAGTGTCCATTGTTGGACATAAACCTTCGTCAACAAGCGTTGCAGAGCCAAAACTTTCTGAACTTCTCTAGTTCGATACGCCATTTCATATACCTGGTTGCAAGCTGTGACCTTTATCATTTGTCTGACATTTTTCCAACATGACCAGCCCATTGTTATATCAGGTTTTTTTTCTAATGGTTCGTATAAAATATCTCCGACCCCATCTCTCCTGTAATATCCACTGCTATCTTGTGATCTCTTCATGTGAGATTTAACATCATTCTCCCTTGTGCACGTTGCACGGTTGTCAGTTTTAGGGCCAATCTTTAGATAAGATCCTATGTTTCAGGTCCATAGGTGACTATCGGGAGATGCATTGATCGTATACCCTTCTTTTCAGGATTGATTGAATATTTTTGTCCTTGAATCTTGAGCTGTGTCTATCATATGCTTGCCAACATTGAAGTGATTCTACTCTTGATTTAATGAAGATTCGTTGTTCTCCGAAGATGCAGTGGTTTTCTTACTCCAGCTCCTGATTTCCTATTCTGGTTGTTGTGTCTTTGCCATTCCCTCTTAAATCATATTAGCGTAAATTAAGTTTACTGCAGTATCACTTGTTCTATATTGTAATTGATTTGGTGTTATTTCATCTAACTCTGTGAATATAATTGCCATGTAGCCCAAAGGCTAATTCGTCCATTTGCAAAGAGTAGTTTTCCTGTATTGCAAACTAAGCTAAGATATTTACCATATATTTGACATCCATATATTTAATTGTGAAACATCTGCATGTGACCAGCGAACGTGAAAGAAAATATGCATCATAGAGCGGAGAAACAGAAGAGGAAAGTGAACAAAGCCATCAATGAAGTCATTATAGATAACTAGTAAACAATAAGGATCGACATTGATGTATTCGACATTAGAGATTCCTAATTCCTATCGATACAACTAAGTGCACGTTAGGCGAAGTCAGATTGAATTGTATATTATGGTCGACGCTTGAAAACAACTTGATAAGAGAGTAAAAGAAAAGAGAGGTGATATAAAGGCAAAACCTAAAACACTTTTGATGATTTCTCAGACATTCGACTATACCTTCTGACGCCTCCCATCTCCCGGTCCTTTTATGCAGCGTGTTAACTTTAAACGATTACACTTTCTTGTTGGAGATACGGGTTGCTGAACAGCTAACAGCACAGAAAACAAATTAGGAAAACCTAGTTCAGACTATTGCTGTGGTAGTTGTTGTTCATTTCGTGCTGATACCCCACGGGAAAGGAACTAATTTACTCCTCCCATTAGCTATGGGCAAATAGCAAGACCTATTGATCCAGCCTTGACATCCCCAGAGCTCTTGGTAAATACCCTGATTGGAAACCAGTCTATGAGACAGACTACTCAGATTCCAACGAAAAGTAGAACCTCTATCGCAGTGATTCTAAAACTCTCCATTCCCCAGAATGTCCTTCATTCAAAGGAATTACTCAAAAGACTCTGGTTCTGTGTAGTCAAGCTCATGAACAAAAGCAATACTTTTGTGGACCCTCCTACCCCCAATCGGGGGATCCTTGGACCCCAGTTTAAGAACCTTATACTGAGTGATTAGATTTTTTCGCGTAGGTTAGGACAGTGTTACTCCTCGTTATTGTTATCATGCAATCCAGAACCAGCTGTTGTATGTTACTCGGAAGGGAGATAGGTGACACTAACTGAATTCCAATATCCTGGAAAATATCATGAAGATAAAGTACTGTGTGGTGACCTGTCGAATTACTAGATCAAGGGTTGAATCGAACTAGGACTTGGAATATTTGCCCTTTCAGAAAACAACATATGTTTCCAAATTTTTTCTCAAAATTTCCTGATGTTTTACAATCGGGTAGATTGCAATGGTTTAAAGGTTTTTGAAGACTGCAGTTAAATTAAGTAGACTTTTTCTAAAGGAAGGTTGTCGTCTCTTGTGAGTTTGATTATTTAAGCGATGCATATAGAGAAAGGAAATCTTTTTCCACCATCAGGGTTATGAATATATAAATTCCAAATAACTGAAAAATCATCGCATCAAAATTTGGAATCCATCCAAGAATAAATGTGATCAGAATAAATTCTATTTATGAGATCACTGACGTTTTCCAGTATCGAGTAGGAAAATTTAGGAGCATCCAAATTCTGAGTAACCTCAAATATGACCCCAAAAGGATGAAAAAAGGTTGTGTTTAAAAAGATAGTAGGATTTAGTAGGAGTACTGATGGCACCTTATTAGTCTATTGACATAATGGCTTTGCAAGGGGGGATGGAACACGCAAAGACACAAACCAATGAATAAACACCCAAACATACACCCATACATACATACATCCAACCATATATATATACAACCAAGAATTGGAGTACCTAGAGCAAATCAGTTCTATTTCTCTCAACAGGTTGACAGCAATTACTTTTTGCTGTTTGTACCATAAAACTGAGTACAACCTATTGCATAATATTTGGAAAGGATTGTCATGAAAAGGAAGGACTTTGCATGGCACGACCGAGGATTTCCAGAGACTCAGCTAATGGCTCAGACAGTATATGTATAATAGAGCTGATTATTGAACGTAGGTATTTACTAAAAACCTGTTTTTTAGGCTCTGAAGGAGTTACTCATCTCAACTTTGAATGGGATATGAGTGTGAGGAGCTTAGTATGGAATCAACTCTCTACAGAGTTTTCATGAAATCGTCAGAAGTGAGAGGGACCAAACGAAGAATCAACCTTGAAGTCTTTGATTCCAAGTCAAAATATTTAACCCCTGGGTGACACCTATTGTGAAAATTCTGACCCTGGGATAATGTTTGTGGAAGGATGGGACACCAGAACATTGAAATTTGGATTCGATTGCTAGAAATTCAATAGAGTCTTTCTACTAAAACTGGCAATCGCAAAAATCAAAAGTGTTGAGGATAAGAGAAATGTTTTTTTGCCTATATCTCATAATCTACGTATCCCACAGTAATGAGCTACTTTTTTTCTTG
Organism: Thysanoteuthis rhombus; assembly: GCA_963457665.1. NCBI lineage: Eukaryota > Metazoa > Mollusca > Cephalopoda > Oegopsida > Thysanoteuthidae > Thysanoteuthis > Thysanoteuthis major. The sequence goes on along the minus strand of OY735234.1, from coordinate 27,035,116 downwards.
AGGTATCCATCGGAAAATGACAAATTCTGTCTTGGATACATGTAGATTCATATTTTGATAAAATACTTTGAATGGCAAAATATTTACAGATGAACACATGGGGAAACCTTTGTTAAAGTTGTTATCAATAGTCTCCAATGTTGATTGGTACAAGTGACACATTTATAGTGTAGAAACCTCTAACTGACGGAGATTGCAGATCCCCTCGACTTGAAAGGAAACAAATATATACTGTGCCTTGTCGTAAAGTTTTGGTCAACTCAAATATATCCTGTCTCATTCTGCCTGAAAGGATAACTCACTCACGGGCTTATAAAACTAAATAGGGCGTCCTAACTGCAATATCACTTAATCAGGAATTGGGAAGAGAATGTTTTTCCTCTCCGCCCGTAGCTGTTTAAAGTTTATTTGTCTGGGACAATGATATTAGTCTTTTCATGGGAGGATAACCAACGTGTCTGCAGGAACAGGCTCAGGTGGAACAATGCTAATTTATCATATTAGATCTTTATTTCCCTTCAGACTAATATGGCCAAAGTCACCAATTAAATGTATTTCCTGTCAGGAAATGGGTTCCATAATCAAGATTATTTTCTTCTATTCTCATGTGGATGCTGAAACTTAACAGTTCCTAGAGCCTGATAAGGTTGATTGAGTCAGTAATATAAATTTCTTTAGATGCCCCACCAACAGGCAATTTTTTCAATAGCATGAATCAACAATTTCCATAAATCAATAACTTTATCTTGCAATGTCTCCAAAAGGTGATTTGGTTCCTTTTCACATTGAGAATCCACCTTTCTGTAGACTGCAGAAAAGAAGGTGTGCAATTCACCCATTCAAAAGTAAATGGATCAACCCTTTAAGAAAGGGTCCAGAACCTTCATCAAATATTGCTCGTTTCTCTTTGCTGTCTTCCTGTCCTCTTTCCTATTCACCTTCTCTATTTTTTTTACGAATGATATTTTAAACGCATTGATTTTCTCAGCATTGGTGGAATTGGCTTGATTTATATATGCTAACCCAAGTCGCTTTGCTTCCAACAGACCTTCTAAGGCCAGCTTTCCTGCAGTGGAAATATTTATCACAGTGTTCGCTTGACTTTTATCATTTTGCCTGTGTCGTTTTCAACCTTTTTGTCATGACTATCCGACTGTGAATATTCCATGGGGACCATTTCTTTAAAAGCCTCGGATACGGAGGTCAAGGGTGGCAGTTTTTATAGATTTGTCACGGTTAGCTTCACATGGGTTATTCGTAGAGCAAGCTTGACTTACTCACTTTATTAAAGGATTGCTCTAATTCTATCCGTCCAAACCCGATTGAAATATCACTGTGCCTTGTTTGCATCTAGTGTAAACAGAGAAAGGTTATTCATTCCAATGGCAAGTAAGACTTGCTTTTGCTGTGACCCGGGAAGACCGTCTATGGTAGCATGATTTAAATCACTTCAAAATGCTGCTTCCACAGACCATTGCATTAAGCATGGACATAACACGTAAATTTTTTCATTGACACCAGGTCTTCCATAAGTCCACCCAGAACTTCTTTTATTTCTTATGCACCCAAAAGCTTTTTAGCGTACGATGACACTAAATATAGGATTTCAATTAAATTTTCTCGGGTCAGCCATCTCTCAAATGGCTGTCACTTGAGCATGATCATTGCTTTGCAGCCCGATAAAAAGTACTAAACCAATCACATTTCTAGCTATGCATCTCACACATATCTCACTTGAATGAAGCCGGTATTCTATGCCACTCTTCTTAATTTGTTTCTGTAGGGAAACCAATCAAGCATACTACGACACCCTTTCATATTTGAGTTTCTTTTTTCACCAAGCCCTTCATTATATCATACATATTTATCACAAATGATAACCGTTTTTGGCAACTCAAACTTTGTACTCATTGATATGAAGTAATCCAATGAGGTTTGAGTTTGGGAATACAGCGGGTTATAACCACACGTTACCTGGAACTGATTTTGAATAAATTATACTAGGTCGAAGAACAAGCACACGCTTTCATACTTTTAGATATATATATTTTTTTTCTATGATATTAAGTAGTAAAACATTATACCTTTTTAAACGTTTTATCATCTTTAACATCACACCCTCATTTTTTATATTGACCCCAAACATTTATCTAACACCTGTTTAAAAGAAAGAGTGGATGGTGGAAGGGTGGGACCTCAGAAAAATAAAATTGTCAAATTTGGATTTGATTGCAAGATATTGACTATCTTTTATATCTTTTGACTATAGAGTCAATGTTTTATAATTAAGCTGGCAACTACCGAAATCATAAAAGTTAAGGTTAGGGGAAATGTTTTTGCCTATATCCCATGATCTGTGGACCCCATAGTAACAAACTGCTCATTATATTTGTTAGTAAGCTTTGGAATTATATATAATTACCTATGGTAAAATCGTGTTGCAGTTCAAAGGGTTCATTTCTGATTCCAATTAGAGTCGCAGACCCTTTACTCTCAGGAATGAACTCTGTTACCAAACTGTGTGCAAATATATCTCACAAGGTACTAATCATTGTAATCCAAAATGCAGTAGACGTGGTGAATAAAGTCACGGATCAATTTTGAACAAGAGAAGAGTTTATAAGATTTTGCAGATGAACTAGATCAGATATATGTATATATTATACTATCTATGATGTATTGCAAACCTGATATGTACAATATATATATATATATATATATATATATATATATATATATAAATATATATATATATATATATATATATATATATATATATATATGTATGTATTATACTTTCTATGATATATTGCAAACCTGATATGTACAATATATATATATATATATATATATATATATATATATATATTATACTATCTATGATGTATTGCAAACCTGATATGTACAATATATATATATATATATATATATATATATATATATATATATATATGTATATATATATATATATATATATATATATATATATATATATATATATATATATATATATATCAGGTTTGCAATACATCATAGATAATATATTATACTGCAATGTCTGATGCATGATGGATTTGTTTTGTAGAGAGCTCGATACATTCAATTTAAACTCCAAAGTCGGTTTAGAGTAGAGCTTGAAATATAGAAGAAAGTGATTCTCACCGTGCCTTACATTTAAGCCAAGATGCTTAACCATGGAGCAATGCTAAAAAAGGTTGTCTTGCGAGCCATCATGACTATTTGGAGCTTGATCCTCACTTGGTGCTCAACAATCCTAACCTTGAGTCATACTAGAAATTTATAGAAAGTGACAATGTCTTGTAACTGTTACGAAACCCGGGAGGTTGGCAAATCTTTTTTTTCTTCTTTTCAGATGGAACTTTTCTTTGAATCTTGTTTCTAGCCGGACTGTCTCCTTCCCAAATGTTTTCAAATTAAGATAAGAGTTTCGACTGACAACAATGCCTCTGGTTGATAGAATATCAATAACAAAAACAAGACGCTTCAAACAGATTTTCATCCCGTCTTTAAAAAAACAAATACTTGTCAACTAAATATGCAGACAAAAGGCAACGCTTCCATTGATGTGTTTACAGAGTTTCATTATCCCGTCTGCAAACTATCAACAAAAACTGATACCAAATCAGTCACCTTCAACTTAGGTTGGCTATGCATGCATTATTATGCGTGCAGGCCTCACCGATGGATCTATAGGACCAGTAATTCAAACACTCATTCTCAATTATGTATAATAAACTGTGTTTAAGTTTGTTTTTTTCCCCAAAATTCCCCTTCTTTATTGTCCTTTTGTGGAGGGAGATTTTCAACGTAAGCGCACGCTAAATTGGCCTTAGTTTGTGTCAGGCTCCTTAAAGCCTTTTTCCCACAAAAATTCGGATTTTTTTTTTAGTGATCAAGCCCCACCAAAGAGCTAGAGACGTAAATTGTTCAATGATCATCCCGTTTTCTCTTTTTTTTATTGATCAACCCAACATGGTAAACTGCCCCCCCAAACATTGGTTGCCTGATTGTTTCTATTGAATGACAAACCAGCCTTTTCTACTAATGTCATTCAATGGCTGGATCTTTTGACTTGCACATTTCCTCTGTCATCTTCATTTAGAAGTGCTCACTACTCCAAGCCTCAAATAGAGAATTATGTCCGCTTTGACGCGTTGACGACACTTAAGAAATTAGTGTCACAGACCATTACTTTTGAGCCAGATCTCAACTAGGTACTCAACAAAAAAAAAGTCTTCTGTCAGACAAAAGTGAGCTTATGCTTTGGTGCCTCGCCGTATACCAATACTCAGGAAGCTCGTTTCCCTAGACACTATACATTTTTTGCCTTGTGTAAAACAATGATTAGCAAATTCATGGGTGCATTGTCGTACAGCAATAGTTTGCAGCTCCTCTCACTTATACGACGAGCACATTCCTTGCTAGCAGTTCCTTCATTGTCTCCTTAAGCAAGACAAAGCTAGACAAATACTTCAGTCTATCATCAGGTAGCATTGCTTAGGAAGTTTGTCTTGCATACAATTGCTATTATAGAGGGATCAGTTGCCAGTAAATGCTCACAAATTGTGTCCTTGTTCCATACTTTGATAATTTCATCAAATCTTTGGAAAGCGTTTTAATGTTGAGCAATGTTCAAAAGTTTCAGAATGTCGGACAAGTTTTTTTTTTCAACAATTGAAAAAAAGTTATTCCCAGCGGAGTTTTTTCTTCAAATTCTCTCTAATTTTGACGAAATTTTCGACTGATTAATTGCTTTTTTTGTTGATGAAAAAACCCAAAAAAACAAAAAAACAAATCTGTAAACCAAAGATTTTCGAACTGATGTTTTTATCACTTCCCGAATCAAAATAAAAATCTCAACTTAATCGACACATTTTTCAAAGTATTTATTCACAGTGAATTTTTCATTTCTGTTTTTCAAAGCTAATGTCATGTGAAATCTTTCAGAGTTGGCACCTTGCCTAGGAAAAACCTGTGTAGTGCTCTCTAATCTCGCTGGATTCCATACATTTATTTCCTTGTACCGGGTTATGTGCCTCGTTCTTGTGTAATAGTTACCATCAGTATTGTATATTGAGTTCAATCCTCAGATGAACTTGTCATTTTTGCTCATCAAAAAAGGACTTTTGCCCTTTAATCTAAAAAAAGGATAAGACGAAAATGTAATGCTGTTTTATTTACTTAGTTTTGAAATTTACTTGCCACCACAAAAACAAGAAAATCTATTTTCAAGTTGGTTTTTAAATAGAAAAAAAATTTCACTAATACCATTTTTGAAAAATATTTGCATTAAAAAAGGAGCTCTAGGGGCTTTCAATCTAATCTCAATTTTTAACAAAAAAAAAAAGTACAATTTAAAAATTTTTTCGATTTTTTAGGATTGAAAGGACAAACATTCCATTTTTTTCCATAAATATGACTTGTTTATCTGAGAGTGAGTAAATTCTATGAACACGTTTTTTTAGTCAACGTTGTTGAGACGTTAACGTTTGAATGACGTCACCCGGTGTCGAGGGAGATTTGTCCGTTTACAAAGTGGTCAATCACTAGTGCAAAAAGTGAACCTCGTCATACTTTTTAAAACCGAATTTTCGATTGAAAGCTTTTTAGCATCTATGAAAAAAAATCCATTTTGTCGAACTACAATTAAAGTCAGGAGTTAACTTTGTTTTTTTTACTGTAACCTGAACAAGAACAACCTTCACAAAATTCAGGAGAGTAAAAATGAGAGATTGTCCCACTGTGATTTGAAATCACAATCAGCTAATCAAGGGCGTATTGCTAATAGTTAAATGCATTAATGCTGAGAAATATACTTTCATGAATTCCAGTTTATTATGCTGTAATCATCATTTGGTTGGAATAGAAGTAACAGCGAAATTTGACTCCAGGCTTGTCATGAAAAGTTAGTCTTTTGAAATTTCTATGGGCGTCAGTGCCGACTTTGTCAAGCAGAATCTTAAAATTCTATGAGTGATAAGGGGATAGGACGTCTTTTTTATTTGGATCATCTCTAAACGTTTAATCCCTTTGTTGAGTGTGACAGGAATTCTGTGTCCGCTTTTCTTTTGATATTTTAACTCCCCAATGATACTGTTTAGAGATCGGTGCGATTGCCGCCTTTCATATCATGTCCCCCTCTTATTTTTTGCAGTAATGAAAAGATGGTTTTTATCTCTCTTCTTCCCAACGAGAATTTTCCTTGAAGCACCACTTCAGCGTTGATAAGGGAGGCCATTCTTGTAACGTCATACTATCGCATTCAAGCGCACTACATTTGGGATAAAGACTGTTTGTTTTTAATTCATTCACAATTCAACTTCAATCATTTCCTCTTTTTGTTTATTTGTTGATTTGCTTGTTTTATTTAAGTCTTTTTTAATGCCTGTCTTTCTTTGGAAGTAATCAGTCATGCTTAGTAATTGAATTTTTCTCTTGGATTTGGTAGAGCTTATCTGAGTATTTTCTACTTCTTTTTTCGAAAATATCTCATCCTGACTTTTTCCAAAAAGAAAAATAAGCTTGCATTAGATCCTCACGTTCTCCCCAGCTTATCTCTATCGAGTCAATATCTTAAAACGTTCCTGTAAAAATAATTTTCGGTGTTTTCTTCTTTCATATATCTATAGGTAATCCTCTTTTGCTTTTTCGTTGCCTTCCTGAATTCCCTACCCATTTTTCAGTTTGACTGATATTCTGGTTTTACTGTGGGGCAGCAATGTTCTAAAGTTACAAATGCAGTATTAGAATGAATGATATTTAAATGAGTCCTTTTACATACCCAGTATTCTCAAGAATTCACAGAATTATTTGTTTTGTTCCATTTGACGCTCCTTATATGGACAATTGCTGAACGATCTAAACAATGAAAGCAAAAAAGTTGGCCTACACATGAACTTCAATAAAACGAAAATCATGTGCAATAATCATGTTTAGAATAAGAACATAACTGTCAAGATAGAAAATGCAAAACTCAGCAAGGTAGACCACTACATCTACCTAGGACAACGAATCTCGATGAGACCCTTAAAAGAGGAGGAAATCAAGCAAAAAATCACTTTGGGATGACAAACCTTCGGCAGAGCAAGCTCAACCTTCAAGAACCAGGAGATCCCAATAATTCTAAAAAAAAAAAGTATACAACCAAGGCATTTTCCCGATAGTCACTCATGTAGCTGAAACATGGATCTTAACCAAGAGATAGACCTGCAAGTTGAGAAGTATGCAACGGGCACATGAGAGAATCATGCTCAACCTTACATAGAGAGACCACAAGACAGCACAATATATGAGGAAGAAAATGGGTGCCTGTGCCATCATAGAAACTACTAAAAAACTGAAATAGCAATGGGCAAACCATGTTGCAAGAATGAAAGACAACTGATGGACATCACAACTCACAACATGCATCCCCAGAGATCACAGAAGAAACTGAGGCCGACAGAACACAAGATGAAGAGACGAACTATACAGATTCAGGAAATACTGGCTCCGCTACGACCATGATAGAGAATTATGGCTAATCCTGGAGAAGGTTTATGTCCAACGACGTACATTAAAAGATTGATGATGTTGATGATATGGTCGATGCTTCCAACAAATTCAAAATATCGGAAAACTCCTCAAATATCTATTGAATCAAAACTGAAATTGTTCTTTTTTCATTGAATACATGGAACGAGGAAGTTGTTGCGAGTTCATATATACGCAGATAATATTTTTTAATCACTGAATAACAATGGTGTGATTATTTATAAATAAAACGTCTATATTGAAAATGCTAGTGGTTCTAAAAAAGTTCTCTGATGATACTTTGCAGAAAGTTGTTGCAAGCTCATCGAAAGGGAGATGGAATTATCTGAAGATTGTGTAATAATGATATTAATTTATATGAACATTTCCCTTCTGATCATTTGGTAATCAATATCAACCTGAAATGTTTTGCATTGACCTAATATAATGGAATAAACCAGTTATATTATCGGTACCAGATCATCAGAGAGAGCCAGGGAGAAATTTCTATTCGCTCTGAATAATAATGCTATGAATGAATGGGAACAAGAGATTTTTGGAAACTTTTGCATCAATCTATTGATCTTTATCAATGAACATCAGACCAATGATAGGCCAAAGAGGATTTTCAAAATTTTGAATAGAATATAATGGCAACAAATATTCATGTTATGATGATGCTGATTATTTTGACCTCAGCTCCAGGAATATTAAACGATTCAAATCATAGTATCTTCAGATTTATCTAGATAGGTACTCTTTTTTTCTAAATCAGATGGCAAGTAATTTCCCCGGAGGCTAACAAGAGATGAAAATCGAGATTATATTTTAATAATTTCTTCTTTTAAGCAGACTTTATTCAGATTATATATAAAAACACAAACGTCTTTTGAAGTCATTTTGGTACAAGAGGTCGGCCATATCCCCTGGCTGGTCAAACACTGATTATAATTCTCCCAGACTTGTTACACACTGCAAAGGAGGAACAAAGTCAGAAAAATATGAGAAGTTTTGTACGATAACCTAAGCGCATTTGCCCGCACAATTGGAGATATTATTCGGGTCTAACATCTCCATTCATTGCCTATGGAACGGACTATCTTGTTTTCATAGAGCTAAGTGATATTTTACAGGATTGATATGAGTTAAGAAGAGGATTAGGAGCTTCTAGTTCCATTATTAGTCGCGATATGAGATCTTCAGTGAATATTCTTTCTTTGGTTTCAGGTTTCGAAGTATATAAGTGTTGGTCTATTGATTTCGCGCAATATATATATATATATATATATATATATATATATATATATATATACTGATCCTTTCATTCATCTTCAGTATTTCTGACGCCTATTATAAGTGTTACTCCAGTATTCCTAATGCTTATCGGAAGTGTTACTTCAATGAAAGGGTGATCTCACCTTTGTACCCCCTGCGAAGGCTGCATGGAGTGTTGTTCACGCAGTCCTCAATACTTATCATTTTGCCTTCTCACCAGTGTACCTCATACCAAATATGCATGGAGTACTTTCACGCAGTTCTTAATACCTATTATTTTGACTACTCACCTGTATACCTCCTCCCAAATCTGCATGGTGTGCTGTTCACCTAGTTCTTAATACTTATCATTTTAACCTCTCACCTTTGTAAGTCCTGCAAAGGCTGCATGGAGTGCTGTTCATGTGGTTCTTAATGTCTATTATTTTAACCTCTCACCTTTGTGCTCCCCCCCTTGCGAAGGCAGCATGGAATGCTGCTGACGCAGTTCTTAATACCTATCATTTTGACTACATTCAATTAATGCTGAAGTGTTTGCTCTTTAAGTGATACTACAGGAGAAAGATGGTCGTAGCTTTGTACTTCCTGCCAAATCTACACGGAGTGTTGTTTATGCAGTTCCTAATGTTTGTTTTTTTTAAAACTCTAATTTCTATTTTGTGAATTTTTTGTGTACAGCGGGATTATTTTTGAATACTATTCAAATATTATACGGACAACATTCTCTCTTTGTATCATCTCAATCACCAGTTTCTTTCTTGTCTTCTATGCACATGTGCTGGGTAGCAATTTGCGATATTCCACGAATTCAGAAGTTAGTCGACAGACTGATATTTTCACACACTACACGTGGTCTCAATCTACGGATCTTCTCAGACCACATCAGAGTTGCATCTACAATTCTGGCAAAGACAGCAGATGGTTTTATATTATCTTGCATGTGTGTTGATTACTTTTCTCCGTTTAAGCATCTATCATATTGATATCGGTACATCTTCGATACATTATTTGACGAATGTGCTTATCACATTGGCTCGAATATATATACTTGTACTCTTATCATACACATATTATATTTCTCTAGATATGCATAGGTACATTGATATTCATGAATATGATTTTTATAAAAACGGTGGGATGTGCGTCACTTTTGTTGAACTGACAAAGACATTCGACATGACAAGTAAGATTGATTTCGACATAAAAATGGAGGATTTAGGCCTTGTTTTTCAACACCCAGTACATTCCTTAATATAATATTCATACATAATTATAACTTGCGAAGACCTCTTAAATAGTTGATTTTCAATATAGAAATGGAAGATTTATGCCTGTTTGGACACTTTTTGAGACCTTGCAAAATTCAAAAATCCTCTATTCAACTGGTGTTAAACTGATACTCTACCTTGATGAAAGTTGATTTTCTCTTAACAAAGTCTTGGTTTAACCTGTTTTAACTTGTTTTTTTTAAAACTCTGTATATTCTTAAATATAATATATATATAACTATAACTTACAAAGACCCCTTAATAAAGTTGATTTTCAGCATAAAGATGGAAGATTTAGGCCTGTTTGGACACTTTTTGAGACCTTGCAAAATTCAAGAATCTATTAAATCAAGAATTTATAAAGAGAAAAACTATACTTCCAAAGGCTCTCACCAAGATTATCTAACTCCGCAAGATACAGCTGGGACAAGTCGAATGTGCTGGCGAAGTCCAACGATCTTTTCCAATCCAAAAACGCTTTCAAACAAGGCTGTACGTAAAACTTCTCAACCTGCTTTGTTTTTAAAAAGAAATAAGCGATGCTGAATCAGTCGAAAGAACGTAAGAATGACAGGAACAGCGTGTTCTCCCACACACAGTGATAGTGACCGGTTCAAACTTGAGCGACTCATATCTAAGCCCACTTGCAGCTGATTGGAGAGCTCCTGTTCACCTTCAGGCAGAGACCATAGAACTCTTTAGCATAGAAGTTAGTATTAAAAAGACAGCCAACCTTCAATGACACACGCTTAAGCAGAAACAATATCAATCTTCCGTTTCCATCGGTGTATCGAAGAGATAAAAAATAAACTAGCCAAGCCAAACCCACTGTCCTATACAGTACCAAATAATGGGTCGGGTCTCAACGTCAATTGAAACTTCAAACATCACTTCCTCTGCACCATCCTCAATTTACGTTGTAGGGCTATTGCAAAACAGCAAGGTACTTAGGATGGCCATAGCCATCCTGCGAGAGGTCAAGCAGCGATGGGTGTATATGGAAGACCGTCCTCCTCACAGAACAAGTCTATAACCAGCTCGAAGATAGACCTTGCAGAAGAGATATAGGTATTCTCTGAAGAAGACCCATGCTTCCTATGACATCCACCTCAGACATTGAACGAAGTGCACCATACTGAAATTTGTAGCGACATAAGACCTGCCTAACAACATTAAGTGCCAAAACCACGAGTAGAGCATCAAGGAGTGCAGAGTCACATCGCAGGGGTTTGCCTCCAGCAACCATAATCTCTCATTGAAACCACTGGGGAGTGGCCTGTCTCTCTTGCATCGGCCACAATGGCAATCTGAGAATCTGCAACTTTTATCAAAATCCCCCCTGCAAAAGCAAGCTATAATTAATGAAGCGGTCATAGAGGCGGAGACGGTGGGGTTGTCCCCGTGCAACGAACTTCATGTTTAGAAAAAACATTACACGCAAATTGCTATACATATCTTTGTACATATACAGACATTATTGGAAACAATGCTTGAACAACGACAAATTCGAGACCATTCAGTTTTTGTATCGAACCTTGATTAAAAAAAAATGAATCATTCATAAAATGATGTTTAATTCAAGTTGAAGTCCAGTCGGGATCAATAATCTATCTCTATGTAACATAATGAATCTTCCAACAATTTTAATCATGACATTTTATTTTTCTATCCACCCCTAAAAAAAATCATTGAAATATTTAAGGCCTGTGCAGTTGCACTTTTTTTTAGTACGGGACTGACTGGAACAATAGTTAACAAACACCAAGTCGATAAAAAAATGAATATTGCATGTATACAATAAATAATACTGAGGTAAGAAAAATCAAACAGTTTACTCACCGAAAAAACAGCAAATAAAAGTCAGTGTATAAAGGGCACAGAAGGTCACTTTGATGTGCATTTTGTTGAAAGGATTGTTGAAATCGTAGGTCATCGCAGCGGGTGTGTAATTATATGTCGAGTTGAGGTCAGGCAACGAATTTGTTCCGTTGAAAATCATAATGGCGGTTGTTTAATCCTTTCCCTAATGCGATTCAGGTATCACGGATTTTCCAAATATTGAGACTCATCAATGCCGGCGTTTGGGCTTGGAAGGGTAAATATTAATTTGCAGCAGAATGGGCATAGGATAAAAAAAGGTCTTTGGTGTAACTGTGAGGTTTTACAGTTCCGCGTGAAATTTTCTTCTGGTAACTCGACGGAATGTTGTTATTAGTGAGCAAGAAAGTAAAACTATCTTGACTGTGTCCTTAATGGGAATAGATCGAATTCAGAGAAGAATTCTATCACGATTATAACAACTCAGCCTGAAAAATTATTCGATTTACCTGAAAGAAAAAAAAATTGCATCAACTCAGGCATGAATAATTATCTCATTTTCTCTTCCGACATATATATATATATATATATATATATATATATATATACATATATATGTGTGTGTGTGTGTGTGTGTGTGTGTGTGTGTTTGTATGTGTGTGTGTACATATAAGGATTCAATCTTCGCAGTTACTTGGAATATAATGCAATGGAATCACCAGGTCTGACAAATGCACCAGAAAAATATTAATATATATATCTATATATCTATATTTATATCTATCTATCTCTCTCTCACTCTATATATATATACATCTCTCTCTCTCTCTCTCTCTCTCTCTCTATATATATATATATATATATATATATATATATATATAGTGTGTGTGTGTGTGTGTGTGTGTGTGTGTGTGTGTATGTGTGTTTGTATGTCTGAACAGGGAAGTGTTTAAATATATACTGATGGAAAATGATTAAATTCGCTGATATAGAAAATGAAAATTTCAATTAAATTCGGCAGTATCAGGAATCACTTTGAGCGGCAAAATTATATATATATTCTAAAGATTAGCAATAAACGCTGTTTCGTCCCTTTTTTCTTTCTTTCTGACACTATAAATATCCACTGCATCAAGATTACAAGGGAAAATGTTTGTCTATTCGTCACCTGTTTCCTGAGAACATCTTAGAAGATTTTAGATTGATTTCAAGGACGTATTGTAGAAGTGTTGGCCATGAGTAAAGGAGAGATGGATTAAATTTTGGAGCAAATCTTGAATAATTTCTCTGTGGAACTTGACAGTTTTTCAGCTCTCCAGACGTAAGCAATGATTACCTGTGTTGAATTGTAGTCCTTGAGGGAATTAAATGAATATGAATATGATCGTAGATTATAAGAGTTTTCCAAACTCTTGCCAACACATCTCTAATGAATAGTTATTACGAACTTTTATCACTACATTGTCTTGGATCTCTTATCTGATTGTTCAGTTTCTGCGTAGCGAGGATATACTATCCTTAACAGCTTCTAAGTTAGTTACCTTGGAAATATTTCGACTTGTCTGACTCAAAAATCGATTATGAGAGTTAATGTTTCTAAGACGTGAATAAATATTCACAGAATTTTATTATGTTTACTTCTTTGCGTTAATTTTTTGCAACCCCAATGATCAAACACACGATTCAAACATAACCATTAACCTTTGAACACCGCTGACAATTTTGTTGTTTATCAAATAGAATTCGGTATATTTTTGACTTCAAACAGCTGATTCGATTTTTGTATTTGCATATTTACGACTGGATTTTTTCTCCTATTGTTATTCGAATTTCATCGATTTCGTGGATTTCGTTTTTTTCTTTTCACGTACGTTTTTGCCTGGATTAGGTTCGTTTTCTTTATTCTGAATTATTCATTCAAAACACAGAGAGTGTTTTCCTCCTGCGAATCAACAAACAGAGAAAGAGTTCTCATCATTCAATCTTTTTAATAAAAAAGAACGTCATAAGAAATAAACTTGGTCTCAGTAAAGGTATAGATAAAACGCATCCGAAAAAAAAAAACATTATGTGACCAATATGTTTTGTGGAAAACTGTGTTGAGGATGCTCATTTAGAAATTGGATAAAGGATGGTCAACGAATAAGGTACCTCATTTACCCTTTGATGGTCAGTGATCACCAAAAATTTGGAAAAACAAAACAAAAAAAAAAAACCACACAGGTAAGAATGCCACCGGAGACAAGCTAACGGTGTAAAATTAGCTTAAAATGACTGTGTAAATTGAACCACACGCTAAAAAGTATTCAGATAGAAACATAAAAAAAACCAACAAAGAAACGTTTTTTTCTAAACTAAATGAAATTAAGTACTTAAATCCTCAATTCTCTTGCTTCAATTCGACGTTTTATGCACATGATACATACGTGAATCCATCCGTGGAAATGGCAAGTCACATAGCCGAGAGCGCTAGGCGTAATTACCTTTTTGGACAATTATTATACTCTATAAATCAAAACATACATTCCATTGCGCCAGAACAAGAAAAATTAACAAGATGGTCATTATCCGACGTATCTAGATAGACATATATAAATTAGAGAACGCTTTCAAAATACGATACATACTTACAAATATACACTCATAGATGGCCAGCCAGACAAGATTGAAAATCTATTTTGACAAGTTCAATAAATATCTCATTTATTTTTTTACTCTTATTAACCATTTCGCACTCTCTTCACGTCAAATAGTTAAAAAAAATATTAGTTAATTATTACTCAAAATTCAGAGCGATAAAAAATTGTTTAAGCTCACTGACATTAAATTCATCAAGTTGAAAACACTGAAACATGTCACATTCAAAATGAAAACTAAAAAAGATTAAGATTACGTAAGGCATTTGTTCACTCTGGATAAAAAGGTGTCATCATTGCACAAGATTTTACTTCCATTAGCATATATTCTTGGGAAGAAGCTATTTCAGCGAAACTTGCATCTAGCTCTTGATAAATCAAAAAGTATTGAAGCGCTGCAATTGAAGGCAGGGTTTTAATTTAGAATTCCCGGACAGGAAGGACTGAGGAATGTAGTCCCTCTGGGAATTTTCCAGGGAAATAACTGTAGAAAAGTGACAAACTGACCATAATACGTTGATTGGAGGGTGGTTGGGGTGAGTAAAAGAGCTCATCACCCGCTAGTTCATGCATTCAGTTCTGTCCTATATCGAAATGGGAAAACCACATATACGCACGCAGTACTCCTCTTTCTATGCTGTAATAATTTATTTTGTGGGGGTTGGATGCTAATGTAGAAATGTTTAATATTCAACGCCATGTGCTCAACGATTAATAAAGCAACCCTATTGCAATTCGCATGCTGTCAATTGGACAATTATCATATAACCCCGACATTGTGGGTTAACTGTAAAAGTGTTACTTGAATTTCTAAAAAAATTTGTTATTTTGTTTTCTTTTGTACAGAGGAGTGTAAATTGTGTGTTTCAATTGCTAAAAATTGCAACAATTCTGACTATGGGCGAAAATCAAAATTTTCTTAACTTCCAAAACTGGAATTTCAATCCATTCACGGCTGATATGATTAAAAAAATTACCCTATTAGGAGTATTTATCAGAATTTGAGTTGAATATCATTGTTTGTTGGAAATCGTCGTATCAAAACCGTCAACATAGGTTTCACTCAGTTTCCAAGTCGGTCCAGCTGGCTGGCTGCATGGCTCCCAATTTCGATATTTTTTTTGTTTTGTCTTTTCCTCAAATCTATGTTTCTAGAGTTGACAATATTCATTCAGTTGTGCTTTTTTTGTCATGTTTTAAAGTCAATTGTTGTCAATTAAGGCGTATTTTTTAAAGTTTCAAATTTGATGGTGACTTCCTGCTATTTCTAAAAATAAAAAAATAACATCTGGCTGACTCTGTATGTATCATGTATACAGGCTGCATCGTTGGAGCTAGAGGGATGAAAGCTTTAAACATGTAGTTATTATTATTATTATTATTATTATTATTATTATTATTATTATATGAAAAGGTTTTTTGTGTTTTGATCTTACCCCAGGATATTTTTTTTTAATCAAGGAAAGCAGTTTGCAATGTAAATGAATGCTAAATTGGTCCTTTTTTCTCGCTAAGTCCAGGCAATATAAGGTACTTATTAATTGATCATGCTTTCATCTGATGTTTTAATTGATCATCCTCAACACGACATGCTACTAAAAGAAATAAATCACATGACTGTTTCTACTGGTTGAGGAACCAAGCTGTTTAATTGAGTTATTATAACAATTAATAAATGTAAAAACACACGTGTGCACCCTGCAAACACACATACGCATACACACATACCTCCACACATTCATACATAGACAACAACACTCTCAGCTAAATTTTAAAATGTGACAAAATAGCCCCTCGGCCTTATCGCCTTGACTATTGTAGTTATCATCATTAATATTACTATTACCATCATCATCGTTATTAACATCATTTTCATCATTATTAATATCATTATCATTATTTTAATCATTATCATCATTATTAACATTATCTTCATCCTTATTAATATCATTACCATTATTTTATCATCGCCATCATTATTAACATTATCTTCATTATCAACATTATTGTCATCATCATTAGTATAAATATGATCGTAATTTTATTCATTATCATCATTATCAACTTCATCGTCATTATCATCAAGAACATTGGTATCATCATCATTAATATTATCATGATCATTATTTCAATCGCTATCATCATTATTAACATTATAATCATTATTAGCATTATCATAATCACCATTGGTAGTATCATTATCATCATTATCAACATCATTATCATCATCATTATTAATATTATTATTATTCCAGTTTATCGAGATTGGCTATGGAAGTAATAGTTTTTTCTACTACTGCCTAAATAGATGAAGTACTTATGGGACAGTGGTTTATCCAAGTGTTCCACCACACACAATTTTTCTCTCAGTCAGTCATCATGGTATGTAATAAATGAGATACTTTATCAAAACATTCAGCGATAGGACGGAATACAGGGAAATGGCGATTCATGCATTTTGCCAGTGGCTTTAGTGTAGCAATCTCACATAAAATTCCATCGATTCAGATTTATGATACACTACCTGGTCTCTACCCCCGTGGGTAAACCTTAAAAAAAGAGAACAGGTCTCGATGGTCACTTAATATAAACTGTCACATGATCAGGATGTTTTGGTATCATACCCTGTTGGTAATGATCAGTTGAAAAAATTTGAAAAAAGGTGATCAACGAGCAGGTTACTTATTTTGCCTTTTGTTGGGCAGTGATCGAAAAATAAGCCAGCATTCCCAAAATACACGGTACAGGGCACAAAATAACAGACCAAATGAGCATAAACATATTACAAATTGAAAACTTCCTAAAAAACGCGACACTGGAAAATTTTTTAAGAAACAAAAAAACCTATTTCTGCAGGCATGATAAAGAGTAAATATCCAAATTTTCAACACTCTAGCTCATTTTTGTATCTTGGTCATGCAAGCACGACCAAAGAAATAATCTTCTATAGATTTCCCTTAATTTTTCAGAATATTTCGGGACTAGTCATTTGTGTGATGAAATTTGGGCTAACTTTATGTCAAACTATTGTAACTCCAAGCCTACTTAGAGTTAACTTCGTAGATATCAACGTTGTAAGCGTATGATTGTAATGTTCTCAGCTTGAAAGTCAGTCTTGTGGTTAGGTTCATATTTCAACTCCATTGGTGACTATCAGGAGGATGCATTGGTTGCAAGCCCTACTTTTCAGAACTGATGGGATTATCTTGACCTTGAAAGATAAACATTCTTTCTTTACAAAAAGCTTGCCATCACAGAGTGATGTTTGCTTGATTTCTTCTTTTGAGGATTTCATGGGTATTTGTCGTGCTAGCTAAATGTACTGGTGTACTTTCTCCTGCTTTGTGTCTTCGGTTTTGTTTGTGTGTTTATCTTCATAATGCTTGTTGTATATGACTTTTGTTTCACTGAAGTTCATGTTAAGACCAAATTTCTTGCTTTCTTCAATTGTTTGTCGTGCATTAATTAGAGGTAATGAGAGATCTCTGCAATAAACACGATGTTATCTGCATATTGTTTACATCATAATCATCACCACCGGTCTTTTATCGTCCATCGTTGGACATAGACCTTCCCAAAAATTCGCCGCACTTCTCTATCATATTGTTGCAAAGTCAGTACTTTTTTAACTTGTCTAGTTCGCCCTTCAAATTAATATTCTGCCACTCTCGGTTGTGCATGTGATTTCGAGGGATCCATGTCGTGAGTCGTGATGTCCATCAGTTCTTCGCCATCCTTGCAACATAGCCAGCCCCCTGCCATTTGATATTTTTAATGGATTCGATGATGTCCCTGACTCTTGTCTTTCCCCAGATGTACTGTGTTGTCTTGTGGTCTCTCCATGTGAGACTCAGCATAATTATTTCATGTGCACGTTGCATGGTTCTCAATTTGTGGATCTGATTCCTTCATTTCCCCAGTGTAAGTTTTGGAAGAATATCCTGAGGTAGGTTGTAAAGACTTTAGAGCTACTATTGCTTTGTTTTACCCCTTTTGGGAGTCCTCATATAGTCTGATAAAGGAGCTGATGTGACGGTATATATGTTGCAATACTCTGACATACGGTGTCTTCGTCTTGTAGAGTGATACCATCAATGAAATTGGATGTTGTATCTTTCAGAGGCCTTCTTGAAGTCGATAGATGCTACAGTGAGTGGCTTTTTATATCATTCTGCTTTCTTCTTTACTCGATTTATGGAATGAAAACGGTCAATGTTCGAGTAGTCTCTCTTATAGCCTACTCATTCCTGTGGTTTTTTTCTCATCAAGTGTTTTGGTGATTCAGTTGGTAATAACTTTGGTGAAGTGTTTATCAATGCAGTTGAGTAGGTCTGTAGTCGTTGAGAAACATCACCATTGACTTTCAAGCAGAGCAGTAAAAAAAATTAAGAGCCAGAATCGAAGTCACACCCTCTAGTCAGAGGGGGTCAGTATATGCATGGCCGTCGTCAACCATTTGGATCAAAGGAATATTGAAACAAGATTGAAGAATGAAAAGCTATCGAGAAAAATCAGAAATTATTTGTTTAAGCTCTATCAATTTTGAACCTATTTATCACGATAATGTGATGTATTCAATAATTCTTCCAACACCTAAAAATATTGAGCTGTGTATTCTTGTATATTCCTGCATTAATAACAGGAGCAAATATATCGGAACTTTGAAATTTGTATAACATTAATCAGTGAATAAGAAATATGTACTTGCTTTCAACTTCACAGAATGTTACAAATATCATCTTCCTGTTTCTGTAGTTGTTTTGTGTACAGCCCGTAGTCTTGAGATCCAAATCTTTTCACGCAGTTTTTGACGCCAGGATTCACACACTCCGTTGAATTTCTTTAATTGCAAAGCAAACAGGGTGTGTTAATTATAATTCTTGGGACTGCAGCATCCTGCGTATCAACCTACGTTCGTATTATTCTTTTCTCCTTAGTCAGACACTCTGACGGTAGTATCAACCACGTCGTTCGCCTATTGCACAACCCTTAATTAAGAATCTCACTGCTGTTGGGCGTTCACACAGTCTAAGCTACTGGAAAGATGACTCGATTAAATCCTAGCCATGTGGCCTTAAGAGAAAGCTCTCGTGAGACTGCTATGTATTTAAAGGCAACAATCAACGAAATAGGGGTTGTAGTCTTTCTCTCCATCAGTAATGGTAGGTTTTGCTTCGATTTTAGATAACCTTAAGACCCAAAATCATTGGTTTCATTTATAGTTGCCCTTTTCAATTCAATTTCATGTAAATTTAATTTTATCTAAATTATTAACGGACATCGTTTAGCCATTATCTCTCCTCACTGTAAGACTGTCTGTTTGTCTCCGTCTCGGCCTGTCGCATCTCTCCCTCTCTCTCTTTTTCTTTTTCTCTCTCTCTCTCTTCTCTCTCTTTCTCCGTAAATGTATATGATTCAGTCATTGCCTGCAAATAAAAATCAGTAATGTCCAAGCAATGCTCCACAATTATGTAATACCATCAAATTCGTCATTTACAACAAAACTTTTTTTCTAACAAGGCTATATTGAAAAAGTAAAGGAGCTCCTAACAGAACAAAACAGGTAATTTACCAATGTGATGAAAGCTTGGGCCACGAGGTAATTGCTAACGTTTTAAATGTTCCTGAATGCATCAATGGATCAATTATTCTGAAGTTGAAAAAAAGCTGTGTACCACCACTTTAAAACTTGTAATCTGCACAAAATCTCTTCACAAGAACCCGGAAAAATTATATGAAAAGTCAAACCAAATCCAAAAGTAATCTGAAAGGAGATCCAATATGATTTAACAGCAAGTTGAACATCTGTTACTTGAATAACTATTAGTAATGAAGTGCTCAGGAATGGTTACAAATCTCGTACTTCACAGAGAGCACTTCTATTTAAACAGTTTGAGCTTGAAGAGTAGTTAGATCTTCCAACTAGTTAACTACCGGAAGTATACAGCTAGATTAACTTTTGAATGGTTTGTTCAGAAAAATGTAAAAACACTCCAGTAACCAAGTCAATCTCCTGATTTTAATCCAATCAAAAAACCCGTAAAATAGAATTCAGCAGAGGAACCACGCAAACGTTAATGTTTTGAAGGTTGTTTGCGATAAACAGTGGGTCAAGATTACAAAAAAATGTCACAAAGGGCTTGTGAAAGATTGAAAAGAACATCTACAAGCAGTATTTCAAAACTAGGGCAATTAAACTATCATTATGTGTAATCAAAGTATCTGAATACTTTTTTCCGTTCTTACTTTTGTTTATGCTCTCTTCTGCATTTTATACTTAAAAATATGAAAAACGAGATCAACTTAAACATGAATTTGAATGTATGGATCACTTCATTAAATGAACTGATCCTACATTGGATTTCAAACGACGAATTTGTGCAGCATATATATATATATATATATATATATATATATATATATATATATATATATATACACGTACTGACACTTGCCTGCCGAATGTGCCTGAGAGGGTGTGTGTCTAAGACCGAGAGCGCCGGTGCAATGCGTTTGCCAATGAGGTTTTACTGAGGCTGCGCATTGCTACGTGCATTGGGAACCTTCCGGTTCCCTTTCTAATACATGGCTTAGCTGCAGGGAATACGATCCCCCTGGAACAGCAGTGTCCCATTGCACTTAACGGAACGGGTCGGGCTCGTGGTTGTTCGGCAAACCTGAGCTACGTCGGCTGGAGCCAAGTTTGGATGGGAGTCTCCTTTTTTTCCTCACGTAAAGCCTCGACCTTGTGTCACATTTTCCTCTGGTGGGAGAGTAAATAAATAGGACCCCACCTTTTTCTGGCCCTTTCGGCATGGATCAAAGTGTAGTATCTGGTCCCTAGCAGGGCCTGAGGCGCCGGCATGAAACTTGCCAGTCGAAAGGGCCGGGGATAGTGTGCGTAAAAGACCGAGTGTACCGGTGCAATGCGTCAGCCAATGAGGTTTTACTGAGGCTGTGCATTACTACGTGAATTGGGAACTTTCGGGATCCCTTTCTATCACTCAGTCCAGCTGCGGGGGATACAGCGCCCCAGGGCAGCATTGTTCCATTGCACTTAATGGGAATGGTCAGGCTCGTGCCTGACGCTTTCGTGACAGCGGTTGCTTTGGTTGCTTAGCAAACCAAAGTCACTTTGATTACACTTTTTGGATGGCTGTCTCCTATATCCCCACGTAAAGCCTCGACCTTGTTTCACATTTTGGTATGGTGGGAGGGTAAATAAATAGCTCATCCAAACCTTTTTTTTGCTGGCCTTTTTTGCATGGAATAAAGTGTAGTAACTTTACCCCGGCAGAGCCCGAGGCACTGGTACTGACAATTGTCTGAAGAATTGTCCGGAGATCGTGTTGTGGTGAGTGCATTGGGAGCCTTCCAATTTGTCTTTGAGCTATCCTACTATTACTCAGCCCAGTCGCAAGGGATCTGTTGCTCCAGGGCAGCACTGTTCGATTACACTTATTGGGACAAGTCGGGCTCGTCCTTGCTTTCATGACTGTGGGTGTTCTAGCAATCACGGTTGCTTCCCAACCAAAGTCGCGTCGGTAGGAGCTATTTTCCAAAGGTGTCTCTTATTTTCCCCACGACCTTGTTTCGCATTTTGCTCTTGTGGGAAAGTAAATAAATACCATATATATATATATATATATATATATATATATATATATATATATATATATATATAATGTTAACCAAGGTCGTATATAACCATTCAATACGAACTAAAAAATCTTACAAATGTTTTTCCGTCTCTATGTCTGTCTGCTTGTGTGTCTGTTTCTCTTGTTTTCTGTCATATACATCCAAAGATAATAGCACCAAAATCATCCTTCCAAGAACTTTTCAAATCCTTGCAGTCTGAAACATATTTTTGAAAAGCTAAACAGGTCGATTAGAAACCGTCAGACAGAACTGTCACCATAAGTTTCTCCAGTTCTCCATTTTGTCCAAATGGCAAAAAATCTTAACAATCAATCCTTATCAAGTTTAGAGAAAACACATTTTTGATGTTTTGTAAACTTCTCTCCTGAATAAATGTTTATCGTATGGGAGTTGGTCAATTCGTTATGATGTTCAATGCAAAATCGGTCCCTTAAATTGTATCTTGCAGCACTCACTTTTTAATTTTTCCTGAATTCATACATTTTTTTTAGTGATCACTAACCAACAAAAGACAAGAGAAGAAACACATTGAACATACTTCATGATTTCGAATTGATAACCCTTAACACTGCATGCTGCCAAAAGATGATGGTTACATGACGTTTTCTCTTTAGGGAATAACTAGACATTTGTCTTTAGTGCTTACTCACTTTATCCACAGAATAATTGAAAGCAGAAATATTGACATTATAAATGAATTTCCTGTACTATTTCAAAGATTCCATATAATCAAAATAATGAATGAATTGATTCAAGTATAAAGAAAGATACTTTAGATATATAAGTTTAATTCAATCAAATAATTATTCATTTACTATCTATTGCTTCTAGAACAATATCAACATTATTGAATGATTTTTGCCAACTATCCGTAGGATTACATATAATCAGAGTGATATATGTATCAGATTGAACGCAGAGTGCATTCTTATGCATGAATTCGGGTCGGTTTTATTTAATTTTGATTCATGTTTCATACACTCCTACCTCTAAATCATATTTAAGTTTTCGTTTACATGTTGAAATAGATGTTCAATCTTGAATACTCGAATCTTTGAACAGAGAGTAAGTGTATTTATTTCATACTGGAAATTCCATGTCTTATCATTACGGAAAATTAGGTGTCAACTTTCTGAGCGCTAAAGTCATCCATACCGGACGGAGGAGATTGTAAGTACTTGAACATCGGGATGATCTGATTCATTTAACACTGCCTTGACAGTCCATTACGCTCGTATATTTCAATTTCCCTATGATTGAATAACAACTTATAATCATAATTAATTGAGGCCATTTCATTATAAATCTTGAAATCCTGAGGCATCCCGTAAGGAGAATCCACATGCAATATTTATTTCACCTAATTATTCCCTCATTCATTTGGAATTGATTGGTTTAGTCCATGATTAGTGGAATTATTGAGGCTGCATGGTGAACGTATCTGTCATAGTATCTGTAGGGAAAAGAAAGTTAACGTCTCTGTATATATATATATATATATATATATATACATATATATGTGTGTGTGTGTGTGTGTGTGTGTGTGTGTGTGTGTGTGTGTGTATGCATGTGTGTGAAAAAGTAGAAATATTCTGATGCACAAAAATGGTGCCATTGATTTTTCAACAGGATAAGCTGGATAAACCCCCATTTTACTTCAGACCCAGTGGCCGATATCCTACCTCTGGACTACGGAACTAGCTAAATCTAAGCGATGTATCTATTTACACAGAAATTCCTCATCCACCAGAGTGCTCTATTCCTGTGGTAGAGCATTACATAAGCTTATGATAGATGAATTACCTCACTATATATATATATATATATATATATATATATATGTAGAGAGATAGATAGATAGATAGATAGAGAGAGAGAGAGAGAGGTATATATATATACACGTGAAAATGTACATGTATATCTATATAAGTATATATATATATATATATATATATATATATATATATATATATATATATATATATAATTATGTGTGTGTGTGTGTGTATGTGTGGTTATACTTTTTCTGGGACTTGGGGAACACTAACTATAAAATGGCTGTCTTAGACAACATAGCTTCTCTCTTGGTGCACGGTCATCTTAAATAACTTTTGATGCACATCAATATATTTCTATATTCTTTTTTTTCGTCATTACATAATGACAAAATGAAATAATGAAAAAAAAATACATTCTATAAAGAAAATAAATTACTTTATTTCTTCTTTGACTGAAAAAATGTCTTTTATATCGCAGCAATTCTTTGTTTGATTATTTGGCCTTGTTATTTTAAAATCCATTCTTTTGTAATAGAAAAAAAACTCATTACCCTTGCTGTCACATAAAATATGAAAAAAAAAGCAATATGAAAATTTTCATCGAAAAAAGCCATTTCTTTTCCATAGAAACGGATTTAACCAGAAAAAACATCAAATAGGAAAAAAGACTTGAACTTTTGTCCTTTAAAAAAAAAAAATCATACTCGAAATTTAAAAAAAAAAGATTTATTCGTGTAAATCCCGTTCGTTGATTCAATGCAGGAATAAAATTAGAAATTATTTGAAGTTTTTTTCTTAATTTTCTTTGATCTCTACCACTAAAGTCTGAGTTATATTCAAGTACGATTATGAACTCAAGAGAGACCATATCATGACATCTCTCGACAAGAGGAAAAGTTAAAAGGTTGGAAAAATGTGTGTCACATGAATATTACGCTCTGTTGTGGAGATCTCAGATTTCACTCGGACATACTTGTCGTTTGACGTGAGGAAACCTCAGACAAGCAGATCGATTGAGCTACCAGAACGAGCAAATTGAGAGATGTCGGTGGATAAACAGTTGAGTGTTCTAGTATCTAGGTACATGTTTGAAACGAATAGGAGAGAAAAATCGAGCTGACATTAAAAAAACAGCATGAACTCATGTATAATAAAGGTTTGTATGTACAACAGAACAATTATAAACAAGGACAATGAACTCTTAACCTGGGTTCTTCCGGAAAGCTCCTTGCAAACAGACAGAATAGGAAGTTCGGTTGGGAACACCTGAGTACTGTATAGATTACCACGGGATATTATCTCGGCGTCACTCCTTTTTTTTTTCACTATCCCAATCCTTCATCGTGTGTAGCAATCGACAAACGATGGCTCCAGTCGTGTCCCCGTGGATGACTAAAATACGCAAGTTTGTCTCGCCTGAAATCCAGAAGTACTATTGATTTTCAGCAGTACAAAACAAAACATCCAACATTTTCCCCGTATGTCTGCCAGCCGCCATATTTGTTCCTGTCAATCCATAACTCGGATTTTGCTTTCTGTCCTTAAAGTTTTTTTCTGCTCCACAGCCTTGTTTATCAAATCATTTATATATATCTATTCAAATATTTCGTTTATACACCGATTCGTCTTTATTCATCCATTCTACTGCTGCAACCGTCTTTACCTAATCCAATTCAATGATGCGATTCTTTCGTATCTGAACTCGAGAAAAATGGAACAATAGAATAAAACAATGGAATAAAACAACTTTAGAAAAATATTTTTGAGGAAATTGTTTTTCATACGCAAAGCAATTTTTTCTCGATTCAAGTGGAACACTTCACGTGAAAAACTGACTATGTCTGAGGTCAGAG
This sequence comes from Thysanoteuthis rhombus, assembly GCA_963457665.1. Taxonomy (NCBI): domain Eukaryota; kingdom Metazoa; phylum Mollusca; class Cephalopoda; order Oegopsida; family Thysanoteuthidae; genus Thysanoteuthis; species Thysanoteuthis major. The sequence continues at coordinate 27,009,293 of OY735234.1, read as the reverse complement.
AAGTTGGATATTAAGTTTTGGAACGTCTTTCATATTCACCTGACGTTCATCCTAGTTTTCCAAACATTCAAGACGACGAGTCTCTTAGGAGGAAAAATCTAGGAAGCGCATACCTCTACCAGTACCATTTTTAGTGGCAAGAAAGAATTGTTCATGAATCCGTCCCCAAATTTCAAGCCTTTCTGCTGTTGCTCATTACACACTCATCCGCAAGAATGAATCATTGATGATGGTATGTGATGTTAATATATAACTACGATGTGAGGAAGGTAATTGCTCATGGATCCGCCCCAAATGCGATCACTTATTTTGTAGCTTATTGCTCACATTTCTACAATAGCTCATTGAAATTCATTTTTGCTGCGTTCCATTAACTATTGGAACTGTCGTTACCTCCATATTTCACATTTTTTCCAGTTCCTGGGCAATGTCTATATACCTTAACCAGTTTTTCCTCCAGCTTCAAACTATGATAAACTTGGCTAACCAGATCCTTCATCTGACTTTTTTATATTCACTACCACAGGATCTAGTTTTATGACCTGGATTCAGTTATCTGTTTCAAGCCTGAAAATCCCAGACAATTTTACGTGTTGAAGTTTTAAAGACAGATTATTATCATTTTTTTCTTGCTGCTATCATTATCGCTTACATTTTCACACCATTTGCCCGGTGGTCACCGTTGGAGACTGAGTGACTGCAAGTTTCCTCAAGTCTTAAGCACTCCTCTCCAAACTACCAGAGTCGATGATTTTCGACCATTTGCTTGATGGCTATTGCTGAAAGCTGATTGACAGTAAGCCTCCTCAGGTCTCTGGTCGTCCTCTCACATGGCCCTTACCTATCACAGCAGCGCTGAGGTTGGTACAGTCTCCACCATGTCCTTTTCCACTGGCTGTCGGGCTATTGCTAACAGCTGGGGATCGTAAATCACATATTTTCATTACTTTCCTCAGTATTTGTGCAGTTCCCCGTAGTGCACAGTCTCAGTTCTTTTATCTTGAATTTCTCTTATCACAGTGTGTTTGGAACGGTTTTGATTGCACCAAATATTACTGGTACCACCCTGACTTTCATGTTCCACACCTTCTACAACTTCCTCGCAAGGTCCTGATATTTCCCATGCCTTTCATTCATCTTTCATATTTACTGTGTGATCCATAGGCACGGCCATGTTTATTATTCATCAAGTTCTCTTTCCCTTGTCCATTATAATCAGGTTTGTTCTTCTGGTGTGGAAGGGGTGGTTAGTCAGGATGTTCCCAGGTTGTCTCCAGTTTGTGATAATAGCATTATTCTGCATGGTCAAACCTCATTTATTCGCTCAGTTCCAAGTGTATCACTGCTGTTACCCACGCAGTTCCCAGCAGTCTGTACAGTCTCAATCCTTCCCTTTATACCGATCTCCTCCAGTTCCCAGTGCACTCACTATGACTGGCACTACCCTGGCTTTCATGTTCCACATCTTTTTCAGTTCTCTCGCTAGGTCCTGGTATTCTTCCCGTTTTTCACTCTCCTTCCTCTTTACTCTATGGTCTGCAGGTACAGCCACGTCTACTATTTGGTAAGTCTTCCTCTTCTTGTCTATAATTACCGAGTTCGGTTTTCTTGCCTGAATGAGGTGGTCAGTGTGGACGTCAAAGTCCCAGAGTAGTTTTTTGGTTGTAATTCTCCAGGACTGCCTCTAGTTTGTGCTGATACCACTTTTCAACATGGTTGAATCCCATTCGTTTACTTAGTTCTCAGTGTATCATCGTTGCTACTCTATCGTGTCTCCGCTTATACTCCATCTTGGCCAGTTGACTACATTCACTAGTTACGTAGTTTACAGTCTCATCTCTTTCACTGCACAGGCGGCATTTGCTGTTTGTCTATTATCATCATTATTTCACACCGGTTGCTTGGTGCTCACAGCTGCAGATTGAGTGACATCATATCCCTCAAATCTCCAGCCCACCTTTGACATCATCTTTTCTATTCCCCGTCCTATAAGAGCCGCGCCGTTGTGTTGTTTTGTTTTTGTTTTCCTTCTCTTCTCTCTGTTAGGCTACTAATAACAACTAGGGCTATGGATGTCGTATTCTTAGAACTTCCCTAAGTATCCATGCAGTCCCCAGTATTGCTGTGGTCTGTATAGTCTCAATCCTCCATATTATCCTTAGTTCCTCCAGTCTCGCTCTCAATGTCTTTGATACGGTTCTGAATGCACCCACCATTACTGGTAAAACCCTGACTTTCATGTTCTCCATATTCCGCTCTCTTGCCAGGTCTTGGTACTTTTCCAGTTTTTCACTCTCATTCCTATTAGTCTGTGGAGTGCAGGCACGGTCATGTATATTATTTGGTAGGTTCCCCCTCCTTGTCCACGATAACTAAGTCTAGTATTCTTGCTCAAATTGGGTGGTCAGTTTGGATGTCGAAATCCCAAAGTAATTTGTGATATCCTTTCTCCAGTACTGATTCTGGTTTATGTTGGTACCACTTTTTCGCCTGGTTAAACCCCATTTGTTTGCTCAATTCTCAGTGTATTACTGTTGCTACTCTGTCGTGTTTGCGTTTGTACTCCTTCTGGGCCAATTAACTACATTGACTAATTAAGTGGTTAACAGTCTCATCCCTTTCCTTACATGGGTGGCATTCGCTATTCGTCTTTGTTCTGTCGATTTTTCTTTTGATATACATTGTCCTGGTGCATTTATTTCAGGCTGTTATGATGAGCAATTCTGTTTCTCTTTTCAGGTTTCTTTTCGTAGCCATGCCCATGATTTCTCGTCAGCAACGTCCCGTATCTGTCTTTTAAATTTTCCGTATATTTTTTTGGTTCCCATTTTTTTCCTTGTTTGCTGTGCTTTTCCATTGTTTTCTACTTTTGTTTTATTCGGAGCACTGCTTCGGATGCTTTTTATGATGTCTTCGGTGCAAGCTTGCACATACTTTTCGAGACTTGTTTTTCCCTCCTGGAAACAATCAACTATGCCGATAAGTCCTCTGTCGCGTTCTTTTCTCCACATGTCCAGTTTATCCGTATCATTTCTTGTGCATTGTCATAAGCTTTCTTGTTCACCGGTCCATTGATTAGAATTCTTCTTTTGTTCGTTGAAAGAATGGTCCTGTGTATTTTACTACCGATACAGCCCATATGTTCATTCCTTTTATCAGTATCCTGCTGTTTAGTTCGGTCTCTAACATTTTCCTTATCTTCTTTACGTATTCTATCCCTATTTTCCCCTTCATTTCTTTCTATTTTATCGTATCACACTCAAGAACTCCCGGGTATTGAATTGGTCTTGTGTGGTCAATGCTTAAATCTTTCACCGTCCGGGAGTTCGATTCCTTCTGCTGCCGTGAGCCTTCCTCGGTGCATAACCATTAGTGCACATTTTTTTCTATTCCTAACTCCACCCCAACGTCATCATTGTATACTTTCACTTGGCTGAACGTTTCCAGCTCTCCCCTGTTCTTTAGTAGTAGTTTCATATTGTTCATGTACATTAAGTGGTTAACTTCTTCCTCTGCTTCCGAGAATTGGTATATTTTGTTGTTTTTCGTGATTCTGTTGAGTGGTATCATGGTTACAAGAAATAGCAATAGAGACAGAGAGTCTCCTTGCAAGATTCCTGTTTTTATACCGACCTCTGCTAATTTCCTCCTGAGGCGATGAAGTGTACTTCCCAGTTTTTCAAAGAGTTGGCTATTTATCTCATCACTGGTTCACTGATCTTAAACATCCTGTGGCATTTGAGTATCCAGCAGCGTGGAATCATGTCGTACGCTCTTTTGTAGTCTATCCATCCCACTGCAACGTTCTCCTTCCTTTTCCTTACTTCTTTTAGAATCATCTTATCGATTATTATAATCATAAATATCATTATCATTTTATCATTATCATCGTCATAATCATTATCATCATTGTCATTACTATTTATATTTATCAGTATTGTTATTTAAAAAAAATTATTTTTATTATTTTTGTTTTTATTTTTATCTTTATTATCACTTTTATTATTGTTGTCGTATTACTGTTATTATTATCAATATTATCATTATTAATCATAATTATCATTATTATTATCAGTAGTAGTAGTAGAAGTAATTTACTTCCTTCTTACATGTGCTGCTTTTTTGGTTATGGTATTTCGTAGTGATTATCTTTCATGATAAAGAACATTTTTCCTTATGTATTTCTTTTTCAAATATGCTTCAGTCAAATTGCTCTTAATGGAAATGTACTAAAGCCACTTGGTATTACAGCACGGAACCGGAACCAAAAGCGAGATTTCGACAGTACTTGAAATCGAATTTTCAACTTTAATAACTACAACGAAGTATCTGAAAAATTTGTGAATATGTTTCCTGAATGAAGCAGAAGAAAAAAATCTCAATAGAAATAACTTGTATAGAAACCGTAGACCAGAACTGTCACCAAACCTGCCAATATATTTTCCCCATTTTTGAAATAGGTCTGGCTGGCTATTTATGTATGAATCAAATATACAGAAAAAATGATAATTACTCCTTCTCATGTCAATAAAAGACGATTTTATTGCTTTTTGAAATTCCCCCTGTAAAATGCATTATAAAGAGGGTTCACTTTGAATTCAATGAAGATTTAATCTGAATTGACCCTTTTTCGTGTTAGACATGATTTTCCTTTTTTCGTTTAAATTCTTTTCTTGCAATCACTCTCCAACAAAAAACAAATCCACTGATCACCGGTTTTCCTTCCAAACAATTATTGATCATCCTCAACACGACATGCTGCCAAAAGAAGTTGGTTACTAGATAGTTTTTACTGTATAACAAACCAGATTATTTTGATGATTCTTTTGTTTTCTGTACGCGAACAATCGTATTAAGTTCCAGCAGTAGCTATTAGAAAAAATGATGAAGTCATTAAAAGCATCTTGAAGTTACTATGAGTAGAACATGTTGAAATTTGATCATTGAAATATTCATCGAGCCACCATAGCCCGAAAAATAGTCGACCAACCAACCAAGAGAAAATATAATAAAAATAATAATATAAAAATAAAAAGATCCCAGTAATCCTAAAAGGAAGAGAATATAACCAATGCATCCTCTGGTAATCACCTGAGCTGACACTTGGAACTTAACTAAGAGACTGACCCTCGAACTAAGAAGCATGCAACGTACACATTAAAAGAATCATTCTCAACCTCACACGGACAAATCATAAGACAGCACGGTATATCAAGAAAACGGGAGTCGGACACATCAGAGAACCTATCAAAAACACAAATAAGAATGGGCTGTTGCAAGAATGGCAGACAACTGATGGACATCACGACTCACAACATGGATCCCCAGAAATCATATGCGCAACTGAGGTCGTCAGAGCACCAGATGGAGAGACGGACTAGATACCTTTAGAAAATATTGTCTAATCCTGGGCAAGGTCAAAGTGCAACTAATTACATTAAAAGACATGCTGCTGCCGCTGCTGCTGCTGCTGAGCTGGTCTACCCAGGTCAAATTTTAGAATGTACAAAGTTGGAAGTTAGCGTGACTATATCTGCAAGCTCAATCAAATAACTTTTTTCCTTTCAAGAGAGCGCTTTATGGGTCTCAGGGGTCATATAGGACCAACAATGTTCAAAGTTGTGCTTTGATATTTTGGGTGTTTTTTGGTACGTGTCATTTGAGAGAGGTACACACACACACACACACACACACACACACACACACACACACATATATATATATATATATATATATATATATATATATATATATATATATTCGGAACTGACCAAACTACTATATATTGCATTAAAAAAGCCGTGATTTCAAGTCATGGTTTGGAAACCATTTCTTAACTTTCTGTTTTAGTTATCGTGAATGGATAACAGTAAAGATTTTACTCCCTTAATTTATATGAAGATGTCTCCCACTCTTAGTACGGTGAAAAACATCAACTCTATTTTGACAACAGCTTGTCATATATATATATATATATATATATATATATATATATATAGTTGAGATTGGCTACAGAAACACTTTCATGTTTCTGCCTTACCTGGGCTTCTTCAATCGCCGAAAAAAGACTAGAAAGAACAAAACATAAACGTGTTTGAGTAGCAAATCCCCACCCTCCATCTCCAGCCTTACTTTAAACCAACTTGATATTTTATTAATGAATGCGTTGAACATCCTATGTACTATATATATATATATATATATATATATATATATATATATATATATATATATATATATATATATATACGTTTGTGTGTGTATGTGCATGCAGGGGGCACAGAATGTCTCTCTTTTTATACGTAATTATACATATATGTATGCAATGAAAATACGGTTGCTGAGTAGTTGAGTTGTCTGCTTCATAGCATGAACAATTATTCATTAATTTTCCCAGACATCATTTTATTCACCTGTTTATATTAGATTGACTGTAACCTCGGGGTACTCACAGGAGATCAAACTCTGTACGCTGTATTACCGGTCCGTTAGACGAGCTCTGAAACCATTTTCCTCAGTCAATTACTACTACACACATGTGCACACACACACACACACACACACACACACACACACATATATATATATATTAGCATTTACGTATGTGTGCGCACGTGTATGTATTCATTGCATAATATAATGTGTATGAATATGCATTATTAAAGATAACCAATCCGTCTCCTGCACACACACACACACACATATATATATATGTATAGCTCTTCAATAGGAATAGAGCAATTTGGTGGATGGGGGAATATAAGCTAAATAGATATATTACTTAACTTTAATAGAAACAGCTGTCTGTGGATGACACAATATATATATATATATATATATATATATATATATATATATGTCTGCCTGTGTGTGCCTCTTTATGTGTGTGTGCGTTTTGTAGCAAATTGATTGTCAGCATATATATATATATATATATATATATATATATATATATATATATATTACAAGGATTAAAACAGAAACTTACAGAAAAAAAAGCAGGAAAGAATGAATATAGTAAACGACTGGATCCAATGGGAAGATTTCCAACTTCACCTAAAAATTCCACAATAGCATTTAATTACAGGATATAAGTATGGAAGATCCGCTCGAGCAGATGCTCTTTTTTTTTTGTTTTATTTTATCTTGATTAAATAAACTGCAACAGTAAAATAGCTTTCCTGCTTTTCGTACTTCCATTCTTCCTCCTTTCCTCTTTAGGTCTTCTCACAGTATTTTTTCTTATCTTATACAATAGTGATTCTTCTGCCAGGAACAGTCATCGTGATGTTTTTTCAATCTACCACTTTTTACAGTCGTTCACAGATTATTTACTCCTCACATACCCTTTTCCTCAGCCTGTCCTATCTATCTATCTATCTATCTATCTATCTATCTATCTATCTGTCCGGCTATACCGATGCTCTCTCGATTCAAAGCCTACACACACATGCAAACACATACACTCTCACACACGAGCGCACTCACACAAACGTATACACGCGTATAAAAATTCAGAGAGACGGATGAGAGATTTGTTGAGTAATCTTTACACACACACACACACACACACACACACACACACACACACATATATATATATATATATATATATATATATTCCTAATTGAAGATTAAACGGTGAACATACATGCACACTCACTCACACACACACACACACACACACACACACATACAGATGTATAACATTTCTGTTTAGATAATTGGAAACATGAAAAAATCATGAGCGGTACTCGTTTGAAATATTGATAGACGATGATTTGTTTCAGAAGGAAAGAGTTTCTTATAGCATGTGACAGTCATTTTTTTAGAGTCTCTTCAGACTGAGTTGTTTCGTTGAAATTGTGTTCACTCTCTCTTTTTAGCTTTTCTCGTAGTATTACGCAGTCAGTTAAATACGAAGAACATTTTTCTCACCGGTTAGATTATCATGTTTAATGTCACTGTTTCAACAATATCTGACTTCTATCTTTTTATTCGAATGTTGCCAAATCACGAGATCATATCCTGGACTTGTAGCGATGAATTTGACCTTCAATATGTCTGTTCACTCTGGTTTTTCGTCTGTGTGCGTGAGCGTGTTGAATAAGCACGATGTGTGCGTGTGCGCGCGCGTGTGTGTGTGTTAAGTTACCACTCTACCATTGAGAAAGGTTATAGTGCTGTACATTGCAACATTTAAGGTGCACCATTTTATTTTTCAAATTCTGATCCCTGGAATATAAACCTGCATCTTAAAGATTAATGTTCAGGCTTTGGGTAATGCTTAGTAATAATTAATAGCCCCAAAGTGATCCCTGACGGTCTCTAGGGAGGTTGCTTTAACAGTCATTTGTAAACATTCTAACCTAAGGTGTATCTTATTCATCTTAGCGTCCTATCTCCTGATTTTATGTATAACTGTCTGTGTTAACTGCCCCAGGGGCATCAATCAGCCAGCCTTTTTGTCCATTCTAGTACCCCTTCTCTACTTAGTATCCGGTCAATATTTATTAGGGCTTAATTCATCATCATCATCATCATCATCATCATTATCATCATCATCATCAGTCTTTTAACGTCCGTTGCTGAACATAGACTTTCCTCAGGATTCGCCACATGACTCTTTTGGATGATTGAGATCGACCTGATGTTGAAAGTTGAGCTTGCTCTGCCAAAGATTTGCCATCCTAGAGTGATTCTTCGCTTGATGTCTTCCTCTTTCATTGGTTCAATGAGATTTGTTGTCCGAAGTAGATGTAATGGTCTACTTTCGCCAGTGTTGCATTTTCAATCTTGACAGTCAACGATCGAATTGAAAATATCTCAATTTGATCGTTGCTCATGATTTTCGTTTGACTGAAGTTCATGTGTAGGCCAACTCTAATTACTTGAATGATATCCTTATCCCCTCTCGTAGTAAAAGCTTATTATCAAGTTTTTTGCTTCCTTATCTTCACAGCAAATACTTCTAAGCGCCGGTGAATATGGTAAACTTTCTTTCAGTGCTTGGGGTTCATCGATAACTGAGTAAAGTAACAATGGATATTGGGCATTTTTGCATATGAAATTATTTAGACGTGTCTGTTGTTATCTATGTTCATTAGGGTACCTAAGCTATTCTCATGGATTTGAATCTGGTCTAGAATCTAAGAGTTTTTGTTTGGCTTTACCACCTACGTATATAATGAGAATGCCATCGATGTATCAAACATAGAACAGACATCCATTATTATTCTAAATACCCCAACGTTTTTGCAGGAATGTCTTTCCTCGAAGTAAGAACTATTAGAAGTGAGTACGTAATGCATGTTTCAATATAGTGTCCGGTTTAGGTTTGTTTAATGTTTTACTTTCTAGGTTTTCTTTTAGGGCTAAAATTTCTTTTATTGCGTTGAATATTCAAGTATAGGGATTTATTATCCATTGTGGCAGTAGTAGTCGACATATTTGGAAATTTTTGTTGTCTGATGGTTGATAGAGGACATACAAAGACTATCTGGATTATGCATAATATACAGGTTTAGGATTAGGTAAAAATGCCAATCGAAAAAAAAGGATTCCTTGTGGGTAATAATGGTGAGTCTGGACTGCATCATGTCCATCTAGAAATCTGTGGTGGTATAGTTGGATATCATGTTGGAAGTAGTAGCAGCAGTTATGGGTATCTTATTGGTTGTGCTGGTCAGAGGTAGTAGGTATTCTTAAGTATCGGTTATTGTGGATACTGGGTAGCTAGATAGTATTTTAGTGTTAGACGGTTCGGGTACTTGGTAGGTTGGGGATGAGGCAAACACTAGTTCTAATCAAGATAGTTGGGCGTATGTATGATCGAATATCTTTTGGGTAAATGTATGTTTCTGTACCTTTTTTTCTAGGCCAAATGTTACATTAACCGTATAAAAACGGAATATTATTTCAAAAAAAGTTCCGATACATTATATCGCAATTTATGGTCTTATATATGAATGTAATTATTAATGCGTCAGCAGGTGTAATCTGCGCCTAGCCTTGTATTTTGTCCCTGCCTTCTGTGTGCTCTCTACTCTTCATATTGATTTCTCTCCTTCTCTAGATCGTCAGGATGCCTACCTAGCAAAAGTTCCATATTCAAATCTTTTATTCAACTAAAACTGCATTGCAAATATATTTCCAATGAGTAGAATATAAAAAGCAAGAAGACATCGGAATAAGTCTCTAATTATAAAAGTGCATTCGACGTATAAAAGAATTGATCGTCAAACATAAGACTTCCCAAAGATTCTCCAGGCGTCTCTATCATTGGTATTGCGGAGTACTCGCTGAACTTGTGTAGCCCGTCATACCTCCTTTTTATGTCAAAAAAGTTTAGCATATAATATCAGGGGATCTGCAATATGAGTTTTGATGTCAAGCGGTTGTCTGACATCCTTGCAAAATAACTAGCCAATTGCCCTCTTTGTTTTTTTATGATTTCCCCGATATTTCTGACACCTGTTTGTTTTCTGAAAATCTTGTAATCTTCCCACGCAACAATTCTTTCCTGCTCGTATTGCAAGTACATAGTTGATTATCGAGTGGACAATTGGTCGTAAACCTTTTTAAAAAAATCATTGTATCCACTTGTTATTTAAGGTTATACTTACTCTGACAAAAACTTGTCAGCCTATTGTGATCTTTACTTGAATTCCTCTCTTAAGAATTTCATGGAGATTAGTTGTTCTAGGTAGATGTAGTGGTCTTCTTATAAATTTTGTCTATCACCACTCAATGTTTGCTGCACATGGAATTTGTTCAACTGAAATTTGCGCGATAGCCAACTTTCTTGCTTCTGCCATTAGATTCGTATTGCATTCATAGTCCTCAAATACACCAAAGTCAGCATCATAAACAGTTTTCCCCTGCCTAAACTTCGAAGCCGTGGTTTTCAAATCAGGTTACTTATTTAATCTGATTATACTTGGTCATTTTTCAATAGTTTTTCTCGTGTAGTCTGCTGATTGTGTTACACAGGGAAAAAGATAATTTGAAACTAAAAGAGTGAAAACTAAAGTCAAAAATAGTAATGTATAATTCTTTTGATGTTTGCTCGAGAATAGAAAAAAACTCAGGCCTGTTATCGCTAAGATTAGGATACGCATTTTTTTCTAAACATCATGGGTCGACAAATGTTTTTTGGGGAACGGATGATTAGATTGGCAACGTCTCTTGAGACTTGAGGTCAGACAATTCTTATCATTTATTTAGAATTATATCAAGTGACATTTGCCATTGAACATAAGCTCTAAGAGGTCTGTTTGGTCATCTAGTGGGAATCATCACGTAAGCGACGTATTTTGGCGGTATGCTGTGTTGGGATTATCAATCAAAAACAATGGGAGGGGTGATCAATGAAATAATCATTTCTTCTACCTTTTAGAGCGGTGATCACCGAAAAAGTTTGGCATTTAAAAAAACTGCCAAGGATACAAACGGACAATTGTCAATTATTCCCTTACAAAAAAAAAAAAAAAAAATTGGAGAGAATACCCCCTTTCCTATAATGATTGAATATCTAAATTTTTAGCCATCTAGCTCCACTGCTGATGGAACGCTTCGGTAGATACAAAATTATGCGTAAGTAAATATGTTGCTTAATTTGGTCCTATTGACTGTCCTGTTCAGCGTGTTTCGTACAAGATGGGATATTGGTTAGTCTGTAACCACAGTGAAGAGTCGTAACACAACGACACAGGTGTCTGTGAATAACACAATTATTAACTATTATATATATGAGAAGTAGAGAGAGAGAGAGAGAGAGAGAGAGAGAGAGAGAGAGAGAGAGAGAGAGAGAAAGAGACGGACAGAAACGGAGACAGAGTGATAGACAAGGAGATAACTGGCCACTCAGAATCGCTTACAACCAAATGAATTTATGTTGACAGTTTTAGAGACAGATTTAGTGGATACTTTCTAATTCTTTACAATTCTTTTAGCACTTGTGTTTAAGATGAAGAAGACAATGTGTATGATGAAATAAATCAAATCACTGCAAACAGTTAGCCCGACCAACCAGCCAATTGGGCAATACATTCTTTCCTCTTTGCTCGTCCGTGAATCAGGGGGCAATCTTGATCACTTTTTCTGAGCTGCAACTTAGGAATTTTCCCCAAGTACACTAAGTACCATCTAAAAACGTTTTTTTTTGGGGGGGGGGGGCTAAAAAAGCGGGCAACGATGATCAATTAACGCAAAGAATAGATATTTCCAAATATCTATTAATGAACCTGACTTTACAGTATCAGCTGTAATGATCGCAAATAATTTACAATAACTTGTAATTCGTAAGCTGTTCTGGGCCATAATTGCCGTAATTTTTTTCAATGTATCATTATCAAAGAATTTTTTAGTTCGATGTAAACAGATGATAACTATATCATCTGATCGTCTTATTTGGTTATGATTAGTAACCATTTTTTAAGGATTTCTAAAAATGAAAAAGTTTTAATTTTTGTATGTAATTGTGTTCATATTGATAACATCCATCAACAAGAAACTTTTTGAAAAAATTTGATACAAACATGATAGCATCTTTCATATAGTCAGGGTTATAGTTTGCTTTTTGTATATATATATATATATATATATATATATATATATATATATATATATATATATATATATATATATATATATATATTTACATGTGTATATATGTATATGTATATACATGTATATATCATATATAAAATATTTATATATATGTGTGTGTATATATATATATATATGTATGGATATATATACATATATATATATATATATATATATATATATATATATATATATATATATATATATATATATATATATATATGTATGCATGCGTGTGCTGGTGTACACGAGTGTGTATAGATATTTGCTGAGCTTAGCTTAGTCCACTGCAAAACCGAATAGAAGAAAATGAATACTGGGATATTGCTCTAAATGGCGAGGTTGGTTGATCCTACTCGTTTTTTGAATGTATTATCCGAAATCCGAACAAAATCCTGGAAATTAACTAATGTTTAACTAACACCCTTTCCAAGTTATTTCAGGGTTGTAGTGCCTTGGAGACGGATGGGAACAATATCCCCATACCTTATTTTTTCGGAGTAATGGGTTCATTTACTTTATTCATTGAAATTATTTGTTAAATGTTTATAAATCCACTTCTGTTTTTTTTTCACAATACGAATTTAGTAAAGTCTTTCGTTCTTATTTCATGTGGTCAGGGTTTATAGTCTATGTTTTGACATTAATTTCTATGTTTGCCGATTGATTGACAGACGATAGATAAAAACCTGCGGTTGATTGTATTCAGTCATTTTGTTACTTTTTGTAACTGTTACTTGGCTATTTGGTTTTTCATAACACGAACATATATCATTAACTGTTTGTGTAGATACCTGTCAACCTGTCTATCTGCTGGAAGTTACTTAACCCTAGGGGGAAAAAACTTCTGTTATTCCAACTTCTGATTATACACTTTTTGATCGACCATTAAAACTTCCAAATTGGGCGTGGATTGGTCAACCACTCACAGATACGTTACTCATAAGCACCTGTTCCACTGTCTAGACTACCACTTGAATTTTTTATCTTTCAAAAAAGTAGACATAAGCATGCTCTGATGTGGGTGATCAATTAAAATATCAAAAAGTCGGATGATCAATGAATAAGTCTTTCACATCTTTTGCTGGATAGCAATCCCTAAAAATCAAAAATTTTCACACCCCAACCAAACAAATAAAACAAGCGTTGACAAACACACATTGCAAACCGAGCCTCCCCCACTAAAAATGTTTTTAGAAGGAGAGATAAAAAACATAATACCTGTTTTGCAAACGTGATAACGTTCAATTTTCAGCTTTCTACCTCTATTTTGATAGTTTTTACCTGCATTATATTGTTTAAATTTCAGAATACGATTCAGAAAAATAACTCTGATCCCGTTCATTGATTTGATTCAAATTGTCTACGAGTTGATTTTTCGTGGCTCAACTACAAAACATAAAAACTTGCAGATGATAGCATCAATCCATCTTTCAAATGTTTTTCACTGTTTTTTGACGATTTGATGTTTGGAGTGTAGTATATTTATGGCACAAACATATATAATCTGTGTGTGCTGATATCTCTCTTCCTCTCCCCCCTCTCTGTCTGTCTGTCTGTCTGTCTGTCTGTCTCTGTCTGTCTGTCTCTATCTATCTATCTATCTATCTCTCTCTTGCTTTCTCTCTCTCTCTCTCTCTCTCTCTCTCTCTCTCTATATATATATATATATATATATATATATATATATATATATCTTCCTTAAAGAAAAAGACGGAGGATAGCCATATTTTTTCAAAATGCTGCAACCATCGTGTATGTATGTATTTATATATGTATGTATGTATGTATGTATGTATGTATGTATTCCAGGAGCAACAAATAATGGTGCTTTCCAGATAGACAAAACTTTGTCTGCTGTAATCAGTTGACTTACTCGTCCGAAAAATCTATAAAACTAGTTACGTGTTTTTGATGCCGAATTGATCTAGTGTTCGTGAATTGTTTCAGGCTAAACAATTTCGTCTGAACTTTTTTTGCTTTCTATTGCAATGCACAGCCTATTTTACACTCAATGGCGTGGATAAAAATTTGATGACATAGCATGTAGTTATATGTCTTAACTTGAGCTGGAAAAGGCTCCCAAAGATATTGAACGATACTTCAAATCTTTTCTGGGGTTCATCTGTATATTCTTTAAATTTATTTTCCGATCAATGCTGCTTGCATGGGTTGCGGAACGTCAAAACGACCTGTATATTGTGACAAAAACGTACGGAAATAATACGAAACTAATATAACATTAATGATGATGTAAATGCTTCTTCTGGGGAAAGCACCGGAAGTTGCGTCTTTCATTTCACTCTGCACTTTTTCACCCTCAGAAAGACATCAGTGCTAGGTGGACATAACAGCCCCCTGCTAGAGTTTAAACTCGGTGATTTGAGTCTGTTCTCCATTATCCACTTTGCTACCTACAGATCTTAGTGTAAAAAATAATTGGGACAATGGGAGTACAAAAAATGTTTTTCGATGTAGTGCTCTATAGCATTAATGTCACATTCTCCCCAAGGATTTGCCCGGCCTCTCTATCGTGGGCATTGCAGAGTCAGTACTTCTGTAATTTATCAAGCTTGTCACATCATCTTACTTTCTGTCGGACACGATTTTTCATATGATGTTCGGGGGTCCACGCTGTAAGTCGTGATGTCCAGCAGATGTCTGGCATTCTTGCAACATGCCCAGCCCATTGCCATTTGATTTTTCTAACTGTTCGTATGATATCTCGGATTCCTGTTTTCTTTTTGGTATGGTTTTCTGTCGAGTGATTTCTCCATTTGAAGTTGGGCATGATTCTCTCATGTGTACGTTGCATGGTTTTCAGTTTGTGTGTCAGTCTTTTGGTTAAATCCTATGTCCTATGTCTCAGCTCCATAGAGGACAATCGGATAATTCATTGGTTGTATTCCTTTTTTTTTTTTAGATCTCGATGGGATTTTAGTGTTCTTGAAAGTCGAGCTTGAATGATCTGTAACAGAACAATGCCAATGATGTTTGATTATTTCTAGAACCAATTTCTTTCACTAACTGACTGATTGACGGTCTGGCTGATAAACCTAGAGAGTATTTGCTGATTTAGCATTTTTGAAAAAAAGATATAGCCCCTTTCATGAATAAGCAACAAACTTGCACATCTATGGTATGAATTGTACGCCTGTTGTCTTTTGATTCTGGAGATTTGTTGTATTTTTGTTTGCTTTTCAAGAAAACATTCATGGGACACTTACATTTGACATTTTCATCTAGTGTGTTCTCAATTATTAAGTTACAACGTGATTGTACCTCCATGTCAAATGCTAGCTGACATGAAGAATACAGCTAAAATATTTGATTGCTAGAAAGAAAAATGCTTGACATGGGCAGACTGATGTATTGTGCGGGGCAATCTGTGGACATTAAAACCAAAAAAGAACGAAATGAAAGATGGCAACTCAACAAAAGTTAATTGTTTTTACGGCTGTTTCAGAAAATCGTAGTCACCAATGTAACAAATTATTTTTCCCCTTGAGACGTCTTGTTGAACATAGGGCCGATTTTCGCAGTCACAGGTAGGTTTTTACAGGTTGGGGTTAGTGTGTAGCAGCTCCAACTCGTAAAACCTACTTGTTACAGCAAAAAACGGCTCCATGTTCAACAAGACGTCTCAAGGGGAAAAACAATATAGTTTTCCGTCTAAGTATCTTTCTCATGAATAGACTGCTTTATTTTTAGGCTCCAACTTTCCTTCTATTTCACTGAAAGTGGAGGGGTTGGATCCATGCCTTTTTCTCGAACGCAAGCAGCCTCAACCAAAAATTGAACTCGTTTTGTCGATTGCCTCTCCCTGCCACAGTAATCGTTTCATATATCAGCGCGTCTACACTGTATGGTAGAATTATAAAATCATTATTAAATTTCTATGACCATTAAAGAAGCAGCAGCAGCAGTGATAGTAGGAGTGAGTACCCTTACGCTGGCAATGCTGCAGTGGTCCCCGCCTAGGTCTGACTTATCCCAAGTTTCCATTCGTTCTTAAGTTTTTAGAGCGCTTTATAACACGTGAAGTAGACATCCTCACCTTTGCCCCTCGGAAATCAGGATATATCGGAAAATTAAGAGCTGATTTCTAACAGGATACGAATTTGCATCGCCTATCCAGGGAAAACTGTTTCACCTGGCGCCTCACCAATAAGGCTACAACAGCCAATCAACAGTCATTCAAATTCAGTCAGTAGCCTATTTCCTTACTATCTGATTTACGTTAAAATGTAAAACAAATCTTTGCCTTACGATAAATACTGCAAAAATAAAATGAAAAAACAAGACCAAAAAAACAAACAAACAAAAAACAAGTATTATTATAATAATTGCACTGGTTCAACTTATAAAATTCTACAATTGAATACTATTACTTATATATATTCACATTAACACACATTTGAATGAATAAAAACAAATAAATAAGTAATCAGACAAAAATACAATACTACTTTATCTAAATCAAATCAAAAGAGATATATTCTTATTTAATTTTGGGACTGAAAAAAAAACCTTTCGTGAATCATTTATCAATACTTTTGATAAATGGCTTTATCAAAGGTTGGATGTTTTTTCTCTCTCAAATGTCGAGTATGTATGCATGTATGTATGTATGTGTGTGTGTGTGTGTGTGTGTGTGTACATATATATATATATATATATATATATATATATATATATATATATATATATATATATATATATATATATAGCTGTTTCATTGTATTACAACTCTTCATGCAGCTATAGACTTTCAATTATCCCATCAAGTACCACGAAGCAGGACTGAAACCTTCGCTTCAGGCTCTGAGCTACAGAACTGGACTATCAGTAAGGCTGAATTTAAGCAATATATTTATTTTAGTTTAAAGTCCCCGTCTACCAGAGTGGTCTATTCTGATTAAAGAACATTATATATATATATATATATATATATATATATATATATATATATATATATATATATATATATAATGTTCTTTAATCAGAATACATTCGCATTGTTCTCAGTGTAAGGATGGGAGATCATTTCATATAGAGTTTCAAATAATATTACGCTGGTGAATTACATATTACCAAGTAACATAATCGTCAGTATTGAAAACAAATCACTGCCGAGACGGACAGCAAGAATGAGCAAAGTGTGTGGAGTTGGTGAGAAATGCTCAAGTTGGTCTTTGCATTCCCAAAGGTCTGTTGAGCAACGCCAACTTAAACGGACTACAAGCTGCAGATTCGATTCCTGCAACTCCCCGATTTTTCTTTCTTTGCTCATTTCTATTCACGATGTCTGAGCCGAGTCACTTGTTTTGTCTATGATAACTGGAGGTAATTTCAAATAGAGTTCCATATAATAAAACACGTTCACATATATTCCGTCAAATTATTTATCCATATCCTATATATATATATATATATATAAATATATATATATATATATATATATATATATATATATATATATATATACATATATATATATATACATATATATATATATATATATATATATATATATATATATATATATGTTAGTCCATAAATTGTTCGATAAATGAGACTCATTTCCGCTCCATATCACATACATGCCATTTAGAACGAGTAGTATTCCATCTTATCTTTTATGGAACTTTATTATCAATATATATATATGGAACAGCACGGGGTACGCTGTAATTCTTTGATTTTATACCGATTGTTTCTCAAATTTTAAGAATGTTCAATCAAAGCAGCAAAATAAGTAAGATTTGAGACATCTTAATATAGCCATGACCAGACATCCTGATCATTTAAAAACTTATCAGCTTGACCATATTGAAATAATAACGAATGATATAGAATATGTTAACAAATATGTTAATAAAGGAATAGTGCATATCAAATTCAACATTTGTAATAATGTCAGGGAAATTTGGCTACTAAAAGAGATGAATTCATTTTTTTTTTGTCAGTGTGAAAGATCATTGTCTTGAAGAGAATCAGGAATAGGGGGAATAATCAGTCTGGCTGATAGGTAGTTAAACCGATAGTTGAACTGGGTTCCAAGAAATAAATTATCTGAGCATATTAATGGAATGGCCCATTGTTTCTCCCCGATTGAAGGTGGTTTTGTTTCTTTTCAACCATGTATGTAAGGATAGTTTACTTGAGAATTTACAAGAAAGCTATAAGCATGAGGGACAGAAATTGTCAAATTTTTTGATTCAATTCGTTGGTAGAAAACTGATTCCAAAAGTTCTGTGTGAATAGTAATATTGAAGATGAGTTGGTTTGCATGTGAATTTAAATTAAAACTGACAAAACAGATTCAATATTCATATTGCTGAACACTCAATAAAGGTGACATGAATAATGAGTCACGTCAGTTGCAATATTCATTGATCATCATCATCATCATCATCATCATCATCATCATCATCATCATCATTCTTTCAACGTCCGTCGTTGGACATAGACCTTCCCAAGGATTCGCCAAACTTCTCTGTCATGGTCGTCACAGAGCCAGTACTTTCTGAATTGTCCAGCTCGTCCCTCCATCTAATATTCTACCGGCCTTGGTTTCGCATGTGACCTCTAGGGATCCATGTTGTGAGTCGTGATGTCCATCAGTTGTCTGCCATGCCTGCAACATGGCCAGCCCACTGTCATTTGAGTTTTCAATTGATTCTATGATGTCTCCGAATATTTTCTTTTCCCGAATGCACTGTGCTGTCTTGTGGTCTCTCCATGTGAGGCCCAACATAATTCTTCGATGTGCACGTTGCATGGTTCTCATTTTATGGATAAGTCTCTTAGTTCGATTCCATGTTTCAGCTCCATAGATGACTATTGGGGGGATGCAATGGTTATACATTCTTCTTTTTAGGATTATTGGGATATTCTTGTTTTTGAAGGTTGAACTTGTTCTATCTAAGGCTTGCAATCCTAGTGTGATTCTTTGCTTGATTTCTTTTTCTTTAGAGGGTCTCATGGAGATTCTTTGTCCTAATTAGATAGAGTGATCTATTTTCTCCAGTTCTGTGTCCTTGATTTTGATTTTGATGTTTTTATCTCCGATGTGGTTGATGCACATGATCTTCGTCTCGCTGAAGTTTATGTGAAGGCTGACTTTCTTACATGAGTAAATAAGTGTTTAGAAATCAAATCAAAGAATATGTAGTATAGAATTTAATCCATAGAGTATACATTATGATATTAAAATTAATAGAAAGAGAAACTAGGTGTAGAACTGGAAGAGAAGTGTTGTTTGATCAACACTGCTGGGGTGCCACCTTGATACAGCTGTTTTGTTTTTAATACCTGAAAAAGTCACGGGGTCAAAACTGATGACCCCCAACGAGCAAAGATTTACTCAATACCATAATATCAAAATGCGTGGAACGTAATGAAAACACCGAAGAAAATTAGATCTATTACATTAACAGATATTGGGAAAATGTGACTGAAGTGAAACTAAAAAAGTTGCTCGAGACAATATATATATATATATATATATATATATATATATATATATATATATATATATATATATATATATATCTCAGGAAATGGATATATATGATCCGACAGAATGATTGTAAATTGCTTTATATCATAAATAAACTCATTTCAAATGGGTTTGCTACAGTGAGTGATACATTAACTACGTAACGACGAGAAAATATTCCAAACAAGTTTATATATGATTTAATGCAATTTATAATCAATATATATATATATATATATATATATATATATATATATATATATATATATATATATATATATATATGATCCCTTCATATGATGTTAAGTATGTATCTCTTTTTGAATGTTCCATTGGTCTCAGCTTGGGTGTCAATGTTATGGTTAGATTCCAAGTCTCCTCTACATAGCTGAAAATCGGAAGGATGTATTGGTTGTGTACTTTTTCGGTAATAATGGTATTTTTCTTGTTCTTAAGATTGAGCTGGCTCCGCCGAATGATTGCCAACCAAGACTGATTATTTGCTTGATGTCTCCCCCTTTTTCAAGGATAACACTGAGATTTGTTATCCTTGATAGAAGAAGTGGTTTAATTTATCAGATCTATATGCTTATTTTCGTTGCGGTGATTTTCTCCTCTACGTGTTTGTTGTAAATGGTACAGGGACATTTGTTTTACGGAGGCTCGTGTAAAAGCTTAAATTCTTGTTTTCTTCATTCAGATCTTCTAACATTCTTTCAAGATTATAAAAGTTCCCTGACAGAGAGGGCGATGTCGTCAGCAAATCTAGGGTTACACTGTATATCCAGATTCCTTTGATTTCCCGGTCTGAGTTCCAGAAGTTCATCTTGAGACAGGACGTTTAACGTGCAGGTGAGATGGTATCCCCCGCTGCTACCATTTTCCAAGCTGAAAGTGCCCAGAATCTTTATGCAGCCTGATAAAATATCTGCTGTATCGGTTGACTTCAACAAATAAGGGATCTACGCCTTGTTGTTTGTAGCATCAATGACATTGGATATTTCCATTGGGTCAAAAGCCTCCTCGAGGACCGCAAATGCTATGTATTTTATATTCAGCTACTTTCTCTTTCAGTCGATTGACAGCTTGACGCTGGTTTATGTTAGCGTAATTTTTCCCTAAAGTCATCCTATTTTCGTGGTTTGTTTTCGACGAGCGTTTTAATTCTCTAAGTGATAACCTTGATGAGAGTACTGAGCATGCAGTTGAGTGGGTCCATTGATCTATAGCTGTCTATATAACGAAGGTTCCCCTCCTTATAAAATAGCACTGTGATTGCAGTGTTCCACTCTTCTGAGACTTGACTGTTTTAGTTATAAGTTGAATAGAATTGCTGGCTTCCAAACGATAACTTTACTAGATTTTATAAGTATGTTGAAAGCCTTTTGTCTTTTTGTTTAATCAATGGCTAGATTCTTCTGGGGAACTTTCGAATTGATTACTTGTAACTTGTGTACCCAGATCACAGTTTAAGTGATTTTGTTATTAACGGTAATTTGATAGTTTTATACGCTAATTGTCTTCAGTTTTTTTAAAGACAATTTATCATATGCTTATATTTTATTACATTTAAATCCTATCATTTGCTTTTTCATGATTTTTTTTCAAATCCCGGGGAAGATCTATGTTCAATGACAGTCGATAATAGACTGATGATGATGATGATGGTGATTACATTGTCTATTTGATGAGTTAACATAGCAAAACGAAAATTAAACATTGTTATTGACTAAATATCCATATTTACTCAATATATATATATATATATAGAGAGAGAGAGAGATGTACAGAGAGTGACAGACAGAGACAGACAGAGACAGAGAGAGAGAGACGGAGAGAGGGGGGAGGATAAGGAGACCGAGGGAGGCAGAAGGTATCTGGTGTTGCCCGGATGTCGAATATATGAAAGGATTCATTTTGCATTAAACCAAAATCACGAAACTGATAACAAACTTGGTGTATTTCTTTCATTAGATAATTGTATGTTCAATTAAACTTCATATGGAAGCTTATGCATCTGTGAAATTGATTTCTTTCAGGCTGCTATGATGCGTGGAGCCTACGAGACTTAATTTTCCATCAAAAATCGGGTTACTTCTTTTTTTCTTTCTGTATTTTCAAAAAATCCAAATTCTCGCGCAAAACATAAAACAGAAAGCATAGTAGCAATTTATTTTTATCAGCAAGAAACTTGCTGTAGTGAACATTCTCTTAATCTGTGATATGATGCTCTGATAAAAAGCTGTCTGCTTAACGTAGCACGTGAGTAAGCGGAAATTTCAGACCTTCACTTCCATCGGTGCATATCGTACACGTGACAAATACATACGTGTATATAAAGCTCGGCAGTCATCTGGACCTACTTGATAACTGATAAAACCTATTTTGACTCTTTTGGTTGAAACGATCCATCGGAAAAAAATCAGTCGCAGGCACAATCAATGCTAACGAGTAACATCCGAACTGATGTTGCACGAAATATATCGGTTCGTAATTGTATGGAGTCATGAAGGACCGAAGAATCATTAATGATATTAGGCTCTCAAAAAGAGAGTTACAAGTATCGATAATTAGAAACTAATAAAGATTTTCTTTAGCAGCGCTAATTAAATTGATATTTTTCCGATTGAAGTGGCTGTGTCGTAGAAGACCGACTGGGAATGAATCCAGCAATCTGATAATAAGAATAAAAATGCAAAACACAAAAAGCATTGATGCCTCTTCTAAGTGTTGCATCTCCCCTTACAGTTTTTGGTCCTTTTTCGGGATCACCATCAGCTGCCTTGTTGCATTTTCCATAATTTCGTCCATGGCTTTAAATTTCTTTGGAAAAAAAACTAATGGTCGTAGGGAGCCAGTTCTTGACTGCAGGGTGTGGGTAGCTTAAGGACAAGAAATACCGCAGGAGATGTTAAGATGTCCGCATAGTACACAAGGTCACTCTATGACGTTTCAGCGTTAATTGAGTAACCCAACGGGGTATCTTCTGTCAACTTATTGGTAATAAGGCCCCCCTGATTGATTTGTAATTCAAGGCTGCGCAAAATGCCGGGGAGCTATTCGAAATGATTCTTTACTTTTCTGACAGACCTTGTTATTCATTTATGAAAACCTACAGAGATAGATATTTCGTGCACAGCGCCAACCAATGAAATCAACTATAATTGAAGGGTATCCTATTGGATATTCATAACTTAGAAGTCTAGCACACAAGTAATCGGTCCACAGCAGGTGTTCGATATACACGATTGATTTATTATTATTATTGTGCAGGCCGACGAAATTTCGATTTTCACACAGCGGCATTCATAAGTGAATCAAGTCGAGACGATAAGCCCTGAACATCACGACATGAACACAAAACGATGGATAATTGAGTTAGACACGATGTAACAGGCGACAAGCAAATAGATGTGCTCTGATTTGTTGTTTAGTTATTGATTTGTTTCATTGCACCAATCTTTTAGATATATATGGACGGAATTAGACAGACAGCTAGACAGAATGATACACACACTCACACACACACACACACACACACACAGATATATATATATATATATATATATATATATATATATATATATATATATATATATATATATATATATGAGTATGTGTGTACGTTTATGAAAGTGACGATCGGAAAGTTGAGGAAAAATTTAAAAAAAAAATCAATCATTATCACGTGGGTAATTTCAATGCATTTCAACGGGTACCAGCCAATCACTTCGAACAGTAGTGCAGAGAAAATTGAGAGCTATTACACGTTGAGCTAGAGGAAAAATATGGGTATATATCAGTGTTGATTGGTTGTTTAGTAGGAGTGAGGATTGCATATGCGTAGGTGAGTCAAGTATGGACTGATATAATAATACTGTGAGATGAGGGGTTTTTATGTTCGATCAGAGCGTTTGTTTTTTCATCCTGTTTTAGGGCTCCCTCATATTCATACAAACATCTCATGAAAAGTCTCAATGTCTCTTTGATTTAGATATGGAGGCAATCATTGCGCAGAAGGACACCATGTGAGACCCACGAAACCTAACACTAACCAAAAACAGAACTCCTCCCTGAGACGCATCACATTACCCATCAACACAACCATTACCAACTCAAGCTCCAACCTCAGCTCCAATTACTCGCTGGAATTAGGCTCTGCTTTTGACAGTTCAATAACCATCAAAGATCTGGTGAATAAACTTTTGCACAAGACCCAACCCCCTGAAGCGTTTACGTAATTCTGCACGATGATTGCCACTATATCTAAATCTGAGAGACATTGAGACCTTTCAAGAGGGGATTGTATGAATATAAGAGAGCCCTAAAACTTGATGAAAAAACAAACGCCCTGGTTGAACATAGAAACACACTCAAGCACAACTTCAACTTTCACAGAGCCCACCTCATCAAATTTATCCATGACCTCGTGACCCGCAGATGTATGGAAACAATCTTTATATCCCGATGCAATACGGTATGGATACTTCCAGAATGCAAACCCTCCAAATGTATTGATTTTGAAACAGACTCATATAAATGTAGCACATTGAAACATCAATATCCAAGGTGTTATCTAACAGCCATCAGTCCATTCGACAAATAATATCTATACTCACATAACACAGCTTTAATGAAAGGGAAAATAAATCTCATTGTTTTAGAAAAATAGCCAATTTCAACCACGACCCACGTATGACGACATCTATCAATCAAATACTAGGCACCACCTCTCCATTCTAAACAAAAAAACAAAACAGAAACGAAACTTCCATGAGAAACAACAATCATGATGATAAATACAAACTCGTTTTGATCCCTCCTTTCACCGACCTCCTTTCACTTCAGATCAATTTGAATGTCACTTTCACAGATACAAACATCCCCATTGTTTTTAAAGAACGACTAGAAACAAATATATCATTTCTTCCCCCAACTTCAAGCACATAAACAATTTTCTCTGCATCATTGATAATAAATTGTTTCATGATGTAATATATGCTTTTCCCTTGAGTTTTTTTTCTCTTCACTTTCCATTTGCCACTTTGATCAACATTTTGTCGGATCATCTCAAATCCATAAAACGAACACATGCATATGTATGTATTTATGTATGTATGTATGTATGTATGTATGTATGTATGTATGTATGTATGTATGTATGTATGTATGTATAAATGTTATTAAAAACGGATGCATAATAAGGCAGCAACAAATATGAATGCATCTCTTATAATCATAATGATTATAATAATTATCAGTATTTCGAAATATTTATATAGAGAGGGACACAGACAGATGAATTGAATGAGATAGATTGACGGATGGATACGAAAAGATTGCAATAGATGGATGAATAAATAGATGAAAAAATTGAGAAGTATACATCGATTGATAGATGAGCCTATTAAGGTAGATTGTTGTGAATCCAGGTTCCACATATGGACTTCTTTAATGACCAAATGATCGAAAATATCAACTGATTTACTCTCCCACCTTTCTTATTTCTTTTGCTGATTTTTTTACTTTCTTCATTCTTGTCTGTTTCCCAATATCTTCACTTTATCTCAGGTTATTTAAGTCAATCCATTCTTTTTTCCTTATCTCTCTCCACGTTCCCTCTTTTTCTTCATCACTTTCGTTCATCCTTTTAGTTCTTTTCATTTCCTTCATTCTTCCTTCCTTTTTTTTATCCCTTTCCTTTTCTTAGCTTTTTCGTTTTTTTCTCTTCTATTTCATCCCTCCACTCTCCCTTTAGCCTTTATTTTCCCTTCCTTAAACTCATCTGATACAGTGACATTATTTTTCAATATCCTCACACAACTCTGATATTGACATAATTTGGAGAAAAAGGAACATCAAAATAAGAAATATTGAAGCAAAATTATCTAGTAAAAATCATATACAGAAAAAAAATCACAAACCGAATCATTAATAAGCTAAATGAAAACTAAACATAGGGATAGGCTGACATCAGAAGAAGCTACTCAAACATCAGCTATCTCCATTCGTCAAATTGATTAAAAGATGAAGCAGCAGAATCTAAAATGCCACAAGCTGTAATATTTATCGACTTCAAAGAGGCTTTTGAGCCAGTGTAAATCCTCCAAACCATTGATGCTATCATACAGTGTGCCTAGACAACTACATCCAACAAGAACAACAAATATTCCCGAAAAGAAGAAGGGAAACGAAGAATCAATCAAGTAGGGTAAGCTTCCGATAGAGCCAGCTCAACTTTCAAAGAGAAAATCTCATTAATCTCAAAAAGTAGGGTATAAACCCAGTGCATCCACCTGATAGTCACCTATTGAGCTGAATCATGGAACTTTACCGAAATCATGCTTAACATGATATGGTAACTCTTATTTCCCATTCTTTTCACTCTCAATCAACTATTCAATTGTTTACGTTCGCCAAGAGGATGTTTTGTAAGACAGCTGAAATTTCAATATCAAGAAAGTTCGATGAAAAACAGTCAAGATTTCTTTCATGGTTATTTTGTTCTGTGATAACATCTTGTTGTCCGGAGATGTTTATCAAAGTGCACAGTGATGGCAAGGAAGATACTAATATAAAGGGCAGAAAAATGAGAAATAGAATCTATTGAAAAAAAACTGAATAGCAACGGGCAGGCCATGCTGCAAGAATAGCAGACGACTGATGGACATCTTGACTCACAACTTGGATTGACAGAGATCACATGTGAGACTGGAGCCGACAGAATGTAAGATAGAGATGAAATTCAGAAAATACCGGCTCCACGACGCCCATGATAGAGAATTGTGGCGGATCCTTGGGAAGGTCTATGACAAACGACGGACGGTAAAAAAAATGATGATTATGATAATGATGGTGATGATGATGATTATATGCTGCAAAAAAGTTGCTGATGTTACCAATAGTTGATTTTTTTGAGGACACAAGAATCATAAAACATAATAAAACACACCTTGTAACAAAAATATCTTTCAATAAACCTGGTGTAGAAATGTACGTCGTCAAACGGTTTGCTGCAAGGAGAATAGACTAGCCGAACCGAGTTCGAAATCCAAATGGGGCTGAGATTAATGCAAATGCCCCTAGGGAAATTCATGAATCTGTTCCCTCCCCCATGCGTATAGTTGGGCGAGTAACGACACCCTCCGTGCTTATCGTCTCTAAGAGTATTTCATATCTTGCAAACCTCAAAGAGCTTGCTGAGACCGAGACATTTGAGATGGGTGAAACCAGGGCAGATACAGTTGATGCAATTGCCAGCATAAGTACACTACTTTAATCACTTTTGAAATATTGTAAGTTTTTGAGGACATAATTTTACGCCTAATTTTTTGCCATTAGATGGCCTAGGCAGTGTCATCCCGGGAATATCTTTAGAAACAATAGTGTGGACAGATTTGAAACCGGGGGGGGGGTTAATTGGAAGTATGAAGTACAATCTTCTTTCAATGAATCCTCAATACAAGGACATTCAAAAAAAAATGTCGCCGATTCTTTCCATGGCCTAGAAGTGTCCTTTGTAGACAACATCTGTAGTGGCTTGGAATATTTTACAAGTACCAAAAAAACACAATTCATTTGACGTTTAATTGATTAGGTTTTCTCAACAGTTTTTGCAGCATCAACTGTACCAAAAAACATACCTAAGTCTATTATATTCGGACCAATAGAAAGGTATGAAATTCAAGATAGCGTTCAAGATGCCTGCATTAGACTCATAATACGTAGTCATTAATTATTCATTCCAAACGGTATACTTGGTAACGTATGAAAAGTCTATCACATTCTGACCATTGGAAAGGTATGATTTTCAGAATAGTGCCCAATCTGACTGCATTTATGAAAAAAAAAACACATACACACACACAAAAAAAAACAAAAAAACAAAACAAAAACAAAAGTCTCTCAATAAAAAAAAAATCCTGGATACTTTTCTATTAGCTTATTTTCTTGTGACTCACTTATCCCCCCAAAAGTGTATTGTTATTTAAAGATAATATCGGGGATATCTCACGAGGAAACAGGAGCAAATAAACAAATGTTGGGAAGTGATACGGAGAAGTGATATGGAAAATATTTCTTATTCGAGAACGAATTCCCGAGTTTCACCTCCAAAAACAGTTATCTTTTATCCGTCTTTAACACTTGCAAATAGAGAAACTACGTTGACAAGAGTGAATACAGATACGTATAAAATATGAAAGCGGAAAATATATCCCAATCAAAAACAAATTCCTGGACCTTTCCTCCAAATTTAATCTCTTCTTGCTCATGATGTGGCTCATCGTTCCACGAAATTTCAGTGAATTTCATCGAAGAAGTATCCTGTAGAAATACAAGAACGAATATGAAGAAATGAGAAAGGCAAAAAAATTTT
>OY735234.1:26890803-26978303 GCA_963457665.1 Thysanoteuthis rhombus | reverse complement strand
TTATAAACGAATTATTTTCAGGTTATCTTTTGGTACACAATCTCATGTTTTCTTTGACGAGGAATGGAAGATTTTTTTAGGTTGGGTGTAGATGAATAGGAGGGAAATATGTTTATTGATATTTTGGAATGTACAGAATATGCTTATTAAGTGTCTGCAAAAACCCTTTCAGTCTTATTTGGGAAAAAAAATCTTTCACGAAGCCCGAAGTGCGTGATAAAATTTTTGACTCATTCATCATCATTATCATTGTCACCACCAGTCTCTTAGCCTCTGCTGTTGGAGGTAAAAATCTGCCAGGATTCACAACACTTATCTATAATGGGTGTCGCAAAGCCAATATTTTCTGAACCTGTCAAATTTGTCTCGACATCTAATATTCTGCCGGCCTCGGTTCTGCATTTAATTGCTGGGGATCCATATTGTGAGTAGTGAAGCCAATTGGTTGTCTGCCATTCTTTCAACATAACCAGTCCATTACCATTTGAGAGTCCTGTTCCCCCACTAAAATACTGTTCCGTCTTATCTTTTTATTTCCAACCTGTGCAATTTTATCCCTGTCATAGAGATGAACAGCAACTACGATTAGAATAAATGATTAATAAGTTTGGTCATCCATCCAATAATGACCAGAAATTGAAGAAAAATCGTTGATCAATGAATAAGGAGGGGTTACTAAGAACGCAGCTGGACACAAACTAGTGACCAATCTTGTATAAAATTACATAATAGATCAAATCTATATAGGAGAGTTATTTGAAAGAAAATATTTCTTTTTAGATATAATAGGAATTAAATGTTTAAATTTTCAGCCCTCTAGCTCAATTGGTGCGGCCGGCACGCATAGTACGTACATAGCCATCTAGCCAGACAAACAGCCTAATCATGTTAAAACCAGAAGAGACCAATGTCGATAGTTTCTGTGACAGGTTCAAATAATGAGAGGCATGGCCTCATCTAATAAGAAGAGTAAATAAAAATAAGTTCAGTTTGAAACGAAATTTATGTCCGATTTGAAACGTAAAATTTGAACCGTAATGATCCGTCTCAAACACAACTTCATTAGACAAATTGAGAACTATATGAATCAACACAATGTTATGACTGATCCGGCAATAAATTTATTCCATCATGATGAAAGATGTGGTCATAGGCGTCTTCAAACTACCAGAAGGCTTTTTGACTCTCTCTGCATCGGTGTGCATCTGCCCAGGAAGAAACTCTTAATTAGCATGAGACAAGTTGGTAAATTAGTACAGTGAGACACAACATCGATGCCTTTAGACTGAAAGTTGAAGCTATCGGCTAAAGAGTCATATTCCCGCTCCAACACGGGAAGAGTGTTAAAAAGATCCTAAAACCTAACCAATCGTTCTTACTTTTAACCTAAAACATATGTATGCTACCTTCATTTGATTTTTCATATTCTAGTATTATCTAGGATGTCGATAATTCATATTCCAAAGTGTCTTCCCTTTTCCTAGTTCATTCCGGATTTACTAGCCGCTCGTGTAGGTCATAGAATTTCCTTTTATGAAGAATTGCTTTGTGAGATGAGTGATGTAAACTGTGATAGATATTGGCAGATTCAAGTTCTACATGATTTTATTGCATTCTCGAGACTGGGGCTATTGGTATCGTTCCATCGTTGCACGATGAACGCCTATACTTAATAATATTGACGCAAAGTTCATAAAAACATTCCAAAATATCGGGCTTAGTACAATTGGAATACTGCTATCATGCTGCTTTTATATAAGAGAAGGGAAACCCAAAAGACCTCAACAACTACAGACCTATAAGCCAACTGAACTGCATCTACAAACTTTTCACAAAAATCATCACCAACCAAATCACAAAAACACTTGATGAAAACCAACCACAAGAGCAGGCTGGCTCTAGAAGAAGCTACTCGACCATCGACCACCCGCATTCGATAAATCAGCTGAAAGGAGAAGCAGCAGAATATAAACTACCACTCGCCGTACCATTTATCGACTTCAAAAAGGCGTTCGACTCAGTAGAAATCCCTAAGGTCATGATCCAGTATACAACAAAGCGTAGATCAAGTATATGTTGAAGTGCTGAAACATATATACAAAGTATACAACAGGAGGCAAATAGTAGAAATGTTGTTGTACCAACTTTAGCCATCCTGGATGTGCTTATCCTGTCAATCTTTTTTTCGAAATACCATTACCAATTTTTACTCACACTCTCTTTGACCCCTCACTCTTAGTTTATATAGAGGTAGTTGTAACAGAATTTAAGACGATTTTTTGTAACTACAATCTATGACTTCAGGGCGAACGCCAATAAAGATTCACAGTGCATGGTTATTAAAAAAAATGATAAACATAAAATCAAGATAAGATTAAATCTTCCTCCAATTCATTACACGTCCAGATCTTCCCAAAAGAGTTCTATCTCTTTGATTTAAAAATGTTCTTTTAAGAAACACTTTTTGGCACGTTCTTGCTTTGACTGCATCATTACTGTGAGCTAAAATGATGGATTGTTTAGCTTCTGTTGCACATTTCCCTTTGACGGATCATGAAAAGTGAAAAACTATTGAATATGAACTTTATATTCAGTCCAGATTTTGAGTGAATTATTCCATTTACGCACATGATCCTTGAAGAGCAAACTAAGAATCTTGCTATGTGATAGCTGCCACACGACTGCACTTGGCAGAGGACGTATTCATTTTTTTTTTGTGCCATATGCTGGACAATGAAAGTTGGCTGCGAACGTGTTAATTAAAATTCATATTGGAAAGATTGATAGGTTTCGAAATTTGGACTTGCGGATCTCTTGATATCCGTCAAATATTGCTCGGGGGTTCGCTGCAGTTATTTCTATGGACCTGAAATGGTGAGACGTGACGCAGAGAAGCGATGTCATCCATTAGATGTCTATCAAAAGAACATAATTTTTGTACGAAGACACGTAATATAAATCAAAATTTGAAATGCAAATAAACACCAAAAAAAGAATACAGAAAAATGTTGCTGGCCAAACCGTAACCAGTTAATGTATCAAAAGAGTTCAGGCAATCCTTCAGGCTTGAACAGAAAAACAAGTATAAAAACTCTTACCGAACGGGGGAAGAACGACATAAACATTGACGAACTCAACAACACAACAACAGTCTCTCTATTAGAAGTTGCTACTATACTTTAACCAAAAAGCACAAAAACCCTTAATAAAATTATTGGTGAAACCAGAAATCTCATTGAAAAAAACAGAAATCTCAAACTATTGACAACAACGAGAGATGAAATTGAAGAGACAAAACTGAATAAAATAATCAAAAAGGGACGGAGGGAAAAAATATATACGCCTCACTCGGGAAAAGTCGAGCTTAAAAGCTCTAAACAAATCTCTCAGCCCATTACTGGGACTAAAAAATACAACATTCGAGGAAAATGGAGACCTAACAACAGAGATGGGATTGTTGAACGTGCCAAAATGTTCTACCAAAAATTCTTGTGCTCCAGACGAAGACAACAAAACAACGAACTGGATGCACAAGACACGAGAAATCAGTTCGAAGATTTCCCAGATGTTACACCATGGAAGGTGAAGCAAGCTTCAAACAACGCCCCTTACAGCAGATAAAATGACCACTGATCTACTCGAAAAAGCTGGTAAGATCATCAC
Source organism: Thysanoteuthis rhombus (assembly GCA_963457665.1). Taxonomy (NCBI): domain Eukaryota; kingdom Metazoa; phylum Mollusca; class Cephalopoda; order Oegopsida; family Thysanoteuthidae; genus Thysanoteuthis; species Thysanoteuthis major. Next base: position 26,974,640 of record OY735234.1, on the reverse strand, counting down.
TATGAAACGAACTATTCTATATAATCTATGCTTGGAACCAAGTACTCTCGGAAGACTGGAACACAGAAATGAAAATGCTTCTACATAAGAAAAGGAAACCTGAAAGACCTCAAAATTATTGACCTGTAAGCCTACTCAATGGCATTTACGAAATTTTCATAAAAATCATCAGGAACCGAATCACAAAAGCACTAGATGGAAACCTACCACGGGAGGAGCAAGCTGGCTTTAGATCAAGCTACTTGACCATGGACAATACCCACTTGACAAATCAGCAGAAAAAAGAACAGCAGAATATAAAATGCCACGCACTGTAGCATTTATCAACAAGAAGAGGGACTCCAACTTGGTCGAAATTTTCATGGCCATGAAGGCCATCTCTGTACAGGACCCTGTGTACGTTAAAGTACTGCAACATATATATATATATATATATATATATATATATAGTCATATAAAACTCATTTATGAGGCTACGTAAAGATTTGGAGCCATTTCAACTCTCAAAAAGGGGTACGACAAAGTGATAGCATCTCGCTTAAAGCATTCACGGCTTGCATCAAGATGATCTGCATCAACCTACACTGTGATAATAAAGGAATTAAAATAGACGGCTAATATCTTAGCAATCTGAGATTATAAGAGCACATTGCCCTTTTTACGGAGAACATAGGCGACCAAAAACCAATGCTAAATGAAAAAAGCGAGAAAGTCGGCGTACAAATGAACTTTAGCAAATCAAAGGTCATGTGAAATACTTATAACACAACGAGCAAAATCGAAGACGTTGAACAAGAGAAAGTAGATTATAACAGCTTCTTGGGACAACAGATCTCTATGAAGTTATCAAAAGAGAAAGAAATCAAACGAAAAATCATCATATGATGGCTAGCTTTTAGCAAGCAATCCCAACCTTCAAAAACAAGAAGGGTGAACATTTGATGCGTCTTCCTAATAGTCACCTATGGAGCTGAAATATGGGACCTAACCAAGATAGTGGCCCACAAACTGAGAAATACGCAACATGCACGTGAATGGATCATGATCAACCTCACACCGAGAGACCACAAGACAGTCTGATATATCAGGGAGGGAGACAGGGGTCGGATATATCATGGGATCCATTAAAAACCTCAAATAGCAATGGGCTGACCATGTTACAAGATTGACAGACAAATGATAGACATCACGACTCACAACATGGATTCCAAGGATCACATGCACATCTGAAACTGGCATCATACAAGATGTACAGACGAACTAGAAAGATTCAGGAATCACTGACTCTGCGACGCCCACGATAGAGAAGCGTAACGAATCCTTTGAAAGGCCCATGTCCAACAACGTTAAAAAACTGATAATGATGAACCTTTTTCAAATGAATGATCATGAAAATTTTTTTTTTCGTATTTTTTATTGTTTTTGATAATTAGTATGAAATTTAGATGCTAAAAAGTGCGTCAACCACAATATTTCTTTTCGAGAGAAGTCCTTTGAGTTTTCAAAGTTTTTGAACCATTGCAATGTTACAAATACTAGCGACAATCGGAAATAAACTATTTAAAATTGCATAGAAAGTTTTTTTCTCGCCAGAGGGAACTCATTCTATTAACGAATATAGAAATTCGATTAATTAGTCTTTTTCCTGAGTATATGAGATTCAAAAAAAAATCTTGTACTTTTTTTAGTCATCGTACTGTAAATGCCAGGGACCAGTATAGGTTAATTTAGTTACCGTTAATTTTAGCAGAAGATTCCTGTTATGTTAGCAAATTCAATTTGATCAGTTGGTGCAGAGTATGCAATTGTGTTTGGAAAGAGGCACTGGTGATAGAAACGTCATTGAAAAGTTGACACAATTCACTGGTTGGTATTCGTGTATGGAAGCACGGGGGTAATACTGACTTATCATTATAAAAAAAGAGAAAAGAAAAATATTAGATAGAGAAGAAGTATCTGAATAGAAAGAAGTTGCTTTCAAATGTTGGGAAAAGACAGGGTAAAAGGGAAAAAAGACAAGTGCTAGCCCAATAAATATTTATATAAACTAGAATGTACCCGTCAGGAATGACAAGGTTATTTATGTATAAATTAATGGATATATGTGATCCAATAGAACAAATTATAATTGCGTCATATTATGTCGAAATTTTTCGGAAATGATATATATATATATATATATATATATATATATATATATATATGTGTGTGTGTGTGTGTGTGTGTGTGTGTGTGTGTGTGTGTGTACTTTTACTTCAAATTTTGGAGTAAAGCACTTTGATGGATGGGGAATTGTGCGTAAGTAAATATAATGCATTAAATTCAACCTTACTGACCGTCCTGTCCCGCGTAGGACAATGATAAAAAAGCTAGCCTTGTGGCATATATATATATATATATATATATATATATATATATATATATATATATATATATATATATATATATATATATACACAGTATACGTGGTACTAGGCCCGAAGAGGGCAGAAACATGAACTAGTTTGTATAGCGAATCCACATCATACTATATATATATATATATATATATATATATATATATATATATATACATGATTTTCTGTATCTTTCTCTATAGCAATGGATGTTTTGAGTAAATGTAAGCCTTTTTATGTTGATTGCAAACATTTCATACTCCTCGTGCAATATTTCTGTAAGCCCTAAGGAATTAGTTGTTTATTCATTCAAATACATATGACAAGGAGAATATATATATATATATATATATATATATATATATATATATATATATATATATATATATATATATATATATATATATATATTGACGGCTATAATATCTCAAAATGATTCCATAGAGAATTTTCTGCTGAAGATTTGTGTTGACTTTTATTTCTCAGAATTTTGTCATTCTCTGATTTATTTCCCAAGGACATAGCATGTCAAATTGAATTTATTGCCTCTCGCCATCGTAAACAGAAATGAACAATTTTTTTTGCATTTTCTTAAAAACCAATGATCATCTCTCAAAATAATGGATATTTATATTTTCAAAATTGAATCACCTCTGAGCAAAGATAAAATTAAAAACTTGAAACACTCCACCACTGAATTTAATTGAATATCACTAAAATAGTATTTAAGAACTGCAAGTTTCCATTCGAGAGATCGTTCAGCATGCCCTCAGTGTGACTTATAGGATTTTATGGGGAAAGAGATAAGATATAGTCAGGAATTATGACTAGTCCCAAAGAAATAAAACGATATCCAAATAGGAAGAACTAAGAGACAGATTCTGTGAATATTTCTAATTACATTTGCACTCGTGTTTTTCAAATTGATAAGTAGGTTACAGAAAAGGCAAAATATTCCATAACTTGCAACATTGGAAACAACAGTGATTCGGATGAAGTTCGTGGAAAATAAACCTTTGTAACACCATCAAATGGTGAATTTTTGAGCGTCACTAATATAATGGTTGATCTTGTCTGAATATTGTTAGATTAGCTGTATTAATCTTTGAGTATGATAGGGTACTACTTTTTTTCCTTTTTAACACTATTTCTTGAGAAGTGAACAGGTCACCTTTAACAACAACTATTTTATTAGTTTCCAGAGTATCAAATGTAAATATTAATTAAAAAACCAACGACTGCAAAAATCAAGGTTGAATGATAGAAAAGAACAAAACTTAAACATAGTTCAACACCTTTTCAACCAACAATCCGTCTGGGCTTGGATCACGTTTGTTTTTACCCTGGGCAAGGATAGGACACAAAAACACATTTCCGTAGTCCCTAGAGATTTCAACCCAAGACAGATCCTCGCATTAGATTAATGGGAAAGAGATATCCTGGCGCCTAAATAACACTGGCTACAGGCTAGAAAACTATTCCCACTACAAACATGTTTGTGTGTGATTTCCATTAATTAACACACCCATGTGTCGATTATTTATTTGTGTGTTCACCATTTGTAATATCAAATGTATGTGGATGTGAAACATACGATATCCGTCAGAACAACCTCCCGTACGTAAATTTTAAAGGATTTTTTCATTTTTATTTATGTTCCGATGAATTTTTGTGTCTTTGAAAAATGATTTTAGACAGTCATACAATAGACTATAAATGAAGATAAATAAATGTTTCCTTAACAACTGACATTCATCGAAAGATGACAGGGGTGTTATTGACTGTAGAAACAAAATATTCATTAAAAAACAAATTTTTATTACTTTTTTTTCCTTTTTGCTTTTACTGGTAATGGATATCAAATGCTAACGAAAAATTGGGTTAAATGTGAATAGTTCTCAATGATTATAATGATAATGTGTTACAGCAATGTTTCTCATTTATTCTTCTCTGGTTCCGTCTCGGCAAATTCATTTGAAAAGATCGGTTTTAATGTAGAGAATTTTTCAAAATAATTTTTGATTTTCTCTAGTAACAACAGAAAAAAAATGAATAAAAAACACGATAAAACAAAAACAAAGTATGCAAGAATTAAATTATCACAGATAGGATTATATTATTTGCTATGCATATTTTTTTTACGAAAATATCTAATCGTGTTAGCGTTTTAAAGTTTTGCAAAGATTTTGTTCCATCGCCTTATCTTTCTCTGCCAGCTGCTATGCCCTTTTTACATCATACTAATCTAATGAGAATACAGTAAAATCTTCCAGGGAAAATAATGCTACCACCGCTGATATGAACGTATCTTCGAATTTCACTCTACTCAAATAGATCATTGTGTTGCTCAACGGTTAAAGCGCCCAACGAACAGCTTGTACTTTAACCTCTGATTTCTGTTATAGTCATGGAGTAGCTTTAAATTTCTATTTGGATAATGTGTGCACACAAACACGACAACCACACTAACACATCCTACCTTTTGGTACTGGAGGAGATACTGAATCGTCTATCGCTGCACTGAAGAGTTGTAATATAACGACACAGCTGTCTGGGGACAACACAATTATCAATAACCTATCTATATCAGAAGCAGATGTTATAGAAATGTGTCTATAAATTATTTTATGAGATTGGAGAAAAATTTTACCCATAAGTATTAAGAAGTTAATTATACTTTCAAACAAAAAAAAAGTATGATAATCTGCTAGCCCGTTGTTTTTACTACTCTGCAAGGCTTTCAAGTTTTGAATTGAACATGGATTTTGGTTATCTTAGCCTTTCGCAGAAAGCTTACATTATCCCACGATATGACCTCTTTTAGCCTCCAGCCTCAAAATCTTATATAATTTTTGTTTGAAGAAAGATACCCACTGAGGTTGACAGCCATCTCCTTGAGCATCTCCATTGAAAAGTTCTGTTTCAGCGTAGAAGCCTTTTCAACATGTCTTTTTTTGTAGCCGAAAGAGTTGAGGAAACATGTTTTAGCTCAAAGATGAGAAAGAATGTTAGTTGAAGATTGCAGAAAATACGTTGAAAAGAATCAACGTAGGGGCATTAATGGATTTTCATTTCCATGACGCGTTATTTAATTATTATGGGTATCAATTGCTTATATGATAGCCCTGGATGTATGAATTTTGAATATGTACCAAAGGATGTCTGTAAAAGGAATGTATTAACTCTTTCCAGGGAAATGAACGAAGAAAATAAGATAAACACACCAAGTGTAAGATGCATCTATTCGGTATTCATTAAAGAGAAATCCGCTAAAACAAAGGAAGAAGATAGGCGACAGGACCCTAAAAAGTGTCCTCATATTGATTTACCACTGAGATTAGGTAATTTTATAATTATACTTACAGAAATGAGAAAATTATCATGCAGGTTTGATTGTGCGGATATTTATTTGAATAACTTTCCATCAAATCATCAAGTTTTTTTCTCGTAAATCTATTGCTAGTAGATATATAAATAACTTGAAATAAAAATTAGCAACAAGAATTTTACCCAGCCAAAGGACTATCCAACTAGCAGATTTCAAGGATAAACTTCTTTAAAATATCGAAAATGATCTTTATATAAACATTTCAGGAGAGGATATACCCAGCTCTACGGACTGGGCTATACACCATAGAACATACTGTACTGTAAGAACTTTACTTTACTGTACTGTGAATTTTTTGAAAATTAATTTTTTCTCATTTTCAATCGCCATTCTATAAAGATATACACTATAATACGAGCTCATACATTTTGAACTGAGCATTCATCCTAGTATTCTGCTCGGGGATAATTTCAATCATTGTTGACTTGATGTGATTCGAGGTGGTCCTTAAGCAAACGACTGCATTTTACCCAAGGCTAGTGGCTGAGCTCAGGTGAACTAGCATGCCCTTTCAAAGCTTCCTGTTTTCTATCACGCGTCTTTTTAACCTTGTTTATAGTAAACTGGTGTCAAATCAAGCGTGTTATTCTTGTCATTCTGATTATCATGCGTGCTTGTCCAATATTGTCATCATGTGATCCGGGAAGAATTTGAGTCAAAAGAAAAGGTGTCAATTTGAAGAATATCTGAAGGATACATCTCTAATTTGCGACGGGACTGCTGGAAAAGTGAGAATATAAAGGAGAAGTGTATCAGGCATTAAGAACTAATAAAAAGAAATAATGAAACTTCGTCTTTTCAGTACGTTGGAAAGTGTTGAAGAGAGCATGTTTCAACTAAAGACGTAGCAGAATGTTGAATACAGTTATTAGCATAATCTTAAATGTATGGATGGTTCGTGGTGTACATTGCATGTTTGTAGTCAAAATTGAATTTAAGAATGATATAAGTAAATTATGATAGAAGAGAAACATAATTTCGTTTGCACGGTAGATTAATTTTGTTTCCATGATTTTAGGACGTAAGGGCTATTTTTCTAATTTTTTGCGTAGCTGTCAACGTTTCTTATGATTTTAGTGAGCGCTAAGATGTCCATCCTTGACAAAAATATGAGTGCATTAAATGCTTGTGCGAAAGTAAACTTGTTCAAAGAATTTAGTGATATAAAAATTTTGTATTTGACTGACCAACTAACAAGTTGAAAGATACAGTTAGCTAAGGGATTATTTTCAATAAGCTAATTATCATTGATTATCATATTTATCATTAATTTATGATTAACAATTAAGATATAATTTTGAATGACTAGGCTTCAGTGCACGTATTAAATCATTATATATGCTGGTTGTGAAGAACGTGTACTTATAGAGAACTATAAGCAAAACAGTTCTCAGGCTGCAGAATATGGTGAAAAAAGGAATTTGCAACGCAACTTTATGTTAAACTGATACCTCAGTTTGTATATTAAAAATCAGACTCTTTTAGTGATCATTACCCAAAAAAAGGCGAGAGAGGTAAATTCTAGATCGAAAACCCCTTTTAAAAAAATGTACTCATCCCCAACATAGTATGATGTCAAATGACGTCGGCCATGAGACGGTTTCTATTGAGTGACAAACAAGAACCGTATTTATTTCAGTTACTATCATCATTATCACAATTGATATTTATATCATGACAAATAATGTTTATTTATTGGCACAGGGATACATTAATGAGTCACCCGATGAGAATTGAACTCTCCAGAGGTATAGCTAAAGATTTGGAGCCCTGGATTATTGTCTCCTTGAGAGGCTTTCTCTCACATTTAGTGAGCTTTATCAGAAGAAATGCAGCAGGTGGAGTACTATTCACAAAGATTGCTGACGATAACCGAAAAATATCCCCCTGCAAGTAAAAATGTAACTTGATTGCAGTAAGTCTTAGTACAGATTACGCAGAATGTATAATGACTGATCAAACGGAGAGAGAAAGATGGAGAAAATATTTGAGACAAATCTACGTACGACGCTGGAGAAAGAAAACATCCTGGAAATGTCTAAATCAAAGAAAAATCATCTGCACAAGCCACTCCGATGCATGATTTCAATTTTAGTAAATGAAAAAAAATGACAAGACTTGATGCTGCAGGGGCAAACTCAACTCCAACTTTTTATTCCGTCTTAAGATGATTAATGCAACTTTTGTATTGTATATATAATGATAATTTAAAAAAGATATTAGAAATGTGTTCTGTATGAGTAGTATTCATTAAATAGGATAAAATAATGTGTGCATATGTATATATTACATTTTTGTCAGTATCCAAGATTTTTTGGTTCAAGGAATAAGCCAGCCTCCTCGTTATCATTTGGTTGTGAGTTCAAATTACGGTAAGCGAACGTGAATTTTACATATCGGTTTTAACCCCTGATTCTGGTGAATATTCTTCTTCTTCTTCTTCTTCTTCTTCTTCTTCTTCTTCTTCTTCTTCTTCTTCTTCTTCTTTATTATTATTATCATTGTTATTTGGAATCTCACACCAGTTGCCTGGTGGTAACCGCTGGAGTTTGAGCGACAGTAAGTCTACTCAAGTCTCCAGCCCTCCTCTCCTAGTACTCATAGGTCGCAGTAATTCTGCGATTTACAGTTTCACACCGGTTGCCCAGTGGTTATCGCTGAAGGCTGAGTGACAATAAGTCTCCTCAGGTCTTCAGGTAACGTCTCCTCTCTCTTTCACCCATTATGTCAAGGCTAAAATTCGTTGCAGTATTTATATCTCTACCACTTTCCTCAGTATCCGTGCAGTTCCCAGTAGTGCTGTGGTCTGTACGGTCTCAATCCTTCCCCTAATCTCGATCTCCTCCAGTCTCACCCTCAGCGTTTTGGGGACTGTTCGTAGTGCGCCCACTATGACCGGTACTACCCTGGTTTTCATGTTCCACATCTTCTTTAACTCTATTGCTAGGTCGTGGTATTTTTCCCGTTTTTCACTCTCATTCTTTTTATGGTCTGCAGGTACAGCAACGTCTATTATTTGGCAGGCCTTCCTTTTTTTTTTGTCTACTATTACTATGTCCGGTCTTCTTGCCTGGATGAGGTGGTCAGTTTGGATGTCAAAGTCCCACAGTAGTTTGTGGTTGTCATTCTCCAAAACTGCCTCTGGCTTGTGCTGATACCACTTTTCAACATGGCTGAATCTCATTTGTTTGCTTAGTTCCCAGTGTATCATCGTTGCTACTCTATCGTGTCTATGCTTATACTCCTTCTGGGCGAGTTGACTACATTCACTAGTTATGTGGTTTACTGTCTCATCTCTTTCACAGCACATGCGGCATTTGCTGTTTGTCTGTGTTCTGTCAAATTTTGTTTTTATGTAGTTTGTCCTTATGCTTTTGTTTTGGGCTGCCATGATGAGCGATTCCGTTTCTCTCTTAAGGTTTCCTTTTCGTAACCTCGTCCATGATTTCTCGTCTGCTACATCTTGTATCTGCCTTTTAAACTCACCGTACAATTTTTTCTCTCCCCATCTTTCTTTTCTTGTTTGCTGTACTGTTCCATTGTTTTCTACTTTGTTGTTTGTTGTGCTATCTCTCGCACTCTTTATGATTTTTTCACTATTCGTTTGCACATATCTTTCTAGGACTACTTTAGCTCTCTGGATACAGTCTTCTATGCTGATGAGCCCCCTGCCACCTTCTTTTCTCTTAACGTATAGTATATCTGTATCATCTCTAGGGTGTAATGCTTTATGCATTGTCATAAGTTTCCTAATTCGCCTATCCATTGATTGGAGCTCTTCCTTTGTCCATCCTAGGAATGGTCCTGTATATCTAACTACTGACACAGCCCAGGTGTTCATTCCTTTTATGAGATTTCTGCTGTTTAATTTGGTCTCTAATAATTTTCTTATCCTTCTAAGGTAATCTCTTTTTACTTTTTCCTTCTTCTCCTCCCGTTTTATCGTGTCACATCCTAGGACACCTAGGTATTTGTATCGGTCTTGTGCGGTCAATACCCTAATCTTGCTGTTGTCCGGGAGTTCAATTCCCTCAGTCATTGAAAGCCTTCCTTTGTGCATCACCATGATAGCACATTTTTCTATTCCAAACTCCATTCCTATGTCCTCACTATATTCCCTTACTTCGTTGAACAGAGTCTCAAGCTCTCCCCTGTTTTTTGCGAACAATTTTATATCGTCCATGTACATTAGGTGGTTGACCTTTCCTTTTGTTTTAGAGAAATGGTATCCTTTGCTGTTTTTCAGGATTCTGTTGAGCGATATCATTGTTAGAACAAATAATAGTGGGGACAACGAGTCTCCTTGCAAGATTCCCCTTTTTATCCCTATCTCTGCTTGTTTGTTCCCTGCAGCTGTCAAATCTACTTTCCAGTCTTCCATCGAATTACCAATGAATTTAACCGCCGGTTCACTAATTTTGAACATTCTAAGGCATTCGAGTATCCAGCTGTGTGGAATCATATCGTACGCTTTTTTGTAATCTATCCATCCCATTGCGACATTTTTTCTCCTTTTCCTCACTTCTCTTAAGATCATCTGGTCTACGTAGAGTAAATCATTTGCCCCTTTGGTTCCTATCTTACACCCTTTCTGTTCTTCTGGTAATAGTCCCCTTCTTTCCATTGACATGTATATTCTCTCTGCTATTTGCCCGGTCAGGATTTTCCACATAAGTGTAAGGCACGTGATCGGTCTATAGTTGCTTGCTATGTTCCCCTTTTCTGGGTCTTTTTGGATGAGGGTGGTTCTGCCTTTGGTCATCCACTCTGGTGCCTTGCCTTCGCTTAGACAACTTTGGAGTAGGTGGGTGAGTCTGCTGTGTAAAGTGGGGAATTTCTTGAACCAATATCCATTGATCCCGTCGGGACCCAGTGCTTTCCAGTTGGCTATTTTCCTAAGAGAATGTTTCAATGTGGTTTCATTCAATAATATTGGTTCTCCATTTTCTATATCTTCTAGTTCTTTTCTCATGTTTCCTAACCATTGCAGTGTTACGTTGTGTCTTTTTGGGTGCCCCCTTATGCTATTCCAATATTTCTTGGCCTCTGTAGCATCTGGTTTTATGTTCTGCCTTCTTTCTCCGTTTAAATCTTGGTAAAACTTTTTCTCGTTGTTTTGGAATGTGCGGTTTTGTGTGTATTGGGCCTTATCTGTCTGTATCACTTCAGTCTTACCTCTTTGGCTAATCTCTTCTGATGTATCACTTCGACTACAGTTGAGATGCCTTTTTGTGTTACCTTGTACTTGTTCCAAAGTCTTACTCGTGGTCTCTCCGTGTGTGGTGTATTTTCTTAGCAGTACTTCATCTCTCTGTAGTTGGGAGGTCTGCTTTTGTAATCTTCTTTCCCAGTTGGGTTTCTCTTCTCTATTATTGCTCGGGGTCCTCTCTTGTGTTGTGAAGCTTTGTGCTACCATTTTCGCCCCTGCGTAAATTAAGTTATTGAGTTCTAGGAGGGTGTTCGTTTCTATGTGCTGTAAGAGGCAGTTGACCTGTTCGGTCACTTCTCCGACTTTCTTTCTGTCTTTGTCTCTTATTATTATTATTATCATTATTATTATTATTATTATTATAGTAATAATATCACTCCAGATTTGGTGTTTGACATCATCAACATCTGGCTTTCATCGTCCGTCGTTGGACATAGACCTTCAACTGGATACGTCACATTTCTCTATCATGGGCGTTGCAGAGCCAGTACTTTCTGCATTTGTCCAATTCATTTCTCCATCTGGTATTCTGTAGGTCTCAATTCTCTGTGAATCCATGTAGTCAGTTATGATGTCATTCGGTTGTCTGCCATTCTTACAACCGACAGTTCAAGAACATTCATTGAAAAATACGCAGTATTCAATGACAATTTTACACAAAGGCAAAGGTCAGTAACATTGGCTTCGCAAGTGTTGGATGTGAATCATCTTTAAATTATTCCCTGTTCAATGGAACGATTTCAAAATTTATTCCGTCAATGCAATTGTCGGACGCTTGGAGTTCGATGAAGAAACATGCTAGACAATTCTGAATTTTTGGTTAAAAAAAAAATTGACCAGCAACAGAAACAAAACCTGGTCTTCATCCGAAGAAGGTAGCGCTATGTACGTGCAAGAATTGATGCTAGGACTGGGAGAGATTCTTTCGTTATGAGCCCCTCGGGGAGAACAAAACGATTGTTCTGAATAAGTAATGCTCACAACTAAACCGGTTAGAGGTGCCATTACACGGTCATCGAAACAACCCAAATAAACACCTTATTCAAGGAGAAATCCAATACAAAGTGGACTTGGTAGAGCTCCCATCATGAGGCCAGGAGTCAATGAGACTGTATCCAAGTTGACAAGAGTGATACCGTCGAAGATATTCAGGTCCTGCACCAAGAATGATAAAATGCAGAATTCAAATTAACACCAAGAGAGAATGCAAAAAAATACTTTTCCCAAAACTTGGCATACCAGAAAAAAAAACTCACTCAATCATTCAAGCTGGAACTGAAAACAGATATGAAATTCCAACCGAATCCCAAAAAATCAAAGCAGAAAAGAAAAACAAAACAGAACAGAAAAAAATTAACGAGGTCAAAAACAGTATAACAACCCGTTTAATTGAAGTCGCCAATATCTTCAAACCAAAGAGCACACAAACCATAAGTAAGATCCCAGAAGTAACGGAGAATCTCTTAGTAGAACAGAGAAGCCTCAGGCCATTACCCACAATAAGAATAGAAAACATCGAAGCAATATGACTGAACAAAACCATAAAAAAGAAACGAATAGAAGATAGAAGAAGATACGCAACAGCAGTCATCAAATTAATTCTTGAAAAAGATAGGAGCTTCGAAAATATTGGAAAATATTTTCGTACAGGAAAAAAGGTAAATAACTAGTGTGATCAGAACAAATGGAGACCTTGCAACAGATAGGGAGTTGTCAAACGTGTCGAAGAATTTGACAAACACCTCTTTCCAACAAAGAAAGGAACAAAGACAAGTTAAGAGTACCCAATTCGAGGATTTCCAGAGCTTTTCATTATGCAGGAAAGGTCCTTGACCGAATAACATTATCATCAACTTACTCAAAAAAGCTGGAAACGTCATCACTTGGAAACTAACCTTTCTATTTTACTTATGCGTCTAGCAAGATGGAGTCTCAGAAGATTTGAACAACACAATCATCATTGTGCTATATAAAAAAAGATCCAAATACATAAACAACAACTGACCAATAAGACTACTCACCCCTGAATCTACAAACTTTTCACCAAAGTGATCATATACCCAATCTCCAAAACGCTTGATAAAAACTACCCCATTTGCAGGATGCAAATCCACAGGATATTTTTTTTTATCAGTGTCCAATTTTCATTTACTCAAATTGGCTTTTTAACCTGCATCGTTTTGCATTGCATGGCCATGTTGCAAGAGTATCAGACAAACAATGGGCATCACAACTTGGAGAGTTGATCCCTAGAGAGCGTATGCGAAACCGTGGCCAGCAAAATATAAGATGGTGTGACGGACTAGACGTATTCAGGAAGTGCTGGCTTCGCAATGCCCGAAATAAAGATGTCTGGTGAATTTTGGGGACGGTCCATGTCCATTGACAGATGCTAAACAGATGATGATGATGATGATGATGATGATAAATCGCAGTGTACTCTTAGACTACACCATCCACATTTCCAACATTACCCTGTCTACTTAACGCACACACCCCTGACATCCCAATCTGGCTTATCAAATCAGGGATACTAAGCTCTTCGGATAAAATAGACAAAGCCACCCCATAAATCCTATCACTCCTCCCAGATACCATCAGTCCCTTCCCCTGCCAAAAAAGAACCTGACCTCAAAACCAAAGAGCAACCTTACTAAAAATCAACAATATGACGACAAGCTCAGAAATTAAAACCCTTTACACCAATATAAATGTCGAAATTGCCTGACTCTCCATGAAATCACTTTTAAAAATCAAAATCTTAAGGGGACCCCCCAAGCTGTTGAACAAGATAAAACCTTTCTCGATTGGAATATAGTGTTGTCTATTAGTGGAATATTGGCTTTTCACTTATGTAAAATGTTCGTAAACAAACATTTCAATCTCTTTTCTTCTTGTCATTTCTCTGCAGAAATTCGGTATTAGCCTCTGTAAAGTACTAATGTCAGTAAGATCATAATTATTAAGCAATGCTAACATGTATTTTAACTACTTTTCTTGCAATGAGTTATGGATTTCAGAATCATATATAGACATATTGTCCTCCACAATAATGATGGTATTCTGCTTTTCTTCCTTAAATCAACTTATAGAACATCCCAAATGACATTAATCATCATCATCAGTCTTTTAACGTCCGTCGGATGTGCAACACTTCAGTACTTTCTGAATTTGTCTAACTGGTCCTTCCATCTAATATTCTGCCGCCCTCGGTTGCGCATGTTATCACAGGGGATCCATTTCGTCAGTCATGATGTCCATCGGTTGTTCGCCATTCTTGCAACATGGCCAGCCCCCTGCCATTTGAATTTTTTAATGGATTCTATGATGTCTCCGACTCTTGCCTTTCCCTTGATGTCTTTTGCAGTCTTATGGTCGCTCCATATGAGGCTCAGCATAATTTTTTCATGTGCACGTTGCATGATTCTCAGTTTGCAGATCTGTATGTGGTCTCAATTATCATATTGATGATTTCAGGACATATCTCGAACCATCAATCGAGCCCACGGAGAAAGTAATTAAAGCGTCCCACTCTGCACAAATCAATGATTCTCCTAGGTCAAAACAATGTCAAGTTTGTGTTACCCCTGGGTTCTTCGCTTAGTAACAGCTTGCATGCCTCTGGGAAGAATTCCTGGAATCTTGTTTTCTCACAAACCACTGATTTATTTCTCATCTAATGTACACTATAATTGCCTCTATTAACCTGTTCACATACACACCAATCAGTACAGACGAACCATATCCATGCATGAAAGGTCACCGAATCAGATATAATTCCTCCAAACACAACCAATAATCTACACAAGGCGGCCTGACTTCACACAACTCCATACATTTCTGCTTCGAAGAAGGCCAAACACACTCGTAGTAGAATGATATTAGGAACTTCTGATAGTGACATAACTTTTGTGATCCTACAAAAAAACCCCAAAAAACAACTTTGTAAACAAGGAAGATTATCAAAAAACATCAATTGAGAAATTATTTCTGTTGTATTCAATTAACCTTACTGAAATAAGAAATTACTGCCAAAATATACATATTTTAAACTGCATTTTAATATGATATATTATATTAAAACTATCGTTGGAAATGATCTCCCGTTATTACACAGTGAATGTATCATTTGACCCAGACATCTTAATAAAATGAATAATTTGAAAAATTCAAGTTACACCTACTGCTTCATTTTCTTCAATCGTTTATCCCATTTTCGTTGTTGAGGTCAAGTGATACATTCACTGTGTAATGACAGGAGATCATTTCAAATAAGAGTTTAGATATTTTATGACACTATTCAAATTTCATATATATGTGTGTGTGTGCGTGTGTGTGTGTATTTGTGTGTGCTTGTATACGTATCTAAATTCATGCGTATATATGCATGTACAGTTTCAGATAATTTATTACAAATATCACCTACAATCCTATGTACCTAATTTATAATTAACACCTATGGTACTTATCACGAAATGAAACTGATACAAGAGTTGTTTCCCGAAGCGTTTCTCGTATTCATTAGTTGTTGACCAGTAATTTACTGACGACACCTTTTATATACCTAAATACAGAATATAGATAATTTTTAAACTAATCTAAGAGAAAGATATCAAATAAAATTCTTACATCCTTAATCGTACAACCGGGTTTTTCAAGACTTAAGAATTTATAAAACAAATTTCTAGATCCGACCCAAAGTACTATCAATTTTTCCACAGACTAGAGCTGACCTTTTCAGGAGGTTCCTTTGAAATTTGCCGAGGTGATATTTTGACATACAGCTACGACGCAGGAGTAGATATACAAAAATATACGGAACAGCAAAAAGATGAATTATCTCATGTACCAGAGTACCCCGGAAGAGACTATAGAATACATAGATACACTGACACAACAACAGAAAGAGTATCATCTAACGTACTTGAGTACCCCCGGGGGTGGTTGAAGAGTAGATAGATAGAATGATAGAACAACAAGAAGACAGTTATTTTCAAATCGATTTGTAATTTTTAAAAATGAAAATTGTTTGTGTTCACATTGCCAGATATACAAGGTCATATCATTCTGCGACGAATGTTGCTTGATGCATGATCATGTGGATAGTGTGTGTGATTTGTTGACATTGATAACAACAGAAAGCCAGCTGATGTGTTCACTTAGAAACAATGTAATGACAAAGGTCAAGTCAGCTGAATATGTCCAAGGAGAACGAACGAGCAGTTCGAGTTGATAGCATCGGACGAACTACATCAGGGAAATATTCCTTCTTTTTGTCTCTTTCCCTCTATCTTCCTTCCTCTGGGTTTAAAGAGGATTTGAAATCGAAGATTAGGACATTCAAATGTTTCCTCACATTCTTTTCCTCAGCAACAATTACAAAACAAAGATTAGACGTACAAGATAAATCTTTTACATTCCAGTGATCTCGGCTGATGGATAAAATTAATCTTCTTCACTTTTGGAGATTATCACGAAGCAAAATTTTTATAATGCAGGTCTGGTGAGTTACTTGATAGAGATCATCAAATGTCTCTTGGCAAAATAACGTGTTCTTGGGGAAAATCAATAAAAAAAGAGTAATCAACGAACTTGGGTGATGATCACCGGGAGGTTTAGATTAAAAAGAACAAAAAACAAAACAAAAACAAATACAAAAATCCCCAAAAAACACACACAAACAAAAACTACGTGATCAATCCAGCATAAACTCACACTGCAAATTGACCCCCAACTCACTAAATACATACTTGAGAATTTTTTTGAAAAAAAATTGAAGAAAATTTTTTTTAGAAATATTAAATAGATTTTCAGCCTTCTAGTCCGACTGGTGTGGCCTGCACTCCTGATATATATACATATATATATATATATATATATATATATATATATATATATATATATATATATATATATATATATATATACATATATATATATATATATATATATATACATATATATATATATATATATATATATATATATATATATATATATATATATATATATATAGCCAATCAGTTACTCAGTCCCATCAAGCAGGCCAGTTTGAAAACTGTGAGAAACCATTGTTTACAGTTTTGGTTGACTGTTTCGAAAATATTATCCACACCTAAAAATATTAGCAAAGATGAATGTACAGTTGTTATAAAAAGAAAATCTCCATGATGTCTTTGAGCAGTCGTCACTTTTCACGAACCCGTCAAAGACATTCCTGGAATCTTCTCCATTTTTTTTCCTTCCTTTGAGTACGAGGCATAAAGTTATCTCTCAGATATCTTGCATATTACTCGCCTTTAAGGCATGGAAAATTAAGTCCTAGGCTAACAAGCTGGTGCCAAGAGGTTAAAGTTACGAGGAAAATATTCGTGGGCGGAACATATATTTCCTGAGTGTCCATGACGTCATTGAAAGTTGAACAGCGATTCATACAAGCCGATTAGAATATGTACATAAGACCCATCAATATATCAAATTGCAGATATATTTGCATTTAATGCTCAAAAAACAATACAAAATGAACACACACACACACACACACACACACTCACACACACACATATATATATATATATATATACGTTAATGGTAGATGAATATTTCCTCAGTACTAGGAGTTCCCCTCTATCATATTTATACTTCCTGTTCTTTTCCGTTTTCATTGTTTATGATTGTTCCATCGGTAGTACGTAACGTTTTTGATTCGAAGTATCTCAACTTTTTAGTTTTGTTGGTTGAGAAAATCGACTTTTAAATTCTAGTTGATCCAATATTCACATCTTTACATTATTGGCTTGTACTTTTTTAAAAATTGTTTCGTGTACTCCACCGGTTAATCAATAAGTTGATAATATTTGCAGTTTTTTAGTTTGACATCTTTTTTATTTGTTCTCTTTCTATTGTAGTTTGTTACTCATCTCCTGTAAGGGAAAGTTGGGTTCTAATCCTCATGCTTGTTGGTGGTTATCATAAATTATGTTGATTGTATTTCGAGATTTTTTTTCGAAGAAAATAAAAACGAACCAGACATTTATTGTACTACAAGCAATAAGTGTCCTCTGCAAAACAAATGTCTCTGATCTAATATTGTTTAACAAGCTGAGATGTTTACTCAAGAGAAACAATAAGACACGAAATATTATGGATGATTAACGAAATAGAATTTCTTTTTTCAATATTCTGTTCAAAATATCTAATTTAGCATCACATGTACAGAAATATCAAGATCAATCACCGTAGTTATCATATTTTGATACCTCAAACAATTCTGAGATGAATCGAAATATCTCTTCTGAATCTTTAGGGTATATTAAAGCTAACCCACTAAGATTGTTTAAGGAATTAATATAAGCATAAAACCTTGTAAATGTGAACCATAAAATCACTAGACGGATAACAATTATATTTGGATCAACATTTCAAATCTTCAAGTTCTTGCAACATGGTCCTCTTCATACCATTTGGAATTTTTGGATGATTTCTATCATATGGTCAATGATAGGGCATAGATAAAATGAATGTAGTAGTAACGACCTCCTCTTTGGTGACAAAGATACTGCGAGAACGACAACATACCATGGCAATCTTTGACGAGACTAATGGCCGGGAACGAATCCAGAACGTTCTTGTGCATGAAATTATTTTTACCAATGAACATTTCCAAGATGAATGTTTATCATGAATTGTTTTGATTATATATATATATATATATATATATATATATATATATATATATATATATATATATATATATATATAATTGTGTCATCCACAGACATCTGTTTCGATGTATTACATCTTCTCAGTGTCGCTATAGAATTTAACCAATCCAGTACCGCGAAGTAGAATTGAAACCCTCACATCAGACCCAGAGGCCGGTATCCTACCTCTGAACTAGGGAACTGGGTGGTCAGTAGGACTGAATTTAAGCGATATATTCATTTACACAGCAATTTCTCATCCACCAGAGTGCTCTATTCTTATGGAAGAGCATTGTATAAGCTTACAATGGATGAGTTACTTCACTTGAAGAGTGCTCAACTCTGAATAGAGGAGCATTATATATGTATCACATCGAAGTTGCTTTATAATCGGTTGAGAACGTGGATATGCTCTCGAGGGATGAATAGATTGGTAGAGAAGGAAAAATGTAGTAAAATAAAGGTTAGAAGAATCGATATGATTTATTATTCCAAAGGTAATTTCAACTGCTTTTCAACACGGTATACTGAAGGTTTGTATCTGTTGTGTATGAAGCCAGGTGTTTAGCATCTTATGATCAACATTTGTGTATGTGTACTTCATAGTCGAAAGTCTTTGGATTACAGATTTACTGCTAGATGAAAATATATACACGAACAAAATTACATAAATTGCATTGACAGATATTGAGGAATAAATAACTGAAATGACCCAATTTTTTGAAAGAATCTTTCTGATGTTTAGTGTTTAAAGCTGTAAAGCTTCCTCTTTCACTCTCTCTCGCTCTCTACATATATATATATATATATATATATATATATATATATATATATATATATATATATATATATATATATATATATATATATATATATGTATATAACTCATCAAAATTACATTATGATACGTTGAAAATAACGTACAGATGCTTTTGAGGTATAAAAAGATTGTCAGACAGACAGACCGACAAACAGGCCATTTGTGGCATAAAATAATTTGACTTACATGTAGTTTTGGTCAATCTACTGCAGAAAACACCAGCAGAGTACATCAAATATATTATTTATTTTTTACTAATTACTTTGCAATACTTCCCATCTTCCTGATTCGATCATTTTTTTTCAAAAATAAGCGAAGACATTCTATAAGCCTTCCGAGGAATTTTCTAGCAGGCTCTCGAAAAAAAATCTCCATTGTCTGGCTACCACTTCGGAAAAAATCCACTGAATCAGATAAAACAATTATTCTATGCTATGAAGCTTATTCAATTCGTATTTGCCATCCAAAACGGACATAGAAAAAGTAGGTTTTGGAAAGAATATCCTAGTTTACCAAGCCCTAATAATAATTCAATGAAAACTGGATTTTTTTTTAATTTTTGAGATGAAGTATTATTATTATAATTTCTATTATTATTCAGACACGTAGCGTAGTGGTTACAGAGTCGGACAAAATTACTGCAAGTGATCTCTTGGTTCTAGGTTAAATCCCAGTGTGAGACAATGATAATTATACTAATGAGGGGATTGCAGTTAATTTACCCCCGTCTGTTGAATAAAAGGTTTGGCTCGTTACTTCCACACACCTACCAGATGATACCTGATGATGGCCGTAGAGTACAACAGTCGAAACATCGTATGAGGATGGTCCGAATGATAATAGAAATGAAAACTGGAAAGTCGATAACCTCACGAGATAAGAATACGTGACACAGAGAGTGGTATAGATTTTATATGCATAATTACTCAACTGTCTGATCGGAAATATATAATAATGCGATGTGTGTCTGGACGGCAGGTGTATTTGGTAATTGTCAAAACGAGAAAAAAAGAATTCTTGCTGAAGTGTAATCATTCCCACGAGCAGACAGGAGCAATTGTTCACCAGATAGTTTTTTTCTTTTTTTTTTTCATTTGTGAACCTCGTGTCAGCTCAGATGAATTGGTTGACATTAAAAAATAACAGCGAATGTGAGAACCTACCTTCGCTGAAAGCATAAGGTTCGACCATCCAAATAGTATGGATGAGCAAATGCATTCTGAATGATTGATACCATGGTCCCCCTTTAAGTAATGATGAGGGTGCCAAGATCTAATAATATTGTGGGTAGCGACGAAAAAATGGAACTATCCTTGATTCTTGCTCTTATAGAGGTGCTGTGGACAGTGCCAACATAGATCAATATTCAAAAAGTCAATTTAATTCATTTTCAATAATCTCCGAGCCCCTCAACTGTAATCCGTTTGGTCCCTCATAGATATTGCTTGGTCTTTTTGTTCAATCAAGTTACAGGGCAGTGGCTAGCAGAGCGCCCAGGATAAAACAAGCATTTGCCAAGAGACGGTGGATGTATTCAGTAAAGATTTGATCATGATACTTGGAAAGAATGATCAATTTTTCTTCAGAAAAGTCCAGAGACAAGCAACCAAGTTAAAACCATAATTAAAAAGAATGTTGATAGGTTTAACGAGTACGGCTTATCATCGTTGGAAATATGAAGAATCGGGGGGACTTAATAGAAATATTTTTAGATTAAGCGTGGATTAAATTAGTAGACCCTGATATATTTTTTACTAAACAGGATAACTCAGGACTGAGAGGCCACACATATGTACTTGTACACCACTGCAAATTTTGATAGATATTTTGTAAATATGGTTGTTTTGTGTACTCAGATCTAAACAGATTTTCTAAATCTTTTAAATGTTTTTGTCTCGCGTGAAATAGTAGTAATAAACACACTGATCAATAGTGGTTTTAAAAGTCATTTTAGTCTAATCATTTCACATGATGATTTTGGTTAATCTCAAACGAATTATAACAAACTGGATTTATATCCTCAGTATATTTCTAAACGAGAGAGAGAAAGAGAGAGAGAGAGAGAGAGAGAGAGAGAGAGAAAGAGAGTGAGAGTGAGTAAGTCTACGAACTTGCACAGAGACAAATTCTAAAATCCAAAATGGCCGCCATCTGCTCGACTCGGAAGACTCGAGTATTATGTTGATTCTCGGTAGGTGTATTGCTCAGGGCATGAGGAGTTTAATGTGGAGCTTGAAGTTGTTTGGATGGGCTGTTCTTAAGAGAGCTGCAATTAATCTTCAAGTTTCTTCAACCCTCCTCTTTATGCTGAATGTTTAGTAGATTGGTACTGGATATCATTTTCTTTCGTATGACTCGTTCAAAGATTGGTATCAACTGAACTGGGGAGATATATTCTATCAATTGGTCATTGTGACCAGTATTTCTGGTTCATGAATTACCAAAAATATTGCTGATACCAAGAAGAAAGGAAAGATAATTTATTACCATCTGGATAGAGAATAATGTTTATCGTTCATCTCCTCACACGGTGAAGCTCTTTGGCAAAGAACGATATCAGAATTTGGTATCAGAAGAAAGGATCAAGTTCATTGAGTTCTTTTTATTTCCGTTCATTTATCTAATGAAAAGATCCCCGAGAAATTATTTTGTAAGAATTAAGGAATGACACTCTCAATAAAATACTACCCGATTAATGTTGGCACTGTCTTCTCAGGTTGGTTTGTCGGAGAGTAAATGATTGGCATTCTTCACGATAAGAAACAGTGACCGAATGACGGATGGAGGAATCTGTTTCAACAATTAGAATAGAGCACTCTGGTGGATGGGGAATTTACCTGTAATTAAATATTTATCGCTTAAATTCAGCCTTATAGAGGTAGGATATATATATATATATATATATATATATATATATTCATTGATATATATACTGATGGGCCACCAAAACATTATGACGACCTCTTAATAATGTGCCTACAAAACAGCTCTTATCCGATTAGGGATGAAATCTACTCCCAAACGTTTCCCATGGGATCTGTTACGAAAATCTCAACAACACTCCTTTTAATTGCTGTGTATTACTTCGTTTGAATTCTGCAGAGCGAGGTTATTGATTCAACATCCCTCACATGTGCTCAATGGTAATTATATCAATATCATAGACATAGAGTTCGGTAAAATTTCATTCATGCTTTGAAAACATTCCCTATGCAACTCGTGCAATATGGCAGTGTGTAATCCTCTGCAAATGAGGCTAATGGCATTGTAGAACACTGAAAGATGTATCTGGGTTTCAACAATGTCGAGATAGGTGTTTACGCAAGAAAATACCATCTGGTCGACAATGTTTTCGAGCAAAACATTGTTTCTCCAAGTTGCATCATGACAGCATTGCTTTCCCAGTATAACTGTGAATTTGAACCTTCCAGTTCACCCTAATCGAGTTCAATCGTGACACATCAGATTTTTTCTCGATCGATATATGGCCATACCCCAGATAGACATCGGTCAGCATGGCTACTTTGACTGGCATGTTGCTCTCCTTCCCTATAACCCTAAAACTGTCGTTGTGCTGTATTGTAACGCATTTCTTCCTTCACTTTGATTGAATCTTCACCCAATTTACCACACAGTTACCAATCAGTTTGCTTCAGCTAGTTAACGAACTTTTCTATCGGTTAGTTCAAGCCGCTGAATGTCTTGTTGGTAGGAGGTCATTTCTTCTTCCTTGGAATACTGCCGATATGCACTCACGTGAATATATGCACCTAGGCCATACTGTTTCAGAATTTCAGTGATCTAGTGTTCTGGCTAAACGATTTTTGCCTTTATCGAAGTCTCTCCTTAAACTCTATTTGTTCATAACTGCAGCATTTAACGGCTCAGAATGTATTACTAAACGCCGGGTGACCTGCTTGTATACATCAGATCCTTTGATGATAATTTGTTACAGTACGGTAGCTTTTATCCTTGCTGCATATCAATCTATCCGTAAAAAGACACACACACACACACACACACACACACACACACACATATATATATATATATATATATATATATATATATATATATATATATACACAGTACATATGGTACGGATCTGGTTAGCAATATATCATTATATAAAGCAATGTCTGATATGTGATGGATTTATTCTAGAGAGTGCTCGATACATTCAACTTTATACTCCGAAAGTCAAGTTGTTTTAGATTAAAGCTGGAAATATATAATAGGACGTGGATTAGCTACACAAACAAATTTATTTTTCTGCCCTCCCTGGGCCACACCCTGATTGAAACAAACACTTGTTTGTGTAGCAAATCCATACCACACACATACACACCATACACACACACACACACACACACATACACACACACGTATATATATATATATATATATATATATATATATATATATATATATATATATATATAGTGCAGGGTATGGACACACAGAGATACATTCTCTCAGGAGTAAGCTTGAAATACAAGAAAGAACCGACCAACTTTCCTCTTCCTACCGATAGCACTATCCTTCCCAGTATTGTGTCGTGCTATGAAATGGGTCCCCCATTTGACAAGAAAAACGGGCTTTCACATTATTCAAATTATCGTGTTCTGATATTGATTCAAGCAGGAGTATGAGAAATGGTTACAGTCTCTGATATCAACGATTTCATCCGCGGTACTACCTCAACCCTACCTATAACTGTAGAAGTAATGTTTCGACTCAACAGACATCGCACATCTTCTGTTGAAGGAGCCCCATCACCAAGAAGATCTCGTAAATATCTCCTGACATCAACCTGTATCAATTACAAACATAAATACCGGATTAAAAGAGAAAATAAACCATAGAACGCAAAAAGGGATTTAATTAGGAATTTAGTATCACCATAAATCATTTGAAATAGAAATGAAAGAGAAAAAAAAAAAACAGGGACACACTTTAAACTTGCTTTATGTCAGTTTGAATTGTTGAAACAGATGATATCAGCACAAAATAGAGGTTATCCTACAAAGTAAAAGAGGAAGATACATTGAGAATTTGAGACCCGGAACAATCACACCACGCAAACAGACTCGATATGATAGTCTTAAAACGGGAATTGCTAGGTATCTATCAAATCAAAGAAATTGGTGTGTCGTTGTGCCATGGTGAAGAACGGAGAGATCAAACTATTTTTAAATCTACAACCTCCCCTAGCAACTGAGAAAAATTGGAAACATCTCGATCATCGTTTGGATAAGTTGAAAATTGAAAGAATACGTGAGGCAATCTTGATCATTGCATAGTTGGAGTCAGCAGAGATACTAAGAAAGGAACTGGTGATTTGAGAAGATTTACAATACCTCTATCTCTAATGTTCACCACGAAACATCTGATGGATACTTGCAATTTTTCAACCAATAAAACTTCAGCAACACTTTGAAAAGTGTTGTTTTGATAAGTGCGTGTTTTAATTCAGTGGGTATTTTGTACGAATTGATGTGACTAAGTATAACCTCAAATTACATTATGATTAGCCATTAAACAGTAGAGAGGATTTTTGAACAAATTAATTGCAGTAGTCAAGATATATTTCTTATAGTAATGATGAAAATATTGATTTACAATGCTATTCATGCGCAGAGAGGGACCTATGGTACCCAATATAACTGAACTGCAATTCGAACAAATGGCCGCTACAACTAACACTGAATATTTTAATGCAAATTCATAAGACCAGGGATTGAAAAACCCAAAGAATCAGTTCCTGTGACATCGTATTATGACAGTTTAAAGGGGAGAAAGTCTCATGGAGATGGTGCTGTAAATATGGAACCTAACCAAGAGACAGATCCACAAATTGAAAACCATGCAACGTGCATATGGAACTATTGTGCTGGGCCTCACATGGGGAGACCACAAGACAGCCCAGTACATCTGGGAGAAGATAAGAGTCAGAGACATCATAGAATCCATTAAAAAGCTAAAATTGCGATGGACTGGCTAGGTTGCAAGAATGACGGACGACCGATTGACATTGCAACTCACGACACGGACCCCCGAGATCAAATGTGCAACCGAGGCTGGAAGAATATTAGATGGAGAGACGAGCTAGACAAACCAAGAAAGAACTTGCTACTCGACGCCCCTGATAGAGAAGTGTGGCGAATCCTCGGGAAGTTCTATGTCCAACGACGGCCGTTAAACGACTGATGATGATGATGATGATGGAAGGGGAGAAAGTACGGTTCCTTCCAGACATGCACCTTTGTCATGTAATGAAACGCCAAGAGCAAAAAAGAAATTCTGGTGGAATGAAGTGAAAAAAAAAAGTATTGGCAGTGATAGATGCGACGAGGGAGTCTATAGAAAATATGAAGAAAGATCTGCAATTATGGAAAAAAATATTAATTTTTTCATCAAAATTCCACGAGAACAACAGATTCAGAAAAAAATTCGAACTTGACACTGCCTTCTATTGAGAGCTGATTATCATATCTAGCGAATGTAAATTCGAAATCGCACGCAGAACTTCCTCTGATCGCAGTGAACGTATTAAATTTGATAGTTTTTCTCACTTTTATTTCTGTTGCTGTGACAGTAACGTAGGATTGGCTTATTCTTGTCGTCATTTGTTTCGACATCAATTTTACTGGTTCCATTTTGTGCTGTAGTCCTTTTTTAAATTTTCTGAGTTTTCAGTTTCGGAATCCAACGTGTTTTTATTTTCATGTTCATTGTAAATTGGTCATTTTTTTGTTGCCAGTTTTTATATTAGTGTTCTTGTAGTCACTACGGTTAGGATGTTAAAAGCTCATAATCAACCATTCCTGGGCTTACAAAAATGAAGAAATATCCAAAATAAACTGGAATAATCTGAGGATGTTCCATTAAATTTCATTAAACCTTCAAAACAGACCCGAAGCCTCTATTTTCTAAGCATCAAATCTATTTCTTTACTCTCATTAGACTTGATATGGACCTAATATGTATTTCATTCTGTCATTTACTCTTAAGGCGTTGATAATCCAGTAAGCCTTTTTCAGAACCTGTAAGATATATTAAACTCAAAGAAAAAGATATAAAATGATTTAATAATTCCTCAAGTTCCGTAATTGCTTTTAAAAGATACCCGTTACCAGATCATCTTTGGATTTGATCATATTTTCATTTTAACATTCATTGGAATGCTATATCAGTAATTACTTGATGCTTAAGATAAATGCATTTTAGATTCTTTACACCTGCATTCGATTCGTATCCATGGCATCTGTTATGTATTTATCTCTATTGCATCGTACACATTCATGATCATTTGCTCAAATTGTTGCCGATCTCACAATGAAGCGTTGTTTGTAATAAACTGTTTTCGGCTTCGACAAGTCACCCCTTGTAGCGAGTGAACGTATTTGTTTATAATTGATACTGTAACAAAAGTATCTCGTTACATAATTCGGTTCTTCCACTATCTGTCCTGCACGAAAGCTTTGGCTCAACCACCACTTAAATCAAGCATGGATGTCACTTGTCTGAATAAACCGTGTCTTTTGACCGAACCTAAATGATACATGTTGTAATTACAGTTGCAAAGAAGGGACATCATCATCATAATCATGCTCATCGTAATCTTCATTAAACTATCAAAAACACTTATTTGAAGCAGACAAAATAGTCTCCAGTTGCGTAAATATTTCTGATGACAAAATTGCTATCATGTATTATTTCATAACTTTTAAATATGATAATGAATAATTCG
Source organism: Thysanoteuthis rhombus (assembly GCA_963457665.1). NCBI lineage: Eukaryota > Metazoa > Mollusca > Cephalopoda > Oegopsida > Thysanoteuthidae > Thysanoteuthis > Thysanoteuthis major. The sequence continues at coordinate 26,947,371 of OY735234.1, read as the reverse complement.
TAAGTATCTAGTTTTAAATACGTTGAATTGAACTTTTATTCAGAGGAGACTGGCTGTCGCTAACAATGGATAGAACATCGATAAAAACAATAATTTATGAAAGCCAATTGTTTCGATTATGCATCTTCCAGCCCCCCAAATCTATACATCTATAATTTGAAAATTGCATCTGCTCAATGAAGTGTATTTCAGGGAACATTTTTGCTAACACAAACTGAAAACTAGTTTGCCCTTTGGTTTATTCTTGTATAAATATCAATGAAGATTGCTTCTAGAGAAATGGTGAGATCTGGATGTTAGGGTGAGTGATTCTTCCCCGGGCCAATTTATCGGAACTTTTCGATCTAACTTCATTTACACCTAAAGTCGAAGTGCCACCACAAGTTTCGGAGAATTTGAAAAGAATGCTTTAAATTTTCATCCATCAATTTACACAGCAGTTCATGAGTCTCATCACACATCTCACACGTCCTTTCAATCAGCCGACTCAATCAAATGAAGAATCCAATTTTAATATATATATATATATATATATATATATATATATATATATATATATATATATATATATATATATATATATATATATATATATATATATATATATACCGATAGAAAAGGTATTGTTCGTAAGTATTTGAACTGGAGTAAGGGGATGAAATCACCCCTCCAGTTTGACAACTCTCCATATAGCAATGTAACTTCCCTTTTAAAAATTCCATTGGTCGATTATAAACAAGATTTTGGAAGAGTGGAGACGAAACAATATAAGTCTACTGAGAAAAACACCTGGAAAAAAAATAGCATTCAGAACCACAAAACATGATTAGATGCATGCATTGTGAAGTAGATTGCAAACATATTGCTTATTTTTGTGCAATGTTCCTCTTTTAACCCTCAAAATTAAGCGATGAGGAACAAAATGTTTCTTCGTTGGAATACTTATGACAAATGCAGTACAGATGTCCATATCGACAAGGTCGTGTTTGCTATTCCATAAAATGCTCAATGAAGGCATGATCTCTATGTTACTATTCATGTTTCCAAATGGCGGAAAGGGGAATATAATAGATATAAGGGGCACTAAATATGACATGGGCAATTGAGGTGTTCTGCTGATATGAAGGGGTCTACTAAAAATATCGAATGCAGTTGTTCAGTCAATCCAAAACTAATAACTTTAAAGAGATATGCCGGATCCCTTTCGTCCCTAGATGGTGAATAGGGAAAGGCCTCATAGATATAGGAGGTATTGCCCAAAGACAGCGGTTTTCATAGAGACACACTGCAGGTATATCAAGACCAACTGAATACACTGAATAAAATGGCACTGATCCGAGTGCTCCCCAGAAAAAAGTTGTGAGGATAAGCTCAATTAGGGAACATCTTTCCTGAATACTCAAATGGCCGACCTACCGGGCAATGTACAGTGGAGGCAAAAAAAAAAAAAAAGAAAAGATGAAAACCTTTTACGGCTGAAGGTAAGTAATCACTCATCCTATTTAAAGGGCTAGGGATAACAGATTCAGTGGCGGAGGATTCTAAGTCAATGATAATATAATAGGCTACGTAATGAATTTTGACAGCATTTAAGATATAATGCACTGGATAATCGTTAGAATAAGCAAACGGTATGTACAAGAAGTAATCCAGGTTTGTGCACCAAGTCCAGTATGTTCAATCGGGAGATTAGAGAGGTTTATGATGACATTAGTAGGATTATGAACCGTTGGGAAAAGACAAGTTATACAATACTCATGAAAGAATCTCATACTAAGGTAGGTAAAAAAGGAGGGAGGTCGAGTGTCGGAGAATATGGGATTGGAAAGTTGACCGAAAGAGGCGACATGTAAGTAAATTTCTCAGAGAGAAACATATTGGGGACAAGAGAGCATCTTTTTCCAGAGAGTCGCAACTGGACTTTGGAGAGTGTAAACAGAATATGAAAAAAACGAAAAAATGAACGAAATTTACTCCATATTTGCTGATGAATTACTAACGTCAAAGATTTTACCGTTATCAATACTGTAAATATAAGACATGACCATAGGATGGTGGCACTAGAATCAAATTTGACTTGAAAATAGTAAGGGACAAAATCATTGTTTTACATGATTCTCATCATTTTACAGGCAGATGTAAAATGATGAGAATTACCAATGTCCGTCCGGGTAAAGATAGAGATAAGATCTGAGGACTTCTGGGATGACCGAAGGGAAAGAGGAAAACTATGGTAAACATGATTAAAGAATCCACAGTGACTCTAGGCGAAACAAATGAAAACAGTAATGCAGGGAAAAGCTGGCAGACAGCTTTAGAACTAATTAAACAGGAGAAATATAGAGACAGATAGCGAAGAAGGAAAAAAAATCAAAATATCAAAGCTCAATTTAGAAATAAACTAAGAAATCGAAACAAGTTAGGAGAAACAGAAACATTGAGTGAGTAGTAAAAACAAGCAGATTAGAGAATAGCTTTAAACCCACGAACTGTAGACGCCATTGGCGAGCAGTAGACTCATCCATGGACAAGATATTAAGAAAGCTTGCAGAATAGTACACTAACCTATATCGTCGAAAATTAGAGTACAACCGTTCAACACTTACATAGTGGACAGTAATGTTCAAAACGTTACAAAAGACTAAGTAGTTTTGCTTCACGAAGTATAAAGAATGGGAAGCTCAAAACTAAGATGAGAAAATGATAGATCTTTTGGAAAATTCAGGAAAATCTTACGAGGAGAAGAAATGCTATTTTTTTTCCGTCAAGGGAATAGTGATCTAACTCCACAAGAAAGGTGGCGATAAAAACCTTTGCAATTACTGCTCTGTTACATGGCTACGAAACATCTACAAACTGTTCTCAAAAATAGATATAAATAGGTTAACAAACACTCCAAATGAAAAAGAAGCGCGCAAAAAATCCGGATTTAGGTGTAGCAATTCAACAATAAGCTACCTACACACATTAAATTAGCTGACTGTGAATGCATTGGAATACAACAAAGTACATTGTTTTGTTAATGCAGACTCTGGAAAAAACCCTCAATTCAAAAGCCAACACAACAGTTTTCAGCCCAATGCGAGGAAAGAGTATTGATTAGAATTATATAAAATTATTTAAGGAAATGACATAGCAATGATCATCCTTCATACAGATACTAACATAAGATAAAGATTGTGGAAATAAAACACGGGCATATATTGATACCAAAACTTTTAAAGCAAGCATTGAAAGTAGCTTTCAGAGAACAGTCACATAAGCGTGGAGGTAAGCATATATAGCAATAACTTAAACAATGTAAGTTACTGTGACGAAAATGAGCAATATCATTAAAAATTATGGAGGATCTACGAAACATGTTAACTGATATAAAAAGAGAAATCAGGAAATAGATTTAAAGATGAACAATAAAAAGCGTTCAATGATGAAGTTCTGGAAAAGACCACAAAAATAGACATCGAATCCTTTGAAGGAAGAATATATTTGCCATTTACCTGAGACAAGCAATGTAGGACGACTATAAAAAAGGAACAAGGCAGCGCTTAGCAACTGGCTAGAAAGCCTTTCATATAAATGGGGACATACTGGAAAACAGATAGACAACATGCCTGTAGTGCAAAGTCCAATGATTAACACCAGCTATGGATCATGGGTGCACAACCTAGATATTAATAAAACCACGCGAAAAACCACCTCAGGTCACAACTGGCACAACTGGCAATGGGAGGGTCAATGCCAGGAATGAAAAATCAACGTAGATTTGGGAGAGGACTAAGATGAAGGATATCGTGTAAGAAATATTTCTACTTGGGTCTGTCGTTATTAACGGTGAGGAATTATATGTTATGGTTGTTCTTATGCAGAACTCATTCATCAAGTTGCTTATATATCAACTGTCGTGATGATTCAGTTGGTCAAGAGTTTCCTTATGGAATGAATTCCTTCAGAGATTAGGAATCAGTTCATTCTTTTTAACATCTGTCAGACAAAACTAAGGTAGACTAACCATCACATATGCTAATTGAACAACTGTAGCGTCAAAATTTGAAACGAAGTAAAAAAAAAAAAAAGAGCAGGCTCAACTTTCAAAAATAAGTCGATCCCAATAATCCTAAGAAGAAAAGTATGCAACCGATGCAGTCACTTATGGAGTTGAAACACGGAACCTAACCAAGAGACAGACTCACAAATTGAGAAGCATGCAACGTGCACGTGAGAAAATCATGCTCAACCTTACATGGAGAGACCACAAAACAGCGCAGTATATAAAGAAAAAACAAGAGCAAGAGACAACATAGAATCTATTAAAAAAATTAAATGGTAATGGGCAGGCCATGTTGCAAGAATGATGGACAATCAATGGACATCACGAATCATGATATTGATCCCCAGAGATCACATGCGAAACCGACGCTGACAAAAGGATGGAGAAATGAACTGGACAAATTCAAAAAAGATTGGCTTGATAGAGAAGTGTGGCGAATTATGGGGAAGGTCTATGTCCAACGACAAAAGACTGATGATGATGATGATGATGATGATGATGATGATGATGATGATGATGATGATGATGAAAAATCCACCGACGAATGAATATTGTTAAGATTAATTCAATTTCTGACATCACTGGCGTTTTCTGGTGGATAGCAACTAAAAAAGAGTAGAAAATACCTTGGAACATCTACATTTTGGAGAATCTTGGTGCTGTTATTAAATCTATCTGAAATAAGGTCCCCAAGAGGTCAAAAAAGCTCTTTTCCCCCAAAATAAAAAAAAACGACGTTTGGGAAAAGGCTATAAAGAACTATAGTAGTTGATTTTTTCAAGTCTGTAGACAAAACAATATGGCCAAGAAAGGTAGACTACACAGAGCAGAGGATATAACTCTTCACCCGTTCGTTGATTACGATTGGTCGGAAGAATTCTGTTCGGAAAAATATAACAGAACCAGGATATTAGTTTTTATATTCCCCAATATCAATTTGCATCAACAGCACACGGGAACCTGAGTGCATTATTACATAATTCAGCATACACCCCGAGGTTACACGGGCATTACACAGTGGTATGGTAACCAAAAGTCATTTTTGTCCCCACTTATTAGTTTCTCATTATCAATGCACTCAATGTAAAAAATATTGTCATAATTGCATATTTGTTATAGCAGTACCTTTGGATCTGTAATATTCTATCTAGCTTGGGAAAAAATCACCAAAAATACTCACAAAAGCCAATGCCGGTTATCCAAATCCCTGAAAAATGACATGCTGTAATAACAGATTTCGATGGAACTTGCTCTTAACTTCTTGTGAAGCAATATAACCATTGAGTGAATATCGTTAATATCATTCTCCGCTTTGTCTTGATCAGGAAATGGATATTCTCACCAGATGAATATAGATTGATAACCCAATCGTATGAAGGGAAAAATACCGATATCATCGGCATATGAAGAGAAAAATTGATTCCATGGTTTATTATATTGGCTTATGAACGAAAAGAAATGGGGTTTCACGCATATTGAGAAATCAAAAAAAACAAAAACAAAACAAATGCAATGAAATAATAAGTTCCCTGGTGCGTCAAAACAAGTAATTATAGTGGCAAATATCAAGAAATATACTTGAAATTTATCCTTGGACTAGAACAGAGAACATCGAGTGGGCAAAGCAAGTTGTTGACTGATGATGATATTCGAACCTTTTGAGCGGGTTCAAAAAGGAGGAAAGCATTCAGAGGATGTGGGTGCAAAGATTTGTTTGTCTCTTTTAGTGTGTTTTTTTCCTTTACTCTCTCTATCTCTCGTGCGAGTGTGCGTGTGTAAGAGCTATTTGTTAAAGTTTCAAAGGTGCTTCTTCCTTTGATTGATGAATATGGAATATTCGGTTGTGTAGGCGATATTTCAGAGAACACTACACTTGACCTACCGGGGAACAAATGTCAAATGATGCTGGTTTCTTCTTGTGGAGGGAGAAATAAACGAGGATGAGGGAAGAGAAAGCAAAATCAACGATGAAGTACAAGAAGAGAAGGTTAACCAGAGAAAAGTACAAAATGAAACCCAAGTCGCCACACAGTCAATAGATGAACAACCGTACTGTCAAAATTTGAATTTCCATCGAAGAATAAATATGGTCAGAATAAAATTCTTCTTATGAAATTATGATCGTTTCCCACTTGTAAACATCAGAATAAGAGTAAAAAACACAAACATCTAAAACAGCTAATGTCACTGGGAAAATCATAGATAAAGCAAAACAAATAAACAGCTAGATTCTTGACTCAGAATTTCATGTTTCATCATAAAATTCCAAAAACTCTTGAAATTACACGCTCGGAGCAAACCTGCTCTCTTTAAACTACATAGATAGACACAGCATTAGTTTTTATGTCATGACAATTAGTAATTGAGGGGCTGCACTCAACCTGCCTGACTGGCTGATGGAAAATAGAAAACATTGTGACTTATGATTTGTAGACTTGGGAAAAAACAAAAAAGAATTTATTTTTCCAACGGCATTCTTTTTTCTGATAAGATGTTTTTTCCATCTTTGTAACCAAATATCCGCTTTCGATGAAACTTTTCCCGTTAGTAGGGTATATGCCTTTCTATCAATTTGTGCAAAGTTGAAGTCATATGGTATACTTCTTTCTGAAGTTCCCTTGAAACGTTTCCAGCTGAATGTTGGTTTCATTTACTTAAAGTAATGAACCAACCTGACCTTTAACCTGCTTTGGCTAAGTGTAAGTGTGCATTTTATGGTGAGAAGTATGGTTGGCAAAATGAATATTGTAGTCGATAATTTCCTCCCAAATATCTCTGTCAAGAGAAATAATCCTTTGTTATTCGATTTCAAGGAAGATTTAAGTGCTAAGAAGATTATCATAGTTTGGACGCTACTTGATAACAAATAAAGGCGTCAGAAATATAGGAAAATATCATAAAGACGATTGGTTATTTCAGTACCTAACTCCACTTGGGCTCCATTGGAACAACCTATACATATGTAATAGAATTTGACTAATGCATGATAGTCGAAAAACAGAAGAAAATGTTCTGCTATTCATTAAAGGGTACCGTACAAAATTTCAAGTTTTTATAATGAATGTTTACGTCTGTACATGAATTGAAAAATGCAACTATTTCAGCCCCCTGTCCAGATTTTAGAGCCCCAAAAGTTTTTCTGCCTCAGTGCAGGGATGAAGTTTACAAGTATCTACTATGATCTGTAAATATGATACATACGTTAATAGAAAAACTCTACTATCTTAAAGTCTCTTCTACTTATTGAGAAGAGCGCAGGTGCTGAACTTCCTGTTTTTACTGCAGATGGATAGAGCTGTAATGGTGAAACATACATAAAACCGATTTATTGTGACACATACATAAAAACCATCAAAGAAAAGGGGAGAAAAAAGAAGAGAAAATAGAATAATAGTAAAGATCTTTTAAAAAAACTGGGGGGAAATATTATTATTATTCGTGGCATGTTGACGTAAAATGGAAGATTTCTTTCAGGCTGATAGCGGAACTCGGTATTTACATCATTAATGCTTTTTCCAAACCATTAGGGTGAATCAAACATTTCCAAATGTCAGAAATTCGATATATATATATATATATATATATATATATATATATATATATATATTACTCCGATATAGAAGTGGGAAAATGAGACTTTACGATGAAATCCACTGAAACCTATGTATGAGACATTGCTCTGTCGAATCAACATTGTCGTTGCATTTGTAAATACGCTAAAGATGGAAACAGACCACTACTAACAGCACTCAAAAATAAACTCATTCGCAACCATACTTATCTCAACTGTAAATTTTCCAAACCCGAATGTCTCAAAGAAAATCTCACCAAAATGCAAAAATTGTGACTAAGAACAAGTTTTTTTTTTTCAATTTATGTTAAACAGCAACATATTGAAAAAAAACATTGAGAGAGTATACAATCATGTTATAAACAGAAGAATGTCCAAAGAAACAAACACAAGACCAATAGAAAATACCCTAATATCAACAACAAAAATTCAACATAGGAACATTTAATGACTTTCTTCCCCGCTAATCATAGTCATCTAAAATCGTTAAAATGTTTTTAAACCAAACCTAAAAAACATGTTTCAAGAAAGAGAAAAGCAAGCGTACTGTTGACCAAAATATACTAAAGAAATTATAATAACACCACACAAACACTCTTATCTAAAAATACACTAAAATTTAGTTACTGCTGCATTGAAGAGCAAAATCAAAACCAAAACAAGAAAAAAGCCAGCAATAAACAGGTCTACATTTGCAACTGGATAGAAAAAATGATATAAAGAAATCACGTGGAGCAAAAAACTCAAGCAAATGTCAAACTAAAGGAAACTCAGACAATATATATATATATATATATATATATATATAGTAGAATGTCAGTCTGCTACACAAACTAGCTCATGTTTCTGCCCTCTCAGGGCCTCATCAGGCGAATGATTCCGGAGAGGGCAGGAACATGAGCTACTTTGTGTAGTGAGTCCACATTTTACCATTTATTTTCAGCTCTACTCTAAAACAACTTAACTTCAATAGTAAAAAGTTGTATGTATCGAGCACCCCATGGAATAAATCCATTACATATCAGAAGTGGCTTTATATATAATAATATATAATTATATTATGTTATACTGCTAGACTGATCTGTACCATATGTACTATATATATATGGGTGTAGGTGTGGGTGTGTATGCTTGTATTGGAGAAAATAAAACAAAATAGAAATAGAGATACAACACTCACGAGCAGTCATATGCATATGGAAAGTATGAAAATAGTACGACATCGTCAAAACGTGGAAACATACACAATAAAGACAAACCCATATTATAACATGGAAAGTGATAAGATTCCATTATTTGCCTCGAGGAAAAGATGAAAAAAATTGTTTCATAGAAACTAACTAATCCTTATAGAAACGAAAAGAAATAAAACCAAAATATGGACACGGATTTTTTGTTTATCAAGAAGCATAAGAGATAAAAACAATAATTCCAAAGACCGAAAGGCTGTTAAAGATATCATAACGTTCAAAATCGAAGACCTAAGGGAAGATACCGTTGAAAAAGATGGCATAATGATAAAACGACAGTGAATGATCGATCAACTTGATAACCAAAAGACATGGATGCCGTTTGCCTAAGGAACATGGTCTGCAAAAAAATCTGTAAATATGTGTATATTTTGATTTGAGAAAAACAGGCGTCACATCTTAATACAAGCGTCCATCTCCAATTGAACAACTAGAAAGCAATACGAAAAGCATTTTATTTTCTCCATTCGTGACACTCGAGTATGTAAACAGCCTACAGATTTCTGCACTGCTACGTGTGATATTTGGAAAAGATGTTGAAATGTATAAAAGCCTGTCTTCGTGAAATTCTTTGAATGGAACACCTGTTTTCCTCTTATATTTTTTGCTTCACACCCACAAAAGAAATACGCACACACTCACACACGCACACACACACACACATATATATATATATATGTTGATCATAATGAAATTAAAGCAATCAGTTGCAACAAAACTGTGAAAACATCTCCATCTATTTGGGCCCTATTTTTAAGTTCAAAATATCGTGCTCAATCACCACAGATTATGTAATTTCTAAAAACAGTATCTATCTATCCATCTATCGATCTATCTATCTATCTCTCTCTCTCTTTCTCTCTCTCTCTCTCTCTCTATATATATATATATATATATATATATATATGATACTGGACTCATTCTCACTCTTAGTCAAGTAGGATTAAGAGATAATGTAAGGGAACTGCCTTTTTATGAGCGGGAACTTCCTTGGGCTATACCACCTTGAGGGCATCTGACTGACAAGGGAAACCAACAAAGACCTTTTTTTTGGTATAAATAGGACGAAACGATATAAACAAATATATGAGTCGAGAATGGATTCATTTTGAAAAATTTAATGAAATGCTTTTTCGACTAACCCTCAACAGAACGTGACCCATCAGGAAATGTCTATAGTGTCAGTTGGCAGAAGCTCCAAGGAGTTATTAGAAGAACAAAACAAATTAATATTTCTTTTCGTCTTTCTAATATATTTTTGCATTTTTGTGCATCTGCAACTTCGTAAGAGGTAAAAAAGTCTGCACCTGCTTATTGAATTTACAAAAGATGTATTATTTGTCTATAGGAAACTTTATTGGTCATAATTTTTCCCAACTCGAAATTACAAAATATTTAGAATCAACCATGCTACGCGCATAGTTGGAGAATCATCTCCTTCCATGGAGATATCACAAGACAGAGCAGTTTATTACTAAAAAAATTCAGCAAATACTGACTCCATGAGACAGGAGAAGATCTATGTAAGACACTAAAAGTCCGGTGATTATGGTGATGAATATAAAGTAGTCAGCTAAAAAAGGTCCTATTACGTTATATACCACAAAATTACGACCCCAACAACCTATAACAACTTGAACTTGAATACGTACGGAAAATAAACAATGCAAACCCAACAACAAAAACGGTTCAATAACTAAATAAGTAGGAAATCAGAATGTTGAGTTGCCAATTTAGAACTACGTAAAAAAAAAAAAATTGGTACCTACGTTCAGCACTAAAATACATTTTAACGAGTAAATAAGTAAATAAATTAAAACACAAATACTCTCTTCTCAGGAACAAAAGAGGAACACTAATACTCTGCAGATATTTATACGAAAGGAAAATTCAGGATATAGTTATATTAAAGCCAAAAATCTGAACCAAAAACTTTGGAAAATAAAATGGAACACAGATGTAAAAAAAAAAGCATAACAAAAACGGTTGAATAATCAAAATACCAAAATTATCCCCATTTGAATTTATTCAAAAATGAACTGAATTACCAATCAACAAAAGCAGGTGAACAATGGCCTAAGAAACTTTAAATTCAATCCATTGTATTCCAAAAAAGAAGAACAAATTAAGCAGAGAATCACCCTAGGATGACAAGCGTTCGGCAAAGCAAGCTCAACCTTAGAAAAGAAAACGATCCCATTGATCCTAAAAAAAAGTATACAACCAATGCATTCTCCCGAAGATATTCACTTATGGAGCTTAAACATGGAACGTAAGCAAGGGATAGACTTGCAAGCTGAGAAGCATGCAGCGTGCGCGTGAGAGAATCATGCTCAACCTCAAATAAAGAGATCGTTAGACGGCACAATGTATCAGAAAGAAAACAGGGGTCTGAGACATCATAAAATCCATTAGAAAAGTCAATGGCAATGGGTTGGTCATGTTACAAGAATGAAAGACAACTGATGGACATCACGACTCACAATATGGATCACCAAAGATCACATGCAAAACTGAAGCCACAAAATACAAAATGGAGTGATGAACTAGACAAATTTAGAAAATACTGGCTAGGCAACGCCCATGATAGAATCATGCTCCACCTCGCATGGAAAGATCACAAGACAGCACAATATATCAGGAAGAACGGGTGTCTGGAAGATCATAGAATCTATCAGAAGAGGCAAATGGGAATGGGCTGGTCACCTTGCAATAATGACGGACAACCGATGGATATCACAACTCACAACATGGATAAAGACCACATGCAAAACCGAAGTCGACAAAATACCAGATGGAGAGCTGAACTGTACAATTTCAGAAAATACTGGCTCCGAGATGCCCATGATGGAGAAATGTGGTGGATCTTGGGGAAGGTCTACGTCCATCAACAGACGTTAAAAGACTGGTGATGATGATGATGATTATGATGAAGATGATGATGATGATGATGAGTATCACATGAAGCACTAAAACACATCCAAACAAATCCCATCTGACCCTTGAATCCATTTAAAACGTTTGAATATACACTAATTGTAAACACTCCTGTGAAATGCACAGTTCTGACATTCAAGATCGCATGCACATTTTGACCATCGAAAATAATACATACTTCAAAGTTGAATTGGCAATCAGTGTAAAATTGCATATGAAATTAGGAATACGGGAATTTCTTCAATAATAATAATAACAATAATGATAATAATAATAATAATAATAATAATAAGAAGAAGAAGAAGAAGAAGAAGAAAAAAACCTGCCAAATAATAGACATAGTAGAGTAAAGAGGAAGGAAAAACTGGAAAAATACCAAGGTCTAGCGAGAAAACTGAAGAACATGTAGAACATGAAGGTTAGGGTAGCGCCAGTCATAGTAGGCGCACTGGGAACTGTTCCAAAGACACTGAGGGCAAGACCAGAGGAGCTAGGGGTGAAAGGAAAGACTGAAACTGTAAAGACTACAGCACTGCAAGGAACCGCATTGATACTGAGGAAAGTGCTAGAAAGATAAGGACTGCAACACGAAATATTAGCAGTGGCCTAACCGAGGAAGGGAAATGAAAGTTTGGGTGTTAACCACAGCACTCGCATGATAGGCGAAAGAGAGAAGAAATGTTGGCTGAAGACTTGAGGAGACTTCTTGTCACTCAGCTTTCAGCAATGACCAGTGGTCAATCGGTGTGAAGCTATAAACCACAGTATTACTTTGGTCTGTGAAAATGAGGAGAGGAGGGCTGGAGACTTGGGGAGACTTGCTGTAACTCAACATCTCTCGGTAACCACCAGGCAACTAGTGTGAGATTGCAGAATAATAATAATAATAATAATAATAATAATAATAATAATAATAATGAGAAGAAGAAGAAGAAGAAGAAGAAGAAGAAGAAGAAGAAGAAGAAGTTCATGCAAAAACCCATTTGTGTTAACCAATCTTAAATTTGTTCCATTCGAAAACTCCATTTGAAAACTCATTCGAAAATCTCTATCCAATCAAACCCAGGACACGAACCCAAGAAAAACCCTCTCCATCTCACCAGGACCACCAAAAGAACAATACAGAAGACTCAAAGATCACACTCAACATGAATACCAATCAATCATAAGCAGCAAACATTCTGACCAATTAGGCACTTACCTTGAAAGGGCTATTCAGTGTCTTCTGCTAACCCACACATTCATGTGCACAAATATATATATATATATATATATATATATATATATATATAGAGAGAGAGAGAGAGAGAGAGAGAGAGGGAGAAAGAAAGAGGAAGAGAGAACTCTAAAAAAATTAGAAAAGACCATTTAAAAGTTGTATATAATGCCAAAACGAAACCAAACAAGAAGAACAATGTCCGTCGATCTCCATGGCGTTAAACTGACCAGTAACAACAAAACTTTAGATACCCCTCAATGCATTAAAGTTTAGTTTCTTAAAAGTTTAGGACTAGTATATATATATATATATCATATGGTAAATAATTGACTCACTTTCCACTTCTAGTCTAGCAGAGTTGAAAGATAATTTGATGGGACTGTGTTTTTGTGTGTGGGTTTCCGGAATGTTTCAAGATGAGGTTGAGAACTGTCTCGTTCTATTGTGATCCTCCTGAAGGCATCTGGCTGACATAAAGATATCCGTTGAAGACACTCTATGTATTTGAGCAGTACAGACGCCAATCAGAGAGATACATATTAACCCACACAGAATGAGCTTGTCAACACGAACTATGCTGTTTGAAAACTTTTTAAATTCCATTACGTGTAATTAAAAAGGAAAAGATCATGGGAATTGAAATGAAGTCGACATTTAATTAACATATCGGTTAACAATTTATTATCATTCAATTTCGAAAGGGAAATTGAAAAACCTTCGAAACTGGAAATCCAGAATTTAATATGCCAATGTATCAATAATTAATACATGACAACGTTTTCTTTCGGCTTTTTACCTTTGATTCTGAGATGTTCTTATAGATTATCAATTTTGGTCGATGAAACCCGTCCAACTGACCAATTCCACGCCAAGCTATCGTCGAACAACAAATGCTGTTGTCCAAAGATCAAATGACGTAGAATTGGTCAATAGCAAATTTGTGAATATACATGTATCTATATATGCACAATGGAATGGAGATTCTGGTATGCATTGTCAACAGAATCTCCCCTTTGACATGGCTGAAGTCATCTAAAAGGAAGTAGTGTACAATTCGTTTGGTGTCAGCTTGGCACCAGGAGCTGCAAGGCAGACTCCAAAGATGGTATTCAACCGTGTTTAGAGCGCTCCATTGTCTGGTTTTTAACCAAAGTTGTCCTTCTTCTAGACTGGTTGTCTTCTCAAGGCTAGAGAGCACAAAAACTGCAAATGAATATAAACAGCTCCGATCCGAGTTTGAACACAGCTCGTCGATTCCATTTATAATCACAACGCAAATTGCATCTCCAAAATGCTGCTCTGAATACCATAGTTACTTGAAATATTGTCTGCTTTGAGATGGTCATCTGAATAAAGTGATTGCTCTGTGTCTTTTCACTTGGCTTTGGTTACCTATTTCCAAAAAATAGGACATCGATTTTGATTCTTCTAGGAGAAGAAAATACTGATTAACTGCAGTTATTAGCATTTTATAAACTGCCAACAACACGGATGTGCAAAAAGAGATTAAGGGATCAATGCTTTTACGTTGACGTAATTAAGACGATTGTGTTGGGATTTATTTCTGAGGCTGTAATTAATTGATTCTGAAGCGATTTTTTAAAACTGTAGTGGAAAACTTGATGGAAAAAAAAGACAGAACGAACAGGACAAAAAGATACAAGAAAGAATAGAAAGAGAAGCAGAAATTGTGAAAAAAAGATAGACTGAGAGAGAAAGATCGAGAGAAAAGAGGAAAAAAAATAATAAGAGAAACGCATTATTAAATAAAAACTTACATAATCAAAATCAATTAGAATGATTGGAAAGGTGTGGGGGGAGGAATTAATAAGCTCTTTTTCACCTTCCGTTGGGCAACTATCCTGAAAGAAAATGCCTGAATTTTCACAAAACAAGGTGACGAAGACTACGGCGTCAATTCAGCGTAAACTTGAGTCAAAAACGACCTTTCCATCCAGAACAGCACATGGAAGCGGATGAAAAAAAAACAAAAAAAAAAACAGTAATCTCTATACATGATTGGTGCCACCTGTTCGTGTATTATCCAGCCAGTAGAGGGATCAAAGCAATTTGAAACTGAAATAAAACTCCTGAGTTTGATCGATGGAAGAAGAAGAAGAAGAAGAAGAAGAAGAAGAAGAAGAAGAAGAAGAAGAAGAAGAAGAAGAAGAAGAAGAAAAAAAAGAAGAAGAAGGAGCATTACTAAAGGAAGAAAAGAAAGCAGGAGTACACTAATAATAAGAATACGAAGAAAGTAGGAGGAAGAAGAATTTAAGAAGATGATAATGAAGAAGATTATCATGATCATGATTATATTCTTTTGCAAATCAATTACATTAAAACATGTCTTTCGACACAACAAATTAGTTGTTCCCTTTTACATGACAATATAAATCTGACTATTGTCTTACATTATTTATTTTCGCTGTCTCATTCATCATCGTTCCCCGGTTATAACATCATTAAGAGTGTCGATTTAACCGCAAGCCAAAACTTGAACCATAGCCTACCGAACCGGAGACGAACACTCAACCCTTAGGCAACAGTAATCGGTATATTTCCATTATTATTGTTTAATTAAAGTTTTACTCAATCTTATTATCAATTCATTTCAGATGAAGTATTTTGACCACTGATATGTTGTTATTAGTTGGAATCCTTATCGTTATCGCTTTTTGATGGAGAATTTCCATATCTGTTTTTATAACTATTGAACCCGTGTCGTCAAAACATTTTTCTGTATGTCAGCACACTAGGGAATATATTGACTTACACAATGCATCGAATTGAAGAAAAGAAAAAAAATCAATGGTCATGAACGAAAATATCTTTTTCAGCATTCTGGTAAACGTACTTATCATTCCTTTCATTGATAGCTAAAATATCGGCCAACGCGTCAGTGTCATAGCAACTCTACACGTCCTGTAATATCTATATATCTCACTTGATCTACGGTGAAAAGAGGAGAGAGAATTTAATTCAGAAACTAAATTCAAGCCATTCATCGGTTCATTGTCATCTGCAACACTTAAAATACGTTTCTGGAGATTTGAAAGAAGTATGTCGTAAAAATATGTGTGCATCTGCACTTTTCCTACCCTCTTCTGAATACGACTCATCATTTGTGGAAAGAGAGATTGCTGATAAACATTGTTTTTTTCTTTAAAAAAAGATGAAGTAACACTGATGGACGTAAACAGGCTAAACCATAACCAAAAATTGACTTCCATTCAAGGAAGTTCTGTCAAGTATTTGGTGGGATTGCGTCGATATGGTCTATTTTGAATTGCTTCCAGTCAATGTTATGATTGCAGCACACATCTATTTTCGCCAGAGAGGGAGCATTCGATCACAACTTTGAATCAGAAGAAACCCTATTTTGATCATTTGCAAAACTATGAATCTTATCATAACAATGCATGAATCCATATTGTAAAGATCATACCGGAAAAAATCAAAGACTTTGCTTAGGAGATTCTCACGCCTTCCATATTCTACAGTTCTTGACCGATTTGATAACCACTCATTTTGTTGTTTCCAAAGACAGGCTGAATGGATCAGTTCAGGTGGAAACTTCCCTTTAAATATGACTCTAATCCAAAGCAGAATCCAGGGATTGAACTAACGATTACCCAGCAAACATGATTCACTTAACCATTGGTGGTGACATTTCGATTTTTTGAAAATGTTTGTTTTTCCCTGATGAAAGTATACGATCTGGCATTCAATCGTACGCCTTGTCAACTGAGTTTATCAGAGCTAATAATATTGTTGAATGGAAAAGGAGCAGATGCCGCACCATAGAAATGGATCTACTAAAAAGAATTTTCTCCTCCGAGGTGTCCCATTGGCCTAGACAGTGGATTGGGAACAGTGCGCACATGTGGATTGGATAAAGAGCCTCGTTTCAAAATGCAAGACAGTTGAAAATGGAATGCAAGAGGTATCTGAAGACGAATTGAAGGTTCAACGACCGAGAATTGTGAATATAGCAACTAACATGACAACACCAGATCAAATGAATCAGTGTAACAATATCAGATATTGGCTTTAGTTTGATATAAATAATGTGCTAGTTAACATCCAATGGTTATTCTTTATCAGTAATGATGCTAATAAAAAGTCTTTAGTTTATCTACACGTTTTTGTCCAACTTCCTGAGTTGACTTTATTATTGTGAATTTGCCAGACTTTTGAATTTAATACATGAATAAAAGAAACAATGGAAATGACCTCATCATTATAGCTCGAATAAGCATTGCGTATGCAGGATATGATAAATTCCCCTTTCAACTCAAGTTGACGTGTTTTTTTGTTTTTTTTAAATGAACAACTTTGAGATGATACAGCTAGTTTTGGAGTAATATTGTATGGGAATACAAATTCTGTTTTTACTTTTTAGATTTCAATGAAGCGGAAGAGTTTTATCCAAGTGCAGCAATGTTGTTAAATATTATCCATTCAAAATTTCCTTTCTTAATTTTTCAATATACCTTTTAGTATAGGGAAATATTTTGGTACAGGTACCAGCTGCTTCTCAAACGTTCTTATACAAGGCCAAGCGATTGGAAAGGATTTTCAAAAGGGAAAACGGTCTAAGATCATCCCTGAGGCAATATGTTAACTCAGAAAAATCAAACCAAAATCTTTTTTTTCTGTCTTTGGACTCTGTGGTACCCAACTCAGAACCTGTCCTTTGATTGTCCCACCCATAACATTTTAAGTTTGAAACAATTCCAGCAGAAGCATTTTCTTTTCTGATATTGACTTTTTTATTCTTTGGCTCATTTATTGACTGTCCCCGAAAATTGTTTGTATATATTTTGGAAAATCGTAATATTTCATTGTATCTCCCTCTATCTATCTATCTATCTATCTATATATATATATATATATATATATATATATAGTGCTTTTCAATAGAAGTTTAGCAAACAGGGATTTTGCCTCAGATTGCCTGGCTTAGGAGGTTAAAATTAGGAGTATTGCACAAGAAAGACTATTTTTTTTCAATCGAGATAACAAAGCTTGCATTTAGTTAGTTTTGTGGTTCTCGATGTTCGATTTGGGGGAAATTATATTTTTAATAGAATTATATTTTAAAAAAGAAATGCCTATCCTTCGAAATCCTTTTTCTATCCGTTTTTTCTATTTTTTATAAATCGACCATGGAGATCAAAAAGCAAGCTAATATTGTTATCCGAGGGGATTGCCGAACTCGTAAATCATGATACCGACTTTCCCAAATTTACTAATAATCCATGCAAATTTAAGTGATGAAGACAGACATTGTGCTTTCCTATATATCTATGGGTATTACCTTTTATATAGACGATAAACTAAAAATAAAAGTATTGCTCATGATTACCAAGAAAAATGTACTTTAAAACGGCTGTATAGGAATATGTATTCTACTTTTAAACAAAGGGGATAGTTGTGATCTCTTTACCTACTTCCTTATTTCACTATCAATTGACATACATAAACTATATGCAATATTCATAAACAAACTAACATCTTCTTTGGATGAAAAATATACACGTTATAAAGCTAGTAATGGCTATTCGACAATAGACCAGCAATGCACGATGAATCAGCTAGTAGAAAAGTCATTAAAATAAAATAAACCACTTTGTGTGCTTTTCATTTATAAAGAAAGAGTATTCGACTTCGCTGAACACTTGACAATCATCAACTCAATGCAAGGAAAAGTGTTAATGAGAATTACACACGAGGCATTTGGAACATATGTGGAATTGACGCAGCAATAATTAGACTGTATAAAAATGCAATCAATGTGAAGTTAGGAAAAGGGTTGAAACAAGGAGATACAATATCACCTAAGATGTTTACAGAGAGATTTAAAAGTGACTTTCAAAAAAACTGACTGGGAGGGAATATGAGAAAACGTAGGGAGGGACTATTTGAACTACTTCGGAAACACTGACGAATTATTACTGACAACAGAGGCATTAGAAGAATTACAAAACATGTCGAGTGATGTAAATAGGAAAAGTAAGATGGTAATGTTGAAAATTAGCTAAACGAAGACAAAAGTAATGCTCAACCATAAAGCCCCCAAAAGACGATAAAAATGTAGGGCGAGGTTCTCGAAGAAATTTATCAATACGTCTACCTAGGTCAGCTGATAAAATTGGAGAAAGTGTAATAAAACAACGCATCACTGCCAGCTTGAAGACATTTGGTATGAATAGAAACATTTGAAGGGCATCTTGCCAGCGTGCTTGAAGCGTAGAGTATTCAATGAATGCATTATACCAGCTACGACTTACGGATGCGCAAATTAACAAAATGAAATGAGAACCAACTTAGAGTCGCACAGAGATCCACGTGGGGGCAATCCAAGTGATAACTTTACGAGATATTTTTAAAAATCCACATAGATCCTTGGGTGGACCAGGGTGAACTTTTCATACGATCAATTGATTGACAGAAATAGAGATGGGTTGGGCACTTAATAAAGGTAAAAACAGAAATTTATTCGATTAATTGGTGCCTATGGGGCGGTAAACGGATAAAGAAAAGACCAGGCAAGATGAGATTGAAAGGTGTGCGAGTAAATCATTGCAAAGGTCAGCACAATCGCAGTCGTCTTATATCTTGTTCAGCTCACCACGCTGAAGTTAATGATTGTAACCTTTAGAATATATTGATGGTCTCAGCAATCTTAAGCTATTTTAAAACGGTCTATTCGAATGCGTCTGATGGTTCCAAGCCTCAAAAACCTATGTTTTTTTAAACAACAAATGTTTCATCGAAATAATTCGTAACAAACTACAAAAGAAAACAATTCCTTCTGAGAAGGTGTTTCATCTTATTAAATCTATTGAACCTACGGCTGGGAAGCGATAAGAACTATACGTGTATGGAAGAGTGAATGTGTTTATGATCATGAAGAGTATGTGCGTGTGTAATCGAGATAAGTTTGTGTGTGTTTCAATCAAAAGAGTAAGTGTACGTAATCAAGGAATATAAATTTGTTTAATCAAGGAGGTTACATTTATACGTAATTGGAGAGAGTAAGTTTGTGTGATCATTTAAAGCGAGTTAAGTGCGTGTATCATCAAGAAGAATGTGTGTAATTTGGAAGAGTACATGTATGTAATCGAGGGAAGAAAAAAGTGTAATCAAGAAGCATAAGCGTGTACGTGATCAGCAGGAGCAAGTGTATGTGTAGTCCTGATAATAGAGTGTGTAATCAAAGGGAAGTGAGTGTGTGTAATCAAGAAGTGTAGCTGTGTGTTTGATCAAGAGGATTAATGCATGGAGGGAAAACAAGAAGACCAAGTATGAGTTATCAAGGAGAATATGTAAGTGTGTAAAATCAATACGTGTTTGTGAGTGTGTAATCGATGAGAATAAGTTCATTGAAGTATAGTGAGTCTGTATCATCGATAGGTCTTAGTGTATGTAACCAACAAGTGTATATGTGTGTAATGATGACGAGTAAGTGTTACTTTAATGAAGACCTTCATGTGCGTGTTCAAGAAGATTAAGTACGTGTCTAATCATGAATATGAAGTGTGTATGCGATCAGGAAGAACAAATGTGTACAATCAAAATGAGATATTGTGTGTAATTGTTACAGTATGAAGGCTGATGAGGCCTGCTCAATTAAATATTTGATTTTCATTCTTGAAACTTTTATTAGATTCTTTAAATAACACTTTTATTGTCAATACCTTTTACGCAGGTCTATGTGAAGTAGATTCACATTATCTTCATATATACGTTACTTATTTAGATGGACGTATGAGGATGAAATAGGCTAATCATTCTGAGGCGCCACAAGGATGATAAAAACATCTTAAGTAGATTTATTATGCCAAGATCAAACGTGGTCGCTTGTACCCCTCTGGAGGGGCTGATGAAAAAAGAAGGAGTACAAGGATTCTATCTGTGGATGTGAGAAAGATAGACAGTAAGTAAGTTTAAAGGCTTGAAAAAAGCAAGAGGAAAATAGAAGAGAAAAAGGGATACGATCATTTAGTTTTTGAAAGAAGTGAGTAAGTTAATCCTTTAAAACAAATAGCAATAGAAAGAAAGACCTTCAAGTTAGGGGACGAAAGGCTGGTCACTCGGGGAAGAGAAGAAAGAGGAGTTGCAGGGTAGCAGCTACCAGCCCCTGGCTGCTGGCAGTTGGAAAGCTGATTAACCAGTCTCTTCCCCTTTCTGTGAGTGAGGATTTTGCTTGGTGTTCCAGCGAAGACTCTCGACATATTTTTGGCCGGCTGAAGAAAAAGAAGTCTGATTTTTAAATGCCCACCACTAATATCCAACCTAGAAGGGTATTGGTAATCAAGGGAGTTAGTGTCGTTCTGTGTAATCAGGAAAAGTAATTGTGTGTAATCAAAAAAGTTGATATGTGTGTATTCTGAGAGATCAATTGGATCTATAATCATGAAGATAAAGGGTGTGTGACATCGAGAGGAGTATGTGTTTGCATTTAGGGGAAGTATTGATGTATGTGTAATTAAGGAAGGTGAGTGTGCGTGTGTAATCAATATGAGTTGGAGTATGTGTAATCAAAGGGAATGAACAAATGTATTTAAAAAAAACGTATGACAGATTGAGTATGTAATGAGGAAGAGCAAGTACGTGTTCAACCAAGAAAGTTAAGTGTGTATTCCAATTGATTGAATCTGTGTGTTATCAAGGGGGTAAGTGTGTAAATCTACGGACGTAGATATGTGCGTAATCGAGGAGAGTAAGTATGTCAGAAATCAAGAAGTGCGTGTGTTATATATTCAATCGAGAATAGTAAGTGTGTACGTAATCAGGGCAAGTAAGTGGATGTGTGATCAAAGAAAAAAGTATAATGTAATTGCTTAAGTAATTGAGAAGAGTAAGTGTGTGTGTAATCTAAACGAGTCAGTATGTGTGTGTATTCCAGGCGTGAAAGCGTGTGTAATAAAGGTATGCAGATGTGTTGAACCCAAGATATGAAATTGAAGGGCGTGAGTTTGTGTCAAATCAAAGAGAGGAAGAGTGTAATCAAGGACATTACGTGTTCGTGTAATCAGGGATAGTACCATCTTTCAATTTACGTAACTTCAAGAGTAATTCTTTAAGTCATGCAATATCTAAGTAGGAACGGAAATCTCCTACGTCTAATTGTATTAAAAATCCTTAACTTGCAGGTAATACTACACCATTTTGATCAGAAAATGATTGTGTTTGATTAATTTTAAAAGTCAAATTTCTGATGTGAACTTTTCATCTTATTGAAACGTCATAGATCTCATGTATCCATAAAAGTTGTTAAAAAATTTAAAGAATGCAAATCCAGATTTTGATTTTTTTATTCTATTAAACATTCATATTTTAAATGGCGCTATTTGAATTTTGGAATCACTCTCATCATACATATTTATAAAAAGACAAAAAAGAGAGATATATAGAGCGAGAGGGGAGAGAGAAGAGAGAGGGTATAGTGACAGACAGAGAGAGTAGCAAGATATGACCAGGTTGAAGATAGATAGATAGATTTATATGAACAGGATGAATGACAGACAGACGGACATATAGATCCATCCATACATACATGCATACATACATATAAATAAGACTATTTAGTGCTCAAGAATCGAGCAGAGAGCTCATAAACCCAGGGAATGGAAAACGTCCGTAATTTCACTTACAAAATAGCTCAATTCGAATTAATTTGAATTTCTTTACTTGATACATATTCGATCCATCTTAAGAATTGAATACGCTTCTGAAAATTTCGATATTGAATTGAAAACATCATCTCAAAATACATTGCAATTTCAGGATTATGTGAACAATTTGTTGATTTTATTTTATTTCATTTCATTTCATTTATAGATAATAGACATAGATCTTCGAAAGGATATGCCACACTTTTCTATTGTGGGCGTCGTAGAATCAGTACTTTCTGAATTTGTTTAGTTCGTCTCTCTATCTAGTACTCTACCGGCCTCGGTTGCACATTTGATCTCCGGGGATCCATGTTGTGAGTCGTGATGTCAATAAGTTGTCCGCCATTCTAACAACATAACCAAACCATTGCCATTTGAGTCTTTTGATGGATTTTCTGATGTCTCAGACTCCTGATTCGTCCCCGATATATTGCGCTGTCTGGTGATCTCTTGATATGATTTTCGATGTGCACATTTGATACTCCTCAATTTTAGGGTCAGTCTTTTGTTAAAGTTCCATGTTCCAGCTCCGTAGACGACTATCAGGTGTATGCATTGGTTGTATACTCTTCTTTTTTGACTAATGTAATTGTTCTTGAAGTTTAAGCTTTCTCTGCTGAAGGCATGTCATTCTAGAGTGATTCTTTGCTTGATTTTTTCTTTGAAGTGTTCATCGAGATCTGTTGTCCCAGGTAGATTTACTGGTCTACTGTCTCGAGTTCTGCGTCTTTGGTTTTGATATTTGTGTTGATATTTCCGACATCACTGTTGCACATGATCTTTGTTTAGTTGAGTTTCATGTGTGGGCCGTCTTATTTGATTTCTTCAGTCAGTTCATCTAGCATTAGTTGGATTGGAGGTCATGTAGGTTTTCTGTGGGAACGGCGTCATCTGCAGATCTGAGGTTGCTCAGATATTCGCTGTCTACTTTGATACATTTATAAACAGTCCAGTTTTGGGAAGATCATCTCGAGGTAGTCTGTGAAGAGTTTGGGTGAGCTTGTATCACCTTGTCTTATTCTGTTTTGGAGCTAGGAGGTTTTGAATCTTGATTTAAATAGACTTGCAGTCACTCAGTGTCCAGCGTTAACGATCAGGTAATTGGTATGAAAATGCAAATAATAATGAAAATGTTAATAATGATTCTGTTCCACCTTCAACTTATTTCCCAGTCACTTTTCACCACAACCTTCAATCGGAGTGCGATTTTGACTCCTTCTTCCGCTAATAATAAGAATAAATTTGAAAAAACAAAAAAACAAAATAACTAAACATCAATCGATTTGGTTCAATATGGTGATCCTAGAAATAAAACAGCATTGCATTCCTCCCTACTAGCAAATGTTTGCTCCATTCCCTGGAATAAATTATAATAGGAAACATTTTTTTCACTGCCTGGGGAAACAAAATTGTAGATGAAAAATGACTCAAAATTTTCAAATGTTTCATGCCTACGATCAGGTAAGCATCAAATCTCAAAATACAAGCAAATTATCCTTTGTAATATCTCTCTCAGGCATTCATTCTCTATCAAATAAATATTTGTGAAGAGACCAAAACTTCATGTGTTCAGTCACAAGGTAAAATTTCGGAGTTATAGAATTGTAGGCACATATCTCAAATATGTCAATCATTTTTCTTCTGAATCAATAAGTTTTGAGCTACTTCTCTTAGGATGAATTTTTCAGAAGCAAGTTTCACACACTCTTATTTTGGTAGTGACTCACATCTGTCATCAATGCCTTATACTGGTTCGTGCCTTTGTGTCAGACTGAGTCAAATGATGTGCTTCGACACGAACTTTTGTCAGCAAGGCAAATTTTCACTTTTTCAGTTTCTTCTTGATGTTGTAAACTTTTCTTAATATTTCCACTTTTCCGAAATTTCATCTTAAATAAAAGTGACATATTTCAGATAATCTTTGGCTCTTCCATTCGACAGATCCCATGATGAAAACATTTGGAGAGCACTCATGGTAACCACAACTACGAGAGTGATACGTTTGATTCGAGAACTTGTGTTGTGAAGGGTATGTTAGTTCACCCGAGATTAGCTGCTAACCTGAGGTAGGATAAGGTCAATTTTGTTCTATGGTAAATATATCAGTCTGCAATGCTGAATGTATTCACCTGAAGTGTCTGAAAAGTTGGCATTGTACGAAATGTTTGCTGTTGAAATCTGCTAATTGAATGTTTTTTAAGCTGGGTAAAATCTTCGTTGGTTATTCTTCTTTCAATGAATCCGCGTTAAATATTTACTGGCCACAAATTCACGAGGAAAAGCACGATGATTTGAAGGAGAGTTCTCCAAATTAATATTTGCAAAAACACACATGGAGATGTAGCTGCACACACACACACACACTCACACGCACATTTACACACACACGTATATATATATGTGTGTGTTGAACTTGGTATATATCAAGTATATTTTGCTTCAGTATATATTAGATTTTAGCTTACTTCGACA
This sequence comes from Thysanoteuthis rhombus, assembly GCA_963457665.1. NCBI lineage: Eukaryota > Metazoa > Mollusca > Cephalopoda > Oegopsida > Thysanoteuthidae > Thysanoteuthis > Thysanoteuthis major. Next base: position 26,922,191 of record OY735234.1, on the reverse strand, counting down.
TCATACCACTGTAGTTGATGCAACCAGTGAGGAACTTCAAACTCATCATAGTAGTAATGGTCAACGAGCTTGTTAACTATAATTTCACTGATCATGATATTACGGATTTCCACAAAATTACTGAGGATTTCACCAAATTACTTGTTTCTTATTAAATATATATATATATATATATATATATATATATATATATATATATATATATATATATATATATATATAAAGAGGGAGGGTGATTGATGGATAGATAGATGGAGAGAGAGAAAGAGACGACAGACGGACAGAGAGAAATACAGAGAGATAGGCCAACAGAGGCTGGGGAAGACTCCACGTATGACCCACCACGGAAAAGGCGAAGTTTAATAATAAAAAAAAAACATACAAAAAAATCAAGGCAAAATATTTCAAAAGTTTCAGTGAAAAAAAAAATCAATGCATCTGTTTATTTATCTATCCAACTATCTATCTATCTATCTATCTATATATGTAATATATATATATATATATATATATATATATATATATATATATATATATATATATATATATATATATATACACACACACAGACACACATATATACATATATATATGTGAAAATAGAAAAGCTTAAGGGAAATTCATCTATTATTATGTGATAAATTGTATTTCGGAAATTCGTGACTTCACTGCTCAGTCTTGAAAGATTAGGTTGATATAGTAAAGTAAATCTTGTTTGCAGTATGTTAACAAGACGTACTTTCACATATGTCACGCAAATACCTTTTAGGTGTCTCATCTATTTCTTGTCAGGATGTTCAGGGGGTTAGGAGATAGTAATTTGGCCAAGGATTGAATAAAACAAACGAAAATAGAAACTGACAGAGGACAAAAAAGATACAGGACGGCAATCATTGAAACAACTCTCGAAAAAAGTCAGGGCTTCAAAGCTATAAACAAACACCCCAATATAAAACAGAAACAAATAACTAGTTTTTTTTAGGGAAATGGCGACCTGAAATAAAGACAGGATTGTTAAAAAAGTCCAAGACTTTACCAAAAGCCCTACTCCCCAAGACAAGGACTACAAAACAACGGAAAGGATTTGCGAGGAACGAGGAATCAGTTTGAAGATTTTCCAGAAGTTATACCTTGGAGAGAAGAGGAGATAGAGCAAAACATCAAAGGAAGGAAGAAAGGAAAAGCCCTGGGACAGATAACATCGCCATTGACTTATTCAAAGAATCTGGTAAGATCATATCTGGGGAACTAGCTATTCTGTTCAACTTTCGTCTGAACGAAGTAAAGTCCTTTGAACACTGCAATCATAATGGGTTTTTTTTAAACTAAAGACCTCAAAGACTTCAACAACAACAGAACAATAAGTTTACTTTACTGCATTCACAAAATTATCCACAAGAATCATCACCAACCATATCATCAAAACGCTAGAATAAGATTAACTATGAGAACAAGCTGGCTTTACAAGTAGCTTCTCAACCACAGATCATCTCCATTCAATTAATCAACTAAAAGAGAGAGAGCAGCAAAATATAAAATGCCACGTGTTGTAGCATTTATCGACTTCGAGAGGGCTTTAGACTGAAAAATATCATCGATATTCCTACGATCATAGAGGCTATCACTCTATAAGACATACGTCCTGTGTAAGAGTATTGCAATATATATACAGTCACTTCAATTCCTTTTGGAGCCCTTCCATCGAGGAAAAAGAGATCAGACAGTGTGATACCAGTTCACCAAACTCCTTAAAGCTTACTTTGAGATGGTTTTCCGAAACCTTGGCTGGGTAAATAAAGGAATCGAAATAGACAGCAAATATCTGAGCAATCTCAGATTGAAGATGATAACGTCCTATTTGCAGCGAATTCCGCAACCTCCAATAATTACTAGATGAATAAAATAAAGAAAGCAAAAAAAAAAAAGGCATGTGCAACAACCATGTCAGAAATAAACACACAATAATCAAAATTGAAAACACATCAGAAATGACCAATTCATCTACTTTGGACAACAAATCTCCATGAAATCTTCAAAAGAAGAATAAATCAAGTACAGAATCACTCTAGAATGAAAAGCCTTCGACAGAGCAAGCTCAAACTTCAAAAACAAGAAAACTGCGTCATTTTAAAAAAGGAGAGTATGCAACCAAGTCATACTCTCAATGGTTACCTATTGAGCTAAAACATGGAACTTAAACAAGAGATAGACCTGCAACTTGGAAACCATGCAACATATACGTGAAAGGATCATGCTCAAACTGATGAAAAAGCTACTGCGTTGGTAGATATATTGCAGTATTCTTTGGTATCAACCTGGTGCGATTGCATCAAATACTTTATGGATTTCTACTGAGTTGAGAACCTTTCCAAAGTCAACAGAGGCTACAGCAAGTGGCATTTTCTATTCTGCAACTAATTCTTTCAGTTCACATACTGAATAGAGATGTTTGATGGTTGAGATACTGAGGACGCCTCTCTGAATAGATGCGCTAAGTACACAGATAAAAAGGAACATGGGGAAAATATTTTCTTTCTAGAAAGTAAACAGTAATGCTTGCACGTATTGTGGAAAAGAAAAAAATACATTCAATAATTCCTGTGTCGAAAGTGCAACAACAAAACCAGGTTATCAGAAACAAATCTGAAAAAAATAATCTCTGATCTGATGGTGGAGAGATACTTTGAAAATTCATTGTTTGTTCAGAATAACTTGATGAAAAATTATATAAACTTATCCTGATAGAAAATTTCAGCTGGTTATTTGCAATTATTTGGTCGGATAGAATGAATTGTAAATTGCATTATACTGTTTATATTGGTAGTCTGTTTAGCCCAATAGTAGCTGAAGCGGTTACCTATCAGTGGCGGGTTCGATTCCTGCAGTATTATGATATATACATTTTTGATGAATTCTACGAATGTTTCCCCTTTTCATCGTAGCTATCCATGTACACAAAAATGTACCTTCCGAAAAATAAAATTTTAAATTGAGTACCATTTTACTATCCCTAATATGGAAGACCTTAGACTATAACAAGCGGCCCCCGTATACACACACACACACACACACATATATATATACATATATATATATATTCATTTCCTATACAATGTACCAAAATTGACTATGATAACATACAAAAGCAAATGAGACAAATATTGTCAAACTACAATGGAGCTGATTTTATTATCACATTTAGTCAGATCTCAAATTTCAGATATGTGAATTTCAGAATGAATAACAGAGAGAAAGAGAGAGAGAAAGAGAGAGGGAGGAGAGAGAGAGAAAGAGACACATAAAAAAGAGAAAGAGAGAGTGATTTCGTCGCGTTTTGTTGTTTCAACTAGCATTTCCGAGGTCCCGTTTTTTTCTTATATACAATTACAAGTATATATACATATATATATACATACATACATATATATATATATATATATATATATATATATATATATATATATATATATATATATACATATATATATATATATATATATATATATATATATATATATATAAATATAAATATAGATTATTTGAACTATAAGAAGTGAGAGAGACTCAGCAGTGAAAGTGTATGGAAACTAGGTTTATTCATCCATAAATGTTTACATTGATGGTCTAAATATGTTTTAGGAGGTATTCCCATCTTTAGTAGTGAGAGTTGTGTGTGCGTGTACCATTTAATGGTTAGAAGTTTGCTGTGGAACATAGGTCCACCATTAGGAACTTACTTTGTGAGCAAAAAATGATATCCCATCTGATAGGGTCATCCTGTTGTGTGGGACTTAGTTCAGTCTGTGATAAATTCTGTGGTGTTAGCAGTAGTAGGTCTTTGAGAGAACATAGCATGTCAGGGTAGGAGGGAAGTGGATTGGTGTTATATTGTGTGGGTAAGTTAGGGATTGTATAAATGGAGGGGTGACGAGGTTAAAGAACTTCATAATAGATCCATTAAACGATATGAATATTTACAGGAGAGGGTTTGGATGAAACACGTAATTTAGGAATTATATTGTATGGAAGAATGAATTCTGTTTTGTTTACTTTTGACGAAACAAGGGAGTTCAACCTTGGTACAACTGAGCTGGTATACGTCATTATTATAATGGTTTTTGATATTATTATCATTATCATTTGCAATCTCACACCAATTGCCTGGTGGTAACCGCTGGAATTTGAGTGACAGCAAGTCTCTTCAAGTCTCCAGCCCTCCTCTCCTAGTACTCATAGGTCGCAGTAATACTGCGATTTACAGTTTCACACCGGTTGCCCAGTGGTTATCGCTGAAGGCAGAGTGACAATAAGTCTCCTCAGGTCTTCAGCTAACGTCTTCTCTCTCTTTCGCCTATCATGTCAGTGCTACAATTTGAGTTTCTACTTTCATTTCCCTTCCTCTGTTGGGTCACTATCGACAGTTAGCGTTGCAGTCCTTATATTTCTAGCACTTTCTTCAGTATCCATGCAGTTCCCAGTAGTGCAGTGGTCCGTACAGTCTCAATCCTTCCCCTAATCCCGATCTTCTTCAGTTTCACCCACAGCGTTTTGGGGACAGTTCTTAGTTCGCCCACTATGACCGGTACTACCCTGGTTTTCATGTTCTACATCTTCCTTAATTCTCTTGCTAGGTCGTGGTATTTTTCCCGTTTTTCACTCTCCTTCCTTTTTACTCTATGGTCTGCAGGCACAGCAACGTCTACTATTTGGCAGGCTTTCCTATGTTACTTCTTTTTTTTACAATTTTCACACCAGATGCCTGGTCGTTACTGCTGGGGTCTGCGTGTCAGTAAGTCTTCTAAAGTCCCCAGCTCCCACTTCACACTTTATCAGTTCACAGCAGTGCTGTGGATTACTGTTTCACACCAGTTGTTTGATGATGATGATCATCATCATCAGTCTTTTAGCGTCCGTCGTTGGACATAGACCTTCCCCAGGATTTGCCACACTTCTCTATCATGGGCGTCACGGAGCCAGTACTTCCTGAATTTGTCTAGCTCGTCTCTCCATCTAACATTTTACCGGCCTCGGTTGCGCATGTGGTCTCGGGGAATCCATGTTGTGAGTCGTGATGTCCATCGATTGTCAGCCATTCTTGCAACATGGCCAGCCCACCGCCATTTGAGATTTTTTATGGATTCTATGATGTCTCTCACTCTTGTCTTTTCCCGGATGTGCTGTGCAGTTTTGTGGTCTCTCCATGTGAGGCCCAGCATTATTCTTTCATGTGCACGTTGCATGGTTCTCAGCTTACGGGTCTGTCTCTTGGTTAAGTTCCATGTTTCAGCTCCATAAGTGACTATTGGGAGGATGCATTGGTTGTACATCCTTCTCTTTAGGATTAATGGGATCTTATTATTTTTGAAGGTTGAGCTAGCTCTGCCAAAGGCTTGCCATCCTAGTGTGATTCTTCGCTTGATTTCTTTTTCTTTTGAGGGTCTCATGGAGATTCGTTGCCCTAGGTAGATGTAGTGGTCTACTTTCTGGAGCTCTGTGTCCTTGACTTCGATCTTAGTGTTTTTATCTCCAATGTGGTTGATAGATATTGCTAAAGAGTTTACTTTCATATCGTCCTCACTAGTCACAGCTGTGCTGGTATCCGTGTCGCCTTCACAATGCCTTTTCTTGCTAGTTAGACTATTGCTTCCTGTTGGTGTTAGTAAGGCTCATATTATAAGTATTCTCATCATAAATATTAGTGTGGTCCCCAGTAATGCTAAGATCTGTATAGTCTCAATTTTCCCTTTCATCCCTAATGCTTCCTATGTACGATTTTGGGTGCTCCCGTATCTACTGGTACTACGTTTACTTCCATGTTCATCACCTTATTCAGTTTCTTTATTCAGGTCCTGGTATTTTTGAAATTTTTCATTCTGTTTCGTATTTACTCTGTTATCTGTAAGCACAGCCACATTTATTATTTGTCAGTTTCTGTTTTGTTTTTTTTTTGCCCATGATTTCAAGTTCGATCTTCACTGTTGCCATGTTTTTATACTATTTCTGGGATAGTTGACTGCTTTCACTGGCTATATGGTTCACGGCTTAATCCATTTGTTGTTGGAGTTCTCTCGATTTTTGTACCGATAAAAATGGTGTTGCTGCACCTATTTTGGGCTGCCATGAAGAGCAATACGTTTCTCTCTTCAGGTTTCCTTTGCGTAGCCATGTCCATGATCTCTATCTGCAAGCTCCCGTATCTGTCTTTTGAATTCTCTGTATAGTCTTTTTGAAAATTTTTTTCGTTTTTCGATATCTTTCATAATTTATCCTGATGCATTTGTTTTGGGCTTCCATGATGAGCAGTTCTGTTTTTCTTTTGAGGTTTTCTTTGCGTAGCCATATTTATGATCTCTCGTCCACGATATTGTGCATTCTGTCTTCTGAATTCTCCGTATATATATATTTTAATATTCTCGTTTTTTCTCCTTCTTAGCTGTTTTTTCGTTTTGTCTATGATAATTCCGTTATCCTCCTAAGGTATAGTTTCCTTATTATCTCGTTCATTTCTTACCGTTTTATCGCGTCACATTCGAGAACTTCCTGGTATTCATATCAGTTCCGTGCTGTCAACACTCTGTTTATTTTTAGTTTTTTTTTTAAGCTGTCTGTGATTTCGATTCTTTCTGTTGTTGCAAGACTTCCTTTATGCAATACCATTAGTACACACTTTTCAATTCCAAACTCCATCCCCAATGTCGATGCCGTATTCTTTCACTTTGTTAAACATCATTTCAAACTTTCCTCTTAACTTTGTACATATTTTTATATTGTCCACGTACATGAGGTAGTTGACTTTTCGTTTTGTTTTAAACAATTGGTATCTTGAGCTGGTCTCAGGATTCTTTTTCAAACAAACCTATGCAACGCTTACTTTTATATCTGTCTACTTCATAGTTTTTCATACACTTGGCTATGAAACTCATCACTGGTTCGCTGATCTTTAATATCTTGAGCGATTCGAGTGTCTGGCTGTGTGGGACATTGATTCCAGTACAACCTATTTCCTTTTTTCTTACTTTTTTAGGATCATCTGGTCGATGTACATAGTAATAGTCATTTCCAGTCCATGAAGATGTATATACTCTCCGCTATTTGTCCAGTCAGGATCTTCCACAATGGTGGAAGGTGAGTGATCGGTCTATAATTACTTACCTCGATTCCTTTCTCAGTGTCCCTATGAATGAGCGTCATCCTGCCTTTGGTCATCTGTTCTGGGACCTCGACTCGATTTACACAACTTTGGAGTTAGTGGATAAATCTGTGGTGTCATGTTGTGAATTTCTGAAACCTATATTCGTCAATCCTCTGAGTTCCTGGTGCTTTCCAGTCAGCTATTTTCGAATTTTGTTTCAAATTAGATTCATTCAATACTATTTTTCACTGTCATTCATGTCTCTTTTCATATCATCTAACTATTCCGGAGCTTCTTTTGTCTTTTTGGATGTTCCCATTTGCTATTCTTTGCCTTTGTGACATCTGGTCTTATGTACTGCTTATTTCCTCTGTTCAGCTTCTGGTGAAACTCTCGTTGTTTTCGAATGTGAAGTGTGTATTGGACAGTCCTTTGTCTATATCTCTTTAGTTTGGCTACTTTGGTTAGCTTTCTTTGATATATCTTTTCAATTGACGCCAACTCGCCTTTCGGTCTTGTTTCGTCCCATAGTCTTGCACGTGGTCTGTCTATGCGTGGAAATTTTTCAATGATACTTCATCCCTCTATAGTTTGGTGATCCATTTTTTAAATCTAATTCCCCAGGTTGGCCATTTGTTCCTGAAGTTTGAGGTTTCTTTTTGTGTTCTAAAGAGTTTTGTTACCATTTTTGCACCAGTTTAGATCAGTCTGTTAAGCTCCGTTATGTGGTATGTTTCAATATGCTGTAGGCAGTACTTAACAGGTTATGTGGATTCTTTTATTTCTTTTTTTTTACCGCCCTTGCCTATGAGGAGTGGCTGTCTAGTCTTCCCTTCTTGCATTATTCTTGTGTAGAGTTTGTATCTGTGCTTTTTTCTTCGTTTGGGGTATCAACATCTCTTTGCTGTGTACGCCTTTGGTCAGGGTTTTCTCCTTTAGTTTCAAATTGTTTCTGTTTCGTCTTTTATTATGTCGGTTGTGTGGAGGAGTTCTCTTTCAAATAAACTGCATTATTCTTTTTCTAGTTTATTGCAGATATCCTGTCATTTATTTTCCAGGGTTTATTCCACTTGATCCGCCACACACTAACTCAATGCATCTACGATGGACTTTCCCCTCCATATTTGAAGCATGTCCTCTCTATAGCACAAATCAGATAGTTTGCTTATATATTAGCAACACATTACTAGTTTGCAGTCTTCTACCGCCCGTTTTCTCGTCTCATTATGGCTACAAGCCACCAAGTGATAGGTATGTTCCTACTAAATGTCATTAAGGGAGCATGAACTAGAGATCCTGGCCAACAAGAACTTGGTAACAACTATGTCCCTCTTGGAAGCCATTCCGAGCTCGAGTTTTGGCCAGAATTCGTGGAATGACGCAGAAGTTCTTCCTCGTGACAAACAAGAAAGCATCTGCCGGTCATGATACACAAAATTTGTGCCACATTTTTGTAGTAAACTGATTTGGTTGTACTCTCATATATGTTTGTGTTACTTTGGGATAGCATTTAACCAAAGTGGATTGGCTAAAACTGATGTCATCTAGAGTAACCCTTGAACTCCATCGGCTCTTGGCACCCAGTGTATTATTTCACTCTAAGAAAGCATACGGATGCTTGCAGCACTTGCCAGTACGGCATGATAGTTGTTTTCTTTCACCAACTCAAAACGTATGTCGTTCATCTTTAGCACGAGCTACTTTCCTATGTACATACTTTTAATAAACTTGCAGCTACATAGCCTTTCAGGTTTGAGCAATATGATAGCAAGTCTCCAGCCTTCTTTTTACCTAATTCAAAGTCCAGAGCAATGCTGTGGACCACAGTTTAACACCATTAGCCTTGCAGTTATCGATTGAGGCTGCGACAGTAAGTCTTTTCAGGTCTCCTTCTCTCAATTTGTTCACACCTGTCACAGAAGCACTGGGTTTTTATTGTCTCAACCATGTCTATTCCTTGGCTGTTTGGTCATTGCTACCAGCTGGAAGTCATAGGTCTCATACTTCCTGTACTCTCCTCGGTATTTGTACGGTCCCCAGTTGTGCCGTGGTCTTTATAGAATCTATCCTTCCTCTTATCACCAGTTCTTTCAATCTCGTTTTCACTGTCTTCTGTACGGTTCCAACTGTATCCACTATTGACTTCAACGCCTATTTCAGATCTTTTTTCAAGTCCTGGTATTTTCATTGTTTTCCACTCTCTTTCATATTTACCCAGTGATCTGCAGACATGGCCGTATTCAGTATTTGGCAGGTTTTCCCTCCCTTGTCTACTATAACCGGATCCAGTTTTCTCATGTAGATAGGGTGGTCAGTTTGGATATCAAAGTCCAAGAGTAATTTATGGCTTCTACTTTTCTAAATCTGCATGGCTCTCTGTACACTGTTCTCCATCCTGATATCCTCCCTGCCACTTTTTTTCTCTTAATGTATAGTCTACCCATGTCATCTGTGGGGTGTGAAGTTTTGTGCCTTTTCATAAGTTGCCTGTCCATCGATTTGAGTTCCTCCTTTGTCAATCCAAGGAATGGTCCTGTATATCTCAGTACCACTAGAGCCCAGGTGTTCATTCCTTTTATAAGATTTCTGCTGTTTAGTTTGGTCTCTAACATTTTCCTAATCCTCTTAAGGTAATCTCTATTCATTTTCTCCTTCATTTCTTCCCATTTTATCGTGTCACATTCAAGAACTTCCAGATATTCACATCGGTTTTGTCGGTCAGTGCTCTAATCTTCCTGTTGTCCAGGACTCCAATCCCCTCTGCCGTGGTCAGCCTTCCTTTGTGAATTACCATAATTGCACATTTTTTCCTATTCCAAACTCCATCCCAATGTCATCGCTATATTCTTCCACTTTGTTGAACATCATTTCAAACTCTTCTCTGTTCCTTGAAAATATTTTTTTCATGTCGTCCATGCCTCCCTCCCTGTTTTGGCAAATAATTTTATATCGTCCATCTACCTTAGGTGGGTGACTTTTCCCTTTGTTTCGGAGGAATTGTATCCTTTGTTGTTTCTCGGGATTCTGTTGAGCGGTATTACGATTTGGACAGATAGTAGTGGAGATGGTGAGTCTCCTTCGAAGATTCCCCTTTTTTAATTACCTCTGCTCCTCAAGTTTCTCCTGTGGATGTCAAGTCTACTTTCCTGTTTTGCATCGAGTTGGTGATGAGTCTCACCATTGGTTCACTGATCTTGAACATTCTGAGGCATTCGAGTATCTGTGTGTCGTATGTTTCTTCGTAGTCTCAACATCCCATTGCGATGTTCTTCTTTCTTTTTTCTCCCTTCTATTACGATTATCTGGTCGATGTAAAGCAAGTCATTCGTTCCCTTGCTTCCTCTCCTTCATCCTTTCTTTTCTTCTGATAATGCCCCCCTGGATATATACAATCTCTCCACTGTTTTTCCGGTCAGGATGTTCCACATGAGTGGTAAGCGCATGATTGGCTTATAATTGCTTGCGATGTTCCCCTTTTCAGGGTCTCTTTAGATGAGGGTAGTTCTCCCTCTGGTCATCCATTCTGGTGCCTCTCCCTCATTTATGCAACTTTGGAGTAGGTGAATGAGTCTTTCCTGTTGTGTGGTGAATTCTTCAAACCAATATCCATGGATCCCGGCAGATCTTGGCGCTTTCCTGTTTGCTATTTTCCTCGGAGCGTCCCCCTATGTGGTTCCATTTATTACTATTGGTTCTCAATTGTCTATGTCTTTGAGTTCTGTTTTCGTGTTTTCTAACCAGTTCAGGGCTTCATTATGTATCCCATACGCCAGTAGTTTTTGGTCTCTGTCACGTCTGGCTTTATGTTCTATCTTATTTCTCCGTTCAGATCTTGGTAAAACTTTTTCTCATTGTTTTTAAATGTGCTGCTCTGTTTGTATTGAGCAGTCCTTTGCCAGTACCTCTTCCACCTTGCCTCCTTGGTTAGTGTCTTCTGATGTATCTCTTCCACTGCTGTGGGGAAACCTTTTCGTGTTATTTTGTATTCAGCCCAAAGTCTTACTCGTGGTACATTCATATGAGGTACATTTCTCAGCAGTACCTCATCTCTCTGGAGTTGTGAGATCTGTCTTTCTAATCTTTTTTACCATTTCGGTTTTGACATCCTATTATTATCTGGGGTACTTTCTTGTGTTGTGAAAAGTTCTACCATTTTTGTTCCAGCGTAGATTAGGTTGTTGAACTCCAATAGGATGTTGTTTTCGATATGCTGTAGGAGGCAGTTGACATGTTTGGTCGCTTCCTTTAGTTTCTTTCTCAAAGAGTTGTTAGTGTCATTCTTTCTTATTGCATGATTTCTTTCAAAGTTAATATCTGAGTTTTCTCTTCTCTGTCAGGGTGTCGTTGTCTCTCTCTGGTATGTGCCTTTCTTCAGGGATTTTGTTTTTGCTGTGGTTTCTTTCAGTTGTGTCATTTTATTGTGATGGTTGTGCTGAGAGGTTTTTCTTCGAGTAGGTCACCTTCTTCCTTCTCTTTTTTTGCAGATCTCTCGTAGTGCCGTCTCAGAGAGCCATTTTTTCAGAGTTTCTTTTATATGGTCAGCCAGGCGCTGGCTTGATACCTCCACGGATTTTCCACTCCATATTTTGAGCGTGTGTTCCCTATATCACCGCACCAAAAGGTTTGCTTTTGAAGAAAAGATACATTACTAACCTGTTCTCTGTTAACAATTTCCTCCTCTTGTTCTGGGTAGCAGCAACTTGATGGTTGCTGTGCCCTTTCTTTGGTGTCGTTAATGGGGGGGGTGAGTTGGGATATCATTATTATTATCATCGAAATGCTATCTGATTACACAACTATGGTATATTACTGTTATAACATTATTTTTACGTTTTAAATAAGTGAGGAACGAGGCATCAGTGAAGTCAGTTAGAGTGGATTTGCTGTGTATATTTCATTAACATTTACGCATGTATCATCTTTTTCTATTTTTATCATCACCAATTACAATACATTGCAACAGCACATTGGGAATGAAGAAAGGAAGGATGAAAGAATTTGAATGTCATTGTTGTTCAGTTGACTGAATAACAATTGACTTACTTTCTGAAGGATCAATCAGAAAGTATGGAGGCCGTACAAACAAGCGATTAGGAATAATACATAGGATACATTATCTCAGCCGCTTGGACAATATCAATACGTGAGCATTTCAAGTGATTTTCCACTTAAGATCGGACAAGATTACAAATACAATGTTCGATTTGTTTACTCCGGGTAGATGATTTAATGTTTGTTGTTTTCGACCACTCAGCTAGATCGATATATTCTCCGGTCTTCTTCAGGTGTGGTTTGCTTTGAGTTTTTGCCAGTCATTTTTGTAAACTTTCTTCTTTTTTTCATCTCAACTCTAACAACTAAGTGTTGATGAAAGTTGTGCAACTAAATATAAGCCTAAAAGAAAGGTTGGATCTTCTTGTCGAAGGTTCTGCCTTTTCATTGACCTCTTTTGTATGATTACCGTTGATATACACAAAGTGACTGAACTGGAGTCTTTGATATTGTTTCTAACCTCTGTGACATTTTTTTCAAAAGTTTTTGTCCCGTTGCCATTGTGGCTAAGCAACGTACAGCCGTGTTTGGGGGCTAAGTTTAACCGTGAAAAACAGTGTTTGTGGGCAATGATACATACACGCTGGATAGCAAGACAAAATTGCGGCTGTGAAAGAAAAAAATGAGTTGATGACCATTACAGTTGCGATCATCGTCTGCGTCCTTGCTCCTTTGCATCACCTGTCACCAAAACGATGCCGTATCGTGAGCCTACTACACTGGTTCTTGTTTCTGAAGCTTGAGTTTCCCTTGGAACCCATTGACGTCAGCAATATGATAAACATTCAGTGTTTTTGTTTTTTCATTCCTCTGTCACCTGCATATTGAATGTAATATGTTTTGTTAAAAGGTGTCAAGTACCGCTGACAAAATGCTAGCGTTTATCATGTCACTGACATCCTATGTGGAGAATATCTGATTATTTGCCATAAAAAATATTATAAGAGAAATGATGTTTTGAATGGGGATATAGTTGAACATTAATCATCATTTAGAGGTTAACAAAAACACAGCGAAGTGACTATCGTTATAGTAGTAGTATTACACTTCATGTGTTAGTTTGTGACGTTAAGATCACGCAATATGGATGCTGTCAAACTATTGTGTAACAAATATGACACCTACTGCCAGTTCCGTTGTGCAGAAGTAAGATGCTAGCCTCTGAGTCTGAAGCGACGGTTTCGATCCTACGTCATGGTACTATTTGAGATAATGGATAGTCGATAGCCACACCGAAGAGTTGTAATACAAATATATGTCTATGGATGACACTATAACTATATGTATATATAAGTAATAATTGTATCATCCACAGACAGATGTTTCGTTATATTACAACTTTTCAATGCGGTTATAGACAGTCCAATATCCTTTCCAGTACCGCTTGAGAGGGACAGAACCTTCGCTGCAGAGGCAGATACTATACCAGTACCCTAGTAGGACCGAATAAGCAATGTATTTAGTTATGCATATATATATATATATATATATATATATATATATATATATATATATATATATATATATATATATATATATATATATATATACGTTGATGGATCAGTTCGTCCGTTGCCTGACGTGTATTTGTTTGGAATGGTCCTCTTTGGTGGAATTGATTTGGTGCAGGCATTCTAGTGCGATTGTTTAGACATCTGGTTTGGCATAAGCCTATCTTACGGTGTTGACGTTAGGCATGTGAAAAAAGAGTTGATTGGAGCATAATCATCCAATGATGAAGCTTTCAAAAGATTTATAACTGTAAATTAATTTTCATTGGAACGATATTTGTATGACGTGTTTTTGATAAAAATTCCTTTCTCATTTCAGTTATTTTGAGTGAAAAATAAAATGGGGATTTGAATGTTCAAGTTCACTAGCGAAATTCACAGAAACATAAATCAATTTACTTTTGATAAACACTTGAAAGAATCTCTTTGACATTGAATTTCAGTTGGAACAAACTATCCACGGCAAATGTAACCATTGTCAACAATAAAGAAAGAATTGTCAGATGCAGATCAACTGTTCGAGCAGAGTGCGATAAAAATTTGGGAAAAAAATGTTTGAAAAAAATATGTAAACCTTAGAAGAGATCTGAAACCATTATGAAATATGAAAGTCACAGTAGTACCCATCATTACTTGTGCACTTGGAGATATCTCAAAGACTCTTTCAGACAAGTACGTTGGAAGAATAGGTAATCTGAGGGAGAACTATAAGCATTAGATTGGAGTTACTAAGAACTGTGCTTGAGTATTGGGGTGACTTGCTATCACTTGATCTCGATTGAAAGTAACCAGTTATTAGTGGTAGATTATCTCAACAGAGCTGTTATCTCCCACTTTCACATTGCCCTCGCCTTTTAGTCATCCTGCTTTAATCAGCTGTAACCCTTACAGCACTTGTACATCAACAGGTGAGCAATAAAGTCAAACTTACATAGTACATGTTACGTAGTGTATAGATTTAGAAGCGTCGAGACACAGCTGTGTCTAATATACTCATCTGTCCTATTCCTTGCCCCCCAGGAGTCCTTTGGCGTTCCAGGCCCCGGAAGAATGCACCAACTGCACTTCCTTCTTAGAGGTCAGGAGTATTGGAGTGAAAATCAATGAGCGTTTTTCTCTGGTGTGAGAAAATGAAAGACCAATCAATAAATTAAAAAAAAAAGGAAAATGAATTGAAGGAAGAACATACATAAAAAAAATATAAACATAAAATTGAAGCAGTTCTAGCAAATAAAAAAAAATATTTGGGACTTCGAAATTTCAACAGAAGGAGGAATAGATTGAGTTATCATGAATGAAATTTAGCATATAGCTGGCGAAAAAACTGAATGAGAACAACATGCTGTGATGGGTTATGCCCCAACGGGTGCGTAGGCTTGGCAAAAAGGACGGTTCTCGTCCACTTGCTCAAAAAAAATTTCACTGATCCTACTCTTTTGGTAAAGACCCTCCCGCAGAAGAAGATGTGCAATCAAGAGGTAATTGGTTCTCGCGTCAAAGAACCAGTTAATTTGCTCCGTATTAACCATGCATAAGACATTTCGCCACCAACTTAAGTTACAGCCGGTTTCCATCAAAACTTTTCACAGTGATCCTTGAAAGCATCTTGCAGAAAACAGACTGAAAACATGGGAAGAATGTTTGAACAATCTAAGGTACTTTGGAGATATTGCATCAATAGCAAAAACTGCGGATGATACACGAAACATGTCAAATTATCTGTATATAGAAAACCAAAGAATAGGGTTATGGACGAACCGATTGAAAACAGGGTTAATGTTATAAAATCTCGAAAAAAGACTATGAGAAAACAAGGTAAAGGAGTCGAGAGGATGGATACATTTATGTAGAAGAGGTGATAAAGCCAGAGAAATGCTGTAGAATTGGGAAGAAACAGCGCCCAATGATTGGCAAGGAGTATTTGTTATTACTTATGCATTGTGTTATGTGTGTGATTAAACCACGGGGAGGAATCAGAAAAATGTATAGGCTGAATTAAAGGTGAGGATTATAAATAAAGAATGGAAAAAAATTAATTAAGGAGATAGGTAGATGGATAGATAGATAGATTGATTGATTGATTGAAGTATTTCAACAGAATTAAGAAAGAAAGAAACAACGAAAGAAAGAAATAAGGAAAGAAGAAAAATGCAGACTACTTTTAAGAAACTAGCTGTTACTATGGTTGCAATGTTTTTTCGCAAGCTAATTTGAACAAATGTGTGCATATATACAGGCGTGATGTGTGTGTATGAGTATATGTGCGAGCACGTATGTGTGCGTGTATGTTCGTGTGGGGATGGGGTCGTTCCACCTATATCATCGTCAGATCCGTTAATAGTTCCCAACGCAGCGAGCGACTCAATATGCAAAAGCAATTAGGAAGCCAGCCTGCAAAGTCAAATCGGCCAAATTCATTAGCAAAATGCAAATCATAGTTGACGCAAAGTCTTGGAAGGGCATTACGAGAAGCCGTGAGAAGTCAGCAAATGTTACGAGAGCGGGAGGGTTATGTGCCTTGCCGAGAAGTGTCAGTCAGGATAGAAGCGGCAGAGGGAACTTCTGTTTTATTTTTCTCATACAATAGTTTTTGTTTTCCCCCGCCAATTATTCGCAATTTTACTCCATATCTGCTTTGGAACACGCCTCTCTCCCAGGCAATTATTCGTACGCTACTCTCTCGTCTTAACACTTGGCATATCTTTCTTTCTCACAATACCAATTTTTCAAATCCACCATCCTATCGTCTGTCACCAAAGCTTTTTTTCTCCAACCCTATATAACATGTATTCAAGTTTATGTGCTTATGGGTGCTTTATCGCTTGGTTTTGGTAAATGGAAGTATTTGGTATAAATAGAGACATACTGGATTGCTATGCCAATAGGCTTAAAACAGAAGAATTGCGTATGGGCAGATACAATTGAAATTTGTAAAGTCACTTGGATACAAACTTATAAGCACAGTGAATGGAAAGAGCAATGTTAGGAATAACTCTTAGCAAAAGGTAAAAAAAGATCAACAAGGATCTAAAACAGGATTGGAAAATATTGTAGAAGTGATCAAGCGGATAAAAAAAAGGAAATGGGTAGTGCACTGTGATAGTTATGAAATTTAGGGATCAATATATCTATGTTTTTTCCTTGTAACGTAAGAAAAACATAGACTATTACTAAAAAAATCATATTTTTAAAATTTACTATGTGTAAACCCGCTGGAAATTTTATAAGCTGGAACATATACAAACACAGAAGAAAAAAAAATTGTGTATATCTTTTGAGGTTAGCATGCTTGTATACCTAAACTATCACCAAAATCCTAGATATCCAAGGACGAGGAAAGTTATTGGGCTGACGCCCTGAGTTACTGCCCGATTGACACCAACCCTAAGAACAGCACGGGTTATGCTTATATAGTTAATCTTCTTAGCTTTTTTTAACGTATAGTATGTGTATACTACTCGTATCTATCAGTAATGGTTATATAATTAGTATATATCTCAAATTGTCATGCTATTAGTGTGTATTGTAAATGGTAAATTAGTGGTTATTCTATAACTGTTATCCGATTTTAGATTGCGTGCAATTAGTACTAAATTATCAGTTTTTTATAATTATCCTTTATATTGTTACAATGTAAGAAAAGGACTTATACTTGGGTATTATACTTTTATCGTGTTTGTTGGTGTTTATACCTCTAGCGCATATCATAAGTAGTCATGTTATTAGTGTGTATTATTAGCGCTTGATAATTAGTGTGATTTTGTACACTTTTCCCTCAACCACTACGCTACTGCTCGAACTTTTAATGAACCTTTAAAAGATCGTGATTTAATTAGATTTATTTGATAAATCCGGAGGAAAACTAATCATATTAGCCTTCAGACGTTGTCTGAGTAGAAAAATGAATTGATTAGTTGATTAATTTTCGGCAATTCGTACGTCCGTAGCATTGTAGCCCAGGAAGGGGATCCTTGACCCACGTAGCCTTCGTGCACAGATAAAATAATAATTTGTTCCAAAGTTGCTGTCTCATCTTAACTGAGATTCTAAACGGAGCTACGACTGGAGAACCAAAATCTAAAATGTTTGGGTTGCATTTTCGATGTCCGACCATCGAGACGATAATGAGCGGCTTGCAAAGAAGTATAAAGTTGAGGCAGATTATTTCATTGGTACCAAAAGAAGAAATATGGAATATGTATTAAATGTTGATGTATTTGAATTGAAACGGTTTATTTCATTGGAGTTTTGCCCTCTACTTTTATTGATATTAGTTCGGATGAATGATACCAGTCTGAAAAAAAATCATTTATCTGTCTCAAAGCACATTTCCTTGACTGAGTTAATGCACTTGACACTTGAGTGAAACAAATTGGTCAGGTGAAAATTGGTCAATGTAACATTTTTCAGCACAGTCATTACTTGATTTCTGACATCACTGATGCATAGTACAAAGCCAAAATATTTTCAGATAAGTTAATGGTATTTGCGAATGATAAATACCTATTGTAAATATGCTCATCAAAATTTACAGGTTTCGGTCTGATTGTGAGACACAGTCATTTACATGATATTTGATAAAACAAGTAATATCTTTTTTTTAATTTATCGAAATAAAAAAAAACGATAATATCAATGAATGAGGTAGTATTTTCTTAAAAAATGTTGAAGATTGAAGACACCATAATAATATATATATATATATATATATATATATATATATATTATTGTGTTATTGTGTAATATATATATGTATATATCAGGAAAATGTAAATGCTTCAGGGTATTTGACACGTTTTTGGACTCGATTGTAGGTGTATATTGAAAAAAAGTTAGCTACAGTACATTTCCTAGATCTATACACGCAAGAATGAACTAATACATCGATAATGTGAGTAATAGGCTTGTTTTTCTTCCATTCAATTATAGCTAATATGAATAATCATTCATCGATAATCTTTGTAGAATCCTGTCTGAAGTTTATGGAAGCAAATGTGTAAATTTCAGGCGTATGATCCATGCGACAATATCGCTTAATCTATTTATCGATAATCTGTGTGGAATCATGTGTAGAAACTATCAGCGAGATCTTTTATTTGCATAATTTACCCGACGTTTTCAATTGGAAAAGAGTGAATAAAGATCGATATCTTATCTTGATTAACAAAGAATAGATTTGGTTCGTCACTCAATGGAGACTATCACGCAACCAAAGTTTTTTGGCAGCATGTCATGTTTGGTTCTTATCAAAATCGGAAAACGGGATGATCAATGAATGAGTTACTCCTGCATTTTGATTCGGCAGTTATCGTTAAAGAATATCATATTTCCAAAAACCAAGTGTTGATCCTGCAAGACAGAGTACAGGGACCGATTTAGCATAATTTTGCAATGCAAATTGAACCTCCAATATTTTTTCTACTAAAATGAAGAGAAATATTTGAATGTTTAGCTTCATTTGCGCAGTCTGAGCGCGTTATACGTACATCTATACCGCCAGCTGAACAGACTCAACCACTTAAAGACTGAAGAAACCTTTGTTGATTGTTTTGGCTGACAGTTTCTAAAACTGAACTAAATTATTTGTACAAAGCAGATGAAATTGATCAATGATGATTAATAATCACAATTTGGAGTCGCTCTAGGGTTGGGATTCTAGTATAATACAGAGCTCGAAGGCAATGTGTAGAGTAGTGCCTAACCTGTCTAGGCTTCGCATGTCTAGGGTTTAGCGAGGTTTGTGAGGTTTGCAATACATGATATAGAGTACGAGGCAACAAGGGAGGAAAAGACAATCTTTTTTTCTATTTAACGCTATTTTATCTATGGTTGTGGAAGAAAAAATGTATTCATACCTTTCCAAAGGGATCTATTGCCAGTCTCAGTCTTGGATTTGGATTCTGCTCTCACTGTCCATTTCCTACTGTGCTATCTGATCGGCCACCGGTACCTGAAAGGCAATGTGAAATAAATATAACACCGTAGTAAATATTTAGAGACCGGCAGTGTCTGTATGGGGTTTGTTGCTTACCTGATATCGTTTTTTTCTTTTGGTTGTGCCCTCACGAATGGTTGGTAAGCTCATTCCTCTTGCCATTCCTACTCATCAATATTTTTACTCTCAACACGTCATAATCATTTGGGAAAAGCTGATACAATTACTGACAGATACTTCCTTGCCCTGAGTCGCCCTACTCAACTAGTTAATCGGAAATTGATTCAGGACAATTTCAAGACAGTAAAACGACTGATTACTTTGGAGCTGTCGCGGTGATATTTTCTAGAGACATTATTTTGCCTTTTGGGATTTGAAATTGCAGTGAATTGGATTTTGATTCAGAACAATTTATACATTGATATGAAGGCAACAACAGAAACGACTATTTTGGGACTGTCGAAGGGGTATTTTGTGAAGTAAATTCTTTGCCCTGGGTCTTTCCATACAGAATTAAAGTTTTTCTCAATACATTATGTAGTTGCTTACGCAGACAGTGGAAGCAATGATTACCTTGGGCGGCTAACGAGATATTTTTTGCGCCGTGGATATTCTCACTTTGGCAGTGAATAAGATTGTGATCATAGACTATGGTTGGGTGTTCAAATCGATGATTTTCTTAGGGAGGCACACAAATTGTATAAAGAGCTATTTTTTTTACCTTAACCATTATTATTCCGGCGGTATATTAGATAGTAAATCAAGACGATTAGTAGTCTGTTATGAAAGCGGAGAAAACAATGTTTGTTTTTGAGTTTTGGGTCAAATACTTAAAGGAAAGGCTCCATACCCAAGCAATTAATCGGATAATGATTAAAGAAAATTTATAGATAGTGATAAAAGCAGTTGACCCTTGAAGGGGATACTTTGTGGAGACATTTATTTTTCTTCGTTCTCCTTTATTCAGAAGTGAGTCGGATGTGATTCAGAACAATTTTGGAAAAGGCAGTGAGAGCAATGCCTTTTTTTTAAATCAGGCACTTAATTAGATAATGATCAATAACTAATCGTAAATTGTGACAAAGTCAGAGAAAGCATTGATTGTCCGCTGGCTTTTGACGTGATATTTCAACCTGGAGCAAAAAACATGGTGCTTCGTCCTTTGTATTTGTTTTGCTCCTGATAATTTTTTTTCTATATTCGATAATTGGTAGGGATAAAACAAATTTCAAAGTTTTCTTTAATCTGGATTTCCTCGTATTTATCGATAGAACATAAGTAAAAATAACCATTTACGACATCAACATATTTCTCTCTCTTTTTCACTCTCTTTTTCTCTCTCACTCTTGCATACGTCATTTGATCACTGTCATTCGTGCATGACATCAAAAGTTTTTAGTCTGGCTATTTTCATTGTTGGTACATTCGGAAATAAAGTAAAATCTTTTTCTTTCTCTCTTTTCACTTAAAAAGTCAACATCGACAGAAATTCTTTTATGGATATTCGATAATCAAAACGTGTTTTAATATTCTGTACACAGCATCTAACTTCCATATGATATATACGCTAGCTCGTAGGCGAAGATGAATCAATATGTAGAAATATCATAGAGGAGGTATATACATGAAATAACACGAGAGACGACAAAAATAAAGACAGTAGAATCCATGCCAAAAAAGAAAATTGATTTTGATAATCAGAACTTTTTCATTGGGAGTATGACGGAACCTTTCTACATATATATCACCATCAACAACTGCTATGAATAGGTGTTCCGATGTAAACAGGGTGACCTGCCTGTTTTAACCGGGCACGTGCATACAAAGCTGATAATAGATTTTTCTCAAACTCCTACTTCTGAATCTTGTCTTTTTTCTCATGTAACGAGGCTGATGATGACCAGATCCTAAACCAGACTTGGCCAAGCACTGATAAAAGTGACATAGTAACGTACTCTAGAACTGGTCACAAATTGACTCTTTCTCCTAAACGAGTTGAAATTGAACCAGTAGTTCTGGAATGATACTGAGTGGAGAAATGGATTCTCTTCTATTCATCTTGATTTTAACGAAGCAAAAGAGTTTGATCCTTGCACAGTCAAACTTGTTTTGTTCTGTTTTTTTGACTTCATCGGAAGCATTGAAAACATTTTTGGAAACGAAATACTCTCGACAAAAATTTCCGACGAGTGAAAACTGATCTCTTTTTACACCATGTTGATAAGATTTTACTGTGGATGCATGAAACAAGAACCAAAAGTTCAATGATGCGTTCACTGTAAAGTTCAAACATCATTATTGCCTGATTACGTGATCGTGATTCCAGGCAAAAACTAAGTTATCAGGAAACACGTTTGTATCGAGTGTCATGTAAATCAGTAGAATTTTTTCTTCTTCCAGCGTTTGTATCATTTCATGACATGGTCATTTAGATTGAAGACATTTCTTCGTCAAAGTTCGACCAAAAGGTTATGCTGTAGGTACATTGAAACCTGCTGATTACGAATATACCCGTGTCTTTTCTCTGTGATGTGTAGTTTTTGACTTAAAAAGTACAGACATGCTCACACAACTTGGTAGGCGTATTCTTGGAGAGCTTTAACCAGTGATCAAACGAATTTTTTTTGCAACCTGACACAACAATGCTTTATGTTGATTTAGCATGACGTGATCTTTGATGATTGGAGTTATATTTGGCTGGAAGATATTTACTGGTGTAAGTATTGCAGTACGAAATGAGGTATGTAAAAGCTGGATAAAACACATTAAATTATACTAAGACTTTCAACCGTGCAGTTTTTACCTGGGCAAAGAATCTAGGACAAATGATTGCGCTCATTAAGGTATACCTGTGTATTTATTTTCCATGAACAATTGAAATAGAATGAAAATGACTAAGTTATAAAATCATATTACGGTAAATTACATCATTTAAACACATAAATAAGTTACAATCACGGCTTTCTCCGGCAAATTTTCTTTTTCATGAATCTATATATATATATGATTTTGATGGATGATAAAATGAATGTAGTTGTTTCATTCACAAAAGGAAGCTGTGCGATAAAAATGTATGTTTTCGTTGAAAACAGGGAAAGATAATCTTAAATCAACAAAAAAGGATGAGAAAAGACAAAAACCGATAATCTTGAATAGACTACGAGAGAGGGTGAAGTGCAAACAGGAAAAACATCTTGAATAGACAAAAGGAGGTAGAGAAACCAAAAGATATAAAAATCTCAAAGAGACAGATACCTAAATAAGGATTCGTATGATGCACAAGATGACATTGAACTTCAATCTTGTCCTTTTTGGAGAGAAGCTGGTGTAGTTTGGGAACAGTTGTCAAGATCCATTATCTGAATCAATCCCAAGTTTTGTCAATATTCATGAGGAAATACCGTTGCAGTCATCGATAAGGCCAGAAAAAACAAACAAAAAAAACAAACAAACGTGGAGACAGAAAGAGCAAAGAGAAGTAAACTAGAAAGAGACAAGGAAAGACGGAAAAATAGTCTTAGATATACGGAGATAAGAGATGAAAATAGAAATATTTGACGGATAGAGGTAGAGAAAGAGAGAAACTATCTTAAATCGACTATTACGAATTATTGCATGATGCAATAAAAAGACATAATACTCAGATCAATATATCAAGCATATCACGAAAAAAATCTCATCTGCCACGTTATTCTCCCTCCATTGCATTTGTATGGTTCAAAGAATATAATTTATGTCCTTTTATATATTCCATTGCATGAGAAACTGTCAGAATGTTTTGGACACCGCATGTCATTCATATCAATATACAGTGTCATTATTTTACTTGTCAAAGTATCTTCCTTGGCTTTTTTTGAGCTCAAAGCAACCTTCAGTAGATGTTGTCTCCCATCATTTCAGATTGCTGTAAAAGTTTCCTGAATTCCGCGGACAGTAGTTCTTTTATTCACATCAATACACAGCGTCACTATTTGGTTGTCAATGCATCTCTCTTGGCTTATTATGACTATAGTCAATTCAAAAATCCTTGCTAACACGTTAGTGTCGACCATTGATCGAGAGTGATAGACAGGGAAATTGTACGCGTAATTTGCATAGAGAATCAATAGGAGACACACACAGAGACGTTATTGTGGAATGGAGTATCAGTGATGTATGGAGGAGGAGAATGTGTGGGGAGCAGGTGTGCAGGAGGGGAAACAGTGGGCCCATTGGGCGAGGGATGGAAATACGGAAAAGTTGCACACAGTCACACAGAGTATCAACGGAAGAAACATGCTGAGACATGCTGAGAGGAAGAAGGAAGTGTTGGGAAGGGGAGAAGGTTTTAAGGGAAGTATGGTAGTTATGGAGTAGGTTTACTGTGGTGTCAATGGCGAGGCCCATTTGGGGTTGAAAAGAGATATAAAAAGGTCACGCGCTCATCTCACAGGTCTTCAACAGAAGACACTTGCATAGTCATGGAGACAGGATGTGAGGAGTGTCAGGAGAACAAGTGGTTTGTGGGAAGGGGGAAATTGTGGGAGGCAGGACCAATTCAATGATAAAATAACGTTCATTTCATTTACAGTCAACCATTTAAAAAATGAAACTTTTCCAAAACGTATTGTATCGAGTAATTTTGCAAATATTGGCCTTATTTTGCTGAATATGCTTGTTTCAATCTGTGGCTACCATAAACACCTCTTAAATGGGAACGACAGATGGATTGACTATTGAGACTTACGAAAACAGAGTTTGGATTGGAGATTGCGAAATTTGTTGCTCAATCCAACAACTTCATTGCTCCACTTACCACAGGAAATAATTCGTATGATTTCGCAGGAAATGATTCAATATAAGCCATGGAAAGGTAAAGTACTGATAATATCAGTGGGCATCAATAGGAGAGTTCAAAGTCAACCAAGTTCAAAAGCTAAAATGCAACTGTGATTAAAGTTTTATTCTTTCCACTTTCTGCCATTTTTGACATAATTGTTCGATTAGAATGACATATGACGTATAAAAATCTCATTTCAGACTAATTTGCAGGGCATTTCTGCATCAATATAGTTTGTAGTGAAAAAATCATCTACAACGCATTTCCTTGGTCTAAATGTTAAAAATGCTTCTATAATAAATAATTGTAATGATTTCAACGTTAAAATAATTTGCAACAAAGTTTCACGCGTTTACAATTTACTTGCATACATGCATTCAGTATTATCATTCGATTCTTTGAGGTATGAGCACAGTAAATCCCACTCGTGACATAACGAAGTACTGAAAAAACATGTTGTAAATATCGAGAGTTAACATCTAGTAGTGATATTGTAATACGTTTGCAGAGTAGGAACGATGACAGTAGACAGCAATGAGAAAAAATTGGAAACCTTGCCAACAATGCAGTTAGCTCTAATCTACCTATACTAAAATGACTTTATGCAAATGAGGTCATGCATTTTCCCTTTTTTAGCAAAATCAATGATGTTTATAAAGCTAAGTCTTTGTCTTTCATATCCTGTATGTCCACGCCTTCTTAGTCGATTAGTAAGATGAGGTGCTCTGTTACATATGAATACATAAATAAAGATTTATGTCCATCTAAAAATGGTAGAAATATGCAAAGCACTTCCGTAATGGTTTTGAAATAGAATATAAAGGGATACTTTTTTTTACGAGCGAGTGACATGAAGAGAAGTTAGGCTTCCAAAACAACGCTCTGCGAACAGTCATTTTTTCCATTCACATAATGAATTTGCTCACTTGAGGAATTTTGTACATTTTTTCTTTCATGAAAACAACTCAACTGTTAGTTTCTTTCAACTTGAGTAATAAAAATACATTTGTTACAATTTGCAATAAACATTTCGCCAGTCTGTGTTCATTATGCTACGATGTAGATGAAGTGACTGTAAAAAAATCCCTTGATGCACCCCGAAATGAAGACATTTATTCCTTGGAGCATTGCCAACACTACCACAAAATTAAACTGAAATTCATCAAGAACTTTACAAGATATTGTGCTGTGTATATATAACCACGATGCAGGGGATTAACAGGAATAATCCCTGGATCCATCCCAACAATGGTAATAGTTTATCGTCGCACATTTTGTACCTTTCCAGAAAATTTAACTAAAAATTAATTGAGGACATTATAGAACATTGTACTGCACACACACACACACACACATATATATATATGTATATATATATATATACATATATATATATATATATATATATATATATATATATATATATATATATATAGCTACGATTCAGGTGATCACAAAATGCATAAACACATTCTTTTACGCAGAGCTCACCCTTCCACGAATTTTCGCATAGTTTCATTGAAAGCCTTGACAGATATTACGCTGTTTTCATATAGCTGCGGTGCAGGAGAGATGATTGAAGAAATACCAAGATCTGCACTACGTTGAAGCAGCTACCGAATCAGTTGTAGATTTGATATTTGGAGCAGGCTTATTTCCTTTAGTTGTTTATTCGATTAACGTTCTCTGGGATGAGTGATACATTAACCGTGTAATGACGGGAGATCATTTGAAATTAGTTTCTATATAATATAACGTGATTGAAAATCATAAGAGCATGAGCAACAAGTACTTTGTAAATCAACATTCTGCGATCAAAATTAAAAATGCACAACCGGAGAAAGAAGACCAATACATTTACTGGAGACAGTGGATCACCATGGAATCTTAAAAAAAGGAGGAGAAATTAAGCAAAGAATTACTCTAAGATGGTAGGCTCTCATCGGAACAACCTCAACCTTCGAAAACAAGAAAATCCAATCAATCCTAAAAAGAAGGGTATGCAGTCAATGCATCCACCCAATTGTCACGTATAGAGCTTAAACATAGAACTTGACCGGGAGACTTACCTTCGAACTTAGAACCATGCAACATGCACATGAAAGAATTATGTTCAACTTCACATGGAGAGATCACAAAACAGCAAAATATGTAAGGGGAAAATACAAGCCTGAGACATCATAGAAACCATTACAAAACCCAAACGGCAATAAGTTGATCATATTGCAAGAATATCAGACAACCACTAGACGTCACGACTCAAAATATGGATCCCTAATCACAGACCGTTTATAATGATGATGGTGGTGGTGGTGATGATGATGATGATGATGATGATGATGATGATGATGATGATGATGATGATCCCTCAAAAATATCAGTGTTATATATGTGTGGATCGGCACAAAGGATCCTAAAGCCATTTTATTGGTTATTTCCTTTTTAAAAATTCAAGAATCTTAAGTGAATGGTCAAAGTCTCAACTCAACTCAATCTTTTCTAATATTTCATCAGACATAGAGTCTTGGCCGTCTCAATAGCGTAATCTTAATTTTCATGATGAAATAGACTCATTTCTCATTTTATGTTAACTCCATGATTATTTTCTCAGACTTGTAAATCTAGTTCACTTGGAACAATCCAGAGAAAACTTTTAGGTTATAACAGGAATCGGACAAAACAACCAACCATACAAACAATTCTACAATTAAACATACTAATTTGTGTAAATGGCTTTTATAAGGATGGATTAGAATATTTAGCAAAGAACCTTGGAAGTAAAAACAAAATACATTTCGCTTTTATAGATACTTTTGATATTTTATCATGTCACTATATATGAAATCAGTAGTGTGAATCAATGTTTATTGCATTTGTTTAATAATTCATACCCATAACACTGGTTACTTGGAAACCCAACATTGAAATAATTTGCATTGCTTTTTTATTGTAATATATATTTTTCAGTATATTTCTTCAGCAACTAATTTACAATACGCTCATACAATGAGGAAAAATTGCTATGCATCACAAAAGCCTAATATATCACAATGGATTTCAATAGAAAACTGAAATACAAATAAATTCCTATGGTAAAATAATTTACAGTAGACTTCTATTGTAAGACAAAAGGAGGTGATTGGTGAAATTCACCCAATTCACAGGAAATTCAGAAGCTGAAAGCTTATATTCAGTTTGTAATATTTCATTGGTTAAAAAAGTTGAATAGGACAAGAGAATAATGTGCAATCAATTTTTCTTTTAGTTTTGATAGAGTGAGGCTTTTTGAAAAGCAAAACAAAAAAACGGTTTTCTAGAAATAATGAAAAAAGTAATCAACTCCACTTAGCTACGTTATCAGTTTCAGGTAGCCATTAGCAGTTTTTCCCGAGGTAACAGACTGTGGGGGCGTAGTAAGAAGGACAAGATAATTTTTTTCTTGTAAGAGAATTTTACATATAAAAAGTTAAATGTCAATAGTTGAAAAGGAAATGTTTGAACGAATTTGGAATTAGTTATTTTTGTATTTTGATAATTGTCGATGATGCATTAAAATTGATCTATTTTGAGTTTTTTTCCCATTAGATACTTTTAAAAGAAAACTTTTAGTTGAGTAATCAAGTCAACCTGAGCTCAATCGCACTGTGTATCCATCCAGTCATCGGATGCAAATGATGAATACGATGGAGAGAAGTAAAAGAAGAAGGAGCAGAGGAAGAAGATGACGATGTCGACGAAGAAAAAGACGAGGATGAAAGAGAATTCAGCAGAGATTGAAAAAAAGATAAGGAGTAAAATAGATCTATATGAAGCAAAAAGAACAGAAGAAGAAGAAGAAGAAGAAGAAGAAGAAGAAGAAGAAGAAGAAGAAGAAGAAGAAGAAGAAGAAGAAGAAGAAGAAGAAGAAAAAAGAAGAAGAAGAAGAAGAAGAAGAAGAAGAAGAAGAAGAAGAAGAAAAAAGAAGAAGAAAAAAGAAGAAGAAAAAAAGAAGGGCAGGGCAAAATGAAACATTTTAATGTGAATGCTGAAAATCAGGGCCTTTTGCTAAATCTCAGTATAAAAGCTGTCCAAGGTTATGTTGTTCGAAATTTCAAAATGGTGCATTGTCAAAATTAATAACCATGAAGAACCTGGAAAAAATTAACGGGATTATTTATGCATGAATCGGCACTGAGCACCTATTTTATTAGGTAGTGTATTTCTTATATTAAAATCATCGTTTAAAGATTTTACTTTTAAGTCTTGATTAAACTCAAGTTGTTTCAATTTTTGTTAGACCTGAAGTCTGGAGGGTTTCTATAACATAATTTTCATTGTCATAGAAAGGTGAATAAACCTGACGGACAAAGAATTGTATAGATGGCTTTCATATGGATAGATTTTCGTTTTTTTTTTTCCTAACTCAGTTTTGTTGCCTGTTTCACAACTGGTTGTAATAAATGTACAAGTTTTCAGTTGTGCAAATTTCTTGGACGTCATTATTAATACTTACTGGATAATTTTCTGTCGGTATTATGTCCATGACTTATTTACATGTAATATGAGTAGTTGTTTATCGTCTCAAGTTGAAAAATTTTGGTAGCATCATCATTATTGACTTTTTATCAGTTTATTTCTTGCTAGATGATGCACCATGCTAGATGACCGTAAAGTTGTATTCTGAGCTTAATTTATAATTACATAAATCTAAATAGTGATAAGACATTTGTTAAACAGTAGCTAACGATAGGTAAAGTCTTT
This sequence comes from Thysanoteuthis rhombus, assembly GCA_963457665.1. NCBI lineage: Eukaryota > Metazoa > Mollusca > Cephalopoda > Oegopsida > Thysanoteuthidae > Thysanoteuthis > Thysanoteuthis major. Next base: position 26,893,002 of record OY735234.1, on the reverse strand, counting down.
GAGTAGGCGAATATAAGACATTGAATATTTCTCAACTTTTAACACTTGATATAGAAGAAACATTCCAGCATAGGAAAAAAAAAAAAAAAATTAAGATCTCGGAAGAAATAAACCGGAAACAAAAAAAAAAAAAAATTAAAAAAAAGGAAGGATAACTGACTTATTGCCTTCAAGTTAGAAGAAAAATTGAGAATCTGATCATTGAATGTGACGGATGATACAGGAAAAAACTTTAACAAAAAAAAGTGTTTGGTGTAAATTTTCGACGACTATCTTGATTTGTTTATACTTTCGATTAAAACACACACACACACACACACACATATATATATATATATATATATATAGAGAGAGAGAGAGAGAGAGAGAGAGAGAGAGAGGGAGAGAGAGAGAGAAAGAGAGAAAGAGAGAGAGAGAGAAAACTCAATTTAAGGGAAAAAATTCGAGCAAGCTAAATATTTTGGGAAAAAAAAACTATGAAATTACTCAAATTGAGAGGAAAATTCCTGCTAGCTAAATATTTTCCAAAGAGACTATAGAACGATTCAATTTAAAGGGAAAAATTCCTGCTAGCTAAACATTTTATTCCTTAGACTCCTGTTTTTTTTTTCGATACCGAGATATTTTATTAAAATATTCTTCATCAGTTTTCCTCTTCTATTTTCGATGTCAGTGCATTTTTGAGGGGTATGAAGAATGACAATGAGTCAAAGTTTGAGAGATAGGAAAGAAAAAAACGATTTTCACTCTTTATATCATCCTTGAATTCAAGAAAGTTAAAATACCGACATTGATTTCCATAGATCATATACACAGTTGTAGACGACAGAAAGTAAGATGACAAAGTACTGGTACTGCGACGCCTACGATAGAGAGGTCAGACGGATCTTTAGGAAGGTCAATGTCCAATGAAAAGCCAATGATGATGAAGATGATATTGAATACAATCTGATTGTAGTGAATATCATTGGAGGTGTATCAACGTAAAGTTCTGAATGCTTCTTAACGAGGGGTGTTAAGTTAGATGGATAGCACTTCCAAGCACCATCTTGAATTTGTAGAAAGATTCTTGTTGATACAAGAGGTCACGAATTTGTCTATTCCGATCAATAGATCCAGACAGTTTCTCAAACATTGTCTCTTGATATTCCCTGATATTGATAGCTATGGTTGTTCAATATGATAAGTTATTGAGTAGGAAAAGATTGTGTTCTGGGTTGGATAGGTACAGGTTCAAGTGCTGGGTATAGTAGATGGATGGGAATACTAAGATCAGTTAGGGGAGAGAGAGAGAGAGAGAGAATGTTATATATTGAATTGATAGATTAATAAAGACAGGGAGGAGGGGGGAGTAAGAGATATTTGGAAAGAGTGAAAATAAACCTAATACCAGAAATGTATACAGTTGATCTCTTGTGTCATGTTGGTTGGTTCAAAAAGTAAATGCCATTCTTATCCTTTAACTGGAAGCAACAAAATATAGCTTTTATTATTCGATTTTGCGTTATCTTTTATTTGCTCATTAAAAAGGAACATGGTGTCATCTGTTGTGTGAGAATGAGGGTTATACAAAAGAAAACCTTTGAAACAGGATCTAAGAGGGCGAACAGACATGATGTAACCAAGATGCTAAACTGACAAATATGGATTTTGTATTTGAACGGAAGAAGTGTACTTTTTAAAGATCCCATTAATCCGAAAAACGAGGGTGAATAACCAATGCATCGTCCCAATAGTCACTTATGAAGCAGAAACATGGAACATAACCAAGGGACAGATCCTCAAATTGAGAACTATGCAACGTGCACATGAAATAATTATGGACAGACTACAAGACAACACAGTACATCCGGGAAAAGACAAGAGTCAGGGACACCAGAAAATCAATCAAAAATCTCAAATGGCAGTGGGCTGGCCATGTTGCAAGAATGGTGGACAACTGATGGATATTGCAACTCACGACATGGATTCCTCTAGACTACATGCTCAACTGTTCGCCCTCTTAGATCCATCACATATCTAAAGTTTCTTTATATTATTAACATACAATTATTTTATGCTATACTGCTAGCCTGATCAGTACCATATGTATTATATATATATATATATATATATATATATATATATATATATATATATATATATATATATATATAATGCATATGTATAAAAAATATATATGTAAAAAAAACCCAATAG
>OY735234.1:26880803-26888303 GCA_963457665.1 Thysanoteuthis rhombus | reverse complement strand
CTGTCAGCCTCAGCTTAGCATGTGATCTCTGGGGATCCATGTTGTGAGTCATGATGTCTATCAGTTGTCTTCCATTCTCGCAACATGGCTTGCCCACTGCCATTTAAGTTTTTTAATAGATTCAACGATGTCTTGGACTCCCGTTTTCTTCCTGATATACTGTACCGTCTTATGATCTCTCCGTATGAGGTTGAGCATGATTCTCTCATGCGCACTTTGCATGCTTCTCACTTGGCAGGTCTGTCTTTTGGTTAGATTTCAGGTTTCATCACAGGGATATAATCGGTTGATTGTCGTCACGTACACAACAGAGAAGAAATATCATTAAAACAAACAATACACAGAGAAAGTTTAGGTGAATTCCCACGTGAATTTCCGTTCGATGTATTGGTTTTAAAGGAAGTAATCTCGTTATTATATTTCAATATCCATTCCTGGAGTCATTGATTGGTGTGACCACTGACGATGTAGTATACTTTGAAAATATTGTCCCCGGTCATTGAGCATATGTTTGCGATTCTGTTACATTCCCGGTGAGGTAAATGGAGTGAAAATAAAGGAGAAACAGGTCCAGCTAGCCTTTTGTTTAGGTTAATCAATTCAAAAAATCGAAAACGAAGTGATCAAAGGATATGTTATCCTTAGATCACTACATCTACCTAAGACAACTTGAGACCATCAAAAGAAGAAGAAATCAAGCAAAGAATCACACTAGGATGACAAGCCCTCTGGCAGAGCAAGCTAAACCTTCAAAAATAAGAAGATCCCATTAATCCTAAAAAGAAGGTGTATAACAAATGCATCATCCCAATAGTCACTTATGGTGCCAAAACATGGAACCTAACCAAGAGACAGATCTGCAATTCGAGAACCATGCAACATACACATGAAAAAATTATGCTGAGCCTCATATGGAGAGACCACAAGATAGCACCTTACATCCAGGAAAAGACAAAAGTCGGGGACATCATGAAATCCATTACGAATCTCAAATGGCAGTGGGTTGGCCATGTTGCAAGAATGGCGGACGACTGATGGATATTGCAACTCACGACGTAGATCTTCAGAGATCACATACGCAACCGAGACCGACTGAATATTAGATGGAGAAACAAGCTAGAAAAATTAAGAAAAGTACAGGCTCCGTGACACCCACGATAGAGAAGTGTGGCGAATCCTGGGGAAGGTCTGAGGACGTTTAAAAACTGATGATGATGATGATGATTACTAAGAACATCAGAATTAAAAAAAAAACAAGTATGAATTCTGATACAAACTAGGGATCATCTTAATATCAACTTTCGCTGCAAATTGTACCCCCATTGAGACTCATTGTTTGGAAAAAAAGCAAAAGGCCTTTTATATAGATAGATAGATAGATAATAAGGTGTAGATGTTGGGAATTTCAGCCTTCGGTTACGGCTTGTACGTGTATCTCATACATAGCCGGCTGGCATGACCAACATGAAAACTGGAGAAACCTATTTTGACGGTCTTGTTGACAATTTTGATTGACAGTTTCATATTTTCAATTATTGATGAAAATGCCCCAGCACATAACACCGAATGTAACCAGCAACGAGTACTTCACCACCATTATTCACTTTTTCATTATCTTTCATCCATACAGCAACAAAAAATCGAACAAGAAACTGAATGACTTCCTTTGTGTAAGATGAAATAATTACAAAATTATGTTGTCTTCGAGAATACATATATTTAAAAAAAAGTTTTCAAAAGAGGTTTACTGGAGTACTGAAGCCGATTTCTAAGCCTGTAGACAAAATAGTATGGCCAAGAACATTTGAACAAACAACTATACGTACAAATTAAAAGAATTTGACTTTTTTGGTGGCTACGTTTGTTTAATATGTCATGTTTCTGAGTGCAGAAATGATTATGGTTTGAGTTGGATAGTTATCTGTTCTGGGAACACCCTGTCGAGACAAGAAATTGATAATTATCTAATGGAAGCCATGTTGATTTTGTAGAAATTGGTTTCGACATAACATTCCAACTGGATTCAACGGGTCAGGAGTTTGTGGTGGGGAATGGACGATAAAACTTATAGGTATAAAATATTTGTTAAATGAGCCCTGTTCCCTATGTTATTTTCCCAAATGCAGAAGGCTATTTAGTAGAGATGATTGCAGTCTGAGTTGAATAAGTAATAGCGGAGAAGTGGGAATTGTTGGTATCGTGGTTGGATTGGAATATCCTGATTTGGCAAGGAAGGGAGAAGATGTTGTGGAAAGATGTTTTTTCGATAGATAGATATATGGTAGAGAGAGACACTGACAGACGGACCGACAGACAGGCACACAGACACAGAAAGAGGTTGAGAGGGAGAAAGGGATGGAATGAAATAGAAAAAATAAATGAAAGCATTGGACAGGTGTGGGCCTCACTTGGAGAGACCACAAGACAGCACAGTACATCCAGGAGAAGACAAGAGTCAGGGAATCAAAGAACCCATCAAAAATCTCAAATGGCAGTGGGCTAGCCATGTTGCAAGAATGGCGGACAATCGATGGACATCACGACTCACGAAATGGAACCCCCGAGATTACACGCGTAACTGAGGCCGGCAGAATATGAGATGGAGAGACGAGCTAGACAAATTCAGAAAATACTGGTTCCGCGACGCCCATGATAAAGAATTTGGGCAAATCCTGGGGAAGGTCTATGTCCAACATTGGACGTAAAAAAAGACTGATGATGATGATGATGATGATGATGATGATGATGATAACCTCCATGCATATAGGCAATCTTTCGTTTCATGTTGGCAATTTCCGAAAGTAAAAAAAAAAGCACATGGGATTGAGTTGAATGGACAGAAACGTACAAAATGGAAATGTTTGCAGTCTGAATAGGGGAAATATCAATTTTTCGATTCCATGCCTGGATGGGAACAAACTGATTGTGCATAAATATCAGGAGGAAATTAGTGAGCTCAGAAAAAGGAACACAGTATGATTGAGAAGTGAAAAATGACAACAAATGGATGAGATAAAGTCTGAAGACTGAATATCATGGATGAAATAGGGTTAATTTTCAGAGAGCTATCATTTCGGAATTATCTCAGACGTTGATTCAAGAGATCATGAATTTGTATATTCTAAGCAATGGAGCCAGGTTATTTTGAAAACTGCGTCCCTCGATATATCCTGTATAATTTCGATCAGCTTACATTCTTAGGGGTGTATCCAGAAAGTGGATCAGACTTTGATAGATGCAGAAAATGGAGTATAAAGCCTCTTCTTTATGTTAATTTTGGGAGTTCAGTAGTCCATTAAACCGAATATATATCGAAAACAAATATGCGAGTTGGTAAATAGAAATTGCTCGCTGAGATGAAAATAGAAAGGAATGAAAGAATACATATGCATATTGTGTAGAAATAATGGTGGTCTCTGTTGGATAAATAATAGATTGGAAGTCTGGATACTTACGTATCATTGGAGGATGTGAACACACTGATATGGTTAGAAAGGGATCAAAGAAAAAATTATTAAATATATATATATATATATGTGTATATATATATATATATATATATATATATATATATATATATATATATATATATATATATATATATAGAGGGAGAGAGAGATAGAGATTAAAATTAGTGAAAGATAAACATTTAAAGTACTACAAACGTACAGATTTCCATATTCGAACATGGGCAGAGAGAGAGAGAGAGAGGGGGAGATGTATATATATATATATATAAAGTTTAGTCATGTGTTGAGTAAATAGAAAATGAAGTCGATTTTTATAATTTCTGCAGACGCACCTTTGATCTTTTGAGAGTAAAAGCAGCGAAAACAAATATGTTGAGAACATTTTTTGAAGGAAAAATTAGATTGATTCGAGTGGGAGCGACAAATATAACCACAGCTGCGATTATTTGCTTTCATACCAGGTTTCATCCACGGAGGAAATGACAAGAAATTAGATAACGTGTTAGAAAGAAGTCATCCCAAAATGAACAAAAACAATGAAAACGACACTTGGGATTTGGAAAACGCCAACGCCTAAAGAATTGATCTAAACGCTAAGACTCACATTAACGGATTTCGATATTGAATAAAAGACTTTTTTTTATATGTATCATCATCATCATCATCATCATCATTGACAGTCGTGACGAAGATGATTGTTCAATTTAGCCGTAATTCTTTTTCTCCAGAGATCTCTCAACTTGTCAAGTGGCCTCCAGCCTTTGGGGTTCATGTTCCTTTCTTTGTATGTTTGAAACGTAGCCTGGGTGTTCCTTGATTTCCTTTGCCTCTGATTTGTTCAGAGCACAGTAGTTGTATAAGCAAACAATTTATATATATATATATATGTATATATATATATATATATATATATATATATATATATATATATATATATTCTATTCCACTATTACAGAGGCCCTCTGGTGCTTGGTTCTTGCGACAATTGTATCAAGCTGTGTTCTCAAATTGCATTCGGTTAAGCTTAGATGCCGTCTTTTTCGCGTCAACAATCCTTCACGATGGTCCATAGAGCGGGTGATGACCAGGTTGACCTTTCTCAAACAGTTGAAGCGGTATCCTTGTCTTCTCTTTAGCATTTCCATGGAACTTCTCATAAGAATTTCAAGTACTTCAAATTTTGGCTTTATTTCAAATCAAATGATGTGCATTATGAAATAGCATCCATATACAAAACATTATGATAATACCGTATATAAAATGACAAACTATATGTACTATGACATAAGCTATATAATAGAACCATAGCTGAAAGGGAGGTTGTGTTTTATTGACATGTTAAAACGACTGCTTTGTTTTTAAATCCCCAAAAAGGTTGCATAGTAGACAATTTAAGATCGAAATAGTTTCAAGAAAGTTTCTTCTAATGCTTCTAGTATCTAAAGCTGTAAAGTTTTCAAGACTTTAGGACATAATGCTGGCAGCAAGAATCGGCGTTTATTAAGGTTGAATCAATCCTCATTAGGAATCCACAGTAATTTAAAGTATAAAGTTTTTTTAGCATGCCTGAGGGAAAAAGAATACTTGAAGAGCAAAAAGTGGTGGTGGATTTTATTAAAATTTTATCTATATACACTCACACACACACATACGCATGCGTGTGTGTGTGTTGTGTAGATTGTAGTTGATCCAAAAGATTGTTAATGAAAATGAAAATTGGGAAGTGAAAAAAAGAATTTAAGAAAAAGCAAGTTTTACATCTCAAAAAATTATCAAATTGGCCTCTCTCTATGGTTGGTAGCCATTATTATCAAAGAAACTTGCTGCAGCGAAAATTCATATATATATATATATATATATATATATATATATATATATATATATATATATATATATATATATATATATATATATATTTCTATGTATATATATATGTATATATATATTGTATATACATATGTATATATATTTATATATGTATGTATATGTATATATATATATATTTATATATGTATAGCTATGTATATATATATATATATATATAAATATATATATATTTATATATGTGTGTGTGTGGGTGGTGAGTAAGTGTGTGTGTATATATATGGGACTTCTACAATTATTTTTAGATATCTATATGAGAAATCATTGATTCGCGTATTTCAAGCAACGAGGCGAAAATATCTTTGGAACATCATCCCTCGATATTTATTGTATATATCGAATTTTGTTAAATTTTACATGGAAGTAAACGGAGAAAGAAACTAAGAAGATTAGGAAAATCGAAATAAATTCTGTTCTTTGTTCGAAAATACTGAGTATACGATGATTGGAATGTGCAAGTCCGTACTTATATTCCTACTGAAAATAATCACTGCAAACTGTTTATTAGAAAATGAATAACAAAATATGTGTTTTTTTCTGTATAAATGTATTTATGTATTAGACTGAAATAAGCTTTTACATGTCTGGCAGTGGTATGCTATTTTCTTACTCCCCTAAATTGTGTGAGGATCGCTGTTTATATTCTTGTTCTAATTAGGTTTGACAACCAAAATGAAATCCAGGTTTGGGCCTGGGGTTTGACTAAAATGAATGTGTTTGTTGGATAAGTAACAGTGTAGAAGTCTTTTCACAGGGAGATCCCGATTAGGCAGGATAATGAGCATGTGTAAGAGGGATAGAAAGGGGGGAGAGTGAGAGAATAAACCAGGAGTATAGGAAGAGTGAAAAATCATCTGTGAAAATTAGAAAAAAATAAAAACAAACACATTGATATATAATCGGTTTATGGTCATTATGCGGAGAAAAACTGTTATAAATCTCTGTTGATCATGGAATATGAGACAAAAAAGAAAATAAAAGGCAAAAAAGAAAATAAAAGGCAAGAGAGAGAGAGAGAGAGAGAGAGAGAGAAAGAGTGAGAGAAAATACAATATTTTGGTTCGAATTTCCGTCTGTCCCAATTTTTTTTTGTAGAAAGGACGTTCATCATTATTTTCCAATGTTCATTCCTTGGCTAAATAATTGGCCTATTTCCAACAACAATGCTAAGTAATTTTCAAGACATTGTCCATCTGTATATTCTTGATTTTGTTGCATTCTGTGGGCAAAAAAGTAAAATTTGAACAGATGATAGGAAATAAAATAAATTCTATTGCTCACCTTAAAATTCTCTTTCTACTACTTTCATTAAACTGAATAAATATCAAAGACGAATGAGCGTACCGGAAAAACAAAACGTGTGGGATACAGGTAAATGAAAACAATAAAAGGATATGGTGAGCTTTTGAGGAGAACCCATTATGGTTTTTGTTAGATGATAATTTAGATGGTGTGTGTTTGGTATCATGGAACGATGGGAACACTCTGACGAGGCAAGGGATAGAAAGAGAGAACAAGTCTAGATGAGAGCAAGGGACGAAAATTTGCAATGAAGCTGTAACTGCAGCTTGCACATGCATTGGAAAAGATGCAAATATAAAGTGGCATCAAAATGATGATTTGAATGACAGAGAATGTATCTTTTGAGATGATCGTGATATATAGAGTAAATGATACGATCCTAGGTCTGAATAGAAGGAAAAACTGCAAATACAATTTTTCTTCCAAAAAAAGCAACAGAGTTCTAGCGTAATTTGGAAAATAAATTCATGATAATTTTTTAAAAGTAACCTCAGCTTCCATGATGGGAACATACTCCAAAAATTAATTATCTTTCCTTTAAAATAAGTCGATGTTTAATATCATTCACTAATGAGTACACATTTGGAGCGTTTCCATTTGCACAATCCGACTCCTTGCAGCGTGATATCAGATCCATTTTAATATTTGTTCGAGGATAAAGACGATTTGTAATAGGTAGAAAGATCAAAAGAAAGAGAGATGGATTAATCTTTAGAGAAAAGTAATGAAAAGAGAAACTGAGTCTAAAAATGCAAACCCACAGTGAACCAAACAAGATACTTACGCTCATATTGATAGATTTTGATAACATCCCATGGTTGATAACTAATAATCTTATTTATCA
>OY735234.1:26863303-26875803 GCA_963457665.1 Thysanoteuthis rhombus | reverse complement strand
CTGAAATAAATGATGAAACAATATCATCTCCACAATGAAAAAAATATTTTAAGATGATTTCACTTTTCCGATTCAGTTTGGAAAAATTGACATTTTGTCATTTCCATGAAGTAATTTTCAAATTTTTTCGATTCAATTTTGAATTCGAAAAACATTTACGTAGTTTCCATAAATCAAATAAATGAATGAGTGAATATCAACTATATGTCACTATCAAATAAAGCACGACGGTAAGGAATGAACACTATATGATAAATTTATCAAAGTAGTTCGAATATTCCTATAACAAATATCGTTACTATTATTTGAATATATTATAGAAAAATCACTATTATTACGAAATTGAAATATTTGAATAAATAAATCAATCAAATAGTGATTAACCCTTGATAATGGCTGTTTACTTTATATCATTGTTTTCAACCTGAATTGTTTTCTTTGGAGACGATTTCACTTCATTGATTTATCGAATTCTTTTTGTCTTTTAATAATAGAGTTGTTTTTTCTTTCCTGGCATAAAAAAAACATATATCATTAAATTTTTTATGGGTCTTGAGTGGCCAGGTATTAACCATTTAACTATGAGATTAGGTTGTTTTTGTTTTTACTCCAATAAGAATTTCGAAAGTGATGTGTCATTTTGGGGTTAAATCGAAAAGGATTTTTGTAGTTGCAATACCTGGATTTCTGACTGCCAATAGATAATCTTATATAAAGATTTGATATATGGCTGTTCAGTTGTGAATATCGTAGCCACGTATTTATGGTTTTCAGTTTCGCTGTGATTGTGTAGAAGATAAGTATCTTTGTTTTTACAATCAAAGCAATTTAATTTTGCTTATTAGTTTTTAGTACATAAGATTTAAAATGTTCTGTCGTGTGAGTTGATTTTGTTGATGTTATTTCTGCTACTTTAACTGATTGTATTTCTATTGAGCATAAGGTTTGAGAGCAATCTTTTGGGAAATGTTCATCAATCAATATTAGACAGGGCCTCCAATATCTATGTCAGCTAATTCACTAAAAAGTCGGTTGAACTATTTATCTTCCTGTTTCTGTTTTCGTTTTTCACTTTTGTTTTCAGTAAAATTCAATTTTCAATCTAATTTACTTTTCATTAGAGCAATTTCATGAACACTTTTTATTTCCATTGAAAACATTCTTCTTAGAAGAATAATTATTTTAAGTTATTCAAATCAATATTGATATACGTATGTGCCTGATTCTCTTTTGAAATTTTTCGTATGTATTATCATTTAAATCGAATGTGCTGCCCCTAAAATTAACTTTTATCATATTTGATATGTGCTTTAAAACCAACACCTTTCAATGCTATAACTATTTTTAGTAATTTGTTTGTTTAAGGGGTCATTAGCTGTGGCTAAACCATCGTCTCTTTATAAATCTATATCGGTTTTCTCAATAAATCCATCTAAATATAAGTATATATAACTTTCGTGCAGATTCATATGTTTTCATCGATACATCAAAGTAATTTTTGCTTTTCCTTTTTTTTGTCAAGGTTATATTTTTCACTTTCGATTACAATTTTCCTACAATGTTCCACCGTTCAAATGTTTTGTGTAGTTTTTGCACTTCTTTCTACAAAATGTATTGTACTGTCGAAAAGTCACCCAGTAATTGATGGATAGATGTCCACAATATCGAACTGAGTGGATGCAGCTCTATTTTTTTAATTTAGATTTCTAAACGAACTATTTGTTTCTGTTACTCTTATCCATCGGTCGTAATGACTTGATTTGTCTATCTTGTTAATGTTTGGCAAAATATAATTAGAAATTTTATCTAATTCAGTTTCCGATGAATTAATTATCATCTTAGAGTGTATTTCTGGTTCTGCTCTGCATGTTCCAAGATTTTCCCATTCTCATCAATCATTTAGGATTGTTTATGCTTCTTATATCTTTGTTTTGATTCATGAATCAATGTTAAGTAACACTTCCTCGAATTGGAAATTTGTTTTGTGTTTTCAAGTTTTTAAAGTCATTAATTTTGTCTCCTTCACCTTTGCTCCACTTGACGAAGAAAAAAGAAGTTTTCTGCCATATTCTTGAAAAAGAAAACCCCGACTATTTGTCCAGTAACATTCAGTAGAAAAGGAATGTTTAGATGGGTATTGTACATTTTTATACATCAAGTGTATACATCAATATTTGATATAAAAAATATTACCTTATTCAAAAAATAATTTCGATGAAAATATTGATACACAAAGTAAGATGGTTAAATTTTCGGATTTAAATATTTTTCAATAAATTAGAATGAAAAGTGTTCAAAACTGATCCTAGAAAATACAGCAATATACTTGATATTTGATAGAGAAATCACCCAACACACTCATACACAGACATAATAGATAGATTTCTCAGTTATAAAAGACTTTTCAATTTGACTCATTTAGAACGAAAGCCAGCAACCACTTACTTGGTATTGATTTCTAAATCATTATTAGAGAGAGTCAATTTTTTATATTTTCTTAGAACGAAATAAGCCCTTGTATTTCTTTTAGATATGGAACTTGGTATGTGTGTAGGTCTTCACAATGTGGCTCAGTCAAGGGTTAATGAGTGAATGCTTAGCCCAGTGATAAGAGTAAAGCAACGTTACAGCGACTATCTTATTGGTTACAGGTTCGATTCCCGCTGTAGCCCCATTTTCTTCGATTATTCTTTCTAGGCTGAACGATATATTCACTGAGTAATAACAGAAGATCATTTAAAATAAAATTCCAAAGAAATAAAACGTGGTTATATTTATTTCTGCCAGATTACATATAAATTTCTGAATTATACACCAACTCATACAAACACACATATATATATATATATATATATATATATATATATATATATATATATATATATATATATATATATATATATTCTCAGTTTATTTATAAATGTTTTAAGAGAGAATCATAGATGGATGAAATAAGCAATAGAATGACAGAATATGAAACAGTATGAATGTCTTTGCATGCAAGTGATTTTATCTTTTATGCCAGTAAGTTCAAATAATGGAAATACAAAAAGATAACTCGTTCTTGTTTTGAATTAAGATAATCAAAAACAAAACATTGAGTTGAAAATCTAAATAGAATATTTGCTTTCACATCATCTTTTATTTACAGAGTGGATGACAAGAAACTGAATATCTTAGCTTCAATGAGGTTATTCCGAAAAAAAAGCAACTAAGTAAAAAGTAAAAAATATATGCACGCACAAACATGCATAGACACTCACACACACACACACACGCACGCATACACACATATATAAATATGTATATATATGTACGTATATGCCAAAGTATTAATCGGTGTTTCAATATCTTATTCCATAAAGTGCTCTATACATTCAACATTTAGATAAAGTTCAGCTTTAATTTGATGAAATAATGGAATTTCAACACGAACACATTCATGTTCCTGCTTTTTGGGGGCTTCTTCATGCAAATGAAAGCCCAAAAGAGCAAAAATAAAAAAGTGTTTGTGTGGGAAATCCGTTATTTCACAATATACATATATATATATATATATATATATATATATATATACTCACACACGCACGCACGCACACACACATCTCTCTCTCTATATATATATACATATATATAGAGAGAGATAGATAGATAGATAGATAGATACAGAGAGAAAGAGAAAGAGAGAGAGAGAGAGATATGGCTCTAATATTAAACGAGTGGAGACATCAATGTGAAAAAAGATAGAAAGAACAGCCACAGCGAATCTTCCATCACTTCCAACGAAGCAAAAAGAAAATAGTGTGAGTTAATTTTTCAATGAAATAACTACATTTGATCTTTCTTTCTTTTTCGTACTGCAGAATACCAGATGTGATATTTCTCATATAACACTTTGTCTCAAAACTTTATGTCTGAATATCCTTCAAGAGAAAGAAAAATAACTTTAATCAGAATTCTTGAATCATTATTTCAACTAATAGAACAGATTTGTGTTCCTTATTGCTGATCCATGGAAAATTCTTGTCATTTTGAAGGATATAAACTATATATATACATATGTGTGTGTGTGTGTGTGTGTGTATGCGTGTGTATTGTGTGTGTGTTTATGGATATGGTATCCGACAATATGGAACAATGAGGAAAATAGTATTCGAAATGAAGTTAATTATACGAATATGATCCGCCTTTCGGCTTTGTCAAAGCAGTGATTTTTGAAATAATCAATACTGAAATTACCTTTTTCCCTAGTAAATAATTTCATGCAGCACTAAATATTTTTAATTACAAAATGTGCCTTATTCATGTCGAAATTATCGCCCCGGTTTCGATGATTAAGAGAGGATTCACTGATATTAACATTATAATTAATGCTCCCTTCATTAAGGTTGAGCACTCTTGAGTAGTTCACACGTCTACTATGAGCTGCTGCGCTATGCTCTTCTAACTTTGGAATAGAGCAGTTGGGGAATTATGCGTAAGTAATCGCTTAATTCAGTCCCACTGATCGTCCAGTACCACGTTGAGCTCGGGGTAGAGCATCAACCTCTGGGTCTGGAATAGATACTGGATAGTCTCAGGTTACACTGAAGAGTTGTAAAAGCAGCAGACAACAATTATTAATTAATACATGACACTATATATATATATATATATATATATATATATATATATATATATAGAGAGAGAGAGAGAGAGAGAGAGAGAGAGAGAGAGATTCTATCCAAAGTTCTAGTGGGAGCGTTGAATATATATATATATATATATATATATATATATATATATATATATATATATATATAAGAAATGAGTTCCTGTCGTTACGTGGTTAATGCATCATTCAGTTTACACTACGTAAATAAGATAAATGATTAGAGAAAATGAGTTAGCCGCTTCAGAGATGCACTTACCATTGTGCTAAATGGAAAAAAGCCAAATAAATGCTTTCAGCCAAAATGCTGGAACAGATATGTCCATTCCTAAAGTACACACCGTCGTGTGGAGAGAGACGGAAAAGGAAGAGAGTAATCGTTGCGAGGATTTCGGCTGGATATAGATATACACACAAATTGCACTTAAGATTTCTGGGGATTTGAGCAGCTCAAACAGAATCAAAGCAGAAAGAATTTTTGCCACAACTAAACATGGAAGTATGCGTGGGTGAGTTTGTGTGTCCATATATTACGGAACGTCAGTCAGTAACATGATCAAATCAGCGTAGGTTCTTTCACTTCTAAGTTACTCAGGCGAGTCAGCCTGCTGGCTTGATATATATATATATATATATATATATATATATATATATATATTTATATACATATATTCTGAGTGTGCTCAATACTTCAAATAACAATGTTTCATCAAAATTTGTTCTCATAGTGGTTATCTTTTGGTTCACTATACGAGATTTTATACAGGAGTCCATTTGAAAGTATTGCATAGTGGAATAATAGTAAACACAAGTAAGACTAAATGTTCATAAAACACACTGACACACACATGCATATATATATATATATATATATATATATATATATATATATATGTATGTATGTATGTATGTATAAATATATACTATATTAGATTACGTTATATTATATTGGAACTAAATGTTATTTCAGAGCAAATGTAACATATGGCTTGATCAACGTAAACAGAATAAACAATTTAAGAAAAATGGTTGCGTTGAAGAAAAAACTAACAAACAAAGAGAGCAGATATAGACCGTGAATGAGTAGATATGGGAATTCGGTGTTAAATCAGTCATTTTGGCATATGCATAACCGTCAGCTGTTTTGCTCAATGGTAGAAGCAACGATGCATTGGAGCAGCAAATCTATCGATCGCAGGTTTGATTCCTGCAGCAGCCCCAGCCAGCTACACTGTCGAATCAATGCTCTGAAAAGTTGGCATACATTTATAGTAAGCTTTTATCTGCTTTGTTTCGGCCTAAGATATTTGTTTGAAGTCGTATGTTTAAAGTTTTAAACAGCTGCACTGGCCTGAATCTCTTCTAAACAGACTGTAGAAATTTATTGGCAAATTGCGTTTACCTTCAGGGCTAGTGATGAACATGGTGAAAGTATTCTATTCCTTAGGGACAGGTCATTCCAAATCTAGTCATTGAATTAACGCCGATAGGAAAGAATGAACTATTATTTTATCTTTTCTATTTTTTTTTTTTTAACTCTCCTGTCTCTTACAGCAAGTTTAGATTTTAGAGAACAACATTTTCTTTGGCTGGCAAATCGTCGATTCTGATCATAAAATTCCTAAAAAATTAAAGTCTACGAAGATTGCCAGGCTCTTATCTGAGTAAACATTGAAAAATGTCTGTCTTGGTCTTTGTGTGAAAAGCGAACACGGCTTTCAGTTTTTTCCCCATCTTTGGGTGAAAGGAGAAAGGAACTAAGTCAAAAATGGTTGACATTTGCTGAGTAACGGCTCATGGCTCAAACCTCTTGTTGTTACGATTGGGACATTTAGAGGGAATCGTGAAAAATTATTAGTTGTGATATTTTAATTTGCCCTGTGATTGGCTGGGAAATAAGTAAATAATAACTAATTGATTATTTCATAAACATACTTTGTTTTGTATTTTTTAGCATGAAATCAGTTATTTTTCTCTACAGATATACAGTTTCGTGGCGAAGACTTCTTGTAGTCGCGATAGGTTCATTTAGAAGAGAGTGTGAAATATTACGATTTGTGATATTTTAATTTCCCCTGTGTTGGGCTAGCAAATGAGCAAATACAATAAATTTGTTATTTCATACACAGACTGTGTTTATTTGTATTTCTGAGTATGAAACCAGTTATTTTTCTTTTACGGATACGCACTTTCTTTTAAAATATCGTTTCCCAGCTGTTACACTACTCCGGCAACCCACTTGGAACACGACGGACTTTTCATCAAAAGGAAGCACCAAGCACACTTGTCTCGGGTGGATTCAAATGCATATCGAAAAGTACAGGTCCCTATAAACAGTCATTTTAATTTCTTTTCATACTTATAGTACTCTCCCTTCCCACCATTATTTTCACAAGTGATTTTCTCACTGGAATTGATAACACCTCACATCATACAAATTGATAACGTTATATTACACAGAAGTCATAAGTGAGATAATACTTGATATAGAAATTAATCATGTATCAAATACGTTTACTTGGGAATAATGGAGCATCAAATCGTTCTTTCCACCTTAGTCGTCGATGGTTTCCAGATACAACCGATACAGATGTTGAGTTGAATTACACATGATAGGAACATATTTCTAGCACAGCGAACGCAAAGAGAACAATGTTACATTAGTTACAGGGAAAAGTGCGAAAGAGAGTTTAAAAAAAGTAAAGATAAGAATAGGAAGAGAATCCCATTTTTAGTTCTGTCTCAATCGATAAAGGTTTGTTGAAAGAATCATGGTATGAATATCTGCAAGCATAAGCGACAATAGATCAATGAGTGGGTATTTATCAATCCACACACCACAGACACAGACATATATATATATATATATATATATATATATATATATATATATATATATATATATCAGATATTATATATATATATATATATATATATATATATATATATATATATATATATATTTATTGATATTAATATTAGGACGTTAATCCGCTACAAAAGTAAGTTAATGTTTGTACCCTTTTTAGGACTCATCAGGCGAAACTATGCTATATTGCAAATCAGATTTGTACTGTACATACTCTATATCTATCTTTCTATCCATCTATCTATCTATCTATCTATCTATCTATCTATCTATATATATATATATATATATATATATATATATATAATGAGAGAGAGAGAGAGTGTTTTTGTATTTTGTGTAGAGGTTGGTGAGTAGGCAGGTATGTAAGTAAATTGAGTGATAGATGAAAAAAATACTCTTACATAAAGACATAATTACAGAATTTGCATCAATAAGTCAGTTGCCCGACTTTGCTCTGAAATATCAACGGTATGAAGAATTTGTGCATATTTCCATCCATCATGTTGATTTTGAAGAAATAAGCTTCCTTGATATTTATTCCCAATGGCATTGATTTTTATCACCTACCAATGAAGTCAGGGTTTCCCTTTATTTCCTGTATATATTAGCTTTTCTTACATTAGTAGGGGGTGGAAGTGAAACCAGGTCAACGAAATGAGAAAATTGAAAATAATTCCTATTATTTATGTTATTTATCATTTTCATGTAAGACCCATTGATAATATGAAATGAAACTAAACTCGGTTAAGTATTTTGCTAGGATGGATGAATATCGGATTTAAATGGGAGTCTTCGAAGAAGGCTTGAGGGCAACTGGGATACTGGAAACAAAAAAAGATAAGGTGTGTCATTGAGTTTGGGGTTCCAGTTGGATCAGTGCAAATGTGGAAGTCTAAAGCAGGGTATTATCCGTGATCTGGCGAGAAAAAGTGGGAAGGAAAGCGGGAGGGATGAAATAGGTGTAAAAAGTTGATAGATAAATAGATGAATAAAAGATAGAGATAAAAAGATATATATATATATATATATATATATATATATATATATATATATATATATATATATATATATATAAGCGGATATAGAAAGATGGATAGATATAAACGGAGATAGATGGATAGATAGATCGATCAATATAAAGATAGGTAAATAAATAGAGGGATGAGTAGATAGATATGAACTGAGATAGATAGATAGACATAAATATATATCGATTAAAATTCATTTATGTGAGTTGACACAGCACGATTGTTTTTGTGTGCGTTTCTTCAATTCTTAATGATGGATATCATGGGAGGATGAGAACACTTATGTGGCAAGAGAAAGGAACAGGAATGGAGAGAAAGATCATAAGAGCATATATATATATATATATATATATTTATATGTATATATATATGTATATATATATATATATATATATATATATATATATATATATATATATATAAATTTTGAATTTTAAGTATTAAAAAAACAGTTTTTCTTCTTTCTTTCCGTCACTTCAGTCACTAATTTCCCAATGGCTGCCAATTTAATTCATGTAATTTTCTTCAATGTTTTTTTTCATATTTATACATACACATATATATATATAGAGAAAGAGACGGAAAGATAGAGAGAGACAGAGAGAGATGTAGACAGAGTGAGAGAGAAAGAGAGAGATAGGCGTGCGTCCGGGCGTTTTTTTTTTTTTCAACGACGGTCGATTGGCCAAAAACTATCCCGTCGGAAATGTATTCTTTCAAATATTGGTCTTTCTCATGAACCAGCATGAATATTGTCACAAAATATTAATATTCTACATTGCTGAAACAAATTAAACTCACTTGAAAATATATTGATTTAATTCTGGTATTCTTCCAGCAACGGACGTTATTGTCTCTGTTCATTGATCATTTATGACAAACACAATCAATTGAGTTGATTGAAAAACATTTCATTTTACGTTTTAGACGAAATTAAAAGCGTAGCGTGATAACTTAAAAGTAAAATTTTAGGTATGATTAGAAATACCCCACAGGAATCGACACCCCATTTTAAATTTATAACTAATTAAACTTCGGAATATTTTGTTCTTTTTAATCCTTTCTTTGGCTTTGCTAAAAGGAAAAAAACAATTTTTCAGTCAAATGAAACGATATCAAGTTGAACGATACAGTTTTAAATTTAACGTTGACTTTCTCCTCGGTTAGACATCAAGACACCAAAGTTGATGCTAGTGAGCTGATGAGAGAAAGTTAAGTCCGTCGATTTCCTGTTATATAAGTTATACCAGCAATGACTTGATTAAACTTACTTTTATGTTGGTTTATCAAATGCAATTTTCAACAATATCTCATTCAAGAATGGAGAAGCGTACTTTTTATTTAAAAGACAGCAAACAAATAATTTTTCAATTTTCAGGTTTCATTTCAAAATTTCAAGAATCTCATTCTGAATATGAGCGAAAAAAGAAGAAAAAAAGAAAACAGAAATGTAGAAAAAAAATAACTGCGTCATGAACCCAAAGTGTCCGTTTTTCAAAGCATATTCCATCATTTGAATATTATCTTTGAAGATTTAATTTTGTTTCTCTGCGAATGAAATTAGTTACAAAACAATTTTTGCGAACTTGAAGCTTGTTTTAGTCATTTTAGATTTTACATTGGTCATCAATCAACAAATTACTTCAGTTACGGTATGATGGATATGTCTCCTCAACTGGAGAATTAAACAGTTGGAAATAATAATTGAAAATCTTCTAAAAATAAATGGTGTCTCTTGAATATGAATTGAAGAACAATTAATTGATTTGATAATTAATTGACTGGATATGGAGGAAAAAAAATAAAACATTGTAAAAAAAAGAATTTCTCTCGTTGACCGTGGTTAATAAAAGTAAATATTGATCCTTCAAACGGTTTATTCTACTTGATGTGATTTTGTTTTTCGTTTTTTTACACAAATATCAGGCTTTTTTCTTCTTATTGAACAAAAAAAAATTCAGGATTAAATTTTCTAAATTTTAATTACGTTTTTGAAATAGGATGTCGATTTTCTGCCGGATATTTCTAATAATTCGTGAAACGTTATTTCGAAATATCAATTTTATATCTTACTTTCCCAAAATCGAGTCCAATGTAAAATGTAATTTTTTCTGAGAGATTTAATTGCTTCATAGTTTTTTATCATCACATGTAATGAATAACGCCAACACCGACCTTCAACGAAAGAATACCAAAATAAAGAATTATAACGTGTAATATACTTTAATTTTTTTTCATTTTGTCTCATAGTTGTATGAAATATTCTGAGACCTTAAACATCTTGTCAGTGAAATCCAAAATTTGAAAAGAATTCGTCTGACACAGAGGTTTTCACCGAGCTGCGTAGTTGGCAAGACGTCTGTCGGTTATCAGTCTGATGGAGAAGGAATTCAAACAATGAATAATAAAGGCAAGAAGAAAGATCTGTTTATATTGACAATACTTCATTTCATATCGATGCATTCGGTAAAGAAAAAGGAAATATAATACATTTATCTTTTTTTTTCTATTCAAGTTGTTTTTAATGAAAATGCACGCGCAGCAAACATCAAGCAGAAACAACAAAACGTTTTCCAGCTACAGTTAGTTTTTTGTGCATCATCTTTTATTTACACATCAGGAGACAAGAAACTAGATTTCTCCACTTGTGTTGGATTACAAAAGAAAAGCAAGGAGAACAAACTTGGAATTTAAAAATGCCATCACGCACAAAATCAATCAAGATATTCTTACTCAGACTAATGGATTTTAATCTTGAACAAGTGAAGACATACAGTTTCCAGTTATTCGCCGAGTAAACGAATGATGATGTAAAAGCAGAACCTCGTACCAAGCATGTGTTTGGCCAATTCCACTCGATGTAAGATGTTGTTAAAAAATTTTCATCAAAAAGAACAAGAATGAGTTGATTTACCTTTATTTTCATTTTGTAAATTTACCAAAAGAAAAAGTGAGATGTATCCTTCAATTCGATTTGACGTTTAAGAGCATTTTCACTTGAAAACCTGGACGAATTGCTTCTGCTTTAATTTTATTTTCTGTTATAGTTATGTCTCGATACATATCTTGTTCTTTGTTCAACCAAGACGATGAAAGAAGAAGAAATCTATCCCCGGTTCGATCTCTCGTCTTCATTATTCTACACCATTGGTCAGAATTAAGCAAGATCTCTCGATTATAACAAAAGTAAGTTCTGGTTTATTTTCTACATATTACCACTAAACTTGAAAATAATTGACAGGATTTTTTTTTCATTAAAATGATATTGGTATTATCAGGATATATCGAAGATTGCGTATAAGTTTTTTATGGCAACTTACTTAATAATCAGCGAGAAGAGCAAAAAAATTGTTGTGAGGAATCCATAAGTATACTGAGGAGATGTAATACAACAAAACAGCTGTCAGTGGATGACACACCTATTAACAATTATTATAATCAACGCTCTTTTTTTTTTGGGATTGAGCACTCTTAAAGAGGGTAACCCGTCCATTATAAGCTACCGTAGCAATGCTCTTCCAGTTCTGGAATGGAGCACTCTGGTGGATGGGAAATTGTGCATAAGTAAATATATTACTTGAAATCGGTCCAACTGACCGTCTAGTTCTGCATACGGCAGGTGTAAAATGTCAGCCCTTGGGTCCAGAGCGAATGTTTCGGTCCCAGTACTGGGATTGATATTGGATAGTTTATAGCCACACTGAAGAGTTGAATTACAACAAAACAGCTGTCTGTGGATAACACAATTATATATATATATATATATATATATATATATATATATATATATATATATATATATTATCAAGAAATTAATATATTATCCGAAATGATAATAAATGGTTATAGATTATATTGAAACTATATTTGAAATTATCTCCCATTATTACATGGTGAATGTATCATTTGACCTACACAACGTAAATAGAAAAATGCTACAAGAACCTCT
>OY735234.1:26850803-26858303 GCA_963457665.1 Thysanoteuthis rhombus | reverse complement strand
TGTTTTCAGCCATTTTAATTTGCAATTAAAGTTTATGCTAAATTGGTCATTTTGTGATCATCGTCAATATTTCCGAAGTAAATATGCGTTCAATTGACATTTTTATGGCAGATAAACGTAGAAATTGACAAGCAAAACTTGCAACATAGCTATCATAGGTTTCTCCAGTTTTTAAGAGATTCTGGCAGTCTGTCAGGATGGTGTCTCGATTTCGCTCTATCTATGTAGCGGCCTTAGATGTGGTAAATGACTGAAAATTCACTCATTTACACATTTTTCCTCTTCGAACTCCCTCTAAAACACGTCTTCAGAGGTTTCAAATTTGCAATCTACGTTTATGCTAAATCTGTTGTTGCTTTATGTCCGACGGTGTTCACGCTTTTTTTTTTTTCTAAAGATCGAGACTTTTAGCGATCCTGCAAATAATGAGAGAAGTAATGTATACGAATCACCCCCACTCCAAATTAAGCTCAATAGGTCACATTTGAGGTAACCAAATTTTCCCTGTTCCAGCCGCTTTCTTTCTTGGAATTTTACCTTACGACGTCTTACTCAACAACAACTTCCATCTTCTCAATGTCTAAGTCTTGTTATCTAGCTTCCAAATATAGTTTACTAAATATCTTTCCTTCTGTATCCAAGGAACCATGCTATCATCCCAAACTATTCCTGTACATATTAATGAGATAGCTTCCGAAAATTCAAGAAAATTATAGCGTTGGGTATGCTTTCACGCTCACCTTAATAGATAGTATATATATATATATATATATATATATATATATATATATATATATATATATATATATATAGTTGATTCGCTAGACAAACACACATTCATGTTTCTGGCCTCTTCGGGCGAATGATTATGTATGTTTTAGATTCCTGTTTTGGGAATCTGGGGAGAGTCCTGTGGGTGTTGCTATGGTGGGAGATCTTTTCATTTTTGTTTCATTGTTATTTTTGTAGAGTGTATGTTTTGCTGGTGGTTATAAGTTACATGACAAGGGGTGCGGACTAGGTTTAGGGGTTATTTTTGAGTGGACGCTGAATTATATTCTAAGAGTTGTTTTGATCTTAGCCTTGATTTTTATATTAAATTTATTGCCTATATTAAAGTCTCTCATGACCATAATGGATTGTATTTTTTTTTTACTTAGATATGTGAGGTAGAGGATAATGTGATTCCACGTGTCTTCACGATGATGAGAATGTGGGTAAACTGTCTATTTTACTTTCAATGTGCTGATGTATATGTTATTCAGTTATATTTTTTGATAAGAACTTGAGCAATGCTGGAATTTTAGTGCTATTTAATTTTTCCTGATAAATAAATCTACTTTGAGTTTTTTCCTTTTTAAGCAAAATTGACTATTTCAAATTTCCTATTTAGGCAGAGGTAACATGGATTACCCATATTTAGGCATAATTGGTCTGTCTAAAATTTCCATTTTACAGTTGGTTTGTAAATCATTTTGCATATTTTCCGGCAATTTGTTGAATATATATATATATATATATATATATATATATATATATATATATATATATATATATATATTGCTAAAAGTCTGTGTCTATTTACTGATAAGTGATAAAGCATGTATTATAACCTTGATCTCTTTGGGGGGCCAAGGAACCATTCAGGTCTTTTGCAGCCAGTGTATTTAGTTTCAAAGATAATTATTTTCTCATTTTAGAGACGTGATCTTTTTTTGTTTCCTTTTCACTAGCGTTGATTTTTTTCTAAAGTTGTCGTATCTTGTTAGTTTAACAGCAGTACCACTTTTCATTTTTTTATACATTTTGTTTTGTGAATTTCTTCCTATTGTTCCCTCTCCAAAAGATTTTTCTGGTTGTACGTTCAATAGTTTATTCCTCTCAGCCTTCTAAAAGTGTTCAATTTTATTACGACACACTTAGATTCTTCTATTCTCCAATCTTTTTATTTTAATTTTTATCCTTAGTATTCTCTGGTTCTATTATTTTGGATTTCAGCCGACCATCTTCTTGTCAGGTTTTGGAATTGACTCTTGAAGAATCTTGTATCATAACAGACATTAGTACAATGGTGATTCATTTGTTAAAGGCAGGTAGTTCAAGAAGGAACGTTCCAGTCATCTTAGGTTATCCAAATAACAGAGTCGTTTGACAATTGAGAATGCTCTCCATGTAAAGAGTCTACTAAAAATATCTTACGTCGTGGTATTGAATAAAGGTGAATGAGATGTGAGTCAGTTTTGAATGGATCGGAAAGAAGGCAAAAAAAAAATTTCAAGTCTCAAACAAAGTGCCGGTTGGAATAGCTAAACTATAGGCAGAGTTAGTCACTCTTAAGCAAAAACTAGGAACGTGAGTGAGGCAAAGGGATGAAAGCAAGGAAAGTTTGGGGAGTAAAAGTGAAAGAAAGGAAAGGGAGGGAAAGTTGGAGATCTTTAAAACAGATAAAATTAGAAAGTAAATAGATTTGGAGAAATAAAAAAAGAAGGAAAGAAAAAGCGAGTAAAAACTTGGATTAGAAAAAAAAAGAATGATATATAGGCAGACAGAGAGGAAGAGAGATAGAGGTAATTGAAGGGAGGATATAGGAAAGAAAAAAAGGAAAATAGAGGCTATTTGCAGAGGAAACAAATAGAGAAATGAAAAGACAATATTTGACGACAGAGGGAGATTGAAAAAATAAGGAAAGAGATAATATTTAGAAAGTAGAGAAATGAAAGAAAGAAAATAGCATTTGAGAAGAAAGGAAGAAAGAATAAGAAAACAGTGGAAATTGGTAGAGGAAAGAAAGAAAAAAGGTGTTTGAAGGAAGAAGAAATAAAGGATAAAAAACATGATTTTTTATGAGGATACAGTGAAAGAAAGGTAAAAAAGACAGTAAGAAAGTAAGAAAATAAGAATTTTGATCGATATCTGATGTTAGAGAGAAAGAAAGAAAATCAACTAAAATTACAAATAACGAACTTATAAACACTACTCGATGCATATTTCAATAAATTGAGTAATTGAGTGTTTATTAGATTTAATAGCACGAGCATATTTTCAAAGTCTAGAGAGTCTGCCTACTTTTAAAATCAGCATTTGAAAACCTCCCAATTTTCCCAGATTGAATTCAGACCACTGCCACTAATGAAGAAAGACTTGGCTGTCCGAACTATGCAATAACCCACCTATTCATATAAAGGTAGACACTCCAAGTAGAGGTATTCTCAGACGTGCAAACAAAAAAAAAATATGTATTTTTCTATTGATTCTTTTCTTGACCCCGAGACACAATTCATTTGTTTTTTCTCTTATACTAAAAAAATCTGAAGAAAAAATGTTTAACAACAGCAGACGTAGATTTGCCTTAGTTGCATATAATGTTCGTCTTCTTTTCCTATTCTCAGACTATCTTCTCAAACTGAATTATCTTTGATGAGATATTCGTAATTTACGAGAGCAACAATCGAATATTTGCGTAGGGTCATTCAAACCTGTGTATTTACAGCATTCTCCTTTTTGCTACCATCAAGTGAGTATTTATAATAAAAAAATAGTCGCTGGTATATTTAAACAGCTTTACCGCATGGAGTGTGTCCGTTTTTCTTTTCAAAATAGTGAGATAAAGCATGCTATAAAAAAAAAAAGACGGAAATATGCAATCGAAATATGAGTCATCTGCGTTCGAAAAATGATTGTATGCCATTTCTATGAAACAAGAAGAATTTGAGGTGATAGGTACAGTGTAAGCACGAATTATATCTCTCTTATTATTGGCCCTATTTTTTTAATTACGGATATGAAATTCTCAATGGTTGATAGATAATAAAATGCGGAAAGGAAAAATTCAGCAAATAAGGAGCATGTTGTAGATCTACAAATCCCGATTATCCATACATAGACACGATCAGAAAATAAATATGACTCTGTTTTGGAACATCCCATTGCGTTCTTCTGTTTGCCATTAGATAATGGGATATGCTAGATGTTGAAGTTCAGGGCTCATTGACCAATGCTGTATATACTTTATTGAGGACATGTTTGAGCCTTTTTCAAGGTTTAATATCGGTCTCAGTATCACTACATACCAATACTGTGCAGTTCTTTACTGCAATAGAGTTTATTCAAAATACTTGTTTGATGCTATCGGCAGCCTGATCAGCGTTATGTGCTAATTTTTAATCGCACATTAAACATTGGTGAAATAACGTCCATTGAATCTTTAAAAAATGCATTGTTTCTAATAAACGGATCAACAAAAAAAAAACCGAAGAAGGCTATCTTAACAGGTTTTGTAACAGTTTTGTTTGACGGTCTCCAATAAAATAATTTCTTTACTAATACTAACACAACCAGTTCAGAAACTGAGAAAATAGTGCTGAGAATTCGGGGTAGAGTAAGATTCCGACTGTCTAGTCAGCAAAATCTTTTACGTCTGAGTCGGTTGGGAAACAGGTGCCTCAAACCTGTCTAACCTTTAGAACGTGAGTTTAGGTTTCATTCGGGGATTATTAATCTTCATTTCCGATCCGTGCTGTATAGATAGACAGTGGTGAAAAATATTGATTTGCGATATTTCATCTATTTGAGAGCAGAGACACAAACACATCAATCTATTTTATCCTAACACCCCTACAGAACTACTGTTCGAGATGCAAAGGAATCACATACTGCTTCTTTCAGGATTACCTCCACTCTGACCCCTTGACTCATTTCCAGGCTCTTTGAAAATTTCTTTCATTCCTCCTTCAGAGACACAGCTAACTAATGCAAGTTCTCTTTCATTTATGCTAATTTCACTTTCACCACATAACAGTTGCAACCTACACTTTTTTTATTGCAATAAATCTAATGACGTCCCTCAGAAGGTGAAATGTGCGAAGTTTTTATCCTTGTGTTAATCAAAACACATACGTTTTCTCAATCATTCATTTCCACACTGTCAAATATTACTGCCATCTGGTCGGATTGTCTCACATCCACACAGTTAGTAATACTTTAAGCAATGAGAAAAAAATGGAATGATTGCTATACTGCAGAGATCCCGATGTTTTATAATATTCAAACAGATATTTACATGCTTTTACAACAACAACAAAAAAAAAAAACAGAAAAAAACAATAAGTGCTATGTCTCTGGGACGAAATGTGAAGAATCAACCGAATTGTATATAAGACAGTTCACCAAGAAAATTGAACTCTTAAAACTTATGGCCTCAAGATATTATTGCACCAACGCATAAGAAATATCAGTGCACAATACGATTGTTGGAGTCTAATAAGACCAACCTCATAAATTTAAGGAGAGATACATGTTTCAAATCAGAAAAAATCGTTGGAAGTCTCAATTCTTTCTCTCTCTCTCTCTTTCTCTCTCTCTCTCTCTCTCTCTCTCTCTCTCTCTCTCTCTCTCTCTCCATATAACCCCGGGGAAAATTATGAAATCACCGCACTGAGAGGATGTTTATTCTGCTTTTTCGCTTCATAACAACGGATTTGAAACATTTTTTTTCGATTAGAGCAGGGCTTACTGGCACTATGACCAATTTCTCAAACAAACTACAATATATTATATATATATAAAAAAAAAACCACAAGTTTCATCGGTGGTAGAAGCTAGGGAAGGAAGGGAGGAGAAAAGCAAGTAGTTCCTCTTTGAGCCATTTGATTCTCATATTCATAAGATAATGTGATATGGAAATATTCTGCGAGTATCATTTTCAATAAATTGGCTTTTCGGCGATTTTTACCATTTTCGGCTTGTTTCAAATACGAAAATGAGAACCTTGTACATTTTATTATGATAGTTTATTGATATCACAACTCTTCTTTCCTTCTCATTCCTGTTGTCCTACATAACTGTGTCCGACCAACAGACCGACTGACCAACCAATCAAAAAACGTCTTATAGAGATGTATGGACATATCTAGAAAAAAAAATTGACTAAATTTCTGAGGTATGGCATTTTCTTTTACTATTAAGTATTGATCTTTCTTTCAATGAATCTTCTTATCTACAGTGTTTAATCAACATATAGGAAACACTATTTATGAAAGGACAAATGTTACACATACCTGTTTAGAATTCAGTACTTTGGGAGATAGTTTGCCTCTGGTTTCCTGGAAATCGTGAGTTCAATCCTTGTATCAGGTAGCTTATCGACACAGGTATCCTGGGGAAGATTCAAGTAAATGTTTCTGTTCGACGGTCCTGGAATGTTAACGGTTGCGACGGACAACTGACAAAGGTTGGAGAGTACGACCAGCGAAAAAGTCTTGTAAAAACAATTATGTCGAAGTCATTGGTTGGGAAGAATTGATTTATAATGATAACAAGCATGGCTGTGCTCGGATAAAACTCCCTTGCATCGTATTTCTGACCACTAGGCCATGGAACCACAAGGTAAAACTCAGATTTCATCTGTGATCGTTAATAATGTATCTGGATCGGACGAATAGCTAGAAACCACGATCAAATATACAGCTTTTTGGAAATTCCTGTTTCTTTATTGCTTAATGGTTCTCTTATTACATGAACTGTTTTAATGATATTTTTAGTGCCATGATTCTTTCACTTGGAGAAAAAAACAGATTATACATGTACTTACTATTTTATGAAAATAATATTCTGCATAACAGAGATACAAAGTTTACGGAAAAAAAACCCAAGAACCTGCAAACATGTCTCGACTCGACATGACGTCATGACATTATGTCTGTGTCCCTCTATGTCTAATTTATGACTTAAAAAAGATGTATCTTAAATCCCTATGTCTGAAGTCCAGGGATCTAAAATTCTAAAGTCTTGGGAATTCACGATGATAGAGACAACCCTTAATGTTTGACAACAACATTTCGTCACGGAATCATCCAAAGGGCAGGAAAGAGAAAAAAGTTTCTCTGAGATTAGGCCATTGTATTAAATGAGCATTGACTGGATGTCACCGGACTATTTTTATGAATTCAAACTTGAGATTATGTCCCCATTAGACACTTCTTAAACTTGAAAACTTTGGCAGCATCCAACCTCTCTCTCTCTCTCTCACTCTCCCTGGACAGATAGATGGATAGACAGACTGATAGATGAACAAATAAATAGATTGATAGATATTACCGATTTTAGCTTTGTCTAGCACGCCATATTAGCCAGACATTTAGTAATGGTTGAACTCACTAAACTTGCGATGGAGTGCAGGAGTAGACTCCAAACCATAATTTTGAGACGGACACCATCTATCTCTCTCTTTTTTTTCTTTCTCTTTTTTGGTGTTGTTTCTTTTTCTCTTTCTATTTTGTTCTCACCCCTCCTTTCTCTATGCATATTCACACACACACACACACACACACATACACTCACGCACACATACATACATACATACATACATACATACATACAATGAGCATGTATGCAGATTTCTTATCTGTTTGTCGATGATTTAACTTACAAATATGATGTATCAATTATGCCATAGAAATTCTAACAACTATGATTACCCCTTAAAACAGCTTGACTCGAGTT
>OY735234.1:26833303-26848303 GCA_963457665.1 Thysanoteuthis rhombus | reverse complement strand
TGCCCTTGGAAACTTAGCTCCTCCAAGAAGGAAATGATAATACGAATAATTTGCCAGTTCGGCAAATGAATGGCAGAGACCATTTCACTAATTGACATCTGTAGTCAAAACGTTTGGTAGTTGATAGGCATGAACGTTTTGAACCGGCACAAAAGCATTCATTGATATACTCAGCAGCAAAAAAATCACGTATTTGATGTGGAAATAAAGAGAAATGCTTCCTCTCGTTTGGAATACATCAGAATGGATATCGTAAGATCATGATAAAAATCAATATTTGTTCATCTCTCTCTATATATATATATCTATGCCAGGCACTATTTGTTCCTATTTCTATCTCCATCCCTCTCTCATTCTGTCTTTTGATCCCCCTCTCTTTTTCTCTCTATCTCTCTCTCTCTCTGTCTCTCTGTCTGTCTGTCTCTCTCTCTCTCTCTCTCTCTCTCTCTCTCTCTCTCTCTATATATATATATATATATATATATATATATATTTATTTGTTCCAAATTTTAAAAAAAATTATTTGTAACAAAATTTTTTCAAATTTAATATTCGAGATGTACAAGGAAGATTTGTTAATTAATTCCATAATTTCTTCTCATATTTAGCTCCTTCTTAAAACCTTACCCTTAAAGAGGGGTATCTTCCGTAAGACTATGCTATGCCGCTTACTCGTGCAGGTCGTTGCTTTCCAAGTGAGATCAATCTTTCTGGAGTGCTCCATTACCTCGACTATGCATTCGACAAGACTAAGATCTCGAAAGCCTAAACATAGTTGAGGTAAAATAATGAGATTCCAGTCTTCTATATCCATTGGTGCCTCTTTTAAACATGATATATACATAAATACATAAGTACATTTATACATCCGTGGCCACCTACAGCTAATCGAAAAATGAAGCAACTTATGTTGTCAGTTTTTTGCATCTTTCTGTGGGTGCTCCATGGTGGTGTAATCGATAGTATGCGAGTCTTGCACTCCCTTAATTAGTTAGAGAGTCCAATGTCCATACATTTAACTCACTTAAGTAAATGACTTTTGGTTTGATCAGAAAGATTCTGACTATCTTATTATGTCAACAAAATGTTGTTGTTGTGATAAAAATAATGATAATGATGATGATGATTATTATTATTATTATTATTATTATTATTATTATTATTATTATTATTATTATTATTATTATTTTTATCATTATCATTCATTTTAACACCTGTTACCAAGTTATCGCAGCTGGACACGCAAGCAAGTCTCTTCTGGTCTCCAGCCGTGCACTCCTCTCAACACTCTCGCAGTCCACAACAGTGCTGTTGTTTAGTTTCACACCAGATTCCCGGTAGTTATAGCTGAAAGCTTAGTGACAGTAAGACTCCTCGAGCCTCCAGCCCTCCTCTCCACCGTCTCACTGTCCACAACAATGCTATATCACACAAGCTGCCCAATGGTCCTCGGTGAGAGCTGAGTGACAGTAAGTCTCCTCGGGTCTTTGGGCCTCCTCTCTTCTTTCCCTCTCTTATCACATCAGCAGTGCGAATCGTACCTCCAACACCATTTGTGGTATATTGTGATGTTTTGTTTTTTTTTCCTCTCCTTTCCCCTCCAAACCTCTATTAAGCTCCTGCTAAAAGCTTGGATCGTTGATCTTATATTTGTAGCACTTTACTTAGTATTCAGTGCTGTGGTCTGTATAGTTTCGATCCTTCCTTCTATCCTTATTTCTTCTTCTTCTGAGTGATTATGTTTCCGTCTTTGAGTTTCCTTTGCGTAGCCATGTACATTATCTCTCGAATACAACATCCTGTAACTGTCTTTTAAATACTCCGTATAGTTTTTTTCTGTTCCCATTTCCCTTTCCTAATTTGCTGTGCTGCTCTTTTGTTTGCTATTTTTTGTTCTTCGTTACGCTGCTTCGGACTATCTTTATAATGTCTTCATATTTTTTGGCACATACTATTTTAGTTCTGTTTCGGCCATGTGGACACGATCTTCTATGCTGATGAGTCCTCTGCCACTTTTGTTTCCCTTCACTAATAGTCTATCGGTGTCATCTCTTGGATGTAAGGCCTTGTGCATAGTTATAAGCTTTCTTATTCACCAGTCAATTGACTTGAGTTCAGCTTTCGTCCTTCTTAGGAATGTTCCTTTGTATCTTGTTACTGATACAGCTTTGCATTCATACCTTTTATTAGATTCTTGCTATCCAGTTAGGGCTCTAATATTTTCCTTATCTTCTTATTTTCTCATTCATTTTCCCCGTTTAATCGTGTCACATTTAAGAACTACTGGATATTTGTATTGTTTTTATGTAGTAAATGAACTGATCTTATCTGCTGTCCAGTGATTCGATTCCTTCGGCCGTTGCAAGTCTCCTTTTGTGCATTATCATCAGTGCACATTTTTCAATTCCTAACTTCATCCCTATTTCATCACTGTATCCCTCCACTATGTTGAACAACGTTTCGAGCTTCCTTGTTCATTGCAAATAGTTTTAAGTCACTCACGAGGTGGTTTATATCTCTCTCTGCTTCGGAAGACTGGCATCCTTTGCTGTTTTTCAGGATTCTGTTGAATGGTGTCATACTTAGAACAAATAGTAGTAAGGTCTGAGAGTTTTCCTACAAGATTCCCCTTTTCATTCTTACCTCTGTTAGGTTTTTTTCTTGTAACTGTCATATATACTTTGCGGTTCTCGTTATGTTGTCAACACTGGTTCGCTGATGTTGATTATTCTGAGGCATTCGGGTATCAAGCTGTGTGGAATCATGTCATATACTTTTTTATTGTCTGTCCATCTCATTACAACGTTCGTCTTCTTTTTAGTACTTCTTCTCAGATCATCTAGTTAATGTAGAGCTTTGGTCCCTCTCCTTTCAGTTCTTCTGGTAATAACCCTCTTCTTCCCATATATATATATATATATATATATATATATATATATATATATATATATATATATATATATATATATATATTTCTGCTATCTCTTCAGCATTACCTCTACGCTCGTGATTGGTCTTTAATTGCTTGCTTGGTCCCCTTTCTTAGTGTCTTTTTTAATGAGGATTGTTTTGTCTCTTGTCATCCATTCTAGGACCTCACCTTCATTTAGACAACTTTGAAGTTAGTGGATGAGCCAGTCACGTAGCATGATGAATTTTTTTAACCAATATCCGTGGATCCCATCAGGTCCTGGTGCACTTCAGTTGACTACTTTTTAAAAGTGTTTTTCTATATGGTTTCACTCAGTACTGTTTGTTCCTTATCGTCTATACCTTCGGAGTATTTTTCATGCTATCTAACCGTTCTGGGGCTCCGTTGTGTCTTTTAATGTGTCCCCTGTCTACCGTCCCGGGAGCTTTCTTTGCTTCCGTGGTATCCAGCTTGATGTTCCGTTTTCTTTCTCCTGACAGATCCTGTTGAAACTTTCTTCCGTGTTTTTTTTTTTTTTTTTTTTTCTAATGTTCGATTCTATATGTACGGGGCAATCCTTTCTCTATATCTCTTCAGTCTAGATTCTTTGGCTAGTTTCCTTTGGTATATCTCTTCCACTGCTGCAGGAACCCTTTTTTGTCCTATCGAATATCTCTTCAAAATAATTACCAAAGTCATCTGTCACTCTCCGTCACAGCTGCAGACATTTTTGCAAGAAATCAAACGAACTCGAGACTGGAGCTTCCCACAATTCAACGCTACAGCAACTATCATTCACTTGTCTGTGAACGATTCCTGGTCTGTATTATGATTGACAGAAATAAACATTTACTAATGCCGCTATGAGTTTAGTATGGTTAAAGCAGCTGCAATATATTCCATACAATTTCTTTCATGCATTGTGTTTGAAAAAACATACCCTGCTTTCAATCATCTGTGAAGAAAGCGTCCAGGCGTGCATATGTGTGGTTCAGAGTTTAGAAAGACATGCACAAGTCCAAACAGTGATTCCAGTTCTCGTTTGTTAGTAAATGTGGTGGAAAATATCCGAGTCTTGTGATTTGGAAAGACAGGGTAAGTGCACTCGAACTGCTACGCTATTTTCCAGTCGCTCAGTTTTGGATGATCAAATATGGTCCGTCCGAATCGTAGACAGATTGATATTCATGTGCGAGTCTCGTTCTCTCCTAATATAACACAGGTATTTCCCGCTTTTTAAAAGTTTGCTTTATGCCGTTCAGCTCTTACTAAGTATTGCTCTGATACAACTCCCGCCCCAACTATCTGAAATGGAGTATAGCGGAGAGGTAATAATCATTAATTTATATGGGGGAGTTCACCACCCCTAGACAACTGGAATAACCATCTGTTTCAACTGCCTGTCCTGCCGTCGGTGGTTGACCGTCTGATATGGCTGATGCGGGAATATGACCAGGGGCTTGACTGTTTGGCCTGACATATTTTTCTACCACGCAGGTCTTTGGAAACGCATTTTCTGCTGTCATTACATTATTGTTTACTATTTTCAATATCACAAGGAGAAATCAAAAAACATGTCGGACAGTCAGATCTGAACTAAACAAGCTCATGTTGGCCACACGACGCCCATGAAGGAGAGATATGGTGAATCTCAAGGAAGGTCTATGTCAAATGAAGGATGCTAAAGCATGATGATGATGATGATGATTTTACTGGACACCTCTTATATCTGCCCATAAGCAAATTAAAATTATTTTTCAGTAAAACATGAATAATGTACAACAACATTATTGAGAATATCAAAATAACTATCAAGATAGAAGATGCAAAACTCGGCAAGGTAGACCACTACATCTACCTAGGACAACAGATCTCCATGAGATCCTCAATAGAAGAGGAAATCAAGCGAAGAATCACTATAGGGTAGCAAGCCTTCGGCAGAGGAAGCTAAACTTTCAAAAACCAGACGATCCCAATAATCCTGAAAAGATCGGTATATAACCAATATATTCCCCCGATAGTCACATGGAGCTGAAACATGGAACCTAACCAAGAAACAGAACTGCAAACTGAGAAGCATGCAACGCACGGATGAGAAAATCATGCTCAACCTTACATGAAGAGATCACTAGATAGCACAGTATATCAGGAAGGAAATGGGAGTTCGAGACATCATAGTAACTATTGAAATAACTCAAATGGCAATGGGCAAGACATGTTGCAGAAATGAAAGACAACTGATGGACATAAAAACTCACAATATGGATCCCCAGAGATCACATGCGAAACCAAGGCTGACAGAATTCAAGATGGAGAGATGAACTTGACAAATTCAGAAAATACTGGCTGTGCGACGCCCACGATAGAGAAATGTGGCGGATCCTGGGGGGAGGTCTATGTCGAACAACGGACGTTAAAAGAATGATGATGAAACATATCAGCTAGTTTGCAATCAAGAAAATATTGATAAGCTCATTCCATTCTGATACAATGCAAAAGTTGCAATAAATATTATTATCGGAATTTTCAAAGCAACGATCTTGTTGGCGACAAAAGTTTCTGGGATCCTCAAATAAAGCATCATCGTCAGTATTTTAAGCCATTTGAAGAGGCCTACGAGATATCCTGCGATAAATTTATCTGCTTCAGGTCTTTTCACTCTGGCAGCAAATTGGATGGTTATTCATGATAACTCATCAACAGTGGTTAACGCCGTGAAAGCAATGATTGCCGTAAATACTTGGAGGATGGCAACTGAACACGAACTAAATCCGACCATCAATCTCTCACTGACTTATCAACCCTCTCAGTCTATCTAGCATCTCTCCCTAAATATATGGCAATACCCCCTCTCTCTCTCTCTTTCTATCTCCGCTTCCCTATCTTTCTTCGAATGCGTGTCCTCTAACACACACGTACTCACATGCCCATCCATATATCTATATGTGTAAGACTTATACATATGCAAACACATTCATACCTACATTTACACGTGGTGTGTATGATAATGCACCCATACTCACACAAATTCCCAAGTCATCGGCCGGTCACTTTTATGCCACTTCATCAGGACAGCCTAAACACCCCAACATCGATATTGATTAAAATACTCAAAGTTGATCTTTCACAGCTTCATATGGGACATTGATAGCCAACAATTGATAGCCAACATTTGCTAGCAATACACTTTTCATAACGAGGTATTGAAGGCCCGACAGTTCATAGCCAGGTAACATTAATGACAGTTATCGCTAAATCTCGGAGTCATGCGTTTAAATTTAAAAAAAACTCATGAAATGATGATTATTTTTCATTTTACTTTCATTATTTGAGGATCTCGTGTCGCTGTCTTTTAGATGCAAAGACAAATATAACAGTTGACTTCAAGCAAAAGAGATACAAACAAGATGGATGTTTTAAATGAAAATATAAGCATCCCATTGTGAACAAAAGACCATAAATTAGAAATGTTATGAGACAAAAAACAATCCTAAGGTACAATATATTGCTGGATTAAAACATGGCATAACTTTTAGCAACATTTCTGACGGTATAAAAGTTTGATTTCAATGTAAACTATTAAAGGTTCTTTTTCCATTGATTCCAAAACATGAGATATGAGTAACATGGTGTTTAATTTTTTCAGTTTAGCTTTCAATTTAGTTATGGGCGTGTGCATATATAATTTTTCGAAATTATTTGAACACAAATAGCAGCAGAGATATTGATATTATTGAATAATAAAAAAAATGAATTTAAAACATTATTGTTTATACTATATCGAAAGTAAATTGAACACCATTTTTTTTAATCGTGAATTTGGATGAATAAGGTGTGCCAATTTTATTATCACGTTATCAATATCTGATGAATACGTCAATTGAATGAATCATTTACTTAAGAAAAACATATTAATTTAATAATGTACACAAGAAAAATACAAGTAAAATCGATATATGCATTTACATGAATATAACGAACAGCGTTATTCCGTGAGAAATATCTAATTTAATAATTTACATGTGCGTATGCAATTTATGTGACTCAATCTTAACAAATTCATACAAATTCATTCACCAGAAAGAGAAATGCTTGTCCATGCAAAGTGTTGACATAATTGTATAAATTTTAAAAAAAGATAAACAAGAATATTCTGACATGGAGTAAATGAAAAAATATTGATGTACTGGTGCAGAATAATTCCGAACATTGAAAAATAATTTGTTTCAGAAATAATAACCCCCCGAAAATAACGAAGTAAAATACCACAGATAAGAGAAATACAAATAAGAAGTGCTTTAGATAAAAATATAGAAATCCAATTACAGAAAAAAGATAATGAGGTGAGAATGCAATGACAGAGCTATCCACGTTGTGATTCGAAAAATACTTGATTAAATTAAAACACGACAAAACTTTCAGTTTAGTCATGAATGACAATATGAATGATTCAGCGTAACATATATATATATATATATATATATATATATATATATATATATATATATATATATATATATATATATATATATATATATATATATGAATACATATGTAGGTGTGTGCGTAACATGTATCAATAAAGCTTGCTTTTGCATCTATTACCAATATGATTAAAAAAACAAACATGATATCGAATTCGTTTTAGTTTAGTTTTTAGTTCAGTGAGTCTGAGTAATTTCATTTCTGGAAATTGTTTCATACATTTTCTGTAAATTTGAATGGATAAAAATATTTCAATTTCATTATTGTGTCATAAAATTGATACCAACCTAGTGATATCTGTTCAGTGATATCTGGACTTTGATTCTAAACGGCTTCCATTGTCACAGCGATGATTGGTTGGCTATCAATTGTTGGGTATTATTGCTTGCTAAGAATAGCTGACAAGTTATTTGGCAATTAGCCTGCGTGCTAATCTCTTCATGGTCTTTTCCCTGGTTAGCAATCTCCAAGGGAGAGGCCATCCGCTCTTTACACAGCTATTTGTATGAAAATATTGCATCAGCCCACTTTAGTTGAGAAGTAACGGAACACGAGTATAACTTCAAAAACCATTGCAAAAATTACTACAACAATCAATGTATCAAGGTCCCGTTTTTCACACAAAAAAATACGCCCCAAAATAATACCCAGCAGAGACTAAATCGGGGCCTCACTGGACAGAACCTGATTCTGAATAAAATTGTATTTGGAATGACTGAGGTGTGTAATCACTAATTAATTTGAACCGTTACTCACGGTTTAGGCATTTTTAATTAAAATTTCAAGCGTGAATAACGGGTAACATGCATATAAATCAAACGGTGAAATTTACTTGAATATATGAATACACAAGACCTCGAAAGTATTGTACACATTTGTCGCTGATTGCAGGAACGAAAGTGCGTAAAGGATCAGTGCATTCATGTTACTAGTTCATTTTGATTTTACAATTGTTTTTGTCTGTGTTGTTTACATCCAAAATATCTCTCATTTTTCATCTTAATTTTACTTATAACTTTAAGTATCGTTTTTTGTTTTAATCAAAGCCATGGCTTTCATTTCTTCTACGTAATTTGGTAGCCATAAGGTTTTTTTCTCTCTTTTTTTTTCTTTTAAAAAACTCCATTTTCTCTT
Source organism: Thysanoteuthis rhombus (assembly GCA_963457665.1). NCBI lineage: Eukaryota > Metazoa > Mollusca > Cephalopoda > Oegopsida > Thysanoteuthidae > Thysanoteuthis > Thysanoteuthis major. Next base: position 26,839,773 of record OY735234.1, on the reverse strand, counting down.
CATTTTCATTTTTGTTGTAAATCGGCATTCATTTTTTTCCTGGATGTTTGCTGTCATCTGCTCTCCACCGACATAAGCCTGCAGCAGTCATAAAAAAATCTTCCATCGTGTAGTCTGCATTTTGAAATTGACACCAAACACATGACCGCGTCGAAATCAACTAAGATTGATTATTTAATGCTGGTTGATGATTTGTCTGGTCATAACTCACAATTTGGGATATAATGCATAATGGCTGGCTCAACCTATCTTTTTTTGAAAGGGACCCCGACCCTTTTTTAGCTTGACAATGCTTAATATCAGTACTAAATGAAATATGCCAGCTTGATTTTTCACAGATCTAGGCACTAATCTTTTGATGGTCTTTCCTCTGGCTACTTATCTTGGAGAAGCTGTATGTACAACATATAACGATGTACAACAGAAAGTCAAAAATTATCGGCCCCATTCTAGCACTTTCTTTGTGCTTGCTTAAATACATCTTTTTCCTTGCTTGCTTCATTTAGTTCGTTTAACACTATTTGGAGATCATGACGATTGTTAGCAAAGAAAACAATGATGCTTATCTGAGTTTACTTTTTTTCCCGTCTATCCTGATTCCAGTGTGTTATCACCCCAAGTTTCTGGATATCATCTCAAGGCAAGCTTTGAATAATTTGGGTGAGCTTGTGTCTTGTTGTCACTTTCTCACCTTATGTCATTCTTTTTTCTATTTGAAAGGGCTCAGAGTATTTTTGTAGTCTAATGATGGGACTGCTGACATATACGACCTAACACATTGTTGTGTAATTGCGTCAGTGACTTTAGTTATATCCGCTGAATCGAGGGTCTTTTTAGTCTGCAAATGCTACAGCTAGTGGCATTTTATATTCTGCTTTCACTTTTAGTTGCTTTATTGAATGAAGATGGTCGATGATTGAGTAGCTTTTTCTGGAGCCAGCTTGTTTCCCTTGTTGGTTTTCATCTTTTATTTTGCTTTTCGGCTGGTGATCAACTTAGTAAAGAGTTTGCAGATGCAGTTGAGTAAGCCTATTGTTCTGTACTTATTGGGATCTCTCTGGTTTCCTTTCTTTACATAAAAGCATCATGATTGCAGTGGCCACTCTTCTGGATCTTTACTTTGTTTGAGGCATAGGTTGAAAAAGATGGCTAGTTTTATCGTGATAACTTTCCTAGAGGAGGTCGATTGTGATACTATCGGGTCCAAGGGCATTTCCTTTCTTTGCCTTTTTATGGCTTGCTTCACTTTCTGCTAAGTAACTTCTGAGAAATCCCGGAACTGATAACTCCTGACCCTCGTTTTCTGTTCATCTCTCTGCGTACTTAGTTTGGTGGAATAAAAGTCTCTGTAAGATCGACAATTCTGTCCCTATCCATTGTCAGTAGTCTGTTTGCTTTGAGCATACTAGTTTTTCGCTTTCTTCCTGTACTGGGAGATTTTCCAATAGTTTTGAATCGCCAACTTTTTGGGGGAATGCTTTCAATGACTGCAGTTGTGTATCCTCTTTTGTTTTCCTTTCCGTTATGTGGATAGCTATGTCCACCTCTGTAGATTTGATCTTTTTCTATCATTTGTTGGTGTCTTGAAGTTCCAGCGTTTTTTAATGAGATTTTTTATTCCTTCTGAGAGTTTGCTCATGGTTTTTGAGCTCTGTGGCTCAAACATACTTGTGACTTGAATTACAAAGGTTGTTATATCGTTGCTGAACTCACTGACATTCTTTTGGGGTTCGGTGAGGAGTTCATATCTGCTTTTTCGATTCCAGTTTGAATGATCAGATGAGTTCTTTTTTGACAGCCCAACTAGTCCCTAAAAAGAAAGGTATACAACCAACCTATCCTACCGATGGTCTCATATGATGCTGAAATATGGAATCTAACCAAAAGATTAACCCTCAAACTGAAAACCATGATGTGTGCATGAGGGAATCATGCTCAACTTCATGGGGAGAGATCATGAGACTGCACAGTATATAAGAGAAAAGATAGGAGTTCAGGACACCTTTGAAACATGATGAAAGAATGGCAGATAATAGATGTACAGCACGACTCTCAACGTTAATCCCCATAGATCAAGTGCGATAGAAAATAGATGGTGTGACGAATTAGATAAATCTAGAAACTTCTGGCTCTCTATGCCCACGAGAGAGAGGTTTGGCGATTCTTGGGGAAGATAAATGTCCAGCAACAGACGCTAACAGACTGATGAGAATGATGATGATGATAGCAATCTATCTATATACGTATTTTGTGTGTTTTGGGTATCCGTGTGTGTGCGAATATATTTACCTTCAAATCAAAACGAGAATGTCTTCCAAACCTTTGGGCACCATTTGATCTGCAAGTAGAGTCACTTTTTAATGTGAGAACTTGATTCTCCATCCATACATGATGCTTACATTGAAATTTAAATTGGAAAATATACAGCTAAACCTTTGATATCAATCTGATAACAAAATGTCTTTAAAAAGTTTAATATTAAAAATGTTAGATTCCTCTTTAAAAAAATTATTCTGATAAATTCATTTAAATGTTGTTTTGTTCTTGAAGATGGAAATTTGAGGCCTTCTAACGTCGTAATCATGAATTATTTGGGAGAACGATTTGAAAAAAATACTGTTCTGGGTAATTTTTCATATATTTTTTGTGGTTTCTTTGTTATTTTTCATTGGCTATATTTTTCACGGATGGCCGTAATTAATCAAGTCTTACCCATCAAACGACTTCCTATCATCAGGAAAAAACCGTTGACCCTATTTTTTTCATCTTGTCTTCCAACGCTTCAACCCCCATACTTGTCATCCGCTATTAACATGGTCAGTAAAATAATTTTATTGATTACCGATTACTGTTGAAAGAGTTATTCTTGGTTTTTTTTTTTTTTGCAAATAATCTATGTGGATCCATGTTGTGAGTCATTACGCCCAATGGTTGTCTAACATCCTTGCAACTTGTCAAGTCCATTGACATCGGAGTTATTTTATGGTTTCTATGATATCTCCGACTCCTGTCTCTTCTGAATATACTATGCTGTCTTATGATATATCCAGGTGAGGTGGAGCATTTTATCAGTTTGAGCGTCAATTTTTTGTTCATATTCCATGTCTCTGCTCTATAGGCGACTATCAGTAGGATACTTTGGTTGTATGCACTTCTTTTCTTATAGCTAGTGGGGTTGGAAGTCAGGCCTGCTTTAACGGAAGCTTGTAAACCTAGAATAGTTATTCACTTGATTTCATCTTCTTTTGATGATTTCTTGGAGATTCGTTGTCGTGGTATGATTCGGTGGGCTACTTTTGGTCAGGACTGCGTTTTCGATTCGTTTTGTCTTTGTCCTTAATATGTTTGTTGTACATGACATTTTTTCTTTTTTAAAAAACAATGTGAATGCAAACCCTCTTACTTTCTTCGTTCAGTTCGTCGAGCATCACTCATGAATCATGAAGGGTCTTAGCAATGCCCTCTCTGCATCCAATCTAGCGATAATTAAATGCAAAAAAAAAATATATATATATAAATAAAATAACGACAAAAAAAATGATATATCAAACAAGAGAATTGTCGATTCGGAACGATGGAAAGGTGTATTGGAACTCTTCACAGAAAGAAATCCAAAACAGTGTGAAGCAAATGTGTTCGTGGCTTCCAGTCAGCAGTATCTAAATTTGGTGCAAGTATAATCAAGCTGAGAAAATTATAAAAGGAAAAACACAAATGACATCATAGTGTCAGAATATTCATCCTGTGGCGTTGTTTGCTGAAAATATAAAATGCTCAACCATCGAATGAGAAACAATTTATTCCAGATGTCCGCTCATTGTTCATTATGACTTATCGTTCCTTTGTTTTAAATTTCTCTTTGTTCCATGAGGCTCTATATCAACGATTGCATCAGGCATTGTGCTATCAGTTATCGTTGCCTTTTTCAATCAGGCAGTCACTACTTGTTTTATGTGAGAAGTAATGAGCAAGTGAAATATGCTTATATATCTCCCAAATTTGTTTTTTGTGCAAAGCCAGAGATTTCTAAGCCTAGCTTACTCTCGTACCACGTCAATTTGAAATCCAACTCCCTGCAAAAACATGGTACAGGCGCAGGTGTTGTAAATTCTACTCCACGCCGACGTACTTGAATGTATAGAAAACTGAAGTATGATAGAAAATAATTACGATAGTAGTATTGGTCTGGCTGACTTCATGCTGAACATGTTCAATGTATTTTTATTATGAAATGATTTTTTTCTTAGAAATACCTATCTTTATGTTTTAAAATATGTAAAAATAGACATGTCTGATTAGTCTCTCAGTATAAATTGCCACATGACCTGCACATTTTGGCATCAACCCGAGTTGTGGATGATCAATGAAAAATGCAAATGGGATAATAACAGGAAAGGTATTACTGTCTACGTATTATTTATTTTTTTGACAGCGATCACTAAGTCAGATTTGAAAGAAAAAAAACTTGAACCGATCGCCAAGAATGTTTTATGGACATTATGAGGAGTAAATGTTTACGTTTCTGCCTTCCCACCCTAGGTCTATTGATATAAACTGTACATTTGACTAAAACGTATATATAGATAGCCAGGCGAGCAAAACTACTTAAAAACTCAAGAAACCTGTTACGTTTGATAAACAGTTTTGATTGATGATTTTAGTTTCTCATAGATAAACTCGTACAGACTCAGACATGCATGCAAACACAGCTGTAAACACACACGTACACAAATACAAATATATAGAATACAATTTATTTTGGATCCTCAGGATGCGATACGAATTATGCTGAAACGTACAAATAATCATAGTATTGTTCAATTATTCTTGACATTGTATTCCTTAAATTCAATATTTTTTTCCATTTTTTGTCCTTTAGTGAAAGCTTCTATTGTTTGCTGGGCGTGTTCTCAGACAGTGTCTTCTCTCCATTACAAACTCTTTGCCTTCTTCTCTTCTCTCATTCTTTTGTATATTTGTTTATTAAGCTTGTTATCAATTAATCAATTAATTTATTTTTTGTTTTCCCCCCATTATTATACTCTTTTTTTCCTGTAACCTTCAATTTTACTTCAGGGTATTTTTCCTGCGTTATTTCCGACGTTACACTGCCAAAAGATTTTGTTGCCTCTTCAACTATATTTGTCAGGTTATTACTCAGTTCCTCTTCGTTAAAGTCGCTATTTGACAAAGCCTGAGGAAGATTAGATTGCTTATGTCTATAAAGCATAAGGTATCAATGGATGAATAATACCAGCTATGATTTTATGGATGAGAGGTATAAAAATTAACAAAACGAATTGAGAACCAGCTTAGGATCGCACGGAAAACCATAGAAAGGGTAACGTCACGGAGATTTTTGAAAGATAGAAAAAGTTAAACAAGGATCAGAGATTAGGGATTAGATGGACTAGGTACTTAGCAAGGAAAATGAAAACAGCTGGAGCAAAGAGTAATTGACTGATGCCCATAGAAGGGAAAACGCAATGAGAAAAGATGAGACACAAGATTGAAAGATGTTAACAAAGTTAAATAATAAAGCCGGTAAAACTGAACTGAGAAGGGTAACTGCAATCATCAAGGGAGGAGATGGGAAAGGTCCTTTTTCTATCGGTTCACTTTTAACTGTCAATGCTGATATTCATTAATTGTTAGCAAACATTCAAGGGAATTTAACTGTGAAAATTAAGAAGTCCATACAGGATCCTCAGTGTATTCTTTTGTCGGCTCTTTCCACATTAGCTTATTAAGCGTTCCGCTTAAAAAGTGTCTTGTAGGATATTAGCTGGGAATTTCGACCATGTTGGGCAATGCCAATGACCTTTCACCGTATTGCTTTCTTGAAAGGACTTTAATGTCGGCTGCGTGTTTTCTCAATGTAAGAATTTTATAGTTGTAACGACACCATCAGTGCATTCTTCTGGAAAGATCGTCGTGATTCCAGATCTAGTTGCCTCTACAAAAGGAAAACGATACATTTTAACTGGTTCCATATAAAATAAAAAAAAGTCAGTTCATAAAAAAAGTGATCCATATTATTTTGGTTAGTGCAACTCGGGACGGAAAGATTTTCTGCATCGAAAATTTTACTATTCCCATCTTGCTCTTCACACGGACAATATAATTATTATTCAATTGTTGAAAATCTTCGAGTCAAAAAGAACTGCATCTGCCACCCTCAGAGTGCGACGACCGGACTCCTTACAGCTACATATCTCTTACTAGTGACTCCCAAATTACCATCTTATGCCCCATATGCCCCTATTACTGAACCTCCCCGCACTCTGTTCAAACTTTTACCTCACGGGTAATAACTCCATATAAATCTAACTAAATATACGGTGAGATACGCATTTTTACCATGCTTTTATAATTCCGAAGATGCTTTTTGTTTTTGTTTTTTTGATGTTCTAATAATCCGGGAGTCGTGAAAAGTCCTTCATGAAGAGAGCAAAGAAGTTGTTCTATAC
>OY735234.1:26743303-26828303 GCA_963457665.1 Thysanoteuthis rhombus | reverse complement strand
CACACACACACACATATATATATATATTGGTGTACATGAAATAATTCAATTCTTCGTAATGATTCTGCCGTGCAACCATTGCACCGTCTGATGATTGCACCCAGCGTGAGTTCAAAGGACTGAATTTTCTGTGTTCATTCATTAACATACGTTTTATCCCTGATATTGAGCACTTCCCACGCAATAACTCAACGCACAAAAAATGAAAACAATATATATATATATATATATATATATATATATATATATATATATATATATATATATATATAATGTGTACTTTAGAGAGTGAGACAGACTCGGGAGTGAAGTTTTTGGTGGTAAGGTTTATTAGTCCTTATATGTCAATAGTCCATACATGTTTCGGGATTTCTCCCATCATCAGTGGTGCATGTTGTGTGAGTGTGGATTAAAATGCACCATGTGGAACCAGAGTCCACTGCCAGGGACTATGCATTGTGGGTAAGTTTTGTTGTCAGGGCTACTAGATGCCTCCTGCTGAATGTAAGAATGACCAGCAGGTATTGGGATTTTGGTAAAGCAGCAGCAGTTTGCCTTGGGGAGGGCAGAGTGTGTCAAGGTAGGGGGTAGTGTTGTAGAGGTGGATTTTCTGGTATGTTTGGGGTAGTGTAGGAGGGATGGTGGGGTTATGGAGCTACATAGGTATCAACCTTAAAAGTTACTGAAAATGTTTTGGCTATGAATTGAACAAGGGTTATAACAAGCTAAGGTGAAGTTTTTCCTATGGGTCTAGGTGACTTTGAAGCTTCCATTATTGAATGTTTCTAAGATGTGGGTGTGAGGATATTAATGGTAGGAGTTGTGTGTATTAGTGTTCTGTGTGGTGAGGGTTGTTCAGTTTAGTATTTTGATGGTGTGTAGTAGTGTTTTAGTAAGTTTTCTAAACTGCTTACTAGTGTTGGAATCAGGTTTTCTAACTCCCCTTCCATATTTAGTGGTAGGGGGCTTTCCTCATTTTTTGGTAGAGTGTGTGTGTGAGTTGATGTAGGGGTTACCTGCTGGTCAGGGTGTTTGCTTGGGTCTTCAGGATGCTTTCCAAGGGTCAATGTGATGGGTTGAGGGAGGATGCTACTCTTAGGGCTTTCCTTTTGCAGGGTATGAGGGGTAGTAGGTCTGAGACCCTTATGGAGTCTAGTGTTCTTGTTTCTATTATCTGTATGCTGGTTTTTGTAGTTGTGTTTGTTCATATAGCTGTGTCTGTTCACAATATTGGTGTCAGTAATATTAGTATTTGTGTAGGTGTTTCTGTTATGTTTGTTCATATGTGTGTGTCTGTTATAGGTGTTAGTATTGTTAGTGCCAGTGTAGGTGTTTTTGTTTTGTTTGTTCGTATGCGTGTGTCTATTTCTATCGTTGTTCGTGTGGGTATCGATGATGTTTTTGTCAGTATTGGTGATTCTTGTTGGGTAGCCTGTGTCTGTGTGTCTAGTGTTAAATCTGTGTTTGGTGGGGGAATTAGTTTTTTTTGGGTATGTGGGTGGTAGGTTGGGGGTAGGTAACAGAGGCCTGGTGGCTCTTTTGGTGGGTTGTATCTTAATTTCTCTCATATTCTGTGGAATCGCAGATCTGTGTGTGATATTGTGTCTAAGTTTGTTGTATTTATATATATATATATATATATATATATATATATATATATATATATATATATATATATATATATATATATATGGCACAAATGTAAATAGCAGCAATTAGAAAAAAGCATTGTGAGCTATAGTTGAAGTTGAATCCGCACAAAAATGTAACTCAACAGTTTTTCTTATATCTGACCCTATCAGTGAATGCCAGTATGTATGTACTCAGCCAAATCTATTGATTTGAAATATATACCTGCATTGCACCCAGACTTCCATATCAATTTCAAATGAGATAAATGTATCATGTTTCTTCAAGCGTAGTACACAAAATAAGTATGTTTTACTGATAAGAAACACACTCATTATGTTGGTACCGGTATCCCCTGATACAAAACGATTTGTCATGGCACAGTTTGCCGTGTATACATATATATATATATATATATATATATATATATATATATATATATATATATATATATATATATATGTTTATATATATATATATATATATATGCGGATGACACAATAATATATATATATATATATATATGTATATGTAAGCGTATGCAATGCTCTTCCATCGGAATAGTGCACTAGGATTGATGAGGGATTTCTGTGTAAATAAATATATCGCTTAAATTCTGCTTTACTGACTGTCCAGTTCCGTAGTCCATCGGCCTGTGGGTCTGAAGTGAAGGTTTCAATTCTGCATCGCAGTACTGGATGGGATAATGGAAAGTCTATAGCCACATTGAAAAGATGTAATACATCGAAACAGCTGTCTGTGGATGATACAATAATATATATATATATATATATATATATATATATATATATATATATGTATGTGTATATATATATATATATATATATATATATATATATATATATATATATATATATATATATATATATATATATAAGGTATTGTTCATATCAAGTACGTTTATTATGTTGGTTCAGCCGTGCCATGGTATTCGTTATAGCTTTGTCTGTCACTCTATATAGCACAGTTTGTGCAATAAAATATGATAAATGCATCTACTATATTGGCACTGAGGTCCCCCAGTATCACAACGTAAATAGGATATACAATTGAGAATAAAATTTGGTTGACGCTGTGAACTTGAAAAAATATTCATTTTATCAGCCGGAGTTCACTCTTGAAGTTTAATAATTACTAATTCTGCGTCAAGGCCAGAATTTTCAATAAGATTTTTTTATGTAATATCAGGTCCCATATGAATGCCGAATGCTCGTCTTCCTGCAAAAATAATTAATTTCTGTCTGCTGTTAATATTCAGCAAGATGAAACTTATACTGTTGTGATATCATTGCAACTACGAAAAAATGATAATGAGGTAGATGGAGGGGGAGACTGTCTTTCATAAGTTTGTTTTGTGTTTGAAGTTGAAAACAAGACATTTTTCGGCACTAACTTCATAGTACAAGTTATTTACTGTTATGTTCGACGAACATTTTTCAAACAACTTCCTAATTCCATCCATTGAAGACTTTGATAAACTTCTGAGCAAAGAACATCTTTAGGTCCTTTTGTAGTCTTTCGTGGAATTTAATTTGTTTTCGTTAAGAGAATCATGTGAAGATTAGAACGAATAATTACTGAAAGCCGCACAAACTGGTGAATACGTTGGATGTGAGATTAAATCGAATGTACATCAAATGGTGAAATCTTTCTGATGACTAAGTGGAATAATAACCAGATTTATTTTGCTGTCTGTTGCATTAGAGAAGTTTCATTGCTCATTTATGAGAATACACTGTCTTTCTGGAAAATATTTTGCGTCAGTTGTTTGCCAGAAATTCAGGTAATATAGACACGGACGTCAACTACCAAATTACATTATCAATTCATTTATTATACCGAATTGTAAATTGTAGAACAAGGAATATTCATTTATCTAAACAGCAAACACATTTTCTCATTCCTAGTTTGAAAATAATGATAACGAACCTATGTCTTAAAGACAGAAATTTGAGTTTAAAATATAACAGGGGATGAGAAAACGTAACAGGAAGATATATATATATATATATATATATATATATATATATATAATGACAACATGCGGAGAGCAGCAGTTCGGTATTTTGAACCAGTTGATCAATGCACTCATCTGTTAAGGTATCCAGCAGTTCCCATGTTTCAATGGATCCACAGGGACTTCGATCATTTTCCTTCCCTGATCCAATTTGCATCTTAAGTTAACCGAATATTTAAACAGCACTCTGCATATATACACACAAAAACGCACACCCAGATCCTTTTATATACATGTATACATACATACGTACATATATATACATATATATATATATATATATATATATATATATATATATATATATATATATATGTATGTATATATATATAAATATATACATATATGTATATGTATATATATATATGTATATATATATGTATATATATGTATATATATATATATATATATATATATATATATATATATATATATATATATATATATACGTATGTATGTATGTATCCACCCAGTGCCACTAGGCGTGATTGAAACACATTCCTGTCCAACGCAGAAGAGGCAAAAAAGAGTAGCCTCGTTAGGATGGTAATGAATTGGAAATAAGAGAGATCTATCTGACTGTTTCTTCTTATCTCCTCGCCTCCTTCTCACCAGTAATGCTAGCAATAGCAGCTATGATTCAACTTCTGAGAACCGTCAGAATTCTCTTGGAGCTTGAACAAGGTAATTTCTAAAGCTGAAAGTTATTTTTTCTATTTGTTGTTATGAAAACTCGGTGGTGGCTTAAACATTAGAGGGAAGGGTAATAATGGAAAATATTTCCAAATTGTTTTCAAGATTAATTATGTATCTACAGTTGTCTTATCACTATCTCTCTACTGTTGATTATTGTGAATTAACTGAATGTCCTTCAAAAATCTGAATTAAACTTTCATTTCTATCACATCTCATTGATTCTTTAAAAGAATCCAAGTTACATAGTAAGCATCATCAAACTTTTAGATTTAAATAGGCGGGACGATTTTCCGCTATGGGTTTTTGTCATCGTCATTGTCTCTTTTTTTTCAATTGGATTACTTCTCTTTCCCTAAAAGTCCATCAATAAAATTTTGCATGCAGACTGACGTACAGATCTTACATAGCAGATAGTGAAATATGGCCGATCCGATTATCTGCTTACATTTTATAAGTAAATAACTATATGTCAACATGTCTTAGAATTCTAAACTTTTTAACTGTTGAACCAATTAGAGTTAAGATTGTGATACAGGTCCCAGGGCACCTAATTACTGAAAATCATTAACGCTCTCACAAATTTCATTATTTGAAAAAAAAATCAGATAACAAATAATTACAAATACTACAACGAGAATACAATGTTTTCAATTTTGAATTCAAATGATTATAAAGTGAATACCTTGGACAGTAAGCACATTCAAAAGTAATACATTTACTTGTAAGTAAACAAAAAACAAACAAAAAAATTCGTTTGTGTTGAAAAAAAGTTCTGATATAAAGGTTAAATATTATCTTATATGTTGAGAGTATGAGTGGCATTCCCAACATTCAAATGTTTGTTACATTTAAAAATAAGCTTGAAGCTCAGTCATTTCGTGAAGCTCCGGCTTTATTGTTTATACATCATCATCATTATCGTCATCATCATCATTGTCATCATCATCGTCATCATCATCATCATTATCAGTCTTTTATCGTCAGTTGTTGAACATAGACGTTTCTCTAAATTTGTTCAGTTCATCTCTCCATCTTGTATTCTGTCGACCTTGGCCATGTACGTGATTCCTGAGGATCAATGTTGTTTAGATGTAATGTATATCGATTGTCTGCCATTCTTGTCACATAACCAATCGATTGCCATGTCATTCATTCCATTAAAACATTTTTTTTTTTGATGTTTCGGACTCCTGTCTTTTTAAGTAATTTTAAATGATGAAATTTCTGTTCCTGTGATCTTAAGTTGTTGATAGATTTAATCAAACTGCAAAATATAACGCAGGATAACAGCGAAAGAGAAAAAAAAAATGTTTACAGAAGCAATATCAAAGTCGAAATCTTTGATTTTGTAACATAGAAAACGCATCAGTTATCTCCCCTTCCTTTGAACCAAAAAGAGGAAAAAGTAGGAAAAGATTTTTTTCGTGTTCCTTTCATTGAAAATGGACATACGCCAGCAATGATTAAGATTTTTAAACGCAATGATGCTTTAAATGAACGTCTGCAGGGACAGCCTCATCTTTTTCATCATGAAAGAGAATCCCCTTTCCATCCCCCTCTCCCTGTCTCTGTGTTTACCGTTTTAATACGTTTTTTTCATAATATATCATTATAAATTTGTATTTCTTGGCTTCTGATCGATTCTCCCTTCTGAAATCTCATCTTCTGAAAGTTGTCAGTTGTTGAGAAAAAAGTTTTAGAAGCTCTGTTGTAAACATTTATTATTTATCTTTTAGAAAAATTTTCATCCATCTCGTTTTTTCTACTTGATGTTTGGATTATGATTTTCTGAATAATTTTTGTGCTTTCAATCAATAAGACCTCTGCTACATTTGGAAAGGTATCAGTTTAAGAAGGATTTCTGGAGGTTGCTATTTACGATGTAACTATTGGATTGGCACAAAAATGATTTTAGTTTTTCACCATCAACTTCAAAGCAGTATAACTCAGCTTAGAATAAACGTGATTAATCGAAAAAAAGAATTTTCGGATTGTATATATTTTTGCTTTAGGAATAAGTTATTTATTCCGGAAGAATAGAGTGGATTTTTCAAAGGCATGATGAGCTGCTGTTTCATTGTTGGAAAGCTACCTCTGCAGAAATAGTTGAAATGCTTGTAACATAGGTAGAGGGTCGGAGAGATGTTAGATATGTGAGGTTGACTTTTGTATCTTTTTTCCATCAATTTTTCCTCGGCTTTTCGGGCAATATGGTATTTTTTTGGTTTTCCAATTTAGTTCAAAGGTCGACTTATTGTTAAATGGCCAACATTTAGTTCCTCTCCAACTTCTTGAGTTGTTTTTCATGGGTCACCCCCTAGCAATACTCGATTGGATGACATCAATGATATAAGAATGTCCATTTTGAGCTGTATATTTGGTCAGGGCCCCCTAGTCAGATAGATGGTTGTTATTGAAGGTAGTTTCCGATTCGTCACTTCCTATTTTGAGGCCATTCAACAAAATTACTCGAATCTGTTTTTGGTTCTTTTTTCTATCTTTGGCTTGACAGCCGGGAATAAACAAGAATAGATAGGGAAAAGAACATGCTCAGTTCATATAAATAGATTGAATTTCAAGTTCCAAAACAGACAACGCAAATTGAATAAACGATTGTGGGAAGGAAGCTGCCCAATTTTCTTCAAAATTGATATGAGGTCAAATACAAAAACTAGCTTCCAAAATGAGTGCCGTCAGAATAGGAATTCGAAAAACTGTGTGACCAGAACAATTAATCTCTGATGACATCGTTGTATTTCCCATAAAATGACATTCCATATTGCAATCGTATAGATAATTGAACATTCCATATTGCAACTGTACATTGAAATGAACCTGCGAAAATCGTAATCGAACAGATAAAAATCACTCGGGTGTGTTTCAACCTTTTTATGTCGTTGATAAAGTGTACTGAATATTTGCCACAAAAAAACAACATTTCATGTACAGACTTGAAAATTTTCAAAGGCCTTTTTGGCCATTTAGGGGCCCTTATCCAGCTTGTCTATTGATGACATCTATTTTCTACAGATGCCCCAGGTCATCCTTCTGTTTCCCAGAGGAAAAACGCCAATGATATCATAAATAGAATTTAATCTGGTCTGAATTATTCTTTGGTGGAATTGATTTCCCCTAATTCAAATTATACCTCGTTGTTGATTGTGATTGTGAGTTAATCACAAAGTTAATGCAAATGTTTTTTTTTTATCTCTGATTACTAAATCTTTGAGTTTTATTTGATAGATGGCATACAGTTTTAGAAAGCCAGGGAAATTACTTCAATAACTGAATGATGATTCAATAAATAGGTATTAATGAGAGATTTTGTTAGAAATATAGGAAACTATTGTATCAATATACATAAATTTATATATATGAATATATATATATATACATATATATATATATATATATATATATATATATATAGATAGATAGATAGATAGATAGATAGATGAATAGATTGATAGATAGAGAGATAGATACGCGAGTGAATATACATTTTTATCGCCAAATATGTAATGGACAAACTATGCTAAGAACCCATACATAAATAAAGGAATAAAGTAGAAAGATAAGCTATTGTAAGTGATTGAGCTTTTCTGGTTAACTCATTGCACACCTTTCCAGATGACTTGCAAAGTATTTAATACCTTTATCATCTGAAGTCAAACCCTGGAAAGCATTTGTCACGCGCTTAAGGCATGACGGTTACTTCTAGGCTCTTCTTTGTGCACAGATTCGAACATAACGTTGCCTTTAGCTATTTTAGATATTATCTCTGCATGAAGCTTTTTCCCGTCCTCAAAACGTGACTTGCCTGACACTGATATATCTCTTCTAGCATAGCATCATGAACAATTGCATTGGCTTCCGAGGGACGTTCTGTAACTTTTATGAAGTCATTTTGGTGCACATTAAGACTGGCACACAGACAGTGCCGATAGAGCCATTCGAGGAGGTCTTTTGATGTTGGTTGTGATTAATGTTGGCTGAATCTTGGGTCTTGGGTATGGTCTGAATAGAAACTAATGAGGAACCAAAACTTGATCATACATCTATAGTTATAATACACCACTTTGGCGACTTGGAAATCACAGGAAGATAAACAGAATCAGTCTCTTGATGTCATATTGATGGATAAGGTGACCAAAAAAAAAAAAAAAAGCTTATACAAATATTTTCAACACACTGTAAAGCCCATGAGGAAAAAAGTTCGTAAAAAAGCCCACAAGGAAAAAGCTCAAACGAAAAAAACAAAACAAAAACAAAAACAAAAACAAAACCCAACACAGCAAAAAATAAACAAAAAGCAGTCAATTTTAGATATAGTTCACGTGAATTCAGATCGATAAATCAGGAACAAAGAGGTGTGTTTTAAAACCCTTCCTTCCTCGTGAATATCTCGACGAAAAGTTTTGAGGCTTTCTAATGAATTGCAGCGGAAGGAATGAATCGTCCTAATCAACGCAATAATAAAATCCCTCGCCTTTCTTTTACTTCTTATCAGATAATGCACTATGTATTCATTTAGATTTGAATAACTTGATAGATGAATTCATGGAGTGTAAAATGTTGACAAATGAAGGTCCAAATTTTAGTTTTTTGCAGTAATTCTTGATCGATATTTCGTTTAATTATACTTTTTGATTGAAAAAATATACATGGAGGATTTTTCTTCGTATATTCCAAATATCGGTTCCCGTTACTCATATACCTTTCGCATTTCATGTGCGTATGAAACCTTCAAATTTGATATGTCCTTTCTGTATATCAAGTTTATAGGTACGTTCCTGGAGGAGAAATCAAATCGGTTAAAATTGTATTTGGAACGTTTCCCAAAAGTAGAAATCGACCTTCTTCGAGGAAATATATGATCCGATAAAACTGAAGTATTTTTTTCATTTGAGAAGTTTGTAGTGGATTTCTTCAGAATAAAAGAAAATGGATGAAGTTCTGCTAAATAAAATGCAATAGATTTTTTTTATCAAAATCTCTTTGGGTTTAATAATCAGCACGAAAACAACATGCCATGATCAATTGAACGTAAGAAATCTTTTGTGAACACATTTTGTTTGATTACTTTTGGATGGTTACCAAAATACTTCGAAGGAAATTTCATTCCGTTTTTTTTCTTTATTCTGAACAAATTCCGACATGTTCTAGGGATTCATTTCCCGAACATTCATTTTAAATTCCAACCAAAAATTTTCAATAGGATTAAAATCGTGCGATTGCTAGAGTCTAGGCAAAACATTGATCTTTTCCTTGTCCATTCATCCAGTAACCAGCTTTGACTTACGTTTGGGATTATAGACTTATTGGAATAACCAATTTCTTCTGTGCTGAGATTTCGAGTCAAACCTTTCAAATAATCCCTAGGGATAGCCAAGGTTTCTTTCCCTGGTTCCTCTGATTTGAACAAGTTGACCAACACATTTTGAACTTGAGCAATGCAATAATGGAACTCCCCCCATGTTTCATTGTCAGGGTAGTGTTCTTTGGCAAATTAATGTCATTGTCTTTTCTGCACAATGTTTTTGTTGATTCAAACAACTGAGAAAGTTCTGCTCCGTCTCATTCAAACTTTGCCCAAACATGCTTTATCATGGTATATAGGCTTGTTAGCTGAATGGAATCTAGTTTGCAAGCGCATTGGGTGCAATTAGGATTAATGGCATCCTTACGCATGAGCTTTGGTCACATCACATCAAGTTTCTTGAATATTTTATTATGGATGATTGTCAATTAAGACACAAGAGGCTCCTTCAAAATTGATAATTGATTACTTCAAATCGATAAGGAGCTCCTATATCTTCGCCATAGTGGAATGAGTCCAAGACTATTACCTGATGAATAGTATGATGTTTCAGAGATGAATAAATTGTATTAAAAAATTAACCCAATTCATCAAGATTTATTGGAATCATGCAACAACGTTATATCTTTGTGCTAATCGAATATTGCTACATATCTCTCTCCGTAAAGATACACAAAAATTCAAATCACTATTTCCATAGTCTACTGCCTATCATTCCTTGGAATTCATCGAGATCCGTTTTGGGTATCGAGTGGACTGGTATATACTTTTAGTATTATAATGTTGATACAGATACCCAAAATTAAACCATTCATCAAATTCTTGCCAGCTCATAGCTTACTGACGGTAGCATCCTTAAATCTCTTCAAAGCCGGTTTGACGCATAAACCTTTGCTTAGAATGGTGGCAAAACGTCCGGCTTCGTGTCAGACAGTCCAGTATTTGAGCACTTCGTCCTTAAACCGGTACCACTCTGAGCCTTTTTAGTCTTTGACTAGAAACGCTTATATGAATAATTTCAGATAAAACATTCAGTTAACTTTTACTAATCCAACGACAGTTTGTGCTTTCGGGTGAATCTTTCCGTTCACCTCTCTGTCCAATCCAAAAATACTCAAAAAATTAAGGAGTTCTTGGTTGAATTTTCGATCGAAACATACTGTTCCTATTTCTATTATACATTTACGTTGACGCTTATGGCTGCCGGCACGATATCTCTGAAAGTTCTCAATGAATTTCAATGAAGTTATGTCGACAATGAGCTACGAAAGATTACAGTTTCAACGGGACCCACGTGCATTTACATCCCCGACGTCGTACTTATATGTCGGTAACACATGATATTGCCAAATGTTCGTGTCTGGCCACAGGATCTCTTCAAATAAAATATTGTGGTTGTGCTGGCAATCGGCTATGGGAAATGTGTTCAAAGCTTTTGAGCGGATCCATGCACGATTACTTCCCCTAATTCATCTAAGTACATAATATTATCAGAAGTATATATCTGTTCAGGCAATACCTCTAACGATTTTCAATGAATTTCAGGAAGGTAATAGACTACAAAAGTGGTGATTATATTTCCTACTAGATCCAGGTGCAGTTACTTCCCTTGAAGATGGCGTTCGAAGAGATGAGCGCTCTCTGAGGAATTTTTAGTTATTATTTGTAGTTGCTACTTTTGGAAGATCAGACCACTCAACAAGCCCATCTGCCCCAGTTATAACTTTTTCGATGATAAAAAATATCTCAGTTTATATCCGACCGGATCATTCAAATTAGATGCATAAAACTAGTACATCCTGAGCTGTTTCAATGCCTGCAAGAAATTTTGAAGAGAAATAATAGTTCCTACCAAACATTCAACTTTTTGCTACATAGTAGTGTCTGTATTGTTTTAAAGCCTATATAAAACAGTATTTGCACTTGAATATATCCCAGAAAATGTATTATCGAATAGCAACTTTTGTATTACCTAAGTTAATGAATTTAAATAGCATATTATTGAGGCTTCTATGTAGTAAGATAACTATTATGGGGTTAAGTTCGTGCATATAATCTGACAAACATTTCTTTCCTTGAAAGAAGATTTAGGAACCAAAATACTTTGCGTGTTCTATAGTTATACAAATATATGAGAAAACGGAATGGCCATGAACGTTTTTGAACGAGAATCTGAGTTTAACAATGTAAACGATTTTGGAATATTTTGATGTCAACTTGTGTTGGAGAAAGAACTTGTTCTGTTTTTATTGTTAGATGGCATTACAGCTTTAAGGTTTAATTATATTCACTTGTTTTTTTTCTCTCAGTCGTATTGCAACACTATATCATGTCAGCATGCATTTTCAAAACACTCTCGAAATTGGTTATTTTCAAAAATCGCTTCTAACATCGAGGATGGATTGTTAAAAGCATGAGTATTCATAGCATTATCTTTTTTTGTTCTAAGAAAGGTTAAATGCGACTTTAATGCAAAATAGCATCTCTGTAGCTAATGGAAGAAGGGTTCAAGATGATTGAACTTGTCAGAAGTAATTTACAAAGTATCGTGCTGAAGATGTTCCACTGAACAATACTCCAAAGTAGGATTGATCAGTTGGACCTGATACCGATCAACCCAATACACTACTTGAGAATCATCAATGTTATACGACGTGAAAGTTTGCCAATGTTGTTGAAATTTTCAAACCAAGGGTTGTTATGTAGGTTGCTTTGATATATAGCTTCAGCATAAAGTAAAAGCAACTTGCTACTTCAACAAAACAGAAATGTTCCGTTCTGAGAAAAGTGAATAACAAAATTAGATAGAAAACTCTGATCTCGAGGGGAAAACGTCAAGTTAACGGTTTAAACAATCTTCTGATAGTTTATTGTAATATATTCGGCAATGTGTCATGGCCAAGCTGGGGGTCATGACCAGGATCATCAGAGAATATGAGACGTTGCAGCATCATAAAACCGAGTAAAGACTTGACGCTAGACGCTGATGGGGGTTCAGAATGAGAATTGCCCACATAAAAACGACCAGTACAATTTTGTGGTGGCATTCAAAGTAGATGGGCTCTTTTTATATATATATATATATATATATATATATATATATATATATATATATATATATATATATATATATATATATATATATATATATATATATATATATATATATATATATATATATATATATATCCCAATTAATAAATTTGACTTGCGGACAAACATCTGAGGTGGCATTATTCACCTAATCGTATGCTATTTAACTCATAGCTGAGGGTAGAAGAGATACATTTTTGCGTCCCCCAAAAGATTAATGTAAAGTGAACACCAACTGCCTTAGTCAAAGATTGAACTAAGTTCGCTCCATCCATTCTCCGTAACTTTAACTGCTCATCTATCCAATCATCTGGTCTGAGTGATGGACATGTCCAGATTGATATCAATAGTAATTGTAGTGGTCGTTGCTGATGATTAGATGGAGTCATAAATTCTGCCGTTAAACTTTGGAACATTGTATAGATAGGATAATAGGATTCTATGAGAAAATTGTTTAAGGCTTATTCCCGATGGTGAATTTTGATTGGAAGCCATGCAATATTCGAATGGGAAATAGTGTGAGATAAGAAAAAATATGGGGGAAGAAGAAAGAAGAGGGATATTTAGAAATAGAAGAAAAAGAAGAAGATGAAGGAAAGAGATTTAAATCGCTATCACTGTCAATAATTGAACAACCGTAGCATCGAGTTTGGGAGTCATGTGAACAGATCTTTTCGAAGAATAAATATGGTCAAAATAAATTCTAGTTATGACATCGTTGGCGTTTTCCATTGGAAAACATCTAGAATTGAGTAAAAAAAATATATCGAAAACATCCACATTTTGGAAAATTAAGATTTTGACAGGAACTCGGCAAAATGATCCCCCTCCCCCAAAGTAAGGATACTTCTTCATTCTGGGAATTTTTTTTTTTTTTTTAAGGAACAAGTTTGTAGACAAAATTATATGACCAGGATATGTGAAACAGAGCAACGTTTGAACATACATCCACACACATATCTATATAAAAAAAGGATAAAACCCTCCATCACCTATGGTGGTTACAGTTTGAACAACTGTAGCCACCAAACTTGGACGTGAGAAAAAAACCCAAGACCAATCTGTCACCAAATAGGAATCGTCATGTGAGTAATGTTTTTGACAGCATGCCAGAAGGTGGAAGATAAATAGAAAGTAATCTGACAGAATAAGAGGAAGATAGATAGAAACTAGTAGGGGAGCAAGAGAGGAAGACGGATACTAACTAGTTGGAGAGCAAAAGACGAAAACAGATACAAAGTATCGAAAGAGCAAACGAGGATGATAGATAGAAACTATTGAAATCGGAAAAGAGGGGGATTGATACAAATTTATGAAAAAAGGAAGAGAGTGGGGTGAGAAAGGACTTGTAATAAAATCAGGAATCAAAAGTTTGAAAGAAATATTAGGAGATTCAAAATAAGTGCGACTGAAAAAATATTTTTGAATACATTAAGATTTATTGCTCTTAGCTATAATCTGGAACTGTGATTTTGTTGAAAATATTCAGACTTGAAACGCTGAATATAATGAATGGTATTAAGAACGAGCATTAACTATAGTTTGTTGATTTAGAAAAAATGATGTAAAGATGTTTGTGTTCAAGAAGTTTATTTGTATAATGTTTACACCTGTTTTTCTCTCGAACGTTCGCCGAATGAATACATGAAAGGAATACAAGGATGGAATCTATATTCAAATGAAAAGTATATATGTGTGTTGTATACAAATCTAATGTAATGCTGGATATTCCAAGTGAAAAGTAAGATAAAGCATTTGCCAATTGCCTAGAGATCATCAACATCAGCCTTTTAGCGTCCATAGTTTTGTGCTTGGTTTTACAAAGACGTCGGCGCTGCTGTCCCAAAATTTCACCAATTGATTCTGAAGTTGTTTTGTTCTAGTTTCATTTTGATTTGTATGAGCATATTATAGAGTCTATCTACGTATAACTGATCGTGAAAACCTCTTTTCATATGGTCTGGAACTGCGGAAGTTTCTTGGTCAGGAAATTGAAAGTTCAGAAAATATCATTTGAGTCCTTACGGAACAAAACGAAAAGTTATTTCGAATTTGAATTGAGTTTCGACGAATAAAAACCCGTGATTAATAGATGAATGAAATAGAGGAAGTGAATAGGGAGCCGAAAATAGATGTACTCGGAGGGAGAATACTAGTTTGCTGGATAAAATAAAAGGCTAAATCAGAAGGGCAAGATGAAGCATACAAAAAAAGGAAATGAAAAATCAAAAGATGATGGATAGATATGGGAAGAAAAGAAAAAAGACAAGGACGATGTAGTAAAAGGTGCTAAGAGATGAAAAATAGAAGGAAAACACGAGAAGACTGCAAAAAGAAGGAAATGCGAGAAAAAGAGAGAGAGAAAGAAAATGTCAGAATAGGAACAGGAATGAAAATAGAAAGAAAATAGGTTCATGGGAAGGAATAATTAGTTGGATAACAAAAGGAAGAAATAAAGGAAGATAGTGGAAGAAAAAGAGGACAGATTACTAAAACAGCTTTTGCAAAACGAAAAATTGGTGGAAAAAGGAGATGAGAAAGAAGGAAAAAGAGACACTAGACCAGAAGGAAAAGCAAAACAATAAACGAAAACGAAATTGATAAGTAAAAAACAAGAGGAAAATCATGAGAACAATGGAAAGAATAAGAGAAATAATGAGAAGAAAACATTAAAAAGGAGACAGAAAATTGTTCATCAGAAACAGGAAAGTATACTTGTGAGATAAAAAAAAGTATGCAATTAAAAGGTATCATTGTTGCTTACTGAGCTCAAAAAGCTGGCGCATGAACAAAACATTCGGACATCCAGTGGGAATTGAACATTTTGTGCAAGAAATATCTTGACTAGTTTGCCAAATATCGCCCGTACACTTGTTACATAAAGCGTATACAAACATACAGGCAGAAAAGAAAATGAAGACGGTAAATGTCTGGAGACAAGGCTTTTTTATTTCTTCAAAACATTGTCATTTTCGGTTATCACGAGAAACTAAGTCAAAATACAGTCGTTATCACATGGAGGATCAACGTAATGATTTCCAGTCTCGAGACCCGAGTATAAACATCCTCCCCAATGAGAGAAGAAGAGAAAGAGAGAGAGAGAAACGGACGAAGAAAAGTATTAAACGTCTTTTTCTTTTCTATTACGCTCAACTAAAGTCACCTTCGACAGATTTGCGTGGGGGTTACGGAGAAAACAAGTCACAACTCTGACATTTCAAGATCCACTTATACGTCTTTACCCTCTGTTTCCCCCACATCTAATTCGCATATAATTCTATGGCAAAAGTAGAAAAACATTCCTGCCTGACCATTCAGTCCAAGTCCACGTATGTTTTTGTTTTTTTTCTACTGCTTTCTCCTTCCCTTCTTTTATGTACTCGTAAGTTTGATAAATCTGCTCTGGGCTAGAATTATTCTTATCTTTCAAAGGCATAAACACTTTTTTGTTTTCCCTGGATAGTCAAACCCTGGTCGTGATGTCGAGATCTATTTTTATCGGTAATTGAGGTATTTTAGGGGTTTACCTGCCCACTCGATCGACAGACGTATCCACCAGCGTTTATTTTCTGATGACTCATCTCAGCGTACACACACACACGCACACACACACACGCATATATATATATATATAGACACACATATGTATACATACGCATACACACACATATATATATATATAGACACACATATGTATACACACACATACATACACACACACACACATATATATATATATTTATATATATATATATTATATACCTTTGCATTCAAATGAATGTGTATACATATCTATATATCTCTGCACAGCCATTTATATTCATCTATAGATACTATGATAGGTCTACATACATGTAGACTCACAAGATTGTATACACATACCTAAATATCACACATATCATCAAACAAACCAAACTCGACAAAATAACCCTGTATGCACATAGACATACATTTTTCCCCCAAACTATTTATCTACATCAAAGAAAACATCACTAAACATAAACCGAACCTAATTATTGTGAGTCCCTCCTTTTTTGATAATATTACTCTTTGGGTCTTGATTTGCTTACGCTGGTTCACTTATCGGATAGAGATCGATTGTGTCACGTTATTCTAAAGTGTTAGAGTTATCTGATTGGCTACCTTGGATATCTGCACTCGCAAAACAAGATTTCAGCTAGATTCGAACACCGTTCACAGCTTATCGGTAATTTTTGACTGGTATTTCTTCCATCATATTTTCAGTTGCTTTTCATCGCAACTGCTCTGATGGTCAGTCCACAAGCATCAGAAAAAAGCGCAAGTTGAATATGAAGATTCGAACTCGCATTGCTCTTCCACAGTGCGGTAACTGTTCTACCACAGCTTTTACAATTATCGGAAAAGTTGAAAAGCAAAGGTTAACATGAAATCGATATTTGTCATAGGAATTAGTTGACAATATTTTATCTTACAAAAAATGAAACAAGCAAATTAATCATCATGGCCCGTTCCCATATAGCAGAAGTCATCACGTAAAATGAAATGAAAAAACAAACAAACAAAAAAAAAGTATAAATAATTACCTGAATAGGATAAACTTGGTTGATACGGTTAAACCAGTAGTAATTGTAGCAATACAATGCAGGAGATGATAAACATTTGTCGAAACAACGAAGATAGAATGAGTAAATAGTGAAACCAGCTAAAAAAGATTCATTGTTACAGTGGAATCTATGTAAAAAAAAACTGATTAGAAAGTAAATCAAAGAAAGAAGCATCTTTTCTTATCGTCAAATCAAAAATATAAAACTCACTGTTTCTTTCATCCAAAATTTCAAAGCGAATGTTACACAGTAACAAACATATTTAAACAAAGAATAAGTAGGAGTATAAAGAAAAGATAGAATTGGGAATTGAAAGTCTTCATTGACGCCACCAGAAATTATTTTTTGTTTGATATCCAGTAGGAATCCTTCCATTTTCTCACTCTAAATGCTGTTCTATAAAGGATATGGAAACAAAAAAAAAACAACATATTATTAAACAAGAGTATTGCAACCCAATATTTCTGCCATTTTTTTACCTTGATCGTAATCTGTAGTTCTTTTTATAGAGGCTTCAACTTTAGTTGTTTCTCTTAAACTCCAACGCTGATCAGACAAAGCGATTTGAAATAAGGAGTAAGCTTCCGGTGAAAGTCAAACCCATTCTACGCTAAATCTATATCCGCTTGAACAGTTTGCTTGCCGCCTTAGAAATGATGGCTTGAGTTTAAGTAGTGACAAAAATAAAATAAAAATTAAGGTGAGTGAAATAACTGGTCAAAAATAATTAAGAATAGAATGATTTTGTCCGTCGTCACCAACTGGGAATCGACATAAACATTTTGAAATTAACTATGATTCTTTGAAAAAATACTTTTTTCGAAATGTCGTTTTCATTCATCAGTCGAAAGTATTCTAAACATCTATGTATTCTGGAGTGCTTATGCATATTATTCATGCCAACATTCTCTGAAATGGTGATTCCCCAAAGTGCACAAAAATTTCAAAACGCGTAATGTTTTTATCTCTAAGACAAAATTATGTGCAAACTGAATGCTTTTTCAAATTTAAATTTTGTATAATTTTGGAACAGTTTTGGCACGGTGTATCTCTCACGGCCCGCTCTGAAAAGTTCATTGCTTGTACATTCGCCTAACGCAAGAAGTCCTGTGTTGAGAACTCTAATCAATAAGATAGATTCCTTTGTGCATCCAGCAGCTAATTGATTACACTCTAATCTGTGTTTTTAGGGTAGAGATATATCTAGGGTGGACTTGTATTCTGGCATAGAAGTGGTCATGAAAACTTATATGAATAGAGTCCTCGTTTTGACCAGACTTTGATGTAGCGAGGGGAACTCAACAGCTATACGTCATCATACTTTCTCGGGAGTCTGTTGAGAAACTGACTCTTTACCTTTGTCTTTTTGTGCTTCGACTAATAAAACTACATTTGCACGTTTTGATATGATAAAAACATGATTATACGGGTGTAAAACAAATGCATAGTCACTTATGGAGTTTGAACATGGAAACTAACCAAAAAATCGATCATCAAACTGAGAACGATACAACATGCACAGGGGAAAAACATGCTCAGCTTCACAAGAAGAGATCACAAGACAGCACAGTATATCAGAGAAAACACAAAAATCAGAGATATATAAGAATCCATTAGAAAACCCCCAAACCAATAGGTCATTCATCTTCAAGGAATGTCAGACAATCGCTGGACATCGCAGCTCACAAAGTGGATCCCCAGAGACCAAATGAGAGACTGAAGCCAACAGGAAATGAGATGGCATGATGAAGTAGACGTATTCAGATAGTGCTGGCCTAGCAACTCCCATAAAATAAAAATCCGGTGGAAGTCTGTGTCCGACCCAGGATGCTCAAAAGCTGATGACAAAGATAACATGAAACATCAATGAATATTTAATTTTTCTGTGATGTAATGTCAAAATAATTTAAAAGTAACAATTTCCCAAAAACTATCATGATAACAAATCGTTGATCTTTATTCGAAACCCAGAGTTGGCTTCGTTGCTAGTTTTCGAAGAACAAGAACAACAAGAACAATCCTCATCAAATTTAGAGGAGTAAAAATAAGCATTCTCTTTCTGTTATTCGGTTGATAGTCATCTTTCTTACCACCTGAGTTGAACTGACTAGTGTTTCATATCTACCAAATCTTACGCAAGGGATCATTTCATTCCAATAAATAAATACGTTTGTAAAATTAACATTGTACTACTACCACTCGGAGTCACGACCAATTGATCATTAGTCTGACTTCTTACTGACTAAGATAAACTCACAAGCTTTACATATCAACAAAATTTCTTCCCCTGATACGTAAGGACTTATTTCATTGTGATAGATGAATCTATTCATACGGAGAAATACATTTCCAAATTTCTTTTATCTATCATTCATCAAGTTGCAATCAGAATAGAAGCAGGGGAAAAGTTTAACCCTGTAGCTATCACGCCAGTCAACGTTATACTAAAAATAAGTTTTAATTCAATCAGAGTTGACAGAGAGGTAACACTTGAATGATAAACCTTTTGGATTTCTTTGGCGTTAATGTGGAAGTAGTGCTTTTAGTCGGACTTGGTTGAATGAATTCTGTTACTAACATTGATAGTTTGAGAAAGCTTTTCTCTTTTTGTTGACAATTCCATTCAATTTGTCTTATTAAGTGGCTGTTGGCGGATTTCTTTCCCCATTTCATTTATATGGCCACGGCTGGAAGATAATATATTTTCAACAAGACCTGGTGCTACATGCCTGTCCACTTCCAAGAGGAGGATAAGAACGGAAACTAAGAAGACGATTGGATTTTAAGTACTTTTTGTCATTTTGCATCCAATATATATAAAGTCAGTGACAGATCAGAAAAACGACATCTGTAATCATCACTAGCAAAATGAATGGAAGTAGACTTCTTGGAGCGAAGATGAATGTTGAAGTCAAAAAGTAGCACTTGAATGGGTTCTTTTGGTGTTTATCTGGCAATAATGATTTTAGTTAAAACGTTATTAACATTGATAGTTTGAAACAATCTGTTTCTCTTGTTGCTAAAAGTTTAGGCTGATTCCATTCAACCTGTGTGATTAATTGGCTGTAACACAGCCGGCAAAACTCAAAATTGCAAGACGAACTAGACAAATTCAGAAAGTGTTGGCCTCGCGACGCCCATGATAAAAAGTTCCGGTTAATTTAGGAGAAAGTGTATGTCCTACGACGGATGCTGGTAATGATGACTTATTTTCACATAGACAAATCTTTGGTGTGTGATATTAATGTCGTTTGGTGGCGCTAGTTGCAAAACGTGTATGCATGGACACGCGCGTTTATCTTTGAGGGAACAATGTTCATGATTGATAAAGTTTTCACCGAATATAGCTGAGGAAAAATACAAACTGTTGAGTAGTCAGTTTAGGATAGCCATGCATGTTAGATATGGAACAAATGTAGTATAACATATTGTAGGCAAATAGTAAAATGAGTAAAGCACACCGCAGGGCTGAAAGAAATTTACATTATTCACTTTAAGAATTGTATTTTGACATCTGTATTCACAGAGGGGTAAGTGAGAATAAGCAAAGTTAAACTACTGTAGCCATCAAAGATGGCAAAAATGCTATGTGTGAGTGCTAATGTGTTGATGTCTTTGTGTGCTCTATCACTCCTGGCAATACCGTTATGTCTACAAGTTGGCATCAGTATTCCACTAGATCTCTTCTGAAAGAAAATTTACTTAACGCTTTTGGGACCTCACTCAGACGGGTTTAATGATAAAATCTAGATTCTGTAGAATGTAAACGTTTCTATATTTGTTCACACTGCTTTAGATGATTTCCAAGGGAAAATGCCAGTAATAACATATAATGTATTTATTCTAACCATATATATTCTCTGATGGACTCTTTCACGTAAATTCACATTTCATATTTTCTACTGATTTGATTTTAAGTTCTACTCTTATTTTAGTAGCTATCTTGGTACAAATCAGTAAGGAAATTCCCTCATGATTTCAAATTTTGACGCTACAACGAGTTAAGTTATTGACTGTGAAGTTGAGTTATCGTATGCCAAACATCAACATAGTAGTAAGCATTTATCTGATTCAAACAATTCTGCCCACGATTCTTGATTTTGTGTTTTCTTCTGATTTTATCCTAGCTTTTATGCTGTCCCAAAGTAAATTAGAGAACGTCCCTGAAAGTCATTATTCAAGATGCCATTGAATGTAAATAAAATACTTACTAAATGTTAGCAGTCCTTCAGACTGAAAAAAAGCTACAAATGATCCAGAATTGTTTTTAATAAAGGCATGTTCAGCTGACAAAACTATTGAATTTTTCAAGCTCAATGCATTCTATAAGTTAAAGGTACCTAAATTCAATACCTGACAACAATGTTGCGCGATGAAAGGATTGACATACATACACAGGAACCTTCTCCAATGTATATTCGATGCATGAATAGAAATCAGATTATTATAGTTGTTATGAGTGCGAATTCAGACGCCGCACTTTTGTATCAAATTACAAATATGCGGTTTTTTAGGGCATTCTTCAAGTTTTCACACATAATTCCGCTGTCTACAATGGTGTTTAACAATACGAGAAAGCAGATGCACAAACAAATGTTTCTCAGTCATTTATTTGATAATGCAAGTATGAATGTATGAAAGACTAAAAAGTTATACGAATGATAAACTGAGTCGTTAGCTAGATATTATCAAGTAGGAAGATGTCACTGCATTCAGTAGGAAAACTGTGTTATTCCATTATTCAAAGTATAATGGATATATATATATATATATATATATATATATATATATAATACTGCCAGGATTCTCATCGTTGCTCAGGCAAAAAATGACGATAAATGGCCCAGCATTGTCGGTAATGAAGGCATATTCAACATAATGAACTTCTCGGGTCATAAATGAAATGACATTCAACGACGTCTATAGGAGTTTGGTATCCAATGTATAACATAGGTTAGAGTTACAATGAAGATCATCCGCACAAACAAACTTCCTTAAATACGTGTTTGATAATGATATCTGTACTTTGCATTATTGAATTACCAGAGATCGTGCGTGTACCAGAAATGATTATCTAAAAAATGTTATATAAATACAGTTCTTTTATCAAAAATTATCTTCGAGAAGATTGGTCTTTAATTCAAATTATCTAAAAAAATACCAGCACATGATTTCGGGCATTTTGGCCCCAAATAATCATTGACACAAAAGAGCACTTTTTTTTTCTTTTTTTTTTACAAAAGGATAAAATTAATGATATAATTTTTCAAATAATGCCAAAAGGTATACCTATGGAAAGTTCCGAGGTTATAGCATGTAGAATGTAACCAGGAGCATTCTGATAAACACACACACACATACACACATGCACGCATATGCACACTTGTACTCGTACATAAATAGACACATCAACATAAACACCCGAAGAGAAATAAATCTTCAGCCCACATTGTTCGTTGGTCGAGCCATTCGTCGGGGTTGCTATTAAATTGAGTCACTAAGAATGAAAACCTGGTCAGGAAAGAAAATGAACGTGAGAAGAAAAATAAAATGTCTGTACAGTGAACTATGATAATGGATTGCGGAATGAAAACAGACGGAATTAAATGAAGAAGAGGGTGATGTAAATGGAGGAATAATATTGAATGTAAGATTGAAAATAGATAGATAGATGAGTTGAGAAGAAGGAGATGGAAGTAGTATAAGAGGAAGGGTGTAAGAGATAGGAGATTAAGGACAAAAAGGAAAAATCAAAAAGAGAAGAAAAAAATAAAAGAAGTGGGAAAAGATAACAAAAATAACGTGAAGAAAAATCCGAAAAATACATCAGGGGAAAAAAAGAAGAAGAAGAAGAAGAAGAAGAAGAAGAAGAAGAAGAAGAAGAAGAAGAAGAAGAAGAAGAAGAAGAAGAAGAAGAAGAAGAAGAAGAAGAAGAAGAAGAAGAAGAAGAAGAAGAAGAAGAAGAAGAAGAAGAAGAAGAAGAAGAAGAAGAAGAAGAAGAAGAAGAAGAAGAAGAAGAAGAAGAAGAAGAAGAAGAAGAAGAAGAAGAAGAAGAAGAAGAAGAAGAAGAAGAAGAAGAAGAAGAAGAAGAAGAAGGGAAACAAATCGGAAAGGAAGATCGAAGAAAGAAGAGTGAGATTAGAAAAAGAGAAGGAAATGGATAATAAGAGAAAAAAAACAATAAAAAAGAAAAGAATAAAAGAAACCATGAAAACCAATAAGCAGAGAAAAGGGTAAGAAGAAGGAAAGGAAAAATGGCGAACGAAAAAGAAAAAAAGAAGACAAAGTCATAGGAAAGAAGATCAAAAGAATGGAATAACGCAGAAAAGAAGGCAAAGGATAAGAGAAAAGAAAGTAAATAATGGAAACAGAACTGGCAAGTTGAAAAAGAGCTGGAAACGAGAAGTATGAAGAAAAGTGAAAAAAAACAAACAATATTGGCAAAAGAATGTAATTATTCATATTTACTATGCTCAGTCAGGAACATATTGTAACGAGACTAATCAGTTTACAATTCCTTTTAACTTAAGCTAAATTCGATACATCAACTGGACAATGGAAATTCACTAAGACACATTTGATAACAAACTAGCATACTAATTTTCTTCATCACAACCATCCATATCTGCTTTTTTTTCCTTCGTTAACTACGCATTGGAGTTGGTTAGATTGAGTTACTACGATGAACATGTGACCAATATGGCTGGAACCTTAAATAAAGGATTTAAAAAATCTTTCTCGGTAATGCTTCAGAAAAAAAGAGTTAATCAATGAACAAGTTGCTTCTGTCATATTCTTTATGTCAGGGTTTGCTAAAAACGTATGAAATAAAAGAAAACAAGTGACTATTGCCGGGCAAAAATCTAGGGATCTTTAGGATGAAATTACATCGCAAATTGAATCCCGTACGAGAAGGGGGTGACAGAAAAAAAACAAACAACAAGATTCTATGATGAAGGGTTGGGGCATGGGTACCTGGATACATGTAAATATTAGAACACATAGATAACATGAGCTAAACAGCAGTATTTGAACCAGTCTATCGTTGGTAGCAGGGATTAATTAGATCAACTTACTAGATTTCTACTTATAGCCAAACAGTTTATTTGACTTCTTCAATGGCTTGATCATGCACGTCTAAATCACAACTAATCACTCATTGGATCGATATAAGGTATTACAGTATTAAAAAATGAATGTACTAAATTTGTTAGATTCAGAGATTAGTACTGCCCCGTGTAAAGAAAAAAGAAAAAGATGATAATGGTGAATAGCGCTGAGTTTGGATTTTTTTGTTTTACTAGATTTTGGTAATCGTAAATTGAATTTTTTCGTTGGATGTATTTTGTTTACACTGTACCTGATCTAGATCATAGATAAGATTGAAAGCAGCATGAACCGCAGGAGACGCAATTTTTTTTATCCCATTCAATAATTTGCTTCCACAGCCACAATAAAATCTGATTTCAACATTTTTTTCTAGTTCGGCAGACTTTCTTAACACGTTACTCTGCAAGCATTTTATCTTGTGTCGATTCTGCGAATTGTTTACTCCTACGTTTCAACCCTTTCTCTTCAAACAAACAACATGGCAGTACAGGCATGAGTCAAATATACCTGTTGCCAACCGATATGGGCCCCCGCCCAAAAAAAACTTCATGGGTCTGAAGGTAATTCGAAAAGAATAACTCCTGAGCAAATCCTTCATCTGAATGTGAACCTATACTGGTGGACAAAGATAATGAAAACATAGGGTGTGTCAGATTTGTGAAATCAAATTCCTGGAGCAAAATGTCAAACGCTGTAAGGAATGTTTCTTAGCAAATTGACTAAAAAAAAAAAAAAAAAAAAAAACGAATTTTGAATATGATATTATAGCTGTTTCAGATCTTATATGGTTTCGTACTGAATGTGAGGAAAAGTTTGAGTAGAATATAAAAGTTGATATAGATATCGAAGCCAGGTCTCTTGAAATAATAGATATTTATGACTGCAGAATTTCCGAATTGGGAATCATATTTCTCATTGCAGTATCGATCAAGTCAGAGAGGAAGTCAAAGAAAAGTTGGAGAGCAAACCATATTCGAACGAGCAGCCTACTCGGAACATGGAGGAAAGAGAAAAAGATCCATCACAATTTCCATTAGGGGGATTTAGAATAGAGAAAGGCGATGGAGAAAAATTGTAGTACACATTTTTAAAGGATATTTCTCTAACGTAACTGACGAGCGTGTGGAGATCAACAGAGAAACAGGTTTGCCGATTTAAAAGTTTTTCCGTCTTTTGTTTACTTCCGAACTTATGAGTCCAATATTGACAAGATTTGAATCAGGGAAAAATGTTTCGACGTCCAGTGTTGACGATGAAGATGTCTTTTTTTTAAAAAATAATTTTTCAAATTTGCAAGTGACTTCAGTAATGATAAAATTGAAAAAAAATCTGATCTAATCTAGGAATCCTACGGATGACTTGCCGAGGCGATGATAAAGATATTCAAGGTAGACTGCAAGCCCAATGACATTGCTAAACTTAACCAGGTAGACAAATTTGACGAATATAACCCTTGGTGTTGATAACAAAGACGACAGAGCTGTAAAGATCTTGAATCGGAAATCTATGAAGCTTTGATAGGATTAGAACATGACCTGTGTGAGTGCAGAGTGACAAATGACTGAGACTGTGCAGGGGAATAAAAGCAGACTGTACAAGAAGGCAAAGCGTCGGGG
This sequence comes from Thysanoteuthis rhombus, assembly GCA_963457665.1. NCBI lineage: Eukaryota > Metazoa > Mollusca > Cephalopoda > Oegopsida > Thysanoteuthidae > Thysanoteuthis > Thysanoteuthis major. The sequence goes on along the minus strand of OY735234.1, from coordinate 26,802,215 downwards.
CTAATTAGATTCAAAGTCACAGTGGAAGAGGAAATCTGTCAAACTGCCAAAATAAGATAAAAAAAAGGAAAGCTCCAAAAATGAAAGTGAAAATAGGTTCAAAATCTTTGAAAATCTATATTGTTGTTTTACTTATGCAGATCAAATATGCGACAAACTCAGGAAACTTGATGTAAAGATGAAAGAATGACGTCATGCTCTTGAAGGGATCGCCAGAGTAAAACCTAAAAACAATGTACACTTGCCGAAAATCACAGAGTAAAATATGATCGAAGTAGCCTAGTATAACTTGTGTTCTGTGAAAAAAAATAATACAAGGAGAAGTATGACACTATATGAGAAGAATAAACAATGCATAATGAAGTTAAATGGATTCCAAATCTGATGAGAGTCTCGGTATAGATCCGCATATTCAGGGTGCCTTACTAGTGAGATAAGTGCACGGATCAGAGAGCGGGACAAATTTCATTTATGAATATCTAAACAGTCCATTATAGAAGCAAGCAGAATCGGTTTCTGGAAGCTGATGATAATTGGTGACATCAATCACCCTAACATTGACCGTACTCAGAATGCTAGCAGTGGGGTGGAGTAAAAAATTTGTGAACAGGTTGTAAGTAGATTATCTTTGAAAAGTTGTATCGATATTTACAAGACAGAATGAAAATAACAAGCTAAATTTACTTGACCTTCAAATGACAAGCGGGGAAAATGTGCAATCAAACTTGGAACATTCAAGCCCATTGGGATGAAATGGTACGTTCGTTGACATTTGATCATGGATAGTTCACCTAGGTCAAAATAAAGGTTATTTTGATGAAAAAAGAGTATGGAAACAACAAAGGAAGTCTAAAAGAATCAGTTTGGGATGAATATCCGAACGCTGATGGTATTTACACCAAGTAGGCGCATTTTGTGTTGATCATGAAAGTTTCGAAATTCGAAGAGAAAATTTCACCATACAAAGGAAGTATCAAGTGTACTAGAAGAGAATGGAAGACAAGCCTTGTCCAGCTGAAACCTGACAATTAGAAGGGTATCCAACAAAAAAAGCGTAAGTTCGTAGGAGAGGCTAAAAGGAATTATGAACACAACGAGACTAAAAAGGCTAAAGATAATCCTGGAGTTATTTGGAGATTCATTCCAAAACACAACTCGGAATAAGTGAGATCTGTACTGACCAAGAGGATACTAAATTAAAAAAAAAACATCGGAGAAATAGAAAAGGCTAATATACTCATTAGATTTTTCAACAGTTTTTTTTTCAAAGTGGAACCAGAAGGTGTAATACCAACATCACTCAAGCACCAATGTCATAATCTCAAGGAGTAACTATATGTTAGAGAGTAGGAGGTGAGAGAACTTCTCTACAATTGAAGCTGGTCAGATCTCTTTGATTACTTTGACTGGACGAACAATCTATGAAAGGACTTACTGAGTTACTGAGTGATCCACCTTGTTTAATTTTCAATCGGTCATTGGAGGAAAACCAGGAGATAGGAGGATTGGAGAAAAATCGATATAGGGAAATTCAGTAGCAGGGAATCATGAATAAAGAAGCTTGATATCCATTTGTTGCAAAACAATGAAGTCATTCGGCAATCATTTTGTTGAATGCTTTTTTGTCGGGTTTCAGTAGGACAATGCTTGTCTTGTTTTCACTCCAAGTACAGTGAACCATACTTATACAATTAAGCAATACGGCTTTATTAAATGTGGCTTAAGAGCTCTTCAATCTCCGTTCCGAAAAAAACATCAAATGGCTATTGAACAGGGACATACAGTTCCTTGCGTCCGTAGGGACTTTCTGAAGAGGTTCGATACGGTTCCCTGCCAACGGCCTATACCCAAACTACAGTCATATGTGATCAGAGAATATCATTACATGGACGAAAAGCTATACCCTTGTAGAGTTCAGCACGTGTGACCATAAATGATGAGTTAACCCAAAATGATCATGCTTCGTCCAATTCATTTTTATTATTATCATCATCCGTCTTTTAACGTCACAAGACAGCATAATATATCAGAAAAGAAACGCAAGTCAGACACATTATGGAATCCATTAGAAAACATAAATTGCAATGGGCTGGTCATGTTGCGAGAATGAAAGACAACCAATGGACATCTCGACTCACAACATAAATCCCCAGAGATCACATGCGGAACTTAGGCTGACAGAATCTAAGATGGAGAGATGAACTAGACAAATTTAAAAATACTGGCTCTGTGACATCCACGGTTGGGAAGTGTGGTGCATCCAGGGGAAGGTTTACGTCTAATGACAGACCTTAAAAGAATGATTATGATGATGAAAAAAAACCCTTCCATTTTCGCCATTTTAAAACGTTCATTCAAGTATATGGATGCAAGGATACTCCTAACAATCTTTGGTGAGAATTCACTTCAATTCGTTTTTTAACTTGTAAGATGAAACGTGTAAATCAACTGGAATCTGCCACTGAGCAACTACCAAATACAAAGAATTTAACAGACCTTGAAAGACTAAGAGTATCAAAGCTATCAACACTGAGCTGTCTTCGTACCGGAGATGATATAAAAGAGATGTTTGAGATAGTATCTGGGTTATCACACGGATCAGTGTTGAAGTTTCCGTACGTGGTTAGACTCGACGGATCGCTCAAGTTCTAGGACATATGATATAAAAACCTCTCCAGTACTTGTTCGGGTTGCAATAAGACGAAACACGTTTTTTGTTTGATCAGCGAACATGTAGAACCCTGATTCTGGTGTTACAGCAATAAAGATGGACACACGAGAAAAAGTTCCTGGATAAATTTGAAGGGAATCAGGCGTTTTTTTTTAATTTCGATTTTGAAGTGGGAATTAGAATAACTACCAGAAGTCACAAACATAAGGAGGAGCACGGACACTTGAAGTGCAGAAAAGAGTATCCATCAGGTCCCTGAAAGGAAATTATCCCTAATTATCTCTATCATTATGCATTGAATTGAAGAGAGAAGAGGAGAACCAGAGAAGAGATAAGAAAGGAAAAATGAAGGCTGAAGAAGTTAGAAAAGGAAAAAAAAGTATTTTTTGCAGTATTGGCCTTTCCTACGGGCGACCCACAAAGACCTATCAGCTCCATTGATATGTTCACCAACGAAAACGTATACAAGACTGACCTTCTTTGGAAAACCTTGAGATATTTTGATATTCAAAGATCAATTTTTTGTCAGGATTTATCCTCAAACTGAAATAACGAATTGAATTTGGATTCGAAGAGGAGAAAATGCAACCGAATCTTTCCTTTTTTTCCAGGCCTCCGTACTTTCAGATCAGTGGTATTAACTTTCAAACGTGACAAATGAGAGACTCGCAACGATCATTATACCAGATTTTTTCGAACATCACTTATGTGAGATGAACTTGCTAAATATCGATAAATCAATTGTAATAACACTTGTTTCTAGTTTGGAGAAGATGGAAAATAATTGTTGAAGAAACAAACTTTGAAAAGGAAAACAGTGACATAATATTCACTAATACACACACACACACACACACACACACACACACACACACATATATATATATATATATATATATATATATATATATATATATATATATAACAAATGGTTATGGCAGATTCTGTTTAAAACTACATCTAGATAAACTTTCACAGAATAGCGTCTTTCCATATTCATAGGAAAGAAAAAAAATCTTGTTTATTGGCATACTCTCAAATGCTGATACCGATAAATAATAAATCAGTCGAAAGATCAGCCATAAATTGTAACTGTAGAAATTGCCTAAATGCCTGTAAGAACAGTGTTGAAATCGGGGAGAGAGAGAGAGAGAGATAGAGAGAGAGAGAGAGAGAGAGAGAGAAATGGTAGTTCGAGAAGGATTGATAGAATAAGCGTCAGTACAGAGCCAGGCCGTCAAATATAAACAATTTTCTTCTATTTGCCTTTTGTTGTGTGTTCAAGACTGCACCTCGATATTTCCGTGCGTTTCATGAATTTTTGTGTCAATATTTCTATGTACAGGAGTCCATGCACAAAAATGAAACGATAGAATCCACCTCAGCCTCGAAAATGCAATAAAATTCTTTTATGGAACATGAATTTTCCATTATTGGCAACAAGTTATATTATTGATATCATCGCTCAATTCTTCATAAAAGAAGATACTATGATATATACAAGTTGCTAGTAACATCACAATGAACAAAAAGTGAAGAAGACTTTTTCGAATAGTTATCTGACATTATGAGTGAAAATGGATTATCAACATCATACATGACGGAAAATATTAAACATCGAATAAGATTGCAGGAAATGTTGAATTGATCCAAAAGCTCAAATTAAAATGCCTAACAAAAAATCCCAGAGCATTAAAAAAAAATGACTGATTTTTACCTTAATTTTAATCGGGGAACGTCAACCAAAACTGCCAACAACATTCCTTGCAGTCAGAAAACTTGATAATGTTAAAATGTATATTCTGGCACATCCCATGACTAATAAGTCCAACTTCTACGTTTTGATAAAATACAAGTATGATTGCATTCTACGAAGTGACTTAATTAGTTGAAATTTATTCTAGATTTTGAATCATTGTGTCTGGTTTGTTGTATCGTTACATTAAAAATCAATGGTCATTCATTTTGGGGGCGTCTTCATCTCCTTTTATTCTAGAGAGGAAAAAAACTAAATACAAAAAAAAAAAATTGGCAAGTTGAAGGGAAAAAAGAGTATGCAGTATTTCTTCATAACTGATGTATAAACTTTACACACACGCATATATATATATATATATATATATATATATATATATATATATATATATATATATATATATATGTGTGTGTGTGTAATTCTTCATTCCCCAATGATATATATTGCATTAAGATCAATACTTTTCGTTTTATTTATTTAGTAATGATTGTTTTTGTTTTGGACGTTAAAACGGGGTTTAGATAGGAAAATTGATTTGAAACATAGTTTGATCACAGAAACAAATGTGGACAAACGCTTTTGAAACGTATATATAACATGGCAGTTTTGGGATCCAATCTGTTTTATCGTTGTTTAGTATGGCATCAACTTCTATAGAATAGTAAGCAATATTTTTGGCCAACAGTTGTGAATCTTGTATTTTCTGACACTTCAACTCGTTTGAGCTTAATGGAGATAGATTAGTGAGGAATATAAATATGCAGTTTGTCCCTTAACTGTGGAAGTTTCATTCTATAACATATAATTGGAAGGTCCTTTCATAACTCGGTGAAAAGTCATTAATAATCCGGGATTGTCCGACATTGTTAGAATATGGTCTGTCGGCTACTAGAAATCTCAAATGGAAATACATAGGTCATGTTGTAGGAACATCAGCAGCCTGGGCTCACTGAGGGCACGTACGTTACAGTGTCAGGGAAATAAATGAGATATTTCAGATATTCAAAATGTGATATTTTAAACAAGTTCTGTGGCACCATGGAGCCTGGGAACGAACAAGTTCATGAATCGTGGGGGAGGCCTTCCTCAAATATCGGACTTTGAAAAATCGTTATTTTGATGATATCGATGTCGATAATATTGAATCGTTAAAAATGGAAGCCATGTAATTGGTTGATGGAAAAGGAAGATTCGAGAGGTAAAGGAAATTGCATTACGATTGAAATATTTCGATGTATGGCTGATGAAAATGAAAATAGGGAGGTAGATAAAAAGGAATGTGGGGAAATCAGAAGAGGTAAAGGGAAGAGGGAAAAATAAAAGGAAGTAGTAGAAAGATATGAAATGGAGAAGAAAAAAATAGAAGTGAGGTGTCAATGATTGAAAAAATAAGGAAATAAGGAGACAAAAGAAAAAAGAAGTGAGACGAAAGGAGAAGAAAGGAAAGAAGAAGGATAAAAAGGAGAGAAAGAAGATGAAGACAAACAAGAAAAAGTAAAAGATGAAATGAGATAAGAAAAATCCAAAAATTGGCCACAAACAATCAAGAGAATAAGAAAAGGATAAAAAAGCTGCAGGAGAAACTTGTTTGAAGACCAGAATTTGTATGAAGAAAGAAAACAGAAAAAAAGAAAGATTCGCTATCGCAACTATTAATTTAATATCCATGTGAAAAATCTCACGAGAGAATGTAGATCAGAATGAAACATTAAATTTGCAGGATCACTGGAGTTTCTGATGGAAAACATCTAAAATAGAGTAAAAAAACACCCAGACGCATCTGAATTCTGGATAATCCCTAAGTTATTTCAATTGGATATCATCTATGTAAAATACGAAAAAAACATTTATAAACATTTAGATTTTAGATAATTTAGATTTTATTGATAATACCGTCAAAATAAGGTCCCCTAAAGTTCTTTTTCTCTAAAAATCAGATAAAATCTTCGAAAAAGAGTCTAGTGGACTTCTTACACCACTTTCAAAGTTTTTTCGACAAAATTGTATGTTCTTGAGTGCTCAGACACAAACAACCACACGTATAAAAGGGATAGAATTCTCCACCACTTTTGATGATTACGGTTGTTAAATAGAATAGAGAGGCTAGAGAAATACGAGGAAAAATCACTACAAGAAAAAAAAATGAAGGAAGGTAGGAGTAAGAGAAATAAAGAGAGGAAAAATAGAAAAACGAAAAGAAGGCAAGGAGGAAAATAGATGATAGAAAAATCTGTACATCTGATCTCAAGACTATGCAAGTTCCTATATCCCTGAATTTTTGAGATGAGGTGTTATAATTATTTCTATTGATATTTGGACCAAGATGAGGATGGTCCGAATATTAATAGAAATATGCAAGTTCCGTTGTAACATAGTTTTGTAATTTTGTTTTCTCTAATCTTACATTTAACTCTTACGAGCTGATTATATATAACCTATAATAGAACTTAAATATAACTTATAAGACTTTTCTGCATTTGATCTCAAGGTTCAAGAAAGTCGCGTTGTATAACGCATACCGTGAAATGCTTGATATATGATTTATCTTTTTTACTGAACACATTGAAAGGTTATCCATAACTTTCAGGAATTCCAGATTTCGTGCTATGTTGCCCAGTGCTTCTCTGACATTTTGCATCGTAGCCTGCCCATCGCCATTTGAAATTTCATTGAATCTCTTCGGAAGTCAAGAGGCTATGGGCAGGCTGTTGAACGGATGTCAAATGATAACTTGGCATGTCAACTTACAAGAGTGTGGCCGACCAGAAATGAGATTGCGTTATGATTTTGAGAAGTTCAAGAGTCATTGGCACCATGGCATCTCGGTGCGAGACTTTAAACGGATGATGATGATGATGATGATGATGATGATGATGCTTAGAAGAAAAAAAAGTGAGGAAGGAAAATATTTAGTACTCTAAAGGGAATTATGAATCACCGATACACATATGCTAGTATTTACCTTGTTAATTAAGCATCAGCAGTTGTAAAATTGAGTCACTGATAAAAATATACTACCTGTATGGTTCGAGGAATGAATGTATCATTAAATGAAAACCAGTCTGGTTAGTCCCTCGATGGGGTGATCCAATGAATACTCATTTAGCGGGGAAATTTAAAGAAATATCAAACAAGCAAAAGAAAAACATTTTCCTGCTCGGTGTTGAACGGTGAGAACAAGGTAGAATTCGAATAGGTAAGTGCATATATAAACATACGAATAATCTGATTGAAGAGGTCAGTTGTTGGAAGTGGCAATTAATAACGAGAGAAAATAATCAACAGAAAAAGGGGATGATATATTGATATGAAGAACTTCCAAAAACGAAGATAGGAATAAAGAGAAAAAGAGAAAAGGGAGGAGAAAACAAGGACAATCGGTCAGGTTAGTCACTCAATGGATACTGTCTCTTGACCAACGTATTTTGACCGGATACTTTGTAGGATGTGATCAATTTGAACATTGGAACAGGGGGAATTGATCAATGAATAAGTTACTTCTTTCACCTGTAGAATAAACGAGCTGGCCCACACTTACATTTTAAACGTGACCCACCCACTGAAAACCTATTCATGGTGGAATCCTTCACTCTAGATTAGTGCAGCCTTTACTTTCGATACAATCGTAGCCAGCCTGCCAATCAGTCAGCTGGACCAGCTAAAAAACTGAGAGGAACCTATGTTGACAGTTTTAGTGACAGTCTTTGAGACAGTTTTGCTTGACTGTTTCTAATAATATGAAAGAATGCGAGAATAAATGAAATAGGGATGAAGAAAACACAGATGGACAAAAATAAGTTAAAACCAGGTTGAAAAGAAGAAAGAAATGTACATTAAAAGCTGATAAGCGTATTCTACATTGAAATAATGATTTCTGCCTGTCACACCCCGGAAAGATGTTCTCGTTGTAAAGTATAATGATTGGAGAGAAGTTCTGAGGATTCAATTGCAACATAAAGACCACAAACAGGACAGCAAGATGAAAGCTGAGCATTAGTACGTACAGAGAAGGGAACTAAAGGGTAGTTGCTGAAGGAGGATTACTGAACTTGGTTCTCAAGCAAAGATACGAAACAAGAAAGCAAAGTGAGTTTGAATTAATCTTGCTTTCGAGTGACTGTAAGCGAGAGATATTCATTCCACGGATAGTTGTTCCAAAAACAAAAGGAATGTTTAAAAAATGACAAAGATATTCATGTAATTGACGCCACCAGAAATCACGATATGTTTGGTATCCAATATGAATTCTTTTATCAACTCAGTCCAAGTGCAAATCAAAAACAACTTATGACACGAAGTACTGTCACACAATATTTTGTTACTTTAGACTACTTTCTACCATCAAAGTTATTTTCAGCTGTTTTCATTGTAAGTTTAACATGGGTTATTACTATACAGCTTTAAGCAGACCATACAATCGGAAAAAAGAAGTGAGCACCCGGTGTTCTCAACTCATCCGTCTTGCATAATTTATTACCGATCGTGCTGTCTGCTTGTAGCTGTAGGAATGACCTTCCTAACATAGGTAAAGTATTTATAAATCACATTGTTCAAAACTGCTGATTGGGAAGTAACGTTTGATTTCAAACGTGATGAATTAAATATTTTTTTTATAGAGAAGTTTTCAGGATGAACATGGTCGATTCATGAGTAGAAATTAATGTAGACGTTTTTGTATTCGTTGGATACTTTTGAGCATATTGTTCATGGATATTTATCTCCTTCAAATACGTCCCCCTGGTTAGTACATTTGCCTCAAACTTACAATACCCTCGGTATGACGGAAGATATTGGCAATCAGTTTATTAGAACACTTACTTCCCTGTGCACTCATTAGGTAATTGAAAAAACTCTTCTCTTTATTTTAGGTGTGGGCTCTTCCTACTGCGTTTGTTGAGTACCTATTAACTGAGCTTTTACTCCATCTGGTATTTTTCTTCCTCATTCCAGCTGATCGCAATTTTGGTCACTTCATTTTATCAAACAATTTATTTTGAGCTGCTCTCAATCAAATATAGATCTTTTTCTATCTCATCGAGTTATTTCTAGTATGTTAGTAATTTGCTTGAATAAATTAGGAAAATATTTTGGTGGGGAAGGAAACCTACATAGTTAAGCCCAGTAGCTTTGAATGATTGATGATGTGTCGTATGAAATAAAATCCGGGTAAAATACATTATTTTGGTGTTTGATCAACATTACTCAGGAGATATCTTGATATAACTGTTTTTTCTAAATCCCCATGACGGGTTCATTGTAAATAATTGAAGATATCAACAGGGTAACTATATAAGACCATCTAAGTATGTGCAAAACATTGAAAAAAGAAACCGAAGAAAATTACATAAATTACATTCATGGATGTTTTGAAATAAATGACTGAAGTGACAACTAAATAAAAAAAAATATTTAGTGTTTGAAGCAGTAAAACTACCGACACTCTCTCTATCAAACCTTCTCTCTCTTTCTCTCTTTATATATATATATATATATATATATATATATATATATATATAGAGAGAGAGAGAGAGAGAGAGAGCGAGAGAGAGAGAGAGGGAGAGAGATAAAGAGAGAGAGAGAGAGAGAGAGAGATGTACAGGTTTAACACCAAAAAATAAAATAATTTTTCAAAAATCTTTTTGTGTCGACATTTTTGTCACTATTTCTATCATCCATATCACTTTGATCTGCTTTAGATCAAAGTTGAGTCTTTTCTTTCCCTCGATAATTTAGCTAGTATTCAGGTAATTGGTTTCAATAAGTCAAGAGAAAAAAATCAGCCAATGTTCAATTCAACTCATAACTATGTACATCAAATACTTATAACCAAGTTTGCTGTTCAATGCTAACAAGAAAGCAGCTCATTGTTTCCCTCAGTTGGAGAAAAATTCATGAACTATTACATAAGAGAAATATATGAATTTCATTCGTGCATATATCGGCCCTAAGGAGCCTGAGGCTAGTTTTACATAATCTATTCTTGATGATTCAAGTATCTCGAATTTCTTTAAGTCACAACTCAGCTTGGGCTGCTTGAATGTGTGATCCAACATTAGGCTTTGAGCGTTCCTAAGCCAAATAAGTCATTGTAATGTCATATCATATTTTATCTAAATCCCCGTGAATTTTAATTGTTGATCTTTTTTACATGGATCGTTCCGTTATTAATTTTGCTTTATAATAGGAATAGTCCAAAATCAAAGACCGGACAACTATACAATTAAACATACTAATTTGTACATATATATATATATATATATATATCAGGTTTGAAATGTAATTAAAGAAATATCAGTTATGTGATGGATTTATTTCATAGAGTGCTCGATACACTCAACTTTATACCCCGAGGGTTAAGTTCGTTCAGGGTATAGCTGGAAATATAGTAGAAAGTCGAGTTTGTACACAAAAACGCTGTATCGGCTCCCTTTGAGCCTCTTGAAGAGTTCATGTAGTGAATCCACCTTCTACTATATAAATATATATATATATATATATATATATATATATATAGAGAGAGAGAGAGAGAGAGAGAGTGACAGAGAGACAGAGAGACAGACAGAGAGACAGAGACAGACAGAGACAGACAGACAGACAGATAGAGAGACAGCGACAGACAGAGAGAGACAAACGGATGGATAGAGAGAGAGAGAGGGGGAGAGATGAGTGTGTGTTACAATATAGATGTGTGACTGTATTGTGCTATTGGCTTGCTAATCAATACTCAAAGTAAGTCATCAAAAATCACTTCATCATCCATTGTGCCTGTGAATCAACTAAGCTAACAGCCGTTCGGTAATTTTATCAATAACAAACATGGTTCGTTGTAATTTGTGTCTCATCAATTTTTAATTTTGCCAGATAGTTACGATTCTGTCATCGTCATCAAAACTCAAAAAATGCCACCGCTCTATCCTTGAACCAAGATGGCAATGTATGGTTCTGCCATCGAGAAGTAAATCTCACTGATTATAAACAGCACCCATAAAATACAATAGTTAGCGTTCTACGGCAGGTTTGCTGTTTTCTATTGTTAACAAAAGAGCAGTGGATTAGATCAATAATTGTTTTACTTAAAAACAAATCGATCAAAACGATTGCTAAGAAACACACATGTTTTCAGTCGGTGCATTGTAAAAGGTGTGAGTGAAGAGAAACTATCGGCAAGGAATTTAACAGCTCAGAGATTATACCAGCAGAAGTTGTTCATTTTCAGCAAAGTAAGAAGAAACTTGGTAAAAACAGTCAGAAAAACACGTTGGCCTGAAAGAAATCTGACATATAAAAAAGCAGGAGATCCAAAAAAGGTGCCAAAAATGATACACATTACAAGTTTGTTGGTCTTCCAAGAGGGACCATCACGAGGCCACCGTGTTTTTGCAGCATAACATTTCGATTAATCAATGATAATATTTCTTTCTTATATTATTCTATGTACATCTTTCTAGTAAATATTAGTTATGATATTCATTCTCAAGAATCAGGTGTAGTCCACTGACTACGTTACAGTGACCATAAAATCTTTACGTTGCGCCTTGGACATACCTCAGATTTGCACCATGTTTGGGAATTTTCCAGATCATCCTTTGTTATTGTTCAAGACCCACTATCCATGATGTTGGCCTGCTAGTTATATCAGCCCCACCAACCCCAAAATTATCAGAATTAATCTAAGAAGATAAATTCTGGTAAATAGTGCGTTCACTGCTTGAACGCTAAAATAAAGTTAGTACACAGTCAGTTTGATTGTTAACTAACGTAGAAAAAAAAAAAGAAACGAATATGTAAACGACAATAATAAGTTTTAATTTATGAATGAATCAAAATAAAGAAAGGCAGGAGTTTTCGGTCGACATACATATGTTTGGAGAGATCTACCCGCGATAAGGAAGAGGAGAAAGGAAGAATGAAGGGAAATGAATGTCACTAACTAACTGTGAGATAGAGTCTTTAGATTGTCTGTCAGTTTGGGCCATCTTGTCGTTGTACAAGACCCACTTCCCATGAAGGATACCCTTCGATCGAAAATTCAACGTCATTGATTTGTTACCAATATTTCTTTCAGCCATATTTCTGTCACTTTTAATTGCAACAACTCGGACAGCCAATCCACAGATATCAGTGTGACAGTCACGATGAAAAGTAATTAGAATCAAAACAAAATGAAAATCTTGTCAAAAAATACCAATGATTGATAATGAAACATCAAAAAACCGAAAAAAACAAAAACAGATGAAGATGAATGATTTTGTTTTGCAACTGCAGCAAATTTTGAAGCCATACTTTTCCTGATTTCTAATGAGTCCAAGTGATACCCATGGATTAATTTTCTTTGCCTTATTAATTGGAAACCATCAACCAAAACTGTCATCAAAATAGTCAACATAGTTTTTTTCTCAATTTCCAAGCTGTCTATCTAGCTACGTATGTCTCAAGCGTACAGACAACTTAATGGCGTTGGAGTTTTTAGTGGGGTTCAATTCACTATGTAGCTCCATGCTAAATTGATCCCTTAGTTTGTGCCTGCTTGTTTTGTTCTTTCTAATTGAGACTTTTTACTAATCACCCTCAAACTGAGAACTTTGCAACATGTACAGGAGAAAATCGTTTTCAACATTACGTGGATGGATAATAAGATAGCACTGTATATTAGAGAAAAAATAGGGATATTATAGAATCCATTAGGAAAACTTGAATGGCAATGGGCTGGTCATGTTGCAAAAATATCAGACAACTGATGGAAGTCACGACGCACAACATGGATCCTCAGAAATAATATGCAAAATTGTGACCGGCAAAACATTAAAAGTTGTGAAGCAATACACAAATATAGAAAGTATTGGTTCAGCCCACCCATTTTAGAGAGATCTAGTGAACCATTTGGGAACGTCCTTGTCCAACGACGGACGCCAAAAGGCTGATGATGAATGAGGGTTGATTATCACTTGGTTCCGAACCACTGTGCCCCTATATCCAATCAATGGTTCCCAACTTTTCTCAACCAATACTCTACTCTCAAATCTCTCAGCGTCGTCTATGCTATCGGAGATTCGTAACGAAATGTCATGAAGAAATGATCTAATATCCGTGAATGTAAGATTGCAGTGCAGTACTACTTATTCGCAAGTGGTCTCTATGGAAACAGAAATATCCCATCATTTTATTACTCTCATTTTGTATCCAGTTCAACTGTTATAATGTATTCCAATAGTGCTAATTCCATTGCATCAAATAAGTCGGTCAAGAACATAACAATCATAGCAAAAGCTCAATGCGTGCATGCAAATTCATACGTATATACTTTCAAATTGAATATTCCCTCACGTCCCCAATGGGGAATTCCTCCTGGCTTGAAAACCTCTGCACTAGACGAAGGTAGCTAATTTAATAACCACACCCACTGACGTGGAATTAATAATGCAGGCGAAGAAATTTGCTTAATTTTATTTGACATATATATCAGATATGCGTCATAATTTTCTTTGTCATTTTCTTGATGTGAATTATTTATCGAATCATTTCATTAATATTCTAGTGAAAAAGCCATATGAAGAATAACCAATCATTTGCTAGAAGAGCTTTCAGAACAAAAATGTCACACTTTTTGATTGTCAATAAGCATACTGAATGAGCTAAGTGGGTGGAGATATCAGCAGCCGTTACTTTTTTACATGCTGCCTATTTCATTATGTATTGTACGCCATAAGAAAGTTGAGCAAAATCTGTCCCGTAAGTATCAAGACATTTTGAATACCTACAGAATATGATGAATGACCTTGATGTAATCATGCATTTAATTATGCATAGGTATTAACATGCATTCTCCTGTGGTTTTACTTATTCGACAGTGAAACTCCATTGGGTGAAGATGCATACTGAGTGATCGTCGCGCTCACAATGATCGACCTAAAGTCATGGCCAAACATTGCACCACCCCTCATATAGTCCAGGCTTTGCTTCTTACAAATTTGGCTTTTATCAAAGCTAAAATCGACGTTGAAATAAGATTTTGGAACATGGAGAAGATTAAGGAGAACGTCACAAGACAGGCGGTTGCAGTCCTAAAGAGGGATTTTGTAGTCTGTTTTGAAATATAATATAAGGGTGAAAGGCCCTCAGAGAGGTATGTCGGTGTAAACTAAGGCACTCTTGCTGTAAGGAGATAATCTTTCATTAATAATAAATGGTTGGATATTTTCCCGGCGAACATAGTATGGATACTAGGTATGAATTTATCTATAACTGTAGACGCAGTAGCTTCCTAAGGTATTCCTGTCCCAGTAATGAGTTTCGTGGAATCTTTTTCCTTCTGGCGTTGACTTTCCAGAATTATTCTTCCTCCTTGGAATGTTTCTCAAACAACTGCTCTTCTTTACGAAGCATTTCGTAATCGTTGGAGAGTGATGGCAACAGTTCGTTTCGTTTGCCAAGTTTCTACGATACACACTGCAGCGTGAGTTGATAGTCATAAGAAAAGACATTTATACCTAGTATTCTACAAAAGACCATCTACATACTTAGGATCAACTAATCGAAATCTTTTATAGCAAAACCTTTTGCATGGTGCTCAGATTATGAAATAATATCTTGGGACAAGATGGTAAATTGAGTTTCATTTCCACTGAAGACGGCACCGAAATTATTTAATCACAGGAAGAAACACATGAGATAAAAAAAAATAAAGGTTAGGAGTGAAACAGAATTAAAACAGGAATAAAATATCACTCAAACTATTTACAAAGTCTTCAAGGAAAAATTCCAGGGAATATAAAGGAACATATTTAAACCACTTGTTAATCAACGATGAAGACAGAAGCATATAAAAAAATGCAAAACTGAACTAAAAGAAGGAAAGTAAAAAGATTGGTTTAAAAATGGAGAGAGCAAAGACAAAAGTAATATTGAACAATAAGTCCTCCAAAAGACTAAGAGAGTAGAGCCTGAGATTTCAATGCATCCTCCCAATAGTTACTTATGGAGCTGAAACATGGAACTTAACCAAGAAACAGACCCGTAAGCTGAGAACCATGCAACGTGCACATGAAAGAATAATGCTGGGCCTCACGTGGAGAGACCACAAAACAGCACAACACATCCGGGAAAAGACAAGAGTTAGAGACATCATAGAATCCATAAAAAATCTCAAATGGCGGTGGGCTGGCCATGTTTCAAGAATGGCTGACAATCGATGGACATCACGACTCACAACATGGATTCCCCAAGACCATATGCGCAACCTAGGCCGGCAAAAGATTAGATGGAGAGATGAACTAGACAAGTTCAGGAAGTACTGGCTCCGTGACACCCATGATAGAGAAGTGTGGCAAATCCTGGGGAAGGTCTATGTCCAACGACGGACGCTGAAAGACTGATGATGATGATGATGATGATATATGCGTACATAGTTGGGAATCATAAATAGAGACTTGCGGAGGAGCACTTTGCTTATATGTTTTAAAGTATGAAGTATACTATGAATGCATTTTACGACCTATGAAGAAAAATGTTGAACATTTCGAGATCTTTGATGGCTAAAGTTGTTTAATTTTCGATAAGTTCCCTTAGCCAGATTAAAATTAGACTAACTGCTAGAAAAAGTAGCCATCACATTCCCACCGCGAGTACCTACCAACATTCTCATTAAATTCACTTCTAACCTCCCACTTTTCTTTCGGCGTCATCTTGGTATCAACAAATTAACAAAATAAGATCGATATAACACTGTTTAAAATTGGCCTTTTATCAACATTACCACTAACCGTCAAATAAAACTATGAAAACAGGTTTCTTTAGTTGTTGGTCCCGCTGACTGACTATATATATATATATATATATATATATATATATATATACACACACACACATATATATATATATATATATATTTATATATAATATATATATATATATATATATATATATATATATATATATATATATATATATATATATATATATATATGTATTTGGAGTAATTTGCCAATGTATTCACATGTTTGCTGCCAGGTAGCAAGCAGATATCTAGCTAATATTTGATCGTATAGTCTTGTTAAGATCTCGAAAGCAGAGACGTGTGTGGTACATTCCTCTTCATAGTCATTGACCTTTAAGGAGAGGGAGCTTATTAAAGATTTGTAATCGTCAGGAGCATTGTGGTTGGCCTCAGTAATTTTTGCATGAACGGTAAATATTCAACAGGTTGAAGAGACAAATTGCAACGATATATTTTTTCAAGCATCTTGTTAAAAGCAATAAAAAGTAAAGACTGAGTAACATAAATGAAGGTTTTATTTCTCTAACGGTAAATTTGGTAGAACAGGTAGTATTTTTAGAAAATGCTTTGGAGCAGTATTTTGGGGGTTTATGCTGAATATAATAGTACTTTTTTTTCTATTAATAATTGATTATTCGCCTCTCATTTCCCCATTAAGAAATGAATTACTGTCGAAATCAAGTCAAGATGAATTGAAGAATTTCTAAAAATTTGCTCTCGGTGACTTTTTCACCTCTTACAAAAGAAGAAAACGAAAGTGAAAGCTCAAACCTTTATGAGTCTGCCTAGCATACAGCCATCATTTTTCGAATTACGGAAAGCACGCAAGTTTTCGCTCGAATGTGATAAAAGATTATTTTTTTCACGTCATTTTGGTTTATGAGAAATGTCTCCTTAAATGTATCCGTGCATCTCTATCAAACGCTTTTCAGTCAGTCTGCTAGCACCATTTACATTTATCAAGTGAAAGGGATGGGAGGAGAATGCGTGGCATTATTAAGAGGACATATACTCCTTCAATAGATGACGTATTAGGCATTTCCCTTTTTACAGTGTTGCTTGGTATCGTTTTTAATTGATTGCTAAAACTGATTCAAAATGACTATAATCTGTTATTTCAAGCTTATTTTAGGGCTGAAAATGTTAAATATCACCGTTTAAGGCCACTTATCAAAAACTGATCATACATTAAGACTCCAAAACAATTTCTTCATACAAACGTACATGTATTTTGATTTAAATTTTACTGATGTTTTTTTCATTAAGCAGATTTGGGGGTGGAAATTCCTCACTCCCTTCTCTACCTTTGTTAGGCTACTATTTCGGCAACTATTGATGTTGCTGCTCTTTCTTTTAGAATCCCTTTGGAATCTGAAATCACAGATATTGACTCAAGAGTGCTCTGGTTTTCATATCTTAACTGTGTAGGATTATTTATCTCAACATTTCCTTCATACAACTTTCAATATAATATGTCTTCTTTAATTAGGCATATTTAGTTCTCGTTTTGAGACTAAGTATTTCTTTCTCCAATAAACTAACTTGCGAGGATTGCTGCTGTGGTCTATTCTAAAGGGATCTACCATGATTGATATCATTAAAAAAAATCATCAGATTTTAACTGATGATGACCACTGGCAGAACGAGGTTTCAACATGCCTGGTAAGCCGGAAGCTGGTCTTACTGACAATTGTCTATGCATACCTGAACCTGCAACATCCTTGATGAAAGTGTAAATAAAGAACGTTGTTGCATACATACACAATTAACAACTCTATTATTGAAAATCGAATGGGATTAAAACGTTTGTCACGCACGGAACTCTAAATTGTGATTCAGAGTCTATTTCTGGTGGTGTTGATTGGAATCATATCATCCTCAAAGGATGGTATGGTTAGCATGCTTGTCTCACATGCAGGAGTAACCACGTTCAAATCCCCAATAGTGCAGAACGTGTAGAAAAATCATCATTAAAACTTTACCTTTTCATTCAGAAGCTAACTGAGTTCATCCTAAGCTGTGTGATTAGGTTTGAGCAAATTTGGAATAGAGTTGTGTCCTCCCCTAATTGATAGGATTATAAAAAATTGAAATATGATCCTTAAGGTCTCCTCAAAAAGCTTGAGCAGTATTTTTTTTTCATGTGTCTTTAGGACACCTATGAAATATTTACCTGTCAGCGTATGAGACGCCCTTTCTCAGTGTACCCTTGGAGTAATGTTTAACATATTCAATAACTAATGCTGATCACTCGCAGTGAACAGAACTAAGATTCCATGAGCCTGGTGATCCGGGAGTGGGTCTTACGACTATCCATATGAACCCAACACTGCAACACCCTCGAGAAAGGAAAAATGGAGAACTATGATACATATATACATATATTTTTCACAGCTTTGTTATCAAAAAGGATTCTTGGGATCCGGAGAGTGACTACTATTAGTCTCTAATTCTAATTCTCAGCTTCCTCCCCTTTTCCTCTTTCTCCCTTTTGTCCCAACTCTTTCTTGCCTCCTGCTTTTCTCTTTGTCATATCCCTAGTCCTTTAGTTTTACTCTCTCATTATTCTCTAATTCTTCTCCTTCTTTTTCTCTAATGTACCTAATTTCTTTCCCCACTTCTCTTTCCCCGATTCTTTTCCCCTGGTTCTTGTTGCCTTTCCTTCCATTACCTCTGGTGTAAACCCCCCAACCACCTACCGTGTTTATGAGTCCGTCTTTCTGCCTCTGTTTATCTGTCTTTCTTTTTTTTTCTCTCTTTGTTTTACCTTTGGGATACCTTCCTCCTCAACTTTTTTGTTGTTTTCCATCTCTCTCATCAAGATAATTGATCCACGATACTCCAAGATGACAAGCAGAAAGAGATTTGATAGCATAAGTAATTCACTTATAATTGCGTAGGATTTATGATAGATGACTCAGAAGGTCATGCATATCACTTGATACAACTCTCATACAGAATGTGTATTTGTTGGTATATATATATATATATATATATATATATATATATATATATATATATGATTAAATGATTGAGTCATCCACAGACAGATGTATCGTTGTATTTCGACTGTCCATTGTGGCTATAGACTATCCATTATCCCATCCAGTGCGACGAGGTTAGATTGAAACCCTCGCTTCAGACCCAGCATTTTTCTCTGCTGTACGCAGAACTGGAGGGTCAGTAGGGTTGAATTTGAGCGATATATTAATTTACGCACAGTTCCCCATCCACCAGGGTGCTCGACAAAACGCTAATCAGTAATTTAATATCTAATAAGTGGTAGGTTTATTTTAAAATGTGCTCTAGAAATAGAGCTTTAGATATAGTTGAATACTCTATCCTCTGCACAAACACGTTCATGTGTCTATCCTTCCAGGGTTTTTTCAGACGAATGATTTGATATACCAGGATCCCGATTCGGAATATTATAAGGGATGTTTCTCTTGCTTTAGATTGTGAACTTTTGTTTTACTCTATTTATGTCTTCTCTTTTTTTCATGTTTAGTCGTTATGTCTCATAGGAGATGTTGATCCCTAGTTACTTGTTATACATAACTTGGAATGTTTCAGACACTTTTCTTATTAGTGTTTTGTTAATTCATCTTTATGATGAGTTTTGTCTCAGGAAGGAAATCTCAATTAAAGATGACTTTTTTCAAATATTTGAATTCAGTCTCCTGTTTATTGTCTGAGATTTCTTCTCTGCCTCACTCTCAAAGCCTCAATACAATCCCTGCTGCTCCCTGCCTAATTGATAACTCTCACTCCGACTGCACTTAGTTTAGTTCTTTAATGCATTCTTTCACACAGAAATTACGTAATAAATATCTTTTATAACAATACAAAACTTTGTTTTAAAATTATATTTTTTTTATAGTTTTCATCATCATCATCATCATCATCATCACCATCATCATCATCAGTGTTTGAACGTCTGTCGTTGGACATAGACCTTCCCCATAGATTCACCACAATTCTCTATCATGGGAGTCGTAGATACAGCGTTTCATAAATTTGTCTAGTTCATTTCTCAATCTTGTGTTCTGTCGGCCTCGGTTTCTCATATGATCTCTGAGGATCGATGTTGTGAGTCGTGATGTCCATCGGTTGTCTTCCATTCTTGCAACATAGCCTTCCCATTGCCATTTGAGTGGCCTCTATGACGTCTCGAACTGTTTTGTGAGGCACTTACACAGCGAATTAGAAAATAATACACACAATCTAAGAAGCCTTGTGTTTATCGGGTTATATTCGTATTCAGCCAAATGTCCGCCGGTGAAATGTCCATTCAAGCCTACGCCCGGCGGTCAATTTCCGACGGGAACAATGCCTATCATTAAAAGTGTCCTTGAGAGTTTGGTTTAGCTCCGTCTTTTCTTGAGGCAAAACATTACAAAACATTGGCGAAGTAGTGCATGGTATCTTGAGATAGTTTGCAGTACTTTGGCATATCACAAGTTTATATTTGGTTGTGCTATTGCGTCAATGGCTTTGGGGACAACATGTTCTCTTTACTGAGAAGCTCCACGATCTCCAAGTAATGTTAAATGAAGTAAAACGAAGTAAATGAAGCAAGCAAAAAAGCTGGCCCCCACAGGAATCCCAGGAGAACAAATGTTATTTAGATCAAACATAAAAGGGACAAAGACACAACAATTGGAATCGAGTTGGAGGAAATAGATCACTGTATATACCAAGGACAGCAAATCTCAAGGAACTCCCCAGTAGAAAAAGAAATCAAACAAAGATCAATGTAGGTTGACAAGCTTCCGAAATCAACTCTCAGGTTCACAAAGATCTTACTAGTCCTAGAAAGAAACGTATACAACCAATGCATACTCCTGATAGTCACCTATGAAACTGAAAGATAGAATCGTACTGAAATATTCTACCCTTAACTGAGAGCCATGCAGCGTGCACATGAGAGAATCATGTTAAACCTTACACTGAGATATCATAAGACAGCACAGTATATAAAAAAACAACTGCTGGACATCACAACTCAAAAAGTTGATCTCCAGAGATTGTCTCCAAAATTGTAGCCAACAGAAAGTACCGAGCTGAATAAATTCACAAAGTACTGGCTCTGCAATGCCCATGATGGAGAGGTTTGGCAAATTTTGGGGAAGGTCTGACGACGGATAATGATCATGATGATGATCTGGATATTGCGTCTATAACATTTGGTCATAAAGTTATTAAATGTTTCCAGACTGGTCAAAGTCCGGGTTAAGAGATGGAGATTTAATTTCCAGGGCAGCACCTCCTCATCGCCCTTAAAAGGGGAGGCTCAAAGGTCACCCAAGCACTTTTGCAATGCCTACGTGTATAGCAAAGAAAACTTATCATAATTTTAATTGGATTTTCTTGCCCTTTTTGAGAACATTTGGAAATTATGATGATGAGTTGTCTTGAGTTGAGGTAATGGGACATACAAGACACTGGCATGTGAAGAAAAATGAGTGTGTGTGCTGCCTCTGTAATGTCATCAAGAACCGTTAACAAGGGTCTCTTCAGTTTTTAAGTTGGTCTGTCTGGCTGGCAGCCTGTCTATGTATATACAGCGCGTATAGGCTTCAAAGATAGATTATGAGGGCTGGCATTCCCAACATACACTCCTTATGTCCAAGGAAAAAAGAATTTTGGAAATTTCATTTCTGAATACTTTTTACTCTTGATAGGGGTTCAATTTAAAAGGGCGAGAAATTGACTGAATCATTGATCAGCCCCTTTCCATTTTTTTCTATTTATGCAAAAAGACATTAGTTTCATGACAGTTCATATTGAGCGACTAACAAGATCTTTTTCTGTATATTTCTTTAAATATTTTTGTATTAAAGTAAAATGTGTTAGTAAAAGGCAAACTTTCGAGAATCGCGGACACTTGTATTGCTCGCTGAAACAAGTTAAAATATAATTTTATCATCAGAAACCTTCAAGGGAATTTATGACCGTAACCAATTATTAAGAGATCATTTTCCACATTTTAAAACTGATTACGAAAGAATAGCGCGGGGAATGGCCAGGTAGAGATGTGGAATATCATGATAGTAGAATTTCATTATAAGGTAAAGAGAAAGGACAAAAACAAAAGAATAGTCGCAAAGAAAAATGTCCGGAATAAATGTGTTTTCTTCGAATCTTCCCTCACGTCGAAAAAATCTTTTAAATGAGGCAATTATCCAAGTTGTTGGCCTTGGGCGCAAAACATTCAATTTTCAAAATCTCTACTGATCATAGAGATCTCTTTCTATATGTGTATGCACCGTGGTTACTTGACAACTTGCCATTTTATGAAGTTCACGTATATTAGTCAAAAAATAAGGTAGTGCAGTTTCGAGTTGAAAGATTTAGGATCAGCAATGCGCGATTACTCGACGGCCGGCCATTATACTAAGTTGACAATTGCCAAATATATATTTCAGCTAACAAGGCAATGCAGAGTCGTGTTCCAAAAATTACTTCAAAGCCATTGTATCGTATGACGGATGGAGAATAATTTTACATGATGATGAGATCATAGCAGACTGCTCAGCACATTATAAAGTCAGGTTCTTTTGAACACGCAACCCTGGAATAGACACCGTTTATTTATACATTTTTAATTAGTGTCCTCGTAGGTAGTGACCTCACGACATTAATCACCGGAGATCATATGCGCAACCCTAGCCGGCAGTGTACTACATTGAGAGAAAAGCTAGTCAAATCAAGAGAGTACTGCCTCTGCGACGCCCACAATAGAGAAGTGTGGCTAATCCTAGGGAAAGTTGACATCCTACGACGGACGTTAAGAGACTGATGATGATGATTCAGTCGAGGTAGGTTTTGGGACAGAATTCATACGTGATTTCGTATTCAGCATCCAATGTACTTACATAAAAACATATTTCGAACACGGAAGTTCTGGGTAGATATATGAGGTCTGTCCAGAAAGTATTCAATGATTCAATACTAATGAAGACATAGCCTATAAAGGGAATGACACTTCAGTATCCTCCAACTGACTCCGTTTGAGATGTCACACACTTATCCAAGAGTTCCTTTCAATTTTCAAAACAGTCTTTCATCGGTTGCTTATTCATGTTTTTCTGAATTCTATCAAAAGTCTGATATATGAATTAAAACGGAAATTTTAGCTTGGGAAAACAAAAGTCGCTATGAACTAGATTTTACCTGTAGCGAGTCTGAAAGACCTTAGTGACGTCTTGTTTTGTCAGACATGAAGAAAGTTCATTGAGAATTTGACAATTATAAAGTACACAGACTCACTCAATGGTGTCTCACTGCTGGCTGAGTAATCTCAAGGAATAGCTTCTACTCAAGCATACAGAATAAGCTCTCTTTTGATTAAATATATCAAGTTCGCGCAACCAGTTCTCAACTCGCTGTCTGAATACTGCGAGTAGCGTTTGGATCACATTTCATTTCTCTCTTCTGTTTTTCTTGCCTCTTTCCTCCTTTTTTTCTTCCCGGGCAATTTCTACTTTTTTTCTGTCTACGGCCTCTTTCTTTCTCTCTTTCTCTTTTTCACTCTCCCTTTCTTCCGTTTACACATTCCTCTTTCATTTTCTCTTTTCTTCGTCAAATTGTTTTCTTTCATCTTTCTCCTATTTCTTCTCCTTTACTTTCCCCATTTTTTTTGCTATTATACATCTCCCTAGTTATCCCCAAAATGAACTATTCATGCATTGATTAACTCACATCTAAAGCCAAGAATATTCATTCTCATGATCTTTGAAAATGACAATTTTATTTCTCAATCGACTTTCAATGAAACACTAATCAAGCAAAAACGATTGATAACCTAGCAGAGGAGTGAACAAAATTTCACCCATGAATTCATAGGAAAAATGTGAATATTGAATGAAAGGGAAATAATTCTTATGCAAAGCAATCTTTCTTTCGAGCTTTACGTAATCTTTGAAGTTTTTCCCATTCTATTCCCAGAAAATATCCAATGATTTTTCCATTATCAGGAGATTTCCACTGCGAAAAGAAACGGTTTAAGCTGTTAAAGCGATCGTAAGAGTTATAAAAAGGAAGGTGAATTCAATGGGGCGTAGCTAAAGTAGAAAGGGAAGGGTTATTTGGAATGAAAACCCAACCTCATGTCGAAAGAAGCCCTAAAAGATATATCAAATAATAATTCATCCACTGCATTTCTACGGATATTTCAAGTATTAAAGATATATCTATTAATATATGAATTGTTTCATCAAATTATGGAGTGAATTCACAAAACGCAAGCTGCCCCCGGTTCCATGCTAGTTACTTTAGACTAGCCTGAATCCGAGGTTGAGGAAAGGTCATGCTTGTTTCAGATCAGCATATCTTATTGAGATACATCATTGAGATCAATTCCAATATGATCCTACTTGTTGTGCGAGACAGTCATTATGTTTCTATAATCTTACTTTTTGCTCAAATATATTCTTCCCCTGATTTAAAAGCATTATTTGTCAATTATTGCGATATGATAATCCAATATGCACCTATTGGCAAGAGATGGGACTCCAGATTGAACCAACTTAACCTTTGGTTGGGGAGGTTGGCATAATTTTTTCAAATGATTATATAATGAACTTGACTAACGTTTCAAATTTAAACAACTCATCCAAATGAAGTCACTTTTCCGAATGTCAAAGTTGTAACTTTGAATTGAATATTGAAGTCAAGGTAGAATATATATATATATATATATATATATATATATATATATATATATATATATATATATATATATATATATATATATATATATATATATATATATATATGTGCATTATATTACTTTGAAACACAATCCGTAATGACCAGTCAATCCACAGTTAATGCATAATTTGGCTCAGATCTGCAGCTTTCCTATCTTCTTCAGTTACTTATCCTATTCACGCTGTCTAGGATAAAGGATACTCCCACCGTGTAATAACAAGAAGACATTCAAAAAATAGTTTAAAAGTAATATCACCCATCATATATATATATATATATATATATATATATATATATATATATAAGTACGCACACACATATATGTATATATATATATATATGTATATATATTTATATGTGTGTGTATGTGTGTGTGTATATATATATATATATATATATATATATATATATATATATGTTTGCATGCGTGTGTGTGTGTTATGTCGAAGTAATAATTTCAAATTAGAGATGAAATCGAGAGAAAAAAACTATATCTTGCTCATCAAATGAAGATTATATGTTGTTAGATGTGTCCAAAGGTTAAAAGCTATACTGTCCATAGCGTTTACCTAATCGTGAACAACACGAATGATATGTGCACAGAAAATAAAATAAAATAGTTGCAAATATCTATCCATGAGATGCGCAACATACACTCTTGATATATGTGCATATTTGTTTTTGCAAGTTGGAAATAATCAAATGATAGAAGCATAAGGTTTTGTAGCCCGAAGCTTATTCCGTCGCCAGCATAACGAATCTGAACACAGATCACGTGATCAAAATTTGGGAGTTTTGCCCACAAAATCTGATTAGGAATTATGAATAGAAAATGATTTTTTGTAAAAAGTTGAAAACGTTGGAAGTGAGCAAGTGCGACGGTGATAAAAAGCGGTTTGAATGTGTTCATTGTAATCTGGAGAGGAAATAAAACTGAATTCTATAAGGACGGAGCAGATTTGATCTATAGATCCCTGGAGAGATTCACATGAACGGCTTTATAATTAGGCAGCCATCTTTTCCTCTTTTCTGATCATGAGTTCTATTTCTGATTGATCAAAAAAGATGACTGAGGAAACTTAATTTCTTGTGAGCTGTGATCCAACTTTTGTACAGAAAT
Source organism: Thysanoteuthis rhombus (assembly GCA_963457665.1). NCBI lineage: Eukaryota > Metazoa > Mollusca > Cephalopoda > Oegopsida > Thysanoteuthidae > Thysanoteuthis > Thysanoteuthis major. The sequence continues at coordinate 26,776,180 of OY735234.1, read as the reverse complement.
TATGCTTGAACTAATGATAGCGTAATGCTGTTCTTCAAAAACTTTCATCTGATCAAAACTAGACACTCTTTCAGAACAGGCGTCTATGTCACTCGATATATTATGAATAAATTCATAAATGCCAATCAAGCTCAGTTGATGAAAGAATCTTGGTTGTCATTCCAATTCATATTAGGGAAACTTTAGTGACATATTCTTCTGTTTGTACGGAAAATACGGCTAAAATAATGAAAGGATAATGTTGTTCTTCAAAAACTTTCATCAGATTAAAACATCATTCTCTTCCAAAGCAGGTCTCTATTTCACTAGAGTCTACATTTCGAGAAAACAAGACTTGAAGCAAGCCATTGCTGTTGCCAGCTCAGTTGATATACAAGTCTTCGTCGTCATTTCAAATCCCAGTAGGGGAATGTTTACAATATATTGGTCTCTTAAATGAATATTTTGCTTATCATAATGAATAGTTTGAAACGTTTCTGCTCAGAAAGGAAAAAAATTACAAGTTGGGTAAAATTAGGTAAGCTGTTATTATAATTATGAAGAACACGATGTTGGTTTTAATTCTGTCAGAGATATGCTGAAAGAGAGGAAGTCATTGAGTTAGTGAGTGAGTTGAAGAGGAAGAGAGTGATTTGTTCGGTTTCTCTTTGAATGTTTGTAATTTTTTGAAAAAAATCGTTGCCAGGTATGAAAGGGGTTCAGAGTTGCTTGATAATTGAAGGCATTCCTGAACAAAAACTTGCAGAAATGGTCAAAAATGCAAATATGAGAAAAATATTCGTTTATAAAACATTGTAATGCTGTCAGCCTTACCCTATTACAAGAAATAACTTACAAAATATACTACTGCAGCAAAATCAAAATGACTCAAAATCTCAATACTTTCAAACGAAAAATATCATGGGCCAAAGAAAGAGTTATATAAGGTCATATTTATCATATTTAGGTACAGTATTCTTATCTTTTTAACCAAATAATATTCAGTTTTATTCAATAATAAAATCATATTTTTATGTGAAAAAAATTTCTTCCTATGATTTTTTCCATACTGCATGGTTCAGCAGTTACTATTCTCACAGGACATGTTGTTTCAAGACTTTATGTTCGATCACCCTTTGAAATAGCTCTAGCTGAGTTGTGACTCGGAAAAAAAGCTAAAGTTAGGATTCTCAAACTATCAATAATAAAATAGCTGCTGATTCATACGTATACAATTCATTCTTGCTTGTATAAGCAAGTGAGAAATATTTACCTACGACATAGTCTGTGAGGATTCACAGGAATTCTCACCAGGAAATAGACACTATTTTAAAAGGAAATTAAGCATTTTCTTAACTTTGTTCTTGTTTTTGCTGAAAAGCAAAAATATCTCCTGTATAAATCTCATTTATTGAAATCGAATAATTTGCTGATTATTTGTGTTGAGCTGTTTCTCGTGAGAGAAAATAATGAAAATTCCTTGAAAGGATTTTTCACGCCGTCATTTTTCTAAAAATCTCCGGTACTAAAGAATTTACTAAGAGATCCTTCATCTAGCAATGTTTCCAGTCTCTTTTCCCCATCGTATCACGAATATCACGATAGAAATATGGTTGTGTTTCTACGAAGTTCTATTGTCAGCGCCGCAGACTTTTTCTTCAGCAGATTACGTCTCCATGAAAGCAACTGAAATTTGTAGTTATTTTGTTCTTAATCATCTTTGTGTCATTGGTGAGAAATGATATTAGTCTTTTGTTCAAAATGTAAAAAATTATTGTAATTTTTTACGATTGTTTCTTCATGCTTTGCACGAACTTCTTTTTCTAATGTACCGTCAAAATATAAAATGAGTCTACATGATTCAATTCATAATAGTTTTTCTCCACTATCAATTGATTTTTGCTCGTCACAAACGTATGAGAGTAGAGATGGGATTTACTGCGTAACTATGGGTATTGCTTCTTAATGAAAACATTGTTTTTGTTCATGAATTGTGACATCGTCGCTAACATACTGTACTTATGAGTTCCCGTAAGACGTGTTGGTTCTATGATTCTGTAGCTTTAAACCTAAAAGTCTTCCTTGTTCAACTCAGAATCTTTTTTGTATTCATGTCCATACAAAATCTTATGAGCATAGACGTTGGATGTTCATTTCTATTGAGTATTTTTTTTCAAATTGACAAAAGTGTCGAAGAGAAAGGCTTAGCTGCGGAGCAGTAGCTTACAAACTACTCCCTCACATATTGACTACTTTATTGAATTCAGTAATTAGTGGTATCCAACTAATATAGGCAGATTTACGTCAACAGTGAATATTACAGGATGAATCTTCTTTCAATAATACTAGACGGTAAACCTTTGTTGGGCTATGTTAACTAAAGAGCCTGGGAGAAATAAGCAGACGCAAAATAAGAGATCAATATAAGTTAAACTTACATTGCAAACTAATTCACCTTCCTCCAAAAAAAAGGGGGTAGGGAACAAACAAAGCAATCAGTGCATCCAGTATGCATGGTACTTATGTAAATACATACATAGCCAGCCAGACCAATTTGAAAAATAAAATAAGCCTGTGTTGACAGTTGGAGAAACAGTTTTAGTTGACACTTTCTAGTATTTTGTTCAATCTAACTAATAAATCTGGCTTGTCAAATTACTATGTTAATGTAGGAGATTGCTCACAGCATATTTCGCATAATGATAGAGAAATACACTTTTATAGATAATTGATAACTTTAACCTCCAAGAACTTGAAAGAACTCTTGAAGTTGAATATAAAAAAAAAAAAAACAAATCAAAATAGATGATTGAGTATGAGATGGATATCCAACACTCTAATCTATAATCTGAATACAGTAAGATCGCATTAGATAAACATATCCTTGTCTGATCATCGAATTCAAAATACGTACATCTTGGTCATTACTCATATGTGCCGTTAGCAGCTTCGAATCATGCAGAGAGCCTTTCTTTGCGATCCCATTATTCTTCCTAGTAGTAATGAACTCGAATTCTACTTCATGAAAACTTTTATTTGATACCGAGGCAATCCATATTAAACTAGTCTATACAATATTCTTGAATATACAATTTCAAAGCTAGTAATAACCGCCATTTTAAGATTTATTGTGAGCATTATCTAAATGGCGATTAAATATTTCACTTCCATCATCATCATCATCATCATCATCGTCCTCATCATCATCATCATCATCATCATCATCATCATCATCATCAGTTCTTACGGTCTGTCATTGGCAAAGACCTTCCCTAGGATTTGCCACACTTCTTTATCGTGGACATTACGGAGTTATCATTTTCTAAATTTGTCGAGCGCTTCCCTCCATCTAGGTCTCTGCCGATCACGGTTGCGTATGTGATCTCCGTGGGGAGGGGAGAATATTTGTTTTGAGTCGTGATTTCCATAGGTAGTCTGCCATTATTGCAACATGACCAGCCTATTGCCATTTTGGTTTTCTAATGGACTCTATGATGTTTCGGACTCCTGTTTTCTCTTTGATATATTGTGCTATCTTGTGATCTCTCCATGTGAAGTTGAGCATGATTCTCTCATGTACATGATTCTCTCATGGTTCTCGATATGTTGGTCTGTGTCTTGGTTAGGTTCTATGTTTCAGCTCCATAGGTGACTATCTTGGTGATGCATCAGTTGTTTACCCTTTTTTTAAGATTGATAGGATCTTCTTGATTTCGAATAATGAGTTTGTGTGATTCCTTTTATAATTTCTTCTAATTTTGAGGGTCTGATGTAGGTTAGTTCTTTAGGTATGGAACCAAATTTCTATCACCTGTATGATTTTATCATCATCATTATCATCATCGTTATCACCAGCAGCAGTAGTAGCATCACCATCATTGCTGTCATAACCATAAACAACACCACCACCATCATGATCAATAGATTCAACAGCAACCCTACCATCATCATCATCGTTGATATCACCGCCACCATCGCCTAAGCTACCATAATCATCATCATCGATTATGAAAACAATGATAAATCATCTTTTGCAATGATAGCTACGGTAATGTTAGAGAGCATCAGTTGGACATTGAGCATCTGTTGGGGACCCTATTCCCTCCCTTGATCAAACCCCTGCCCTATGGATTTGAAAGTCAGGACCTTACAGTCATGAGCAGTAATGGTGAAGCACCGTTGTTTCATATTAGCTCGAACTAGGGTGAAAATTTAGAAAGACTATATCATAATTCTCAGATGGTCACTCCATTGTCTGAAACCAGGGTCAGGTCATACATTGACAGCTAAACACCCATATAACATCCTGACCATGGAGTTGGTAGTACTTGCTTACATTACGGACGGCATGTGGAATGCTTGTCGTTTAACAAGGCTGCTTCTAAGATATATTCCGAATATAATCTTTTGCTTCCTCATAAATATATGCATTTGACCAATCTCCCATAGAATGAATGCTTCTTCCAGGTGCAGTATAATCTCAAACCTGTTTCATTCAACGTGTAACTTTGTTCACTGCAAGCATTTTTTTTCGGTTTGCAAAGCAGTTCGAAGAGTTTCGATCAGAAAATGTATACCTCAAAATAGTAATGTAAAAAAAAAACACAAAAAATCTAACAAACAAAAGAAAAACAGAATATTTTAGCTCAGAAAGGTCGAAAGCTCGAAAGGTTGCTTAGGATCGGGGAATGGCAGACATACTTTAATAGGTATATTTCATTGCTATAGATTCATATGAAAAATTCCTAGAGACCTTTGCACCTATATGATTTAGGTAAAATGCAGCGTGAAATCATAGAAGGACATGGAAAATATCTGATTACAGAATATTGTTCGCATGATTTTTCAAGAATGAAAAATTTTTGGGAATCGCTTGAAAAAATTGCATCAATTTAGTATCACCAAGTAATTTCCCGCTGATCAATGAGTTATGACAATAACCCAAACATAGGGTCAATTACGGGGGAGATTCTAATTAGTACCCATTTTCATGGTAAGGGAGAACCTTATCTTTTTGTATGTGCACTGTTTGTCACAGCCGTTCTTGCAAAAGATATAACTTGACTTATCTCACTTGCATTATCCAAGTATATTTTGTGAAATTGTTGATTCACTAACTTATTTAGACTCAAATATATCCTTGATATCTCGACTACAATATTTGTAGCTTAATTCTAATCACTTGGTTTCATTGTCCATAAATGTCAACAAGATCTGAAGCATATAATTGATTCCTTGGACAGCAACTGAATACATTGTTGATTTACTAATAGCATTGCTCAAGATATTATGATAAATCTTCACACCAGATGACTTCTTTCCGAATAACCATACTATCTTTACTAATTGAGTCATCTGGGAAGCTGATTGGTTCTTACGTTGTACCAGACGCAGATTCTTGATATAAGCAATATTTTTCTAAATAAGGTGTATGTTTCCCCATTGAAGACTAAAAGTTTTTTATTGTTCGCAAATCTCCCAAAAGACCAGAATGATTGTGAAAATTCACATCGATTGTCAAAAGGCAAAGTTGTGATACCGTACATGTAGTTTCAAAGGCACTAAATATCTTCAACCAGATACATGGTATTAAAACACATCCCAAAGTATCCATACGGATTTTAATTCCGTTCAAATGTGTTCATTTTTTATGTGTCAAGTTCAAATGTAGCATTAGAGCCATTGTTTGTTTTATTGTTTCTGATTTTTGCACAAATGGCTTAAAACTTTCCATTCTTTTAGGATCAACATTTATTGTTCATAAAATGGGGAATATCAGAATTTCCTTTATTATTCTCAAGTATTGTTGGCTGCTATTAAAGATGTTAAATAATTTCTCTCAATTCAAGCAAAGTTGACCACTTCTTTTTTCCATTTTTAGAACGTTGCATATTTCTCAAATTACTTGCTAATGCTGGGTTATAATGACATTTGACTTGAGACGTTCCAAACTTTGGTGTTGACAACAGTATCTGGCTTTCCACGTGGTGATCATTGAGAATTGTCTGATAAAAAGGAGCTTTCAGACAATTGTAAAGTTACAACATCAAATTAAGCGTTATGAAAAAGTATGATTTGGTACTGTAGCCATCCATATCAAACTAGTCCATAGACATCAGTATCTGTCCCCCCAACGTGGTGATCACTTGGAATTGTCAGTTAAAAGGAAACTTGTGATTGGTAATTGTAAAGTTACAAACTCAAATTCTCCATCATAAAAATGTGTTATTTGATATTGAGGTCATCCATATAAGATTACATCAGACAAATTCTAAAAATCACATTTTTCAGAGAATTCATATCCACTATTTTAAAATTTAAATGACTTGGGTTTATTATTCCGTAAAACTTTTCTTTTACACGAGTAGAAGCAATATTTCCAGTTAAATGAACTAAAGGCATCATTTTATGAAATTTATCAACATCATCATCAACTGTAACAGTAATATCATCATTGTTAATATCATTACCAAAACCACCAAATCATCATTATCAATATCATCAACAGATTCATCAATACCATCTTCACAATGATAGATATCATTACAACTATCATTACTAGAACCACCACCATCACTAACACCGCTACCATAATCACTACCATGGATTATAATAACAATGTTAATCCCTCATTAACAATGATAACCCTTGTAATGTTAAGAGGCATCTGTTGGACCCTGGTCGTTTGCTGGGGTCACGCGTTGGATATTTGCCCAAATATCATCATCATCATCATCATCATCATCATTAGTCTTTCAACGTCCGTCGTTAGACATAAACTTTCGGCAGGATTCGCCACACTTCTCTATCATGGGCCTTGCGGAGCCAGTATTTTCTAAATTTGTCAAGCTCATATCTCCATCTAATATTCTACCGGCTTTGGTTCCACATGTTATCTTGGGGGATCCACGTCATGAGTCGCATTGTCTATCGGTTGTTCGCCGTACTTGTAACATGGCTAGCCCGCTGCCATTTGAGATTTTTAATGGATTTTATGATGTCCCTGTCACTTGTCTTTTCTCTGATATATTGTGCTGTCTCGTGGTCTCTCCATGTGAGGCCCAGCATAATTCTTTCATGTGTACGTTGCATGGTTCTCAATTTGCAGATTCGTCTCTTTGTTAGGTTCCATGATTCAGCTCCATAAATGACTATTGGGAAGATGCTGCTTGGTCCATTATTTGACTTTGGGGTCAGGTCATGTGTTGGCAGTCAAGCATACCATCTCACATTTTGACCATACAGTGGGTTCTACTTGCTTACACAACAGATGACATATTGAATGCTAATCGTATAACAAGGCTGCTTCTAAGATATAACCCGAATACACTCTTCAGCTTCCTAATAAATATGAGCATTTGTCCAATCTCCTATAAAATGAAGGCTTCCCACCCCTTCCCTGAAAATGTAACAACGAATGCCTATCCAGTGGACAATTACAAGCTTTACTCCTGGACCTTTACCCTTACACTTCACGGCCTGAAATCGAATTGAATAGAAAGAAAACCAGAATTGAATTACACTGTAAATGGTTGCAGTAAATGTATTGAATATTAAGATTAACTTTACCCGAAGAAGAAAATTGGCTGCTGTAAGTGACATATTGAAAGTCCGTGATGTGAAGTAAACAGATTTAGTTTGAACGCTTTTGGCTATAAGCGTACGAATGTCTACGCTCTAATAACACAAATGTCTGAATATAAACTGGATATTCAACACTGTTCACTCTTATTTATTATCTAGATCCAAAAAAAAAAAAAATAGGAAGAAAATTGATCAACTGACTTTGGTCATATCACCGAATGTCAATCACATAAATGCTTTTCAGTACTTAGATGTGCTATGAGCGGGTCGGTAGTGCTGTTTGGAGGAGGGTGCTCCTTTGTCGATCCCGTTCATTGTCCTAGTAGTACTAGACTATAGTCGATGACCAGTAATACAGCAAAAGAATCCCCTCACTCTAAAATCCACTGACAGACCCGGCTCTGAGCAATAATAAATTTCAATCTAAAAAAAATGCTGCTCAAGTCAAGCGATTGATCTGTTCAGTTTATGGCATCGAGGCATAAGATGCAAAAGAACCTGCCTGAAATAATTTAAGAGAAAAGCGCTTTGAAACAGACATTCTCTAACTGGGGTTCGAGGACCCTTGATGGTTGTGCAGTATAGCAGCACAAAAACAAGCAAACAAAGAACCTGAATGGGGATTCATCCGAGTGCAGTATAATCTCAAACCTGTTACCTTCGTTGTGCAACTGTGATTGCTCCTAGAATCTGTCCTTGGCTTGTGAAGCAATTCTGTGAGTTTCAAATAAAGAATGTATACCTCAAAAGAGTAATGCAACAATAAAAAAAACAAAAAAAAAACAATATTTTATCCAAGAATGTACGATTTAGCCGAAAAGGGACTCATGGTCGAGGAAATGCTGAGAAATACTCCGATGGAATAATTGTTCTGCTATGGATTTATACGAAAAACACCTAGAAACATTTGTTCCTATATGATTTACCTAAAGTGTAGCGCGAAAGCAGAGAAGGTAATGAGAAATATCTCATTACTGAATAATGTTCACATGACTCAGAAAAAAATGAAAGTTTTTTTCTGAAATAGCAGGGAAATTTTGCGTCAATCCAATATTACCAAAAAATTATCGCTGATCAATAGGTGATAACATCAGAACTCAAACGTAGGTGTCATTGCAGGGAAATATTATTCAGCGTTCGCTTTCATGATAACAGAGGGTTGTGTTTTTTTTTTTTTAAACACAATCTTTTCTTCGGAGGACTGCTTGTCAAAGCCCTTCATATATTTGCAAGGGATTTAGCTTGACTCATCTGCATCCAGTAGGTCAGTCCAGATAGGTTAATTTTACTCCTCGGTAACAGTAGTTTAGGTGCAGACTCATTGGAAGAACCCAACGGGCCTTGATAATAGCTTTTGTTTCCTGTTTCCTGTCTAAGAACAACTGTACGTGAAAAAAGAATCACTGGTCCTGACAATGCAACTGGATTGATTCGAAATAAATTCAACAAATTTTGTGGTGACAGTCCCACTCTCTATAGAAACATATATTTTTGAAAACAAATTGTGTTTAATGAAAGGAAACACAAACGCAGATGTCAATGAAAAATCTACTCAAGTAAAAGACAAAAGGAGAAACTTTGTATGATAATAGTAACAAAAATTATGATAAAGACAAAAATAGAATTATGTAAATACAAAAAAAGTATGACATTTGAAAAATCAGATTGACTTACCGACTCAGTTTCGATTTACAATTTACCTAAGTCAAATTCAAATTCTTGAGTCATTGCTGGACTTGAATCATTCTCAATTCTCGAACAACGTCTGAATGATCTTACAGCTTATACTATTACAGATAAAATACTCAAACATTCTTTTTGTAATGACTACATTAAAAAAAATCATTAAAATTCAATAGTTCAGATTTGATTGAATAACCGTATGGGAAATAGTCTGTCGCACTTGCGTTATTTTGTGAAGAGGTGGATTTATTCACTTATTTCAATGCCAATATATTCTTGATATCGAGACTTCAATATATCATGTTGAATCCTAATCATTTGGTTCCTTTGTCCATGAATGTCCATGAATGTCCACAAGATGTCAAGCCTCAAGTGTACAGCAACAAAATACATTGTTAAATAACTTATAACATTGTTCAATATATTTAAAAAAAAAACTTCACAACAGAACACTTCTTTTCAAATATGAAAACCATCATTACTATTCGAGTCATTTTGGAACTTTATTCGATTTTGCATTGTACCAGATGCAGATTCCAAGTATATGAGATGTTTTTCTCAATTGTTTTGCATTCGTCCTTATTTGAAGATTAAAGTTCTTTATTTTTTGCAAAGCTCCCAAGCGATCAGGATGATTGTCAATATCTACATCGATCGTCATGAGGCAATGTTTTAATGCAGTACGCGTGAAGTTGATGGCACTAAATATTTCCAGTCAAATTCATAGTATAAAAATACATCCAAAGTATCCATAAGGATTTTAATGTGGTTCAAATCTGTTGATATTTCATGTGTAAAGTTCAGTTGTAACATTTGATACATTCTTTTCTCTATTGCTTGTAATTTTTGCATAAATAGCCTTGAACTTTCAATTCCTTTAGGATCAATCTGTAGTATTTATAAAAGATTGACAAGTATGCATTTCCCTTTATTATTCTCAAACGTCGTTGACTGCTGATAAAGATGTGAAATAATTTCCCTCGAATCAAAAATAGGTGATCACTTCTGGACGACCCTCTGCTACATGCACACAGCATGATTGTAGAGTATAGCGTGCTTATGGGGGTGTTTTAGGATCAACTTGAACAATTCGTGATTGTTTTCTTTCATTCATACAATCCATGCTTGATCCATCATTGTAAACTCATTCTTCCTTAATCACTAATTATTTTGTTACTTTCTCCAGGTTTTTACAATTAAATCAGTAATTGCTTCTCAGAACAGTCAGTGAATTCAATAAAAGCATTCGGGAACATAAACAAAACGTAGTAGAAAGGTTGTTTGATTAAAATTATCATATACAAGGATTGCAAAGTTTTTTGTGATTTCTCTTCCCATTCTGATTTCGTTTCTATGTTTTGCACATAATGATATGAATTATTCTTGTACATCTGATGATAAATAATGATTCTGCAGTTTTCTTTTTTTTATCTTTGGAATGTTGTCCATTTTTCAGATAACTTGCTGAAGCTGAGTTATAATGACATAACTTGAGACAATCCAGAATTTGGTGTTGACAACAGTGTCTGGCCTTCCACGTGGTGATCTTTGGGAATTGTTTGATTAAATGATGATCGTAGTCAATTGTAAAGTTACAAACTAGAAATCAGTATCATGAAGTAGTGGGATTTGATACTGTGGTCATCTATATCAAACTAGTCTAATTGTCAGTTAAAAAGAAACTTCTGGGCAATTGTAGAGTTACAAACTCTAATACAGCAAAATTTTAAAAAAGTATGAGTTGATATCGCGATCATCTTTATCAAACTAGTCCACAGGCATCAATACCTGCCCCACGTGATAATAATTATTGTAGTGAAGTTACAAACTCGAATCTTGCATCATGAATGAATATAATTTGATATCAAGTTCATCCGTATTGGAATAGTCAATAACCACCAATATTTGGCCTCCTACATGGTGATCATCAGGAATTGTCAGTTGAAAAGAAAGTTTTTAGTGAGACGTACAGTTACAAACTCGAATTCTACAGGAAGAAAAGTATGTTTCGATAACAAAGTCATTCATACCAGACTATCTAATACAAATCAGTATTTGCATCACCCCACTGCATATCAGGAATTGTCAGATGAAAAGAAGTTTCTAGACAAATATAATGTTACCTGCTAAAAGTCGGCATCATAAGAAAAGTATCAATTGATACCGAAGTCATCAGTAATGCACTACTTCATACAAGTTGTCGAATTTACAGTTTTCAAAACAATCATAACTACCATCATGGAATTCCAATGACCTAAATGTATTATATAAGAAGCAATTTATGAATTTTTTTCAGATTTTTGAAAGCTATATTCCTCCATCAATTACGAGTATCATTATATGATATTCATCATCATCATCATCATCATCATCATCATCAGCAGCAGCAGCAGCAGCAGCAGCAGCAGCATAATGATCAGTTATATGATTACCACAACCACATCACCATCATTATCATTTTCATCCATAGATTCATCAATATCACTACTGTTTTCACAAAGATAAATATCATCACAACTATCATTACCACAACCACCTCTACTATTATCGCCACCTTTGCTGCCATCATCACCATCATCAATTGTGATAACAGTGATAATTCATCATCAACAATGATAGCCACAGTCGTGTGAGGGAGCATCTGTAGGACCCTGGTCGTCTGCTGGGGTCACACATGGGAAACGACAATATATTCTCGATATTGTGACTTCAATATATCTAGCCGAATTATAATCATTTGCTTTCTTTGTCAATAAATGTCAAATAAATAAATTGTAAAAAGATGTCAAGCATGAAATTGATTTCTTGAATGACAACAAAATACATTGTAGAATAAGTTACATCATTGCTGTAAATTTTATGAGATAACTTTACAACTGAACATTACTTTTTAAAAATCAAAACCATCATTACAAATCGATTCATCTGTTGACCTTATTAGTTTTTGCGCTGTACCAGATGCAGAGTTTAGATATATGTCGTGAGTTTTTTGTAACAGACTTGCTTTTCACTTATTCAAAAACTAATAGTTCCTCATTGTTTGCAAATCTCCCCCAAAAACAGAATGACTGTCAACATCCACATGGATTGTCACTGAACAATGCTGTTATACCATACGTGTACAGTCAATAGTACTTGATATTTTCAAACAAATACATGGTGTTAAATACATTAATAAGTATCTCTATGTATTTTAATGCTGTTCAAATCTGTTGATGTTTCATATATCAAATTTAATTGTAGCATTTGATCCATCGCTTTCTTTAGTGCTTGTGATGTTTGTGCAAATGGCTTAAAACTTTCCAGTCCTTTATGATTAACATTTGGGATACATAAAATATATAAACATTTTCTTTTATCATCCCCAAACGTCGTTGACTGTTAATAAAGATGTTAAATAATTTCATTCGAACCAAAATAGGTGGTGATCACTTTTGGACGACCATTTGCTGCATGCACACAGCATGAATGTTTGCTGTAGCATGCTTATGGAGGAAAAAGTAATTGAGAATCAACTTGTAAAATTTGTGATTGTGTTCTTTCATTCATACAACCCACGCTTGATCCATTATTGTTAACTCTTCCTTGCTAATCACTAATTATTTGTTACTTTTTTTCCAGGTTTTTACAATCAAATCAGTTATAGCTCTCTAAAACAGTCAGCGAATTCAAGAAAATCACCCAGAAACATAAACAAAACGTAGTAAGGAGGTTGTTTGATCGAAGTTAGCATATACAAAGATCGCAATGTTTTTTTGTTTTTTCTTTTCTCATGATTTCATTTCCATGTTTGGCTCAGAATAATACGAATTTCCTATGTATATCTAACGATTATTAATGAAGTTGCAGATTTCTTTTTTTTTTTTTTCAATTTTGGAATGTTGCACTTCTCTCAAATAATTTATTAATGCTGGGTTAAAATGAACTATAATTTCAGACATCCCCCAATTTGATGTTGACATCAGCATCTTGCCTCCTACGAGTTGATCGTTGGGTATGTCAGTTAAAAAGGAGGCTTTTAGGCAATTATAAAGTTACAAGCTCGAATCCTGCGTCATAGAAAAGTATGAGTTGATACGGAGGTCATCCATAATCACCATCATCGATTTTAATAACAATAATTTATCATTAACAATGATGGCTGCAGTAATGTTGGGGTCTGTGGGACTCTAGTCTTCTGCACGGATCACACATAGGGTATTAGCTTGATTCCCTTCCTCGATCAAAATTTTGCACCATAGATATGAAAGTTGAAACCTTACAGTCAGTGAACGGTAATGATGCAATACAGTTGTTTTATGTACCTTAAACATAATGTCCCCTTAAGAAAAGGCAATATTATAATTCGTGCATGTTGCTCACTCCATTGTTTGAACCTGAGGTCAGATCATGAGTCGACGGTCAAGGGTACCATTTTATAACTTGACCATACAGTTGGTTATACTTGCTTACAGTACAGATGGCATGTGGAATATGGTGTAACAGGGCGGTCTTTAAGATATATTCTGAATATTCTCTTTTGCCCCCTTATAGATACATGCTTCCCCCTCTCTCTCTGTCTCTTAGAATGAGAGTTTCCTATCTTTCCCTTCGAAAAGTAACAATGAATGCCCTTGCATTGGACCTTGATCTGCATTTCAAATTCATTTTGTAGACCATTACCCTTATAATTGAGGTCTTAAATTTCATAGGATGAAAGTAGAACCAAGATAAAATTCATTGTAAGATGACATACCTAAATCAACTCAAATCCGACGATGGGAAAATAAGTTATGAGCATTTTGGAAATATCGATATTTGCTAAATAATAAACTCGGATTTGCAGTCGTTTTACACAGTTACAAGAAAACTACCCGATAAAATCTCCTTTCAACCCAGTTTCCTGTATTTACCTCAACTCTAACCGCTGAAAACTGGGTCAAAATACTGTTATTACCATTTTTTTTATCCTGGGATCGCTCAAAATATTTTGTACGTTTGGCAAGTTGTTCCCAAACATGATTACACTGACTGGTTGGAAAGTACTTCTGGTTTAATTACCTCGAGTACACCAATTAAATAAGGATATATTCTATTTTATAGTGTATCGAAAAGACTCATATTTCGAACTTGCATTACACTCAATCAGCCTCTTCGGGTGGATGCTGTTGACATCATACAGTCAAAATATTTGTATCTAGTAGTAATATTGACTTTTCAGTGAATTGTTCATGACTACATAAACTACAGAAGAGATACTATTGATCTAATTCTGTTGGTCATATAATGTGAAGACATACTGTTTCGTAGACTCTGCTTGGTCCTTTCATGTTCAAAGCAGCTTTAATGACAGAGTTCAGTAATTCAGTTTCACCTGATATGGATGCTCCGTTACATAAACCTGCCAGTTGAGAAAGAAACGATTAAAGGGAATGAAAATTATGGCATTTAGCAAGATGGAGAGTATTCACAAATTGATAGTGCTAGATTTGCTTTCAACGGAATGCTATAATTAGGAGGAGAATCTGAGAAAGACCGAAAAGTTTCGGAGTCTTCCGATTGTTCGGTTGTTGATAGTTTACAAAAGAGGTCGTTCGCGATGTTACGCCACTCATTGGCATTAACTGTGAACATATGGGTTTTTCACGATTTTCTGCGTCTGTGAATTGACCATATGACAAGTCAGCAGCCTTTTCACCTTACTCTTATGAAATTCCTTCTAGACAGGATAAAGACCGAGCTCAATAATTAATCGAGGTTCGTATATCAATCAAATCTCTGTAACCCTACAAATGGTATGATTAGCCAACCAAGTATACTGCAGATGATTCTCCCTTTGGCTATATCTATCTATCAATCTATCTATTGATATATCTATCCGTACGTATATGTGTTTTACTGTTTGTAGGCCCATGAGTGTCTCCGGACGCTCCATGTCACATTTTTGGTGCTAAAACATTGAAGATTTATACGAGTAGAGAAATAGGCATCATTTGGAAAAGTTAATTTTTCTATTTCTTCAAGGAAAACTCTTTTGATATGGTAGCATTTTTTAGATGGTCTTAGATAAGATATTTT
Organism: Thysanoteuthis rhombus; assembly: GCA_963457665.1. Classification (NCBI taxonomy): domain Eukaryota; kingdom Metazoa; phylum Mollusca; class Cephalopoda; order Oegopsida; family Thysanoteuthidae; genus Thysanoteuthis; species Thysanoteuthis major. Next base: position 26,760,877 of record OY735234.1, on the reverse strand, counting down.
TTTCAATAAGTTTACATAAGTTATCAAATAATCAATTCTAGTACACGTGCGAGCTATGGCCATTCATTAATGCAATGTACAGATATTCTAGAATAAATCAATCTCTTTGGATGTACTTGTACGTAAATATAGTTGCATGGACTGCTGTATAAAAACCATCAACAAAAACTTTTAAATTGGGTTTCTCAAGATTTCAAGATGGTTTGGTTGTCTGACTATGTATGCATGAATGGGCTGCATTGAATGAGCTTAAACGCTAATTTTTTTCAGACTTTACTCCTTATCATAAATACGAAACAGTTTTTTCCTCTTAAATACCCCAAATTGGTTTTCAGTTTCCATGATTCATTTGTAACTTTTTAATGAGTCTGCAAAAGGCCATAATAGTAATTTATCCCTGGATCATAAACTACTCCGATTTTTCGAATAAAAATCTCCGGCACAGTGTGCTGCCGAATGTCGTTGGTCACATGATAGTTTCATTGAGTAACTAACCAGACTGGTCTTCGAGCTATTTGAGAAAAAAAAAAAAAAAAACAAACATTTTTCTTCAAAGGATCCCTTAAATCTTCCACTTGCATTTGAGGTATTATGGGAGGGTGTAAGCAACAGTTATGTTTTATTATTAATTTTTTTAACAATAATTCGGCAATTTAATAGTACTCACTTTCTGTTTGATAAGCTCATAAAAGCTCCATTAGAGTCCCATCACAAGTCACTTTCGGTTGTTTTCCCCCTACTCTATCCATTGGCCGCTCTAAAACAAAGGATTTGACTTTTGAGGCTCCGATTGAGAGTTTTCATACACCTAACTTAGTTGTTGATTAAAATTGACAAGCCCAGTCTGCTCTGTTATTGAATCCCAGCTTGGATGAGAAGAAATAAAATGGACTCATACTTTTTTTGAAATATATACAGGCTTTATTCATTTAGATTATTTCTCTGAAAGATATACAGGTTACATCCATTTCGATTATTTCCTTGAAATACATACTTACCTCATTCATTTCGATTACTTCTTTGAAATATATATTGGCTTCATTCATTCCAATTATTTCTATGAAAGATATTTTGGCTTCATTTATTCCAATTATTTTTATTGAGAGATAAACTGGGTTCATTCATTACGTTTTTTAAAGCAATACAGGCTTTCTTTCTTTCTAATTCTTTTAGTTGGATATGCTGGATTCATTCATTTTGTTGATGTTCTTGAGAATGATACTTTTTTTTTTTAGAAATAGATTAGCTTCACCTATTTCAATTGTTACCTTTCCAAATGTGTACTGTCTCCGTTCAATCAGATTATTACCACTAAAAACGCACTATTCATTTCGGTTATTTTCTTGAAAGACATACTGGCTTCATCCATTTCGATAACTCCATTGAAAGACACACTGGCTCCATTCTTTCCGGTTATTTTCCTTCTACCGGCAGCAGGCAATTGATTTTCCTTAATAAACACATCCTCAGCACACTGTATAACAATAAAATCATGTGTTAGTTCGAAAATCCTGACTCACTTCGATTAGCGATGCTTTAACATTCTTTGTGAATTACTAAAACGAAAATTTCACCTCATCCTAACGACTATTCAAATGACAGAAACACATTTGCCTCGATCTGAAATTACACTCTCGTAATCAACTGACCTTTTCATCAATACAGATTTCAGAAACCATGCAATCATAAGCAAGCAACACAAATTAGTAGTTCTTTAAATTTTTACGGACATGTGTATAATAGGAATATTACAGTATGTTTATATATACGAATATATATATATATATATATATATATATATATATATATATATATATATATATATATATATATTCATATATATTGATATTCGGACCATCCTCATCTTGGTTGTTTTCCATACAACGTTTCGGCCGTTGCACTCTACGGCCTTCGTCAGGTATCATCTGGTAGATTTGGGGAAGTAACGAACTGAACACTTTATTTATCTGACGGGGGTATATTGACCGTACTCCCCTCTTAGGGTTAGTAGTATTGTTATATTGTTTCACACAAGGATCGAACCTAGAACCATCAGATTACTTTACAGTAATTTGCCTGATGCTGTAACCACTGAGCTATGTATGGGGAAACTGATAAGTTCTAATAAATGCTCTGTGGTTGCGAATATTCCCTAAAACGCTGGACACGTGCCCGAGATCCTTTCCGAAGTTACAAAAAACATATTGCAAAAAGCTGCAATAAAAATTTCGACGACCATTTCAGTGGAAGAAAAAAAAACTACTGAAAGAGGGAAACCTTTTGTAATTCTTTGTCAGCTGTACGTCTCTCATTACACCATGCTCTCCCATGTTGCCGCTCCGAAATCAATCCCTCTTCTTGTGTGGAAACTCCTGTTTTAGGATCGACAGAAATATATGAGCAATTCACTGTGATTTGATGAAAACCTGCAACATTCAACTCCTCGATAAAACAACCATATCAACGACCGGAATATATATATTGGATCAGTGATGGATTCATTAATACGATTAGAAAGTGTTTCGGAAGTCCGACATTATCGAATAGCAGCATGCAGAATTAATACAGTAAACATCGAACGGATATCAATTTGGGCAAAGTCAAGGCACGGTCTGCAATTATTGGAATACCAATAACGAAAAAGTGCCAAAAAACGTACGAATATTTTTAATCGATGTTCAAACTAAATATAGCAAATAACCAGAACCATAATTTCAACGACACATCTACCATCTGGTAGAAGTGGCAGCAGGAGTAAAAGGCAAAAAAAGCAAGTAATCTTCCTATGGGTCAATTGATTTTCGTCCTTGTAAGATATTGCGATATAGAAGTATTCTGTGCGTATCATGTTCAGTAAAAATCGTAAATGGCCATTTCTGGCTATTACATATACGTGGGCGGCTGATTGTCGATATCACCATCCTTAGCAGCTACTGAGAAAAATTCTTTCAATGACGTCAAACTCCTTTATTTCATCATGTTTTTTAATGAAATCTCACTTTTTTTCTTCCTTCTCTTAATTAAGATAGCTGGGAGTGAGTAAGTGAGCAAAACGCTAGGAAGCGTCCATTAGAAAATAGAGACATATCTAGAAAGCTTAGATTTTACATGAAACAGTCATTAAGTTTAGCATCAGTTTCGAGACTTTATATTTCATCAAGATTCCAATAGTCCTAAAAAAAAAGGTGTATGACCAATACATCCTCCCAATAATCACTTATTGAGTTGGAACATGGTGCCTAACCAAGAGACAGATCCGCAAATTGAGAACCATGCAACGTGCACGTGAAAGAATTATGCTGGGCGTCACATTGAGAGACCACATGACAACACAGTACATCCGGGAAAAGACAAGAGTCAGAGACATCATAGAATCCATCAAAAATCTCAAATGGCAGTGGTCTGGCCATGTTGCAAGAATGGCGGGCAGCCGATGGACATTGCGACTCACTACATGGATCCCCCGAGATCACATGCGCAACCGAGGCCGGCAGAATATTAGATTTACTGGCTCGGTGACGCCCATGATAGCAAAGTCTGTGAAGGTCAGTGTCTAACGACAGACGTTAAAAGAATGATGATGATGATGATGATGATACACAAATGGTGAAAACATCTAGTGGTACATACATCAATGCAAACGACTGATGTAAAAAAAAAAAGTAAATATCGTTATATCGTTTTGGATGTGCTCTCAGTATATTCAAAATACAGCATTACGCAACTGAAAAATAAAATATACGATTTGTGATCATGTACCCTAGCATCAAATGTTAGATTTGATAATGTATACGATACAAACGGTGGAACCATTACATTAAAAATACTTTAAACCTTAGTAAATGCAATAATAATCAGACTATACAAACGGTAAACATGTACTGAGAAGTTATATCAAAGTCCAACAATGGAAGTATTTTATGCTAGTAATAAAGTTATCAGTTATTTTTTGATGAAAATTTTGAACTTTTATATGAGGGACAATCAGGATCTTTGTAAACAGAACCACACTTTTAGTTGAATTTTCATCTGAACTCTGACTGCATGATGTGCAATATATTTGATTGAAATGGCATTTACTAAGGAATCTTCATGAAACCCTCAAAGGAAGAAGATGTCAAGTAGAGAATCACTCCAGGGTGACAAACCTTTGGCAGAGCAAGTTCAACCTTCAAAAACAAATAATTCTTACCAATCCTTAAAATGAGAGTAAATAACAAATGCCCCCTCTAAAAAGTCAACTATGGAGATAGAATTTGAGACTGATCCTCAGACTAAAAACCATGCAACGTGCAGAGAATTACGCTCCACTATACCTTGGGATATCCCAAAACTGTAATAAGTATATAAGGAGGAAACAGGTGTCTGTGACATCAGAGAAAGCAACTGGAAAATCAAATAGCGTTGGGCTGGTCATGTCACCAGAATGGTAGGCAACTGATGGACATCACAACTCACAATATTGATATCTAAATATCATATGCATAACCGAAGCCGGCAGAATACGAGATGGATAGCTGAACTAGACAAGGTCAGGAAGATTTGTCTCTTCGACGCCAATTTAAACTGGTCTGACGAATCTTAGGGGAGGTTTTATGTTCAACAACGAACGATTGAAAACTGATAATCACACACACACACACACACACACACACACACACACACACACACATATATATATATATATATATATATATATATATATATATATATGCAGGGTATCTGCTCCTTCTCAGCTTAGTTTTCACTTTTTTTCACTGGTGATGAACGCTTCTGCGTCTTATTGTAATAGTGTAATTAGATATTTAAATTTTCCCCAATTTTGTCTTGTTTTTGTTGCAAAGAAAAACCAACCAAGCTTTGTCAAAGGAGGAAAAAAAAAATTAAAAACAAAATGTTTTGAAAATAGGGTGCCGTAGAAAAAGTTCCCATTATGAATTTGAAAAATTTTTTGCTGTTTGCTATCAATGAGTCAGGAGTGGTTGATATCAGGGATAGAGCACACACGCACACACACACACACACACACACACACACACACACACACACATATATATATATATATATATATATATATATATATATATATATATATATACACGGACATACCAATGTTCCATGTGATCCCAGGTTGAATCTGGTCTGGCTATCGTAGCAGCAGTAATCACTCCCTTTCTCTCTCTCTCCCTCTCTCTGTATATATGATACTTTGAAGACGATGAATTTCTAAATATCGTTTTAAAAACGCTTAGACAATCGAAAAGAGTTGAAAATGTGTGTGTACGTGGGTAACCTGACCCCAGGATGTACATAGAATAAATAAGTGTGAGTTCTATGATCCCTGTGAGTCAAGTTGACATTGGCAATCACAAATAGTCATTACAAATCCAATAGAGACAGTTACACCCCATTAGCTCCAAATTCATGTTCAAGGGTTGTCGCTGTCTTTGTATGGTAGGATGTCATTTATTGCTTTTGACTTCTTGAGGTAGATTAAAGTGTCTCAAACCTTAGGTGAACCGATGCAAAAAATCAAGTAAGTTGATACCACGATTTACCTAAGATATGTAACACTGACTTTTGTTTACCTTTAAATTCTGGTCAATTTAAATAATTCCCCCCCCCAAAAAAAAAACAGTGTCAGTTTTACGTTCAGATCAACCTTTTTTAAGAACTGCAAAAATATCTTCCTCAGCAGACTTATTATGGACGAGCAGCTAGGAAGAGGCTCTTTTAACCAAGACAATTATTGAAAAGAGAAAAGGGTGAGCAATTGAAATGAGTGATAAGCCCCCAGCTGCCTGGCACAGCAAAATTGTTTGGGATGAATCAACATTTACTCAATTCGAGAAATTGCGACTAATAACCTCCTTGGCCAAGTCAGTTCCATGGCAGGAATCCCATTTGATATGTGCTGGGAAATATTTGAAAATTGCGTAAGAGGGCTAAAAAGCCAGCAGTACATTCAGATATGCCAAATCTCCTGAGCCAAGCATGGTCTTGAATACTACGGACAGGAATTTTAGAAGTTATGAATCTCATGCAAAAACGAGTTCTAGCTCTTGAAACATTTGAATGGGAATCAAAAACTTCATTTTGTGCTGTAATTGCTTGAATAAAATCAAACAAAACTCGCTATCACAATAAATTATTTAATAACTGTTACGTTATCAATTAAAATCATATAAAAAGATCGAAGATTAAAATAGTAGGGATAAACTCTATCAATGACATCACGGATATTTTCCATTGGAAACTATCTAAAATAGGGTGGAAAAAGATCTAAAAATATACTAGATTTTATGAATTAACCCGTCAGAATATGCACCGACCAAAGATCAAAAAAATTTTTTTTTAATTTAAAATTGGTGTATTGGAGTACTGATGCCAATTCACAATAATGTGAACAAATTGGTATTGCCAGGAGCGTTCGAGCACACAAAGTGATAATTAAAGCCGTCATAATTATGCTCGGAATAAGTCTAAGAATCATATCTCCCAAACATAGAAAAAAAAATCAATTTTCACAGGGAATCAACTAGAGTACTGATGCCTGATTCCAAATCTGAAGACACAACCAATATGGTCTGGAGTGCCAAAGGAATTGAACACATTAATAAATACTCGCACATGTAGAAGAGGTTAGAATTTTTGGCCATCTCTGATGGCTACAGTTTTTCAATTATTGATGCTCGTTTACTACTCACATATATGGTGTATATTTGTGGTATCACTATTCTTTATTGGTACAGAATCCATATGTTTTATAATTGTATAAGAATGTAAAAATATATTTTCTGCATTGGGAAGTTATCACAATCACTGTATGGGCACGTATATATATATATATATATATATATATATATATATATATATATATAAATACGTACATATGTAGATATGTGTGTGTATGCGTATATGTGTATATATACGTACTTTACGTAATATATATGTATATATGTACATATATGTATTAATTTATGAATGCGTTATATCATTTGAACTATATATATATATATAGAAAAGTTTTAATAGAAAAGCAGGTCTCATATCTCGAAGATAAAATGTGATGCAGCAAAAGGTGTAGACTCTTAATATGTTTGATGAAAAAACTGGGATATTTCTACATAGTCAGTTGTCCAGTAACAGTGTTGTGAGCTGTTTGTATCCGTGCAAGCGAGAGGAAAGATTTGTCTATTGTCGAAAAAAGTGTCTGTTATTGGAAGGAGTTTAAGGGTGTGTTTGTATTAGTGTCTTTGAGTATTTGGTTTGTCCGTGATTGAAAAAAGAGGAGGAAAGGCAAGTGGTAGGAGGGATTAGTATGAAAATTGTCATATACACTCATATATATATATATATATATATATATATATGTATATATATGTATATATATATATATATATATATATATATATATATATATATATATATATATATATTTGCACAAACACACATATATATATATATATGCATGATTTTTCTGTTCACCTTTTCATCAACGCACTGTCAGATCGCCTGACATTCAGACAACATATATATATGTATGCACACACACACACACACACACACACACACACACACACACACACACACACACACACACATATATATATGTATATATATATATATATATATATGTATATATGCTACCTAAACTAAACTGCCAACACTTCTCCACCCCAACTTCGCCAGGAAGACCTTACATTCCTATAAAATATGCAGCAAAATATGAACATTACAGCATCAATATATCAATAAAATCAATATTCTGAGCACAAAAGCAAACTTTGAAATGAATAAAAGCCGTTTTTTATGTTTTTTTTTACATAATAAGAAAAGAAAACTTATTCGTGGGGAAAAACTTGTACATTGTAATTCATCCAACAAGATCCTATTAGTACAGACCATGTCTCGGAGAGAATCCATAATATCAATGAGTTAGATCAGTGAGTTCATTGGGTGTTTTTGAAACAGATAGGGTGAAACATTTATTCATGATCTATTCATCACATACATCACCTTATTTTCTTGTATGAAAACCGAAATATCGATTTCAAGATTGTATTTCAATTTTTTATATAGCCATATATATATATATATATATATATATATATATATATATAAGCAGATAGCATATATGAGATAGAAATTCAGAGGAGAGTGGGGCTGCTGCACGAATAAAAAGAATCCAACATGAAGAAACAGTTCATGTAAAAGTGAACCCAAACACTTGGGCTGGGGTTCGGGGAAAAAGGAGGGAATAATTCCTTGAGAAGAAACATGCAATGACCATCTTATGGTTGGGTAATGGGATCGAGGAATTATATATATATATATACATACATATATATATATATATATATATATATATATATATATATATATATATATATATATATATATATATATATATATATATACCTTTTGAAAATATAATATAAATTGCATTAGCAAATACTTGGAAATAATAGACTAATAATTCCTATATACATTTACTATTTAAAGCTTTGAAACTACGTACGTATATATATATATATATATATACATATATATATATATATATACATATATATATTTATATTTATATACTTATCAATTGTAAGATAATCTCTTATGTTTCACACTTATACATATATATATATATACATATATATATATACATATATATCCGTGTTTATATATGTGTGTGTGTGTGTGCGCGCGCGCGTTTGTTAGAATTTTAATCCTGTCATTAGCGTACTGTCTCTGACTTTTTACGTTTCCATTGCACCATTTACTCCATAAAATAAGGATTCAGTTTTGATGGATTATTTCATTTCTTTAACTAATTGGAACATCTGATAAGACGTGGAGTGTTCGATGATGGGAAATAAATCAAGTAAAACACTCACCATTTGAAAATCTGGGGAATATGTTACAAGTGGAACAAAGTCCAATACAAACTACTTGGTCGATGGCTGCTTCATATTTGTACAGACACACAAGCATATATATATATATATATATATATATATATATATATATATATATATATATATATATATATATATATATATATCACTCCCCTATTCAGTATTCAGTAACTCAATCATTATAAGCTTATGCAATGCTCTTTCATAGGAATGAAGCACTCTGGTGGATGGGGAATATATGAGTAAATAAATATATCACTTAAATTCAGCCTTACTGACCGTCCAATTCCGTGGAGTAGAGGTAGGATATCGACCCCCGGGTCTGAAGCCGAAGATTTTAATCCTGCTTTGCGGTACTGGATGGGATAATGGGTTGTCTATAGCCACACTCAAGAGTTGTAATACAACGAAACAGCTGTCCGTGGATGACACACACACACACACACATATATATATATATATATATATATATATATATATATATATGTGTGTGTGTGTGTGTGTGTGTATGAATGATATAAAATAATTGTGCATCAAAACTATACATTTTTCACGCTGATCAACTGGTATATAATGATACATCTGGTCAAACTTAAAATCAATCTCAATTTCTTTGTCTCTCTCTGTCTTCCTATAACCACTGTTGTCACTATTTTCGTTCTACTTTTATCTAACAATCGCGTTGTTTACTTGTCACATCAAAAGCAATCCTTGTTTTAACCGTCGGTCGTTGGCCACATTTAGAACCAATCAGAATAACTGGTTATTCTTAGATTTCATCGAACGAAAAAGCTTCCCCGCTGCTGCCGAACCCCGCTTTCCAGGATGAGTAGGCAAAAATACATTACATCTCAGCCTATGAATGGTCCAACCTTCAACACTCGAGCAACACATCTAAGATAGCTGGACAAAGAAGATGTGTTGGAGAAAAAATAAATAAATAAAAGAAAGGTGGCTTATGTTATAATACCAAATGGTTTATAAAGAAAGCCACCTTTCATGGTGTTGAATAGCAAGAGACTTATCTGATGCTTTGTTGTGATTTGTGTTTGGTGAAAGAGATTTTGACGATACGGCTTATGGTTCTTCTTCAAGAAAGATCAATTAAAACTATCAACATTAACATAGTCAGTATCAACATAGGTTTCTTCAGTTTTTCAGAGCGCATGGCTGACTGGTTTTGCATCGACAGGTCACACTGATGGAGTTAGAGGGTTCACGAATTCAAACATTTTCCCCTTATAATTATTTTCTCACTTTCTTATAATCCTAGAATTTGTAGTTGGTGGTTCAATTTACAATGCAAATTTATGCTAAGCCACTCCGTTAGCTTGTATCCAGTAGTGTTTATCTTTTGAAATCTATTTATAGTGATCACCACCCAACAAAAGGCGAGATAATTAAGCTATCCATTGATCATCCCTTTTTGCAATTTTTTTCCAATTGATCACCCCCAATACAACATGCTATCAACAGTGTTAAGTAATGCAAAGTTTTCTATTGAGTGAATAATCAGACTTGTTGTGGTTTATATTTTGATAACATTTATATAGTAGAATGTGGATACTGGCAGCCTGATCTGTACCACATGTACTCTGTGTGTGTGTGTGAAAAGATTGTATACAATAGCATTGTAGATATTCACAAAGAGTTGGTAGGACAAACAAATCAATATCCTTTTGCCTAAAGGCTACTTTTCATTGCTGCTAAGAAGCTCCCTCCACCAAATTCTATCTCAAAACCCTCAGAAATTTAACACCTGGCTGCATAGCTAATTTGTAAGATATGTCATTGGGCTGAATTCAAGCCTACGAAGGTAACGTTGTCATTGAAAGAGTGTTTTCAAAATTCTATTATCTGGACGAATCAGAACCATCTCTTACCTAAAGGCATGCCTTCTGTTTATATCAAATAGAGATATGAATTCGCCGATTGAATTAGATGGATCGATACATCAGCAGATTGAGATGGATAGATGAGAAGACTGTGGTAGCTAGATATATTAGTATATTGAGATACGTAAATAGATATTTTAGCAGATACATGGATAGATGAGCTGATTGATATTAATAGATTAATGAACAAATGGATATACGAGCAGATTTAGAGATAGATACTTAGATTAGTAGATTGAGATTGATAGATGGATAGATGGATAGAAAAACATTTATCCGTGTGAAAAAAGAAGGCAAAAGCACTACGACGGATTAAACGGAAGAGAGACATAATCAAAATTAGATGGATATATAGATAAACAGATACATTAATTGATAGATAGATGGATTGATACTAAGTTTGTAGTTTGTGCAGCAGGAAGTGAAATTAGTTGGAAATTGATATAAGATTAGGCTGCATTGAATAGTTTAAGAATGGAAGAGGACACCGCCTCATATTATTTCAATTTGGGTTAGCAGCAAAACAATCGCCTCACCAAATCTAAGAGCACAGTGTGGCCTCCGATTTTGTCATAGTTCATTTGTGATTTAATGGTTGGTTTCATAGCATATTCATACGAAATTAAAATCGAATACAGAGTTGAAAACTGATTTTTACAGTACATGTATGTGGAAATAGATTTGTGTTGCTTATTTAATTGTATTAGCAATTTTGAAAAAAATATAATTTTGAAATATAGAAAAAAGAAAACCGAGCCCGAATCGATTGAAACGATGGAAGATAATACTATTAAAAAAATTCAAAAAGAAATCTTTAAGAAAGAATGCTTTGCACGTCACAAATGAAAAAGAAATCAGTCACATTTTGTTGTTAACGAACATTCTAAAATAGTATTCTGTTTGGAATAATATTGAAAACAACCCCCCCCCCGAGTCACATATAGGGAAAGTTGGATGATGACTTCCTTTTTTAAGTCTATTGATTGAAACATTTACTCGGGCTGCGCGGTGTTCAAAGATTTTCTATTGCGTTACAGGTAAACCTCATGACACCTCTCACTTACTATAGAGAAAAAAATCATTCATTTTCATTGAATAGAGAAAGTTACCCTGATGATCGAATATTGGTGCAGAAAAGGGTATACAACCAATGCATCCTCCCAATAGTCACTTATGGGGCTGAAACATGAACCTTAACCAAGACACTGACCTGCAAACTGAGAAACATGCAATGCGTACATGAGAGAATCATGCTCAATCTCACATGGAGAAATCACAAGACAGCATTGTATATCGGGGAGGAAAGAGGAGTCGGAAACATCATAGTATCTACTAGAAAACTAAAGCGGCAATGGTGCAATCATGCAGCAAGAGTGACAGTCAACCGATGGACATCACAACCTTCAACATAGATCTTGAAACGTCACATACGCAACTGAGGCCAGCACATTACTAGATAGAGAGACGAACAAGACAAATTCAGAAAGAATTGACTCCACGACCCTTACAATTGAGAAGTGTAGCGAGTCGCTGGGGGGGGGTCTATGTCCAACTACTGACGTTGAAAGATTGATGATGATGATGGTGATGATGATGATGATGATGATGATGATTTGTTTGTCTCACTGACATCAATTGTCCATGAGGCATGGATCAATGACGATTCAAAGAAACAGTCAGGTCGTTTCCATCATTATCAGCAGCAAAGCTCTAGTGTTTTTCATTGGATTTAGACCCTCTCAGGATTTGGCAGACTTCTTTATAATGAGCGTTGTGGAGCCAATATTTTCTGAATTTGTCTAGTTCGTCTCACCATCTTACTTTCTATCCGACTCAGGATCATGATGTTCCGCGGCTGTGTATCATTCCTGCGACATATCCAGCCCGTTGCCATTTAAGTTTTCTAATGGATTTGATTATATCTCTGATGACTGTTTTTCTGTAATATTCCGTGCTATCATATGGTCTCTCCATGAGATTTTAAGCAACATCCTCTCATGCACAGGTCACGTAGTTTTTAATTTGATTTTCAAATCTCTTTGTCAGCTCCATATTTCAGCTCGATAATTGACTATCAAGAGGATGCATCGGTTAAAAAGGGGAAAATATTATAGAAATATCAAGTTTACATAATAATGTAACTTTCTTTTACTTTCTTTTAGATACACTTCCTCAATTTTTCTTGAAAGAGTTAACGAATCGTTTTTAATGACATGAAAGATTCTGTCCAAAAATTCTCTTTTTTACAATTTTTTTCCTCTTCAGATGTTGATTTTCCATCAACGTTTTTGTCCATTGTTTGTTTACAGTTAGTACTACAACAATAGAACTACCATGCGAGATTCAATTATACTCAATTGCTGATAAATCAATCAATAGCTTTTTTTAAGATACTTTGATTTTTCAAAAGTTATTTCTAACACATGTGTATGAATAAATGTATCATTTTTAGCATAATTTTAATCTAAGGTGTGAAAACCAATCTAAACAAAAACTTAAATGCCTATGGGCAGGCTATGTTGCAAGAATAACAGACAACCGATGGACATCACGACTCACAATATGGATCACAAAAGATTACATGCTAAACCGAGGCCAACTGATTACAAGATCGAGAGATGAACTAGACAAATTTACAGAATACTGGCTCTACGACGCCCACAATAAAGATGCGTGGCTGATCCCGGAGAAGGTCTATGTCCAACGATGGAAATTGTACAATATCTTAAAAATATAAATAAAAAAAACCAAGACGATTGGTGAAAACCTGGGATCTTTGGTGTGGAGAAGGGGTCCCCAAACATTGGAAGCTCCAGTACCAAATGTCACCATTACAGGCATTTTCCACTCAAACTGACAAATTTACTCCCTTTCCGACTCCTCAAATCTTGGAGTTGAAAAAAAATTCACTTACCTTATCGAAATTAAAAACAAGTTTGTGACATAACAAACTAAAAGAGAAGTAAAGGGGTATGAAAATACATATATCTGAAAACTATCTACAAGATCAAATTAGCTTTGCATTTCCAATGCAATTCGATGGGGAATTCCACAAAATCAGGCAGTAGATATCATAAACACGATCTCTGAAGGAATGACAAGCTTGACGATCAGACAATAGGTGCGTGAGTATATCATTCGCTCCTTTGGACGGAACAGGGAACGAGAGATAGTGGGGGTGTTTCAGTTTGTAGGACCGTCAGTCAGTCAATCAGTCAGTGACGGCAACTTCCAAAAAGAAAAAGCAAAAACAAAAAAAAACGACAAAATCTTCTAATGTCATGTCAACCGAATTTACATTTACTTGAAAACATACCTGAATCTCAAATCTATTATATAAGGAGAAAGAAGCAGTCAACCAGAATTATCTACATAGATTTCTTCAGTTGTTGAGTTGATCTGTCTGACTGGCTATGCATGTATGTATCTAACAAGTGTAGAGGCGTACAGATAGATCTACATGCAACGCGTACATGAGAGAATCGGGCTCAATCTCACATGGATAGATCATAAGACAGTACAGTATATAGGGAAGAAAAAAGGAGCAGAGACATCATAGAAACTATTAGAAAACTTAAATGGCAATCGGCAGGCTACGTTGCAAGAATAACAGACAACCAATGGACATCATGACTCACAACATGGATCTCCAGAGATCACATGCAAAACCAAGGCCGACAGAATACAAGATCGAGAGATTAATTAGACAATTTTAGAAAATACTGGCTTCTTGACACCCATAATAGAGAAGTGTGGTGAATCCTGGGGAAAGTCTATGTCCAACGATAGACGTTAAAAGAATGATGATAATGATGATGATGATGATGATGATGATGTTCGGAAATTTAAGAAAAATTCCCTGTCCAATGATATTTTAGTGGGTGATTCAATTTTCAAAGTAAGCGTCCGTTAAATCGTTTCCTTGGTTTGTACATAGCATTCACGCTTGTTTTGTTTTTTCTCTGGGAATTTTTTTCTCTTTAAGGAGCGTTGTCCAACACAAAGCGAAAGGAGCAACTTATTTAGTGTAGATCTATTTTGCTATATCTTTGTACTGAGTGAATGACCAGACCTGTTTCAATTATCATCAATTCAAAAAAGTTAATTTTGCTTCTAGAGCATGTCAGAATAAAAACAAAAATTGTGTTGTATCGGGCGTATAGGGAAAATCGAGGATCAAATCAGATTAGATTATAGATTCTTTGACTGATAATCTAGCAATGCAGATAATTCTGGAATGAAAGCCATAATTCAGGTATACCTGTAATGGTGGAAAACAATTGATCCAATAATAAATTCAAATTTTGTCGCTATTGAAATTGCTAAAAACAACATATGCAAACACTGAAAAAATATGTGCATCAGATGTGTCAAGATTGAAAGCTTCATAATCGGTAAGGTACCGGTCTTAGACAGAAAGATTTGTCAAAATAAGAAGGAAATAGAAATCACCTCATTAGTCATAAAAAGAAGTGTCTATAAGCAAACTCTCTCTCGATAGTCATCTATGGAGCTGAAACATTGAACCTGACTAAAACTTTGACTCTGAAACTGACAACAAAGCAACCTGCACATAAAGGAATCGTGCCTAACATCACATGGAGACATCACACGACTCCGTGGTACACTAGAGAAAAAAACATGAATCATAGATATCGTAGAATCTAATTGAAAAATCGGATGACGATGGGCTGGTCACGTTGCAAGAAGAACATACAACAGCTAGACATCACAACTCTCAACATTGATCCCCTGATATCATATGCAAAACTGTGGTCAGCAAAATATCATCATCAGTCTTTTAACGTCTGTCGTTAGACATACATCTTCCTCAGGATTTGCAACACTCATGGGCGTCGCGGGGCCAGTACTTTCTGAACTCGTGTTGCTTGTCTCTCCATCCAATATTCTGCCGGGTTCAGTTTTGCATGTGATCTCGGGGGATTCATGTCGTGAGTAATGATGTCCATCGATCGTCCGCCATTCTTGCAATATGCCCAGCCCACCACCATTTGAGTATCTTTGATGGATCCTATGATGTCCCTGACTTTTGTCTTTTCTCGAATGTACTATGCTGTCGTGTGGTCTCTCCATTTGAGGCCAAGTATAATCCTCACATGTGCACGTTGCATGGTTCTCAATTTGCGGATCTCTCTCTTGGTTGGGTTTCATGTTTCATAAGTGACTATTGGGAAGATGCATTGGTTATACACCCTTCTTTTTTGCATTGATTGGATCTTCTTTTTTTTGAAGCTGGAAGAATTTCAGAAAGAATAGGTTCTGCAACGCCCATCATAGATAGGTCTGGCGAATCTTGAGGAAGGTATATGTCCAATGATCGACGCTAAAGGGCTGCTGAGGATGATGATGGAATGAATACTAGTGTGGAAGGATGAAATATGAATCTTAGGGTTATTGTTGATTTTCTGTGACTTGTAGTAGCTCAGCCAAGAAGAGCAATGTCGTACATAGACAGTTTCCTGGGGTGAAAGAGTGGCAATTTAGATTTTAGAACACGGCTTATTCAATATTGTTTATCTCCGACCTGTTCTGTTTACTCAGTGTCGTCTATGTAAACCTGCGATTAAAAAGAGCAACTATTACTTTTCAAAACGGAAGAAAATACTGCGGAAAAAATCATTAATGATTGACAATACAATAATTGATGAAAAAAATCATTCTTGGTTGGCAAATTTTCGGTAGAGCAAGCCCAACTTCAAGAACAAGAAAATCACATTAGTCCTAAAGGGAGGGGTATACAACTAATGCATCCTTCGGAATATCACCCGTGGAGCTGAAACATGGAACGTAACCTAAAAATGAAATGTTCAATGGAGCAGCCACAATAATACCAGACAGCCATTAAGTATTACACCATGGAGATCATACGCGAAAATGTGGCCGGAAAAATTATGATGAGGTGACAAACTAAGGAAGTTCATAAAGAACTGTCCAAGAGACGCCCTTGAGAGGAATGACTGGAGAATCTCTGGGACGACGAAGGCTGAAATCTGATGCTGACGATAATGATGGTGACGATGATGATGATGACAATGTATTTTAGTGAAAAATAGTGAAAACGAAAATCGTGTGTAACTATCACATTGAGAATAGGTACATAACTGTCGACACCGAAGATGCAGAACTGGGGAAAGTAGACTACTGCATCTAACTATGACAACAAATCTCAATGAAACTCAGGAAAAAGTAAGAGATCAAGCAAAGGATCTCCCTAGGATGGCAAGCCCGACCTTCAAAAACAAGTCAATTCGAAAATCCTAAAGAGAAAAATGTACAACCAATAAATCCAACCAATAGTCACTTCTGGAGCTAAATATAGAACCTGATCAAAAGACAGATCCACAAACTGAGAAGCATGCAACGCACACATGAAGGAATTGTACTCAACCTTACAAGGAGAGACTGCTAGACAGCACAGTATATAAAAAAGAAAACGGAACTCTGAGACATCATACAATCTATTAGAAAAACTTGAATGGCAATGGGCTGGTCATGTTGTAAGTATGACAGACAACCGATGAACATCACGACTCACAATATGGATCCCCTGAAATCACATGCGAAACTGAGGCCGACAGAATACAAGATGGAGAAATTAACTGGGCAAATTTAGAAAATACTCGCCCTGCGACACTCATGATAAAGAAATGTGGCAAATCTTGGGGAAGCTCAATATCCAATGACAGATGTTGAAAGACTGATCATGATGATCATGATGATCATGATGATAAATGAATAATTTGAAT
>OY735234.1:26723303-26738303 GCA_963457665.1 Thysanoteuthis rhombus | reverse complement strand
TAGAATCAATAGGGAATGTTTGGATCAAGTCCAGCCGAGAGATCTGCAGGGCGAGATTAACTTTGGCGCAAGGCCACTCAAACAATGTTCTCATTGATCAAAGGAATCAGTATCAGTCTCTTTGCCTAATTGTGCATTAACAGCTGGGTTGGAAACCATTTAGTAGATGTAGATATCTATGTTCAACAAGCTCAGAACTGGACAGCCCGCCTTTTTAAAAGCTGTGTCACGTGGTTTGTTGAGAATCATACCTTCTGCATTGATGGTGTTGATCAGAATGAACCGAGACAGTCAGTATGTATTGCAGACTTTCTGTATTTGACATTTTTTTTTCAAAGAAAAAAATCCTCCATCTTTTTTTGCGAATTGTACACTTAAAAAAAGTGGTTGAACGAATGTGCAAAAACGTGGTTATAACAGAAGCAACAGAGAGTCATATACACAATACTTTTATGTAGATATTTTGCAATTTCATCTGGCGAAACTAATTTGATTATATCAAATCGCACAAGATAAATGGATTGTGAAGAGAAATTCAATACAAATAAGTTAAATCAATGAAAGGTTCTATTTTTTTAAATTTACGTTGCAGCTCTAAGAATGGCAAAAATGACTTGTCAAGACCAAAATTGAATATATCAATAGGAAGGGGCATAACAAGAGAGAGAAAGCGCTTCTTAAAAATCAATTATCTCTCGATACAAATACAGAAGGTACATGAAAAAAAAGAAGGAAAGCAGACTATGTAAAGTTTTATATTTAATGTATCCACTTCATTTATATACGTAAAAAATCAGTTTCTAATAGAATGAATATGAGAAAGAAAGAAAGAAGGAAAGCTGAAAATAAGACGTGTATAATTAATGTCCATATATATATATATATATATATATATATATATATATATATATATATATAACTTTTTAAAATCAATTTCTGAGATAAATGGAGAGGAGTACTTGAAAAACACTCAATGGAAGCAGACTATACAGTGTTTATGACTGAATCATACACTCCATTCATATATTGATAACTGAAAAAACAATTCTCGATGGGAATGAATACGAGAAAGTACGAGAAAAGAAGCAAACTATACAGTTTTCATAATCAATGTACACACTTCACATATGAATTTATAATTTTAAAAAATCTATTCTTGAGATAAATAACTATGAGCTCAAAGAAGAGATAAGGAATCAAAGCTGACTATACAGTGTTCTTATTGATGTATACAATTCGTACAAATCATTATGACTTTTATTTAATCGATTCTTGGGATAGATAACTAAGAGGAAGTACGAGAAAGGAAGAAATGATGAAAGAAAGACTGAAAGAAAGCAGATTATACTGAATTATAATAAGTACACACACACACACACACACACACACACACACACACACACATATATATATATATGCACCCCTCCATAGAAATAGAGCACTGATGGACGGGGAATTTACTGCCTCGTGGTACTGGATGGGATAATGGAAAGTCTATAGCCACACTAAAGAGTTGTAATACAACGAAACAGCTGTCTGTGGCTAACACAATAATATATATATATATATATATATACAACATTTTCGTTTCACAAGAAATAATATTGCATTTTGTACAACATATTTTTGTTTAATCTTTGGTGTGATGATTGGTCGTTTTTAATTCGGACTTTTCATCGGGGATCAACTTCAAAACTCAATCAAGAGGAAATAGTTTCATTTTAGAAACACATGTTGACTCACGTTGGCAAAGGCTATGAAAAATTGTATACACAACGTCGCAGTTTTTTAAGAGATTCTGTTCTTCTCCTTGTTTCATCCAAGAAAGATTCTCTTGATCGAAATTTCCTATTGCCTTTCCAATTAGATCTCTGACATGCTGGAATACCTATACTCAATATTTGTCAAATGTTCTTTTTGTATTGAAATCTATTCATAAAACTGTGCTGTTGTATGCAATAATGGATGGCATTCCGAACAGCGATTACTAGGAAGGTACCCAACAGCTCATAACCATGATGAAGTTGAAAAGGAAAGTAATGGTCGCATTCTGGAATCAAGAATTACAGTGTTTCCAAATGACCAGTGCATGCGTTCAATAAAACTGACGACAGTACTGCGTTTTGTTTTCGTTGACAAACTATTGCATTGATAGAGAGAGCTCACCATTAGTATGGAAACATAGATCAACTCTCGTGGCTATCCGATATCCGCGACCACAATCGATTGAATGATGTAACCTCTTAACAATATCATTAGAGCTCTTGTTTACTGTATAGTTTTCCTGCTGCATGTCATAATAGTACAAGCTGTGACTATATTTCCAGCTTCAGCATTCACTGGACCATAAACATGCACATTACGATATCCCGTTATTTCAGTCAATGTGATTCTGATATCACACGTTAGTCTCTGTTCCTCCTTTCCAAATGGTTTACGTTTTCAAAAAGCTTAATGGCATCGATCCTTGAATAAATGAATATGCTCATTAAGCAATTTTCTCTTGTTCATCAAATGAATGACTATATGAACAACATGGAATGGAATTAATTAATAGGTTGAGGAAAAAGCCGAATTAATTCATAATTGAAATAGCTAACCATAAATTCTAAGTAGTTCATACAAGGTGAAGGAAATGTTGTTATGAAAAAAAGTAAAGAATCATTGACTTGGAACTAATAGCTTTCCAGCAATTAGCACGGGTTTCATGACTACTCAGAACTCGGATCATCATCATCATTATCATCATCATCAGCTGCAGTAGCAGCAGCTTTTTAGTGTCTGTCGTTCTGTCAAACGTAGGTCTGTCAAACTTCTCAAGAGACGGTGATAGTACATTCTGAACTTTTTTAGTTCGTGACGCTGTCGTATTTTATGTCGGCTACAATTTTGCATATGATCTATGAGAATGCATGTTGTGAGTCGCGATGTTCAGGGTAGTTCTTTGTTATTCTTCGTTCGAAAACTTTTAAAATTTGAATGATGTATTTGGAATGCATCAATTACAGTCGTTCGAATATGCAGACGGTGTAATGAGATCATCAAGTCGTAGAAAAAAATATGAAAAAGAGTATCGATGGAGAAGTTGTGTATTCTGTTGAACTTCTTAAAACTGACCATACTTCACATATTGGCGCGCATTCAAAACCTTCTGGAGTTACAATTTTACCGTTTCTTTACCGACGATTCTTCGAAGTCTTGTTTTACAAAATTAGAAATAGCTGTAAACATCCGCTTGTCATCGATAATGACCAACTACAGTAGAAAACGCCCACTTTCAAAGCTATTAGAATAAAAAAAAGAATCAGTGACTACCATAGCTCAAAGCAGTCTGAAAGATTTCACTCTAATAATCATTGAACACGAAGTTATCGTGGGATAAAAAATTCTAGTATAATCGGAATATTAAAAAGACATTTGAATTGTAGTTTTGACATTCTAAATTGATTCTTCCATGTAATAGATATCGTTACTGAATTTCATACACCTTTTTTGTATCATCTGTCACCATGAAAAAATAGTTACTTTACAATACGAGTGGAAGAAAAAACGTGCGTGTCTTTTTTGAATTGAAAAGAATTATGCTAAACCTGAAATGAAAAGATCACCAGACAGCACAGTATATTGAAGAAAAGACTAGTGTCCAAGACATCATTGAATCTGTGAGGAAACTCCAATCGCTATGGGCTGGTCATGTTGCAAGAATCGCAAACACCCGATGGACATCACGACTCTAATCGTGGATCCCAAGAGATCACATTCCAACCTGGAGCCGACAAAATATGAGATTATGTGACGAACCAGATGAGTTCAGGAAGTACTGCCTCCGCAACGCTCACGATATAGAGTTCTAGTGAATCTTGGGGAAGGTCTTTGTCCAACGACGGATGCCAAAAGGCTGCTGCTGTTGCTGCTGCTGCTGCTGATAACTTAAGCTATCGGTCCCCACTAATTTGATTGAGCCCTAAACTGGATAAGTTGGTTCATTTGGATTTCAAACTCTCAGAGGATCTGAACTTTCCTCTGTGCTAAGACAGCTCATAATTGTCTTGTTCACCACATACGTGTGCATATTCAAATCGAAGTGGTTTGGCCAATTTTCAATGCACTACCTATTTGGATGTTCAATTCCTCGATCCTCTTCGCCGATGTCCCACCCCTGGGACTGTTCCGGGTATGCCAATAATAATTGGTAGGATTTAACCTCCCTGTTCCATGTTTTGTTCATTTTTTGTTGAGGCCTAGATATTTCTCAGGCTTTACACATTCTGTTCTGCCGAACTGGTGACATTTGTTATCGAACAGATCATCTTTTGTCTGTTAGCCACGAAAAACACTGGCCTCTCTCCTAATATTGGATGATCCATTTAAATTTCCAAGTCCCCTAAAATTTTGAATGAATATTCCATTGGTTAAGTGCAACGAATCCTTGTCGTTTGCGCAATTCCAAATGAGTCATTGGTCCTACCCAATTTGACTTATTTTTGTGCTCCTTCTGAAATGATTGTTATTGTTATTTTAACAGTAGTAGTAATTTCTTGAAATGTTACGGAACTTTAATTTCCATTTAAAGAATCGTGAATTGCCCGTGGTATGGAGAACAAGCAGTTTTTACACGAATAGAGAAAGAACTCAACATCGTAGTCAATAATTGATCAACTGTGGTGATGTCATGAGAAAATTCCATCGAATGGTCAGAATAAATTCTATTTATGAGGTTACTGGCGTTTACCATTGGAAAACATTTAAAATAGAGTTTGAACATTTACGTACGTCTAGATTCTGAGGAATCTATATGTTATTATTAAACCAGTTAGAATTAAGGGCCTTAAAAGTTCAGAACAAAAATTTTCAGGAGAGGTTTAGTCGTGTAATGATGCCTATGTTCAACTTGGTACACCGAACGGTATGATCAAACAAACACAAAAAGGCACAAACACCTAAAAACAAAAAAATCATATTTGAAGGAGAGTACCCTTTGCAGTTTTGAATGATTACAGTTGTTCAACTGAGTGAGTACACCATAATAAAAAAAGAGAATATGACAAGTTTTCTCACCTGATTTGTTGGCTACAACAAAACGTTTTCGAAAGAATAAGAGGATCTACAAAGATTTACCATTGGCTGACAAAACAATATCACCCTCACAGGGTACACTGAAAAAAAGTGTAGTCAAACTCTCAGAATTGACTCCATTATCGCAATTATTTAGATCGAGCAATTGAGATGTGTGAATATCAGACATGATTAACAAAGAGAGAACCAGTGACATCATATATGATAACTCATGTTTCCTACTTCTTTTCTTTTATATATATATATATATATATATATATATATATATATATATGTATATATATATATATATATATATATATATATATATATATATATATATATTCTTTTCTGTGAAAATTAAAAGAATTAATAAAATAATAAAACCATCAAATAATACGAAAATGTAAGAATTTAAATAAGGCAGTCGATATTCGTCTGTGATCTTGAGGTATTCGTCCATCCATTTTATTTATGATACATTTTATAATAACAAATAGATGGAAGCAGTTGTGCAGTTGTCTGGGACGTTTTGTCAGACATTACTAGGCTTTTGGATCTAATCCAGTTGGGAGCAAAACTTTTGTTCTTTCTTTTTCCCATGCTATCGAGGTCAGTGGTGGACTAATCATTGAGCTGAGTAGGCCTTTTCTTTCTTTCTTGATTTTGATGCTAGTAGTATACTAACCTTAAGGGTTTTTTTCTTTCTTTCTGAAACTCTTGGTACTGATTTTGACTTCATTCTTAGTTGTAAGACGGAAGACAGTGACCAGGGAAAAACGAGTGAAGCCATGCGCAAATAACAGTGATGCAGTGACATATGCTACAACTGATCACGAATTCACTCCCACTTTTCAAACCCAACTCAGATTGACTTGTTCAGGTGAAAGAAGCAAATCCCATTCACAGGAACTAGTCATAAAAGAGTTGAAATCAGACAAGTTGTTTCGGAATAATAAATTCATGAAGGAATGTTTCTGTTTCTTTTGCCTCTTTAAATTTTAATGAATCGAAGGACTTTGACCTTTGCACAGCCATGCTTGTTACGTAGTGAATCATTGAACACAAAATGTAAAATTGTTATCCCAAATTCATTAGTTTGTCTCGAAGTAAATTCCTGATTAGAAATGATAAGCTAATACATTTACGTGTAACAAATTAGAATAATCGTAGAGTTTTAATACGTAACACATCGTGTTTTCAGTGTATGGAGATAAAATGATGTTGAAATCAGATTCGGGAGGGGAATACAAAGAATTGTTTAGTGTAGATGGTAAACTCAGATAAAACGAGGTGGGAAACAAACTCCAACGCGGATTTGTGTTTAACAATTAGATATCATGGAACGTCGAAATTCAAACCAACCACTTTGCCCGAGCAATTATTATTATTATTATTATTATTATTATTATTATTATTATTATTATTATTATTATTATTATTATTATTATTATTATCATCATCATTATTATTATCATTATTAGTAGTAGTAGTGCGATCTTATAGGGAGCGCATGCTCCAAATATGGAGGGAGAAATCTGCGGTGGAAGTATCGAACCAACGCCTTGCTGATCAAGTAAAACAGATCCAAAAGAAGAAATGGCTGTCTGAGACTGAACTGCTAGAGATTCGCAATAACATAGAGAGAGATTCAGGTGACACACCTGAAGAATGCCCCCCCAACAAAACTAGTACCAACATTAAAACTGGGAGAATTCCCCATGAGACCCCACAGTAAACTATGCACTAGAGGGTGATGACAAGGCACCAACGAAAGAAGAGAAAACCAAAATACAAGCTCTGAAAGAAATCATGCGAGGGGAGAAAACAACACTCCCCTCCCTAAGAGACAAAGACAGAAAGAAAGTCGGAGAAGTGACCGAACAGGTCAACTGCCTTTTACAGCACATAGAAACAAATACCCTCCTAGAACTCAACAACTTAATTTACGCTGGGACGAAAATGGTAGCACAAAGCTTCACAACACAAGACAGGGCCCCGAGCAATAACAGGGAAGAGAAACCCAACTGGGAAAGAAGAATACAAAGGCAGATCTCCCAACTACAGAGAGATGAAGTACTGCTTAGAGATACACCACACACAGATAGACCACGAGTAAGACTTTATAACAAATACAAGGTAACGCAAAAAGGCATCCCAACTGTAGTCGAAGAGTTACACCAGAAGAGATTAGCTAAAGAGGCAAGACTGAAAAGATACAGACTAAGAACGGCCCAATACACACAAAACCGCACATTCCAAAACAACGAGAAAAAGTTTTACCAGGATTTAAATGGGGTAACAAGGCAGGACATGAAACCTGATGCCACAGAGGCCAAGAACTATTCGAATAGCATATGGGGGCGCCCAAAAAGACACAACGTAACACTGCAATGGTTAGGAAACATGAGAAAAGAACTAGAAGATATAGACAAGGGAGAACCAATAGTACTGAATGAAACCACATTGAAACATACTCTTTGGAAAGTAGCCAACTGGAAAGCACTGGGTCCTGACGGAATCCATGGGTATTGGTTCAAAAAATTCACCACATTACACGGCTGACTCACTCACCTACTCTAAAGTTGTCTAAGCGAAGGCAAGGCACCAGAATGGATGACTAAAGGCAGAACCACCCTCATCCAAAAAGACCCAGAAAAGGGGAACATAGCAAGCAACTATAGACCAATCACGTGCTTACCACTTATGTGGTTAATCCTGACCGGGCAAATAGCAAGAGAGAATATACATGTCAATGGATAGAAGGGGACTACTACCAGAAGAACAGAAAGGGTGTAGGATAGGAACCAAAGGGGCAAATGATTTACTCTACATAGACCAGATGATCTTAAGAGAAGTGAGGAAGAGGAGAAAGAATATAGCAATGGGATGGATAGATTACAAAAAAGCATACGATATGATTCCACATAGCTGGATAGTCGAATGCCTTAGAATGTTCAAAATTAGCGAACCGGTGGTTAAATTCATTGGTAATTCGATGGAAGACTGGAGAGTAGATTTGACAGCCGCAGGGGACAAACTAGCCGAGGTAGGGATAAAAAGGGGAATCTTCCAAGGAGACTCGTTGTCCCCACTACTATTTATTCTAACAATGATACCGCTCAACAGAATCCTGAAAAACAGCAAAGGATACCACTTCTCTAAAACAAAAGGAAAGGTCAACCACCTAATGTACATGGACGATATAAAAATGTTCGCAAAAAACAGGGGAGAGCTTGAGACTCTGTTCAACGAAGTAAGGGAATACAGTGAGGACATCGCAATGGAGTTTGGAATAGAAAAATGCGCAATCATGGTGATGCACAAAGAAAGGCTTTCAATGACTGAGGGAATTGAACTCCCGGATAACAGCAAGATTAGGGCATTGACCGCACAAGACCGATACAAGTACCTAGGTGTCCTTGAATGTGACACGATAAAACGGGAAGAGATGAAGGAGAAAATAAAGAGAGAATACCTCAGAAGGATAAAGAAAATATTAGAAACCAAATTAAACAGCAGAAATCTAATAAAAGGAATGAACACCTTGGCTGTGTCAGTAGTTAGGTATACAGGACCATTCCTAGGATGGACAAAGGAAGAGTTCCAATCAATGGATAGGCGAACAAGGAAACTTATGACGATGCATAAAGCATTACACCCTAGAGATGATTCAGATAGACTATACGTTAAGAGAAAAGAAGGTGGTAGGGGGCTCATCAGCATAGAAGATTGTGTCCAAAGAGCTAAAATAGTCCTAGAAAGATATGTGCAAACAAATAGTGAAGAAATCATAAAGAGTGCGAGAGATAGTGCAACAAGCAATAAAGTAGAAAACAATGGAACAGTACAGCAAACAAGAAAAGAAAGATGGGAAGGGAAAAAATTGTACGGCGAGTTTAAAAGACAGATACAAGATATAGCAGACGAGAAATCATGGACGTGGTTACGAAAGGGGAACCTTAAGAGAGAAACAGAATCGCTCATCATGGCAGCCCAAAACAAAAGCATAAGGACAAACTACATAAAAACAAAAATCGACAGAACACAGACAAACAGCAAATGCTGCATGTGCGGTGAAAGAGATGAGACAGTAAACCACATAACTAGTGAATGTAGCCAACTCGCCCAGAAGGAGTATAAGCATAGACACGATAGAGTAGCAACGATGATACACTGGGAACTAAGCAAACAAATGGGATTCAACCATGTGGAAAAGTGGTATCAGCACAAGCCAGAGGCAGTTTTGGAGAATGACAACCACAAACTACTCTGGGACTTTGACATCCAAACTGACCACCTCATCCAGGCAAGAAGACCATACCTAGTAATAGTAGATAGAAAAAGGAAGGCCTGCCAAATAGTAGACGTTGCTGTACCTGCAGACCATAGAGTAAAAAAGAAGGAGGGTGAAAAAAGGGAAAAATACCAGGACTTAGCAAGGGAGTTAAGGACATTGTGGAACATGAAAACCAGGGTAGTACCGGTCATAGTGGGCGCACTAGGAACTGTCCCCAAAACGCTGAGGGAGAGACTGGAGGAGATCGGGATTAGGGGAAGGAAAGAGACTGTACAGACCACAGCACTACTGGGAACTGCACGGATACTGAGGAAGGTACTAGAGATATAAGTACTGCAACGAATAGTAGCTCTGTCATGATATGCGAAAGAGAGAGGAGACGTTAGCTGAAGACCTGAGGAGACATTGTCACCCAGCCTTCAGCGATAACCACTGGGCAACCGGTGTGAAACTGTAAATCGTAGAATTACTGCGACCTATGAGTACTACGAGAGGAGGGCTGGAAACTTGAGGACACTTGCTGTCACTCAAACTCCAGCGGTTACCCCCAGGCAACTGATGTGAGATTCCAAATAATAACGATAATAATAATTACATGAAAACCAGGGTAGTACCGGTCATAGTGGGAGCACTAGGAACTGTCCCCAGAACGCTGAGGGAGAGACTGGAGGAGATCGGGATTAGGGGAAGGATAGAGACCGTACAGACCACAGCACTACTGGGAACTGCACGGATACTGAGGAAGGTGCTAGAGATATAAGGACTGCAACGAATCGTAGCTCTGTCATGATATGCAAAAGAGAGAGGAGACGTTAGCTGAAGACCTGAGGAGACTTATTGTCACTCAGCCTTCAGCGATAACCACTGGGCAACCGGTGTGAAACTGTAAATCGCAGAATTACTGCGACCTATGAGCACTAGGAGAGGAGGGCTGGAGACTTGAGGAGACTTGCTGTCACTCAAACTCCAGCGGTTACCACCAGGCAACTGGTGCGAGATTCCAAATAATAATAATAATGATAATAATAATAATAATAATAATAATAATAATAATAATAACAATAATAATAATAATAATAATAATTTTGGGTGTGTGTGCATATGGTATACGTATGTGTACGCGTGGTAGGTTTGTCTTTGTACACCAGAGGCACATGTATATGTACACAAGTGCATGGTGTCAGATAGTCTGTGTTTTTGTGTGTGCATATGTGACATATGTGTATCTGGTATATGTTTGCCCATGATTATGCTGCATGTAAGTTTTTGCTTATGTCGTATATGTGTGGCATATATGTATATGTATAGTGTGTGTATGTGTATCTGCGTATGCTTATGTGCATATGTATGCGTATATACATATGTGACCAGTGCATATACATAAACACATGTCCAACATGCAGATACATAAACAAAGACTGTGGTTGAATTTACCGTTGTGGAATATATCCTGTTGGAATTTACCTTTGGTGGAATTCGTTCGGTGGAATTTACTGCGTTGAAATTTTAAATGATTATAAGATTTTTAATAATTTGTGAGGGTACTATTTGATTAATTTTTCATAGGTTTTTTTAAAATTTATTTTTCTTTGAATTTAATACTAATTGACCTTTGACACGAAAAGATTTTCCAAATATTCGTTCAAATTCAAGTCCGAACGTCAAAGTCAGCTGCCATTAACATAAAGCCATAATTACGAGGCAGTTAATGAGAATCGGACTCACAATATCATACATTACACATCAAGTCTTCATTTAATGGTAAGCACCCTGTAGATATCTTTATCCCCGTAGGAATCGTTATGCCTGATATATGGCTTAAGATTCGAAGGTATCAAATTTCAACAATATGCCAATCGGGGAATGCCAGGCTGTCTCGAAGTGATATCCCAGATTCTGGTGTGAAATATACTACCCAAGCAAGCGAGCCAGGAGAATACATCATAATAATCAAGAACCTTAAGTTCAACTATGCATTTACCATCCTTATATCCATATTTGTTCATGCAACTGCTTCAATTACTCGCATTAGTGGCAAACTCTTTAGCAAGGAACTTTTAAGCAATATCAAATTATATATAACAATTACCGAGTTTTATATTAATGGTTTTCCTTTATTTGCTGTTTACATTTCAAAGGTCCCAGTTATCTACAGTTTTTTTTCAATGCCCTTATCCATGGTTCTTTTTTCAGTGCTATGTAGACAAATCATAAGAATTCTGTTCTTGTTATGTGTTAAAACTTGTTTCAATATTCTTCTGATTTTTCGTATTAGTCATAGAATCATAAATCTTCGGTCTAAATCCATCGAAATTAAAACTGGATCAGTATCTTAAAATGGACCTTTCCTGTACATAGTCTTGTGGCTGTGAAGCCTTTCAATGGACGAACAAATACGACACTCTGATCGTTGGCAGAAGTCTTGAAAAGTGTCATTTTAACTTAGACAGATACTGTTAACGCGGGCATGCCATTCATAAAGAATACGACTACGTGTGACGTGATCTCCAGTGAAAGCTACCAAATACCACTGTTACGGAAATTTACATAACGATGATAAAGAACTCGTCATCACAGATTGAGCAACCGTAGCGTCAACATTTGGAGTCATGAAAAAATTCCACCTAAGGATAAATATGGTCAGAATAAATTCGATTTATGACATTACTGGCGTTTTCCACTGAAAAAAAAAACATCTAAGAGAGAATAAATAAAATGTAGAGACCCATGATCATTAAATCAATAACAATAAGCCCCTGAGAGAAAACAGTCTTTCTCCCCCCCACCCAAAAGGAGAATAATTCATCCGATTCTTGGAGAACTTATGCCAATTTTCAAGTCCGTACATAACATGGTATGGCTAAGAGCACTGCAGCACTAAAACACATTAGCACGTATATAAAAAAAAACTGGTGTGAGAATAATAATAATAATAATAATAATAATAATAATAACAACAATAATAATAATATTAATAATAATAACAACAACAATAATAATGATTAGAACAGCAATAATAATAATGATAATTAGAATAATAACAACAGCAATAATGATAATAACAGCAGTAGTAATAATAATAATAATGATAATAATGATAAGTCAACATTTAAAGAAAATGGAAATTGAAGAAAACTACACAGGGATTCAAAAGACAGAGGAGCTATCATGGACATGGCAACGCAGATGATATCTGAAGAGAGAAAACAGAATCCCTCATCATGGCCGCACAGAACGAATGCATTAGGATAACTTATAACTTAACAGAACCCAGACAAGTAGGACCTACGTTAACAAAGAGATGAAACGAAGTCAAATAACCACTGAATGAAGTTAAGAAGTGCCAGAGCAACCAAGACAGAATGGCAACTGTTATTCAGTGGGAATGATGCAAACGACTAAGATTCGACCATGCGGACATACAGCAAAAGGTCAAACCAGAGACTCTCTTTGGAAGTCGAGGCCGAAAATTATTCTGAGACATCGACAAATCGACAACCCCAACCAAGGGAGAAGAACGGACTAAATATAGTGGACAAAGGAAAAATAAACTGGAGCTGGAAATAAGGGGGACCACAGCACTATTTTGGTTTGCAGGAATATTGAGTGGAGCGCTTGAAATATGAGATTTATAATCTCTGATCGACAGCAATGGCCTAAGAACTATTATGAAAAGGGTATGTGTAATTAAGGCTGGGGAAGTTTGGTACGGTGTGCAAGAAGCACAGTTCTCCTGAGATATGCAAGGATAGTTAGACAAGATCCGGAGACCTGGACTTACAGAAAGTCACATCAGAACTCCACACCTCCTCTCATTGTCATTCAGCTTCCAGCGATGACCTCCAGATATCAGGTGAAAAACTGTCATGGAATGATGAGAAGAAGGGTTGAGACTTGTGGAGACAACCTGTCACTCCGCTGATGGCACCATCTGGTGTGAACTTGCGGAAAAAATAATGACGACCACTAAACGTCTAAACGAAAATGCAGAAATTTCACATCGAATCTGATCATCCCATCCAAGTAAAAAAAATCCTCATCTTGTAGTTGTGGACACGCGAGGGAGAACTGGCCAAATAATAAAAACTGTTCCCGTGGATCATAGAGTAAATACAAAAGGGAGTGAAACGCTTGGGGAATACCTGGGCTTGGCAGGCAGACTGAAGAAATAAAGTCGAGTAGTACAGAGTGATAGTAAGTGTACTTGGAACAGAACCAAAAAACACTAACAACTAGAAAAGATGAACTGGAGATGAAATGAGGGACTGGAGCCTGAGGAGACACACCGTCTCTCAACATTCAGTGATAAGAGGAAGATTGGAGACTTGCGAGAGACCTCCCGTCACTCAGTCTCCAGTGGTAACCACTAGGCTATTGGTATGAAAGTGCAAATGATGATAATAATGATAACAAAAACAACACCACCACCACTACCAGCAGCAACAACAACGACAACAACAACAACAACAACGATAATAATAATAATAATAATAATAATAATAATAATAATAATAATAATAATAATAATAATAGACGTTGCTGTACCTGCAGACCATAGAGTAAAAAAGAAGGAGGGTGAAAAAAGGGAAAAATACCAGGACCGTGCAAGGGAGTTAAGGAAAATGTGGAACATGAAAACCAGGGTAGTACCGGTCATAGTGGGAGCACTAGGAACTGTCCCCAAAACGCTGAGGGAGAGACTGGAGGAGATCGGGATTAGGGGAAGGATAGAGACCGTACAGACCACAGCACTACTGGGAACTGCACGGATACTGAGGAAGGTACTAGAGATATAAGTACTGCAACGAATAGTAGCTCTGTCATGATATGCAAAAGAGGGAGGAGACGTTAGCTGAAGACCTGAGGAGACTTATTGTCACCCAGCCTTCAGCGATAACCACTGGGCAACCGATGTGAAACTGTAAATTGTAGAATTACTGCAACCTATGAGTACTAGGAGAGGAGGGCTGGAAACTTGAGGACACTTGCTGTCACTCAAACTCCAGCGGTTACCACCAGGCAACTGGTGCGAGATTCCAAATAATAATAATAATAATAATAATAATAATAATAATAATAATAAAGACCTGAGGAAATTTATTGTCACTCAGTCTTCAGCAATGACCACTTGGCAACTAGTGTAAAACTGTAAACCGCAGTATTACTGTGAACTATGAGAACTAGGAGAGAAGGAGACTTGAGGAGACTTGCTATCGCTCAAACTCCAGCGGTAACCACCAGGCAACTGGTGTGAGATTGCGAATAATAATAATAATAATAATAATAATAATAATAATAATAATAATAATAATAATAATAATAATAATACGGAGGGTAGTGCTGGGTGATTGAGGGTACCTGCTGTCACTTGATCTTCACCGAAAGCTGACTGATACAACATCTGTGAGCATGCACGTTACCCACAAATATAAAACGTAAGGTGTATCCCTGAAAATATTACCTTCATTTTCCTGAATACAGTACGGAGTCCTGGAATATTGAGGACACTTGCTGGTACTTGATCTGCAGTGAAACCCACCCATCAACACCCTTGTGGAAACCCACCGAGAACTGATGATGCTGCTGCTGCTGATGATGATGATGATGGATTTTCGAAACTTTTTTCCGGGGAGAGCCACCAGATA
>OY735234.1:26658303-26718303 GCA_963457665.1 Thysanoteuthis rhombus | reverse complement strand
TGATGAAGCTGAAAATATACATTCTATACAGAATAGAATATTTTTCGTCGACGAATGCTTATTTTTGGACCGAATTATACTCATATTTTTGGCTGCAGAGTCTCAATGCTGTAGAATTACTTGATGATACCAAATGATATGTCTCGATAGTATAATGTTCCTATAAAAATAATAAAAACCTGATATATTTTGTTTAGAAGAAAATGAACTTTTCATAAAAATATGGTAGGGGCAGACTTATTAATATTTCTATTATTTCATATCTAAGATGTTTCAAGTAATTTAATCTTTATAAGCATTTATTTTGCACCAAGACCAATAGGAACCTAATTTGTACAATCTTTGGAAGTTTGCCCATCAATCAAGACAAGTGTCTACTCGTGTCAAAGATGTTCATTCTATTTCATATGGTGAAAGCAAATATGGCTCCTAAACATCAAAGTGCTATATTATCTTTCTATATTTCTTTTGTAGAATCTGTAATAGCGTTACAGTATGAATATTAGTTATTCAGTCTGTCTTGCATTTAAAGTATTGTTTTTAGTAGGACTTGATCAATAATCGTTAAGTATTAACTATTTCAGCTGCAAGATAAGCCACATACGTATTTATTTGGTTTAGTTAACTTTAGTACAAGACCACAAGTGTAAAGCACTCAGCATTGATGCCGTTACGCTGTAGTAATAGTCTGCTAGACTCGCCTTGTAATGACCGATGAAATGCAAGGGTATTGTATCGTTGTTTCGCTTTTCTTCCCTTGCCAAAGGTTTTGAAGACATAATAAATTCACCCATATCTCACTTCGTCTGTCCACACAATATCTTCAAAAGTTCTCGATGAATTTCAATGACATTTCTAACACATAGCCATCTATCCTTTAGAGTGGATCCAGATATATTTACTGTGACCTTTTCTGCATAGTAACTATATTTCCAAACTCAAAAGGTTTCCAATGGGTTACGATGAACTTTTGTGACAGGTTGGGTTCAGGGATAAGGCAAAAAATGATTCAATTTTTGGCTTATCCAGGAATTTTTCTCCAGTTACCTCCCCTGATTTTCCCTACAGTTCTTACTGACAATAGCATTGGTGAAGGAATGCACTCTACGGATGCTTTCTAGTTTTTTCTATCCGTGTCTGCTTTGATCGATCCAAGTGTGTGATTGTCCACGTGTTTGTCTGTTACCAACGTCTCTCCTTCCATCAGCAGTTCCCCATTAACATAGTAGCCAATACAAAAAAAAAACAAACAAAAAACACAGATATACGAACACATTCATGTTTGACATGTGATCACACCAACAAAAGAGAAGTGAACTCATGTGGATGAATCTCAAAGAAACACATAACAGCGGAAATCAATTTGGAGAAAGACCTAATTAAGAACTAACTTATATCATTGAACTGATCGAACCTTATTAATTTCATACATTTTTAATTACACGAATGGATGAATAAATAGATATCAGTACATCGGATAAATTGATCACTATAGCTTGCGCAGATGCAAAAAACTAATCATCGGTAAAATATCCAAAATTCTGTAAAAGAAAAAATCTTTATCGAAAATCAATTGAAAAAACAGCGCATGATTTGGGTATTGTTAGTGTAATAATGACGATACAGCCCAACCTGCACTTTTCGAAAAGATTGTGCCTAGGGGTGTACTCATACACATATTCAAGGCCTTAGCTCCAAAAATGTGACCAGGAGCATCTGGACATGCACTCATAAAAAAAGGCACATATATAGAAA
Organism: Thysanoteuthis rhombus; assembly: GCA_963457665.1. Taxonomy (NCBI): domain Eukaryota; kingdom Metazoa; phylum Mollusca; class Cephalopoda; order Oegopsida; family Thysanoteuthidae; genus Thysanoteuthis; species Thysanoteuthis major. The sequence goes on along the minus strand of OY735234.1, from coordinate 26,716,548 downwards.
CGGATATTCAGAGAAAAAGAATCTTTAATCCTTTTAGCTGTTTGGTCAGGCCATTTGTGAGGCTACAGCGATTCAAAATATGAATGAATTATTAAACCAAAAATCAATCATAGATCGTATCATTTTGACAGTATAATTAAAACTGAACGAGAATCAGTTCACATGCAGCTACAATACTGGGGGTGACTGTTGAAAGTTTCCTTGATCTCCCCCAAATTCAATCACTTCTTCCTGAGCCCATAACGCGCATTAGTCAACAACATCCCATTGACATCCATAAAGAACATTGGGAGATATTTTATTCACAACCATAAAAGTAAATATATGTGAAGAAAAACCGAAAATATCTCTCATACTGAAAAAAAAAATCCTTCATATGCCCCCTCCCCTAATTAATGGATTCTCCATTACCTCATGGCTTGACCGTCTTTGACATATTATCGGAGTTCATTGAGGAGTTGTTTTTTCCAATGATGAATGGACAAACAGGTATGATGCAGAGTAGGTAACTGTAAAAGAAATTCCAGAGCTTCATAGAAATTCAATCACTTTGTAGTGCCCACCTTTCCAGCTAAAGAAGACAATACATATACGGAGTTATCTGCCATTATGAAAGGATTTACTTCTAACCCCTTTATCTCTGTAGAAATAGTAAATTCCTTGTTCCCCTTTTTGACATCGGTAAATCTCTCTCTCTCTCTCTGTCCCGACGGCCTCGAGGTAAGCTCGTCTTTTTTCCCCTCCCCTTAGTTAGAATAATTAGTATAGTTTTTTTAAAGACTTTCATTCGACACACAGATCATCACATATTCATCTCAAGAACACATCTTATCCAAGTTTTGCATTTTCATCGTAGTTAGATCGGACTTCCTGAGATAACTTCATAGTGGCTACAACCAGGATGACCATACTGACTGAAATTCTATAGACTCCATCTCATACTTACTTAATGACATTCCTTTCCCCTTCATTCATCCTATCCCCACATCTTTATCCTGGTAGATCCCTCCACATATCCGTATCGCCAGAAACTCCGGTCCTCGTTTATTTCAATTCACTCATGAATTAAACCTGATACTGTTGATTCCTTTGTTAGTTCTTATTTCTTCGTTTTGATAACAATCCAACTAACAGTGTACTAACCTTGTTTTTGTGCTTAAGCAACGAAGACGCTATTTCCAGGATATATCTCCTTAGATCAATTCTGGTTATTTACATATTGGGGGTGCTGAGATAACTAGCAGCCCTAAATCTGGCCCCCGACACGAAAACTTCTTCCCAAGCCAATGACCAACTTTTTCACCGAATATAAATATAATATAAAAAAAAAACAAACTCAGTCTATATACTTATATATGAAGAAATTGCGCATACATACAGATGATTGGGCCTAAATAGAGACTAATGAATACACTGCTTCCAATTTTATTGGTGGGGGTAAGCAAACTTCTCATAGCTGAGCCCATTTTGAAACAATCACGCTAATACATGATCGATGTCATGGAACTTGATTTCATACCATTTTCAAGACACAAATTAACTCAGAGGCACTCAAAAAGTACATATAATCGCTGTATACCCATCATCATCGTCAGCCTTTGGATAAAGACCTTCCCCAAGAATCGCCAGACCTCGCTATCTATTAGCCTCGGCTTTGCATATGATCTTTGAGAATTCTCGTTGGGAGTCGTGATGTGCAGCTATTCTTGCAATCGGGCCCATTGCCATCTGAGTTTTCTGATGGATTCTAATGTATATATATATATATATATATATATATATATATATTTCGCTTGATATACTCTGCTGTGTTGTAATCCCTCCAAGTTCTGTTGATCATGGTTTTCTATTGTGCACACTGAATGGTCCTCACAAACTTAATCGAAAAAAAAGGATACCTGGATCCATCCACAGATTTAACTGCTTTTTCATCGCCCAATGGCTGATGCTTCCACAACCTTTCATTGAAATCATTTCATTTCATTGACCTTTCCAGATCTACTGTGGACAGACATGAGCAATAGATTTTCTGGATTCCAACTAAATCTAATCAGTTTTTCTTTCATGCTCAACCCACCCTCCAAACCAAAGGTAAATAAAAGTCATTGATTACTTTTGGGATATTGTTTCTAGAGATAGATGGACAGACGGACGGACGGACAGACGGACAGGGGGAGAGACGGAAGGACAGATACACGAGCCCGAACACTTCACGAACTTGGAAGAAGTAAAAGAGAAAACATGGTGCTACGAGATTTTGAATGGCAGCGAATACAAACAACATATATATATATATATATATATATATATATATATATATATATATATATATATATATATATATGTATATATTATTTACGTTGTCTACGCCAAGTGGGACCGTGTAACGATCATTTCAAATAAGAATTTCAATACAATACAAAGAAATTTATAATTATATATATATATATATATATGTGTGTGTGTGTGTGTAAATTATTATAATAATTGAATAATTGTGTCTTCCACGGACAGCTGTTTTGTTGTATTACAATTTTTTGTGTGACAATAGAATATACATTATCGAACATCCAATACTACGAGGTAGGCTCGAAACCTTCGCTTCAGACCCAGATGCTAGCTCCTCATCTCTGCTCTACGCAGAACTGGACAGTCAGTAAGGTTGAATTCAAGCAATATTTTTCGCTTATGTATAATTCCCCATCCATCAGAATGCTCTATTCCTAAGTTGGGAGGGTATTCATGTATCGAGGAAGGGATATACATGATCAGTCAGAATGATAGAAACATATTTGAGATTATATCCCATCATTACGTGATTGATATAGCACTCTCTCTTGACAATATAAATTTGCAGGCTGCATCAACATAGCAGTACTCACACCATTGAGCTGAACAGCTGCTGGTAATTCAAAGGCCCATAAAACTCCTTTAGTTAAGATTGGTGCAATGGTAAGAGCATCGTTATGATGAAGCGGCTACCCTATCGGTGTCAGGTTTGATTTCTGCAGCACCTCTTTTTTTACTCACCTTGTCAAGGCCGATTATATATAAACGGTGAATTGATGGGATAATAAGTTCCTCTATCATATAATGCAATTTAAACACACACACACACACACACACACACACAAACACATATATATATATATATATATATATATATATATATATATATATATATATATATATATGTTGTACGTACATACACACATCGTTGTTCATGAAGATACAGGTAATAGAGCGAGTGAAGAACACACAGACACAATTGAATAAATGTATTGTGTGCACACAGGCCGGATTGATTTGCCTACTATAACTGCCAGTAAAACTTGTACTCGGTAGAAAATAAACGATACAGAATAAAAGATAGATAGATAAATGCAAACAGACTGACATAGATAGATAGATAGATAGATAGATAGATAGATAGATAGATAGAGGTAAAGAGAGAGATGAGCAGACTGAGATAGATAGATAGATAGATAGATAGATATGGACAAACTGAGATAGATTGATATGAACAGACAGTAACTGATCGTTATGAACAGATTGAGATAAATAGATATTAATAGGCTGACAGATAGATACATATTAGCAGATTGTGGTAGATAGATATAAACAAACTGAGGTTGATAGATAGATTGATAGACAGATATGAATAGATAGATGTAGATATAGATTGAGGCAGATCGAGGAAAATAGATGGGTATATATATATGAAAAGAGCTATTAATGTCGCAGACAATAGGATAAATCCACACTAATGCCATTGGGAAAGGCGCGTATCGATCTATCAACGCCTGTTGGCTTTTAAACAAAGTAAGGACGCAATGTTTGCTTTTTTGCTTCCATTCGTAAAAGTGAAAGGTGATGTGAAGCGAACCCACTCGTAGCAGCAGATAACCCTATCATTGGGAAATTGATACTGCAAGAAAAATCCCCAAATCATGTTGGAACTACACGCAATCGTTTGCTTGTTTGTTTTTTTGTTGTTGTTGTTTCCTTGTTGTTGTCGTTGTTGTTATTGTTCTTAAGTTACCTGTGGAAATATTCGAATGAAACAATTAGTTTCTAATGGGAAAAAAAACCCTGTCCATTCTTTTGTCTTGTCGGTATGGATCTGATTAGGAGAGATAGATCAAGATGCAGCGGACACTGAAATGAGACAAACAAAAATGTGAAACATGGATAAGAACGAGAAATAACATTGAAAGAAAAGAATAAAAAGAAATGTGGAAAGATAAATAGGAGGGGACAGTCAGGGGAAGATAGATTGATAAAGGCGTGACACGATTGTAGTAAGAGACAACGTTAACTCTGCAAAAGAGAGAAAGAAAAAAGAAAAGAAAAGAAGAGACAAATATAAGAGTGTGACGGACAAGACTAGAATTGAATGATTTTAATAAGATTACATCTGTCTGGCCATATCGAATACTTGTCATAGCATGTGATGTCGAGATTTCCAAGATAATTAATAACGGAAAAGAATTTCAATTCGTAAATTTTCGCATTTTTTAAAGATTTTGTTTGGTATTTTTCGTTTGCTTTTTCACCGTTAAATACTGTTGTCAAACACAAATCAAAGTCGAAATCTGAAGCTGACCTCATTTTCCAGCCGTAGCAACAAGAACAAAAACAATCTTCATCTAATTTAGAGTAGCGTTTGTCTGTCCCTCCACGTTAAACCAAACCGGTGCACAAAACCTGGGTCCAATGCCAAAATAGTGAATCACAGTAGCGGTCAACTATAACCACAGATATAATTTTTTTCTTCTTTGTTCTCTAAAAGGGTCGCAGGATTGGGGATATAAAGAGGTTTGCTGGGTTAATGAAGTTAGTGTATAAAAAGGAAAGCCAGTTTTAAAAGGGTGTCGGATTAAGTAATGTTATTATCTACGGGATCATGATACTAGTGTTAATACCTCCATGACCACGATTGTCTGTCAACATAAATCAAACTGGCATCAAAATAGAACGAAACCTTAAAGACAAAATGCTTAAAATCAAAGTAATGGAGGAAAAAAAAATTAGATATGAAAGCCATATTACAGAGAGACGAATTTTATTGTCAGTAGGTGTAAATCGAACTAGAATGAAAATAGAATGATCATGTAAAGACAGGATTTTATGTGATGAATGTTGTACAGCCAGAAGAAAAAGAGGAAAAAAAGGAAGATATCATGTGGAAAGGGGAAATGATTTCAGAGTATAATGCAAGTCACTATTACCATTCCCCTACCAATATGCTAACAGATTGATTGGTAGGCACCTTACTTACCAACTGAACCAAACTTACAAGTCTTACTTATCTACGAAAATTATGTGGGAAATACGTTCAGGAATAAACGTAGGATTGGTGTATGGCCCTTCAGCTGCTAGGGTTGTTCTTTTAATGAGGATTTGAGGTGCGAGGTAACCGAGCATTTAGCGACACAGAGAGTCGAATCAGTGAACTGAGTTTGCTCTCTCTTCGCAGTAATGCCGTTAGGAAAGGCGCATATCGATTCTTGCCCCTGATAGCAAGACATAGTCCAGCATTGCAGGGAAAGTCCTGATATCCAATCTATCAGGCTTCATCTTGGGGAAGGTCTTGTTCAACGACAGACTTTAAACAAAGGCGATAATTAGATGACATATACCTCGATAAGTCAGAAGCCTAATGATAGCATTTATTGATTTTGCCTATGTTGTTTCTAATTACCATATTTTTACTGTGATTTAGAAAAATATTATTCTCCTTGCATGATTAAAATTGTGTCCCGATGGTTGCACGTGTTAGCGTCGCGTTTTTATACAATTTTGTGAAGAGTTAACAACTGATTTTCCTAAATACCGAATGCACTCATTTTTTGCTTGTTTTGAAAGTTGACAAACATGCCTATATGACAGTTGAACTCCCTTACTTCATTGATATATGATGAGTGAATAAAAAATATTCATTCTTCTATACAATATAATTCCAAAACTCTTTTCAATTCTTCCATTGAGAGTTCCAATAACTTTTCATATCGTCTAATGGTTCTATCATCATATTACCTTTTGTCATCCCTATTACCAAATTTATTTTCACTGAAAAGAAAAAGGAAAAATATACATTCAACTATGCATATACATATTTGTACGTAACTCATTTCAAACCCTTTATTTATACTTCCTGTATGTTTTTATATTGTTCAATGGTTTCATCGTAGCGTAGAAGAGAGTAAGAAAGTTGGTCTACACATGAACTTCAGCAAGACGAAGATCATGTGCAACAGCCACATCGGAGATAAAAACACTGATATCAAAATCGACGACATGGAACTGGAGAAAGTAGATCACAACATTTACCTAGGACAACTAATCTCCATGAGATCCTCAAAATAAGAAGCAATCAAGCTCAAATCACTAGGATGGCAAGCCTTTGGCAGAGCATGCTCAACCTTCAAAAATAAGAAGATCACATTAATCCTAAAATGAAGGGTTTATAACCAATGCATCCTCCCAATTGTCACATCGAGCTGAAACATAGAACCTAACCAAGAAACAGATCCGCAAATTGAGAACTATGCAACATGCACATGAAAGAATTATGCTGGGCCTCACATGGAGAGACTACAAGACAGCACAGTACACCCGAAAAAAAAGAGTCAGGGACATCATAGAATCCATTAAAAACCTCAGATAGCAGTTGGCAGGCCATATTGCAGGAATGGCAGATAACTGATGGACATCACAACTCACGATATGGATCTACTGATATCACATGCGGAACCGAGACCGGCAGAATATTAAATCGAAAGACTAGCTAGACGAATTCAGAAAGTACTGGTTCGGCGACGTCCATGATAGAGAAGTGTGGTGAATCCTGGGGAAAGTCTATGTCCAATGACAGACGTTGAAAGACTGATGATGATGATGAATGAATTGCATGTTCATCATGACGACAGCACGGGATGAAACAAAGGATGCAAGACTCATATCGGGATTCAAAATCGAACCTTCATTTCTCGTCTTCGGCCGACTGAAAATAGATACATAGTCTCCAACTGAAGACTTAACGGAATCTCCACACTCAGAGAGAGAGAGAGAAAGAGAAAAAGAGAGAGAGAGAGAGAGAAAGAGAGAGAGAAAGATCTAGCAAGCTTGTTGAGAGAGAGTGGGGGCTAGGCCCGGGCCAGGAATGCCCCGTACGTCTTTGCTTGCCTACTCTTTCACTCACTGTATGGTCTTACCTAAGGCAAGGGTCACTTTTCTTTAGCTATTTCTTTTACTAAATTAACTTGCCCTCTTCTTTCACCTTACCATCTACCTTTTCCCTTTTTATATTCCTCTTGCTGTCTTCTGTTTCTTACGCAACTAAATTTACAATCTTTATTACTTTCGACGTTTGAATTCTTACACACCGTTTCTTTTATGTTTCTTTCTCTTAAATTTTCAATTAAGTGGCTGTGACTGGCTATCTATCTCCGGAGGTTCCAAGCGACCACACTTTATCTGGACCATAAACCTGCTTACAGTGTTTCTATAGTCCTCTTAGGGTTTGAAAAGGGTCACTCTGTAACTTCTTAATTTTGGTGTACTTCACTTATACAAACACCAAAGGTACCTTCAACATAGAAAATGCTTTTGAAAGATAGAATATTTAAGAATAAAATTAAACATTTGGTTAAACACGATAACTATATCAACTTCATGACATCCTTTGAAAAGAAGTAATCCTCACCGAAAAGAAAAACATATATATATATACTTCTTATTATATAAAAACAATATTTTACAAAACTGAAATTTCAATGTTTACGAAAAGAAATACAGAACACTCGGAAAAGTGAGTTGACACGTCATGACGTCACAGAATCACTAATTTTCCTGTCCACTTTCTCTTTCTCTTTCTCTCTCTCTCTCTCTCTCTCTCTCTCTCTCTCTCTCTCTGTTATTAATGTCCATATCTGACAGTTCACTATAGTGGAGTCCACCCTGTTGAAGTCGGACAGTAATTACATCAGCAATCGAATTTTTTCTTTTAAATATATCCTCAACTGAATGAATAATATTTATTTACCAAATCTAATTGAATGCTGCAAACTCAAAGTTTTTTTTAACCTTACATGATTTGATTTGGTTCTATTTTACACAACTTTCCAATCTCCATCATCATGCTCTTAGTTCAGTGGTAAACATTGATTGGGTGCATTGAATATTATACAATTAAAAATCACATCAAATTTCAGCTAATAGCTCCTTGCCATGCCGGTTTCCTCTGAGATCCAAATATAGGCCATACATCTCGAAGCATTCTGCGAATCTAAATGACGTACTAGTTATTTATATTGGAAGGTTTTTGAGTCTTCAGAACCTAAAATTGCTGATATTGATTTGTTAATCTCTATTGTTGTAGGTTGTGTCGTGGGTGGCAAAGGTCAGTGGAGGGGAAACGAAAAGTAAGTGCACTACCTCTATAACTGCTTGCTGCAAAACAAACAATGGACGCTATTTTTGCTTCAAACTTTTTGATAGGTGTGAAAAACTGGCATGAAGCTAAATTTCGTGAATAATAAATACTTCTATCACAAAAAATGTCAGAGCAAGCAAAATCTTTAAAATGATGTAAGAAACATCTTGCTTGTTTTTGTTTCTTTCTTCCTTCGTTTTCAATACAACAATGGAAATTTTCGAATAAACCTCCGGAGCAGTGTTTTGTGGGTGCAAATACGACCCGAGGCCGGAAAAATTGGAATTGGCTTTTTCAAATACATGTACACGTGGGTAATCAGAAATGCTATGGTTAATAGGGTTTTCCGGGTGATTTTGACAAGGGGATGGGTGGATTTATCCCGAGCACATCGGGGTTCCAAATAGGACTCCCTACACTAACCACGAAACCCTGATCTAATTTTGTTTGGAATGAAAAATTGGATTAATTGTTGTCTTATCGGCTTAAAAAGCTTTTGCAAAGTTGAGAGAAAGATAATCACCCTTGATCTAAGATTCACTAATCAGAAAGAAGAAATAGACAAATTCTCTGAAAACTCCCTAGACACTAAAAAATACTCCCATGTCACAAGGGGAGATTTTAATGCAAAGGTAGGACAAGGAAATTGACTCTGCGTTGGCGAGTTCGGATACAAAATACGGAATAGGGGAAGATCTTGTAGACTTTGCATCTGCGAACGACTTCAAAATCATGACTACATTCTTCAAAAAGGAAACCAATAGAAAGTGAATTTGGAAGAGCCCCAACTATGAAACCCAAAACGAAGCAGACTACATCTTAACAGGCAAAAGCGACACCGTCAAATACATTAACATCTTAACAGGCAAAAGCGACACCGTCAAATACATTAAATTCTAAAGAAAGTGAGTATAGGATGTGGCAATAGAATGGTAAAAAGTAAGATGCAATTAAACACCAATAGAGAACGCAGAAAAATATTCCATGCCAAAATGCAACTGCTAAACCAAATGAACTCACCAAACCCTTCAACATAAACTGTACAAAACATATTTTTAAAAAACTAAGAAAAGACAAAAGAAGATATACGATAGCAATCATCGAAACCACTTTTGAAAAACGTTGACGCTTTAAAGCCATACTCGAAGAAAACAGAGACAGACAGAGATAGAACTGTCGAACACACCCAAGGATTCTACCAAAAACTCTACTCTTCGAGGCATGGGCATAAAAAAAAAACGAACTGGGTACGCAAGACGCAGATTTTATTCAACTTATGTTTAAAACTAAGTAAAGTCCTGAGTGACTGGAACATGGGGATCAGAATGCTTTTACATGAAAAGGAAACCCGAAAGATATCAATAAGTATAGGTCTATTAGCTGACGAAACTGCATCGACAACCTTTTTACAAAAATCATCTCCAACCGGATGAGTAGAATATTAGATGAAAACAAACCACGGGAACAGGCTTGTTTTACCTACTTATTTAGTTATTCAAATTACTCAACCATGGACCATCTCCATTCAATGAATCGTCTGAAAGAAAAAGTAGCAGAATACAAAATGCCATTTGCTGTAGCATTTATAGACTTCAATAAGGCATTTGACTCCGTGAAAATTCCCATGGTCATGAAGACTATCACACTACAGGGTGTAGACCCTGTATACGTCAGAATACTGCAACATATATGTAGTCACAGCCACTCCTTTATCAGGCCACATAAAGACTCTAACCCCTTTCAGTTCATAAAAAGAGTAAAATGGGATGTTACCAGCTCTCCTCAAACTCTACACAGCCTTACTAGGGGTGATCTTCCGAAACCAGGAATCAAAAGAGACAGCAAATATCTAAGCAGCCTCGGATTTGCAGACAACATCGTCCTTCTGGCAGAGAACCAACCCAACCTCCATCTAATGCAAGATAATCGAAACAAAAAGAGCAAGAAAGTCGGCCTACACATTAAATTCAGTAAAACGGACGTCATATGCAACAATTACGTCAAGAATAGGAAGACAACCGTCAGAATCGAAGATAAAAAAACTGTAGAAAGTGGACCACTACATTTACCTAGGACAACGAATCTCTATGAAACCAACAAAAGACAAAAGAATAAAGCAAAGAATCACTGTAGGATAGTAAGCCTGCGACAGAGCAAGCTCAATTTTCAAAAACAAAATGATCTCAATAATCCTAAAAGAAAAAGTAAACAACCAATACATCCTCCCAATAGTCACTTATGGAGATGGGATATGGAACCTATCAAGAGACGAACCAGCAAACTGAGAATCATGAAACACGCCCACGAGAGAATCATGCCCAACCTTACATGGAGAGATCACAAGACAGCACAGTATATCAGGAAGAGAACGGGGGCCCGGGACATCATAGAATCTACTAATAAAAACTTGAATGGCAATGGTCTGGTCATGTTACAAGAACAGCAGACAACCGATGGACATCAGATAAAGACTGATCATGATGATAATGATGAATCTCCGTTGAAGGAAACTACCTTATCAAACAATGACATCATGCCATGTCACACAAGAAGCGTGAGACAATGATTCAAATACAGATCGGCATTCCTTCCATTAAAATCATATGATATCCAAAATGGAAAAAAATATAGACATCCATCAACATTTACACTTATGGTGAATAAGTTGGGGAGCAACGTTTTTCAGTGCTTGGGGGCATTCAGGAAGGAATTCTATCACGAATCGCATGAACTGCGCCACTTGAGTAAACAACAGACCTGTTTGAATGATGCATTGAAACAGCAAGGAGATTTTTCTGGCAGAGAAATTTTCCATGACAACCCCTGTCCATCTGCTGCGAATGCAACGAAGCAAACGACCCTAGACCTGAGATAGGAAGTTCGTCCTACCCCCAGCGAAACTTTCAGACCTTTCACTATCAGGCCATCACTTGTTTCACCCCTTGTCAGCTAAGGTATTTTAATAGTTCAAAATGTTGAGAAATTCCAGAAAGAGAGTGACAAATCTTAACCAACACGGTTGATTCAGAATGATTGAATACATAATCTGCTGAGAGGTGCCATAATGTCGTAGAGATACGATGAAAAAGCTCTGGGGCTGAATATTCAAGTTACATGAATAAAGTTCATCGTCAGAAATGTTGAAAACCTTTGTATCAACTTAAATTGAATTTTAAGATTTGCATATATGTACACGTAGGTTGGAAACATCTCCGGTAGTTACAGCAATGATTTACGCAATACGATCACCATTCACGATCTAATTTATTCAGTATTGTGACGCAGCAGGCCAAGTCTGACTGTTATTATAACATAAAAAAACCAATACGTCATAAGAATTCTTAAGTTTTCACGTCTGATCACACTCTAAAACATTTTGAGTTGAGTGGTTTACGAGTTTCCACAAAACTTCGTGATTCGGTTAAACTTCTCAACAAACACAATTCTGCAGAACGATTCTCAACTGACGCATATATGATAAATGAGATTTCTTCTAATGTAAATTTTCAAGTATAATCTATTTACAAATTCAAGGCATTGGTGGAAACTTTCACCATTTTCTGAAAGAATATTACGATTAGTAATATAAATGGAGAGGAGAATAGTAAGAATAGAATGTAATTTAAATTCATTTATTTTATCACCAAATGAACAATATGTTAATCATAAAATATTTTTCGGTAAAACAATTTTTGAGCAGGGGTTGGTAGGGTTCAGACTCAAAGCCTCACAAGATGTACCTGCTTTTTATATACGGCATAATTCTTTTTATCATTATGTTCTAAAAACTTTTATTAGAAAAAATGTTTTATTAAGCATTAAAATGATAAAATGAATAAACAAAGAAAGCATGATTTGAACTAATCATAAATATTTTAATTTTGCATTTTTATAAATAATTTGAAAAGATTTTTTTCTAAAAATGCGATTGAATTTTTAAGATTTTTTCTCACAATCGAAACTCAATAGTTTTAGAACAGTATTTTACTCCAGGGATCAGTGGTTCTAGGTGTTAAAATAGATTTACAAGAAGATTCTTGTGAGTAGATTTCTACACAACTTTTTAGATTGTACTGTTAAAAATTTTTTAAGTAACAAGAGATGATATAAGGTTCTGAAACTCACCAGTATGAACCATAGACATACATAGTGGGAAGAAAAAGATAAATGAATCGGTGACATAATCGTAGTTTTTGTATAAAGTTGAATGTATCCAGCACTCTATGGAATAAATTCATCACATATCAGACATCACTACATCTTATGTTATTTTGCTAACCTGATCTGAACTACACACACACACACACACACACACACACACACACACACACATATATATATATATATATATATATATATATATATATATATATAAGATGTCTACTGAAGAGCAATACACAGAAATACAATAAGCTCTTCTTTCATTTATTCACTCTTCCTCTTAATAGTTTCCAAAAGAACCGTCTAAAACCATTGCATCCTTGCAAAAGTCTCCTATAGTGTTGAAACATTGAACCTAACTAATAGATTGACTCCCTATATGAGAACAACGAAATGTGCACATGAGAGAATCATAATCAATATTACATGATGAAAAAGAAAACAGCAAAGTATCTTTAGAAAAAAACAAAAAAATACCCAGGAGTCTGGGATATTATAAAAACCATTAGATGACTATAATGTCAATTGGCTGGTTATGTTGTACAAATGTCAGCCAACAGCTGAACAACACGATTCACCATGCAGATCCCCATGGATCACATACGAAACTGTGGCTGGCAAAATATAAGTGACGAACTAAACAAATTCAGAAAGTATTACCTCTACAACGCCTATGATAGGAAGGTCTGGCGAATCCTGGAGAAAGTCTATGTCCAACAACGGACCCCAAAAGGCTGATGATGATGAATACACACCTTTGCTGAAAGGTGACATAATGCCATAGAAATGCAATGAAAATTCTGTGAAGTCTGAATCGTGAAGCTATGATTTTATATGGATAACACCTCTCCTTAAAAATGCTGAAAACCTCGGAATCATTAAAAAAAAATAGAAATACTTTGAATCGTGAACGTTTTGATGTAGTACAATTTTGGTATTGCTTTATAAACCGATGTAACTAAACATAAGCTGAAAAAAATGCATATTGAGTTTTAACAAGACCTTGAATAGAGCAGAAAAAGAATTATCTGACTTTTCCAACGTGTGCCTGTATATTTTTACTGTTTGCTATTGATCATACGTGGGAGAGGAATCAAACTCCAGTGTGAGTGACATGGCAACACCGTAGCTATTTTAAGGCAAATACGGTCTGTTTGCAGTGGAAACCCCAGCTGCTGCTGACAGACGTATCAGACGTTCTGGATTTCTAGATCATCTGACGCAAGAACTTCGGTCCCCTAAGATGGTTGATAACATTTCATCACACACTGATTAGGTCAACTCAAACATTTCTGTCACTATATTTTCCCCTTGAAAGAATTTGACAAGTGTTTGGTCTTTTTTAATCATTGTCTGATACTTGAAACGCAGGCAAGTTGTTGACCAGCACAATCAACTAATAAATTTTGAAAGGAGAACGTTGCAAATGCTTGAAGCGTAAAGTATACAATAAATGCATGATACGAGCTATGGCATGGGGATGTGAAAACTGAAATTGTACAGGATCAGTTTTCTTAACTCAAATGACGGGAGTCATAGCCAGCGTAAGGATGATTTTCATAATTCGATCGTTACAAAATTTGCTTCTTAATGCAAAACTGCTCAGCACTAAATTTCAATCCAATTTGACGATTTGGAAGTTAATCTGGGGAATCAGTTTTCTAAGCAGTAACAGCTGAAGTCATAGCCAGCGTGAGGTATCTTTTTATCGTTCGATGTTTACAAGAGCTGCACCCAAGTATGAAATTTTCAGTACCAAGTTTCAGCCTGATCCAACAATCTATAAGGCATGTTGGAGATCCATTTTTTTACGCTGGTTGTAGCCAGCGTAAGGGAGCTTTTTTATAGTCAGTTTCATACAAAAGCTGTGGTTTGGTCCTATAGTCTCCAGCAGAACATTTAATTTCAATTCAACACTTTAAGAGCCAACTACAGAGGATGAAAGTACGAATTGTGCAGACCCCTATTATCAAATAATTACTGAGAGTAGATTTTCGCTCTGTCCCAAAAATAAATTTATGGACTTGATTAAAAATAGTATCTTCTTTGATGAATCTTTCTTTCTCGCTGGTAAGAATGCTCTTCTATGATTAAAAACTGTACATTTTTGCAAATTTCCTAATGTAGCTTTTTATCAACATGCTTTTGCAACGACAATTTGTTTAATTATAGTAAGAGAGACAAACCTAGTGGAATTATCGAGATGGGACATAGGGCTAAGGATCACTGGTTTGACCATGTACAAGATATATTTCCCATTTTGAATTTTACCATATGAACCATTGCAAAACGATTTTCCGAACTTCAGCCCTACGGATTTAGTATTGATGTAGATTAACCCTTGATCAGATAATGTCATGGCGGTCCTATTCGGAAGAAATTGTGTATACAAATTTCGACTCATGTCCTCAGTAATTATTCAAAATACCCGAAAGTTTGCATGGGTATGGCAATTGAAAATGTTGCATGGATCCTGAAACGACGTAGGTGGTTCTTTTAAAGCTTAGTAAGGGGCACTCAGTGAGAATCTAGATTACCAGTAACAGGAAATGGTATGCGACACTAACTCACAAACGATTACCCAACAGGGGGTACCGAACAATGACTAATCCTAATCTGGCTCAGTGGTTCGACCCTAAAGATTGAATTGGTTTGCTTGACGTGCTAATTAACGATGGCATAACGGCCTTTACTCGATAACTAGATAGATTTAGCATGGTGAATAATTTTACCTGTATGTGGCCGTACCCGTGACTGTCATCATGATGATAAAATGACAAACGCGTTTGAAGGTATTCAAGAACACATAAAACATCGTTCATAGGTGTTTCACCCGTACTGAAAATGACCAGAAATATGGTTGGAAGCATTGAATCAGAAACGTTTGGACATCATTTATAAATATTCAAACAAGACTTTGGTTCTCAAGAAAAGTCAACTGTAAAAAAAGTTTTGTATCAACAGATATATATTTCGAGAGGATGATATGGAAAATAGTTGTATTTGATTCGAAGCTGAATCATAGGAATAAACTAAGAGACTGACCCTTGAACTGATGACCATGCAGTGCGCCTAAAGATAGAATCATGCTCAACATTACATAGAGAAACCACACGTGGGCACAGGACATGAGAGGAAAAACAGTCTATGACATCATAGAGACCATTAAGAAACTCAAATAGCAACTGGTTGGTCTTGTTGCAAGAATGACAGAACCGAGGTCGACATAATATAAGATGGCCAGACGAACTGGACCAGCTCAGAAAGTATTGGCCCCACGACGCCCATGATAGAAAGGTGTGGCGAATTATATGTCCGACGATGGATGATAACAACGAACGATAAAAGATCGATGATTTTTTTCCATATTGTCCACTAAAATAAAATTGTCAGATATAGTATCCACGTACTTATATATATATATATTGTTGAATTTCTTATTTTCATTTCAGCATACATTGTAGAAAACAACTCTAATCAATTCCTTCGTTAATTTCCTAGTTTACAAACAAACCTTACATCGATGTTGTCAAGTTTTATAAAAACATCTTGATGTTTGGGATTATTTCATGCAGATGGTCGAGATATCTCCGACCATCAACTTTGGGACGTTTATAAATAAAATACCGAGGATATCAATGGACGTTTTGTACACAAACTAGAAAAATCAACTAAAAAATTGATAAACAGAGTTTGTCAGTTATTTTCAGCGATGGAGGCTCAAGTGAAAGATTGCTGTCCCGTTTTACATTTCTTCATCAATAATACTGCGGCATTTCAAAAGGTTTTTGATGAAAATAAAAGCAGTGTAGGGTTTTTTGAATAGTTTTTATTTTAATACTTTCTATTGAATCAAAAGTGTCAAATGAATTAACAATGCCGAACAATTATCACAGAGAAGAGAGAAAACACCTGACACGTGTTTCCTTTTTTTCTTTCGTTGTGAGTGATATCCAGTATTAATCTAATTTCGTCGAAAATTTCCGTCTGGATGTACTGTTTGCAATTGAGCGAAATATATTGGTTTTTCTTATCTTGGATTTCGCTCGGGAGAAGAATGATAAAAGAACTGCATCAAGAAAATGACAAATATCGTCAAGAATTATTCCGCAACGTAATTGTTTCGTCATTTTTTTTCTATTGGTGGAATCTTAATTAGTTGAAAATCTATTTGGATTAATTTCAAAAGACAAAATTTCAAAAAAAAAAAAAGAAATAATAATAATAATAATAATAATAATAATAATAATAATAATAATAATAAACAAACCACACATTCCAAAACAATGAGGAAAAGTTTTACCAAGATTTAAATGGGGAAAGAAGGCAGGACATGAAACCTGATGCCACAGAGGCCAAGAACTATTGGAATAGCATATGGGGGCACCCAAAAAGACACAACGTAACACCGCAATGGTTAGGAAACATGAGAAAAGAACTAGAAGATATAGACAAGGGGGAACCGATAGTACTGAATGAAACCACATTGAAACATACTCTTTGGAAAGTAGCCAACTGGAAAGCACCGGGGCCCGACGGGATCCATGGGTATTGGTTCAAGAAATTCACCACGTTACACGGCAGACTCACTCACCTACTCCAAAATTGTCTAAATGAAGGCAAAGCACCAGAATGGATGACTAAAGGCAGAACCACCCTCATCCAAAAAGACTCGGGGAAGGGGAACATAGCAAGCAACTATATTCCAATCACGTGCCTACCACTTATGTGGAAAATCCTGACCGGGCAAATAGCAGAGAGAATATACATGTCAATGGATAGAAGGGGACTACTACCAGAAGAACAGAAAGGGTGTAGGATAGGAACCAAAGGGGCAAACGATTTACTCTACATAGACCAGATGATCTTAAAAGAAGTAAGGAAAAGGAGAAAGAATATCGCAATGGGATGGATAGATTACAAAAAGGCATACGATATGATTCCACATAGCTGGATACTCGAATGCCTTAGAATGTTCAAAATTAGCGAACCGGTGGTTAAATTCATTGGTAATTCAATGGAAGACTGGAAAGTAGATTTGACAGCCGCAGGGGACAAACTAGCCGAGGTAGGGATAAAAAGGGGAATCTTCCAAGGAGACTCGTTGTCCCCACTATTATTTGTTCTAACAATGATACAGCAAAGGATACCACATCTCTAAAACAAAAGGAAAGGTCAACGAATTAATGTACATGGACGATATTAAATTGTTTGCAAAAAACAGGGGAGAGCTTGAGACTCTGTTCAACGAAGTAAGGGAATATAGTGAGGACATAGGAATGGAGTTTGGGATAGAAAAATGCGCAATCATGGTGATGCATAAAGGAAGGCTTTCAATGACTGAGGGAATTGAACTTCCGGACAACAACAAGATTAGGGCATTGACTGCACAAGACCGATACAAGTACGTAGGTGTCCTTGAATGTGACACGATAAAACGGGAAGAGATGAAGGAGAAAATTAAGAGAGAATACCTCAGAAAGATAAGGAAAATTTTAGAAACCAAATTAAATAGCAGAAACCTAATAAAAGGAATGAACACCTGGGCTGTGTCAGTAGTTAGGTATACAGGACCATTCCTAGGATGGACAAAGGAAGAGCTCCAATCAATGGATAGGCGAACAAGGAAACTTATGACGATGCATAAAGCATTACATCCTAGGGATGATACAGATAGACTATACGTTAAGAGAAAAAAAGGTGGTAGGGGGCTCATCAGCATAGAAGATTGTGTCCAGAGAGCTAAAGTAGTCCTAGATAGATATGTGCAAACAAATAGTGAAGAAATCATAATGAGCGCGAGGGATAGTGCAATAAACAATAAAGTAGAAAACAATGGAACAGTACAGCAAACTAGAAAAGAAAAGTGGGAAGGGAAAAAATTGTACGGCGAGTTTAAAAGACAGATAAAAGATATAGCAGACGAGAAATCATGGACGTGGTTACGAAAGGGAAACCTTAAGAGAGAAACAGAATCGCTCATCATGGCAGCCCAAAACAAAAGCATAAAGACAAACTACATAAAAGCAAAAATCGACAGAACACAGACAAACAGCAAATGCCGCATGTGCGGTGAAAGAGATGAGACAGTAAACCACATAACTAGTGAATGTAGCCAACTCGCCCAGAAGGAGTATAAGCATAGACACGATAGAGTAGCAACGATGATACACTGGGAACTAAGTAAACAAACGGGATTCAACCATGGGGAAAAGTGGTATCAGCACAAGCCAGAGACAGTTTTGGAGAATGACAACCACAAACTACTGTGGGACTTTGACATCTAAACTGACTACCTCATCCAGGCAAGAAGGCTGGACTTAGTAATAGTAGACAAAAAAAAGGAAGGCCTGCCAAATAGTAGACGTTGCTGTGCCTGCAGACCATAGAGTAAAAAAGAAGGAGGGTGAAAAAAGGGAAAAATACCAGGACCTAGCAAGGGAGTTAAGGAAAATGTGGAACATGAAAACCAGGGTAGTACCGGTCATAGTGGGAGCACTAGGAACTGTCCCCCAAACGCTGAGGGAGAGACTGGAGGAGATCGGGATTAGGGGGAGGATAGAGACTGTACAGACCACAGCGCTACTGGGAACTGCACGGATACGGAGGAAGGTGCTAGAGATATAAGTACTGCAACGAATAGTAGCTCTGTCATGATATGCAAAAGAGGTAGGAGACGTTAGCTGAGGACCTGAGGAGACTTATTGTCACTCAGCCTTCAGCGATAACCACTGGGCAACTGGTGTGAAACTGTAAATCGTAGAATTACTGCGACCTATGAGTACTAGGAGAGGAGGGCTGGAGACTTGAGGAGACTTGCTAATGGCTACTTTCCAAAGAGTATGTTTCAATGTGGTTTCATTCAGTACTATCGGTTCCCCCTTGTCTATATCTTCTAGTTCTTTTCTCATGTTTCCTAACCATTGCGGTGTTACGTTGTGTCTTTTTGGGTGCCCCCATATGCTATTCCAATAGTTCTTGGCCTCTGTGGCATCAGGTTTCATGTCCTGCCTTCTTTCCCCATTTAAATCTTGGTAAAACTTTTTCTCATTGTTTTGGAATGTGCGGTTTTTGTGTGTATTGGGCTGTTCTTAGTCTGTATCTTTTTAGTCTTGCCTCTTTGGCTAGTCTTTTCTGGTGTAACTCTTCGACTACAGTTGCGATGCCTTTTTGCGCTACCTTGTATTTGTTATACAGTCTTACTCGTGGTCTGTCTGTGTGTGGTGTATTTCTAAGCAGTACTTCGTCTCTCTGTAGTTGGGAGATCTGCCTTTGTAACCTTCTCTCCCAGTTGGGTTTCTCTTCCCTATTATTGCTCGGGTTCCTATCTTGTGTTGTGAAGCTTTGTGCTACCATTTTCGCCCCTGCGTAAATTAGGTTGTTGAGTTCTAGGAGGGTGTCTGTTTCTATGAGCTGTAAGAGGCAGTTGACCTGTTCGGTCACTTCTCCGACTTTCTTTCTGTCTTTGTCTCTTAGGGAGGGGAGTGTTGTTTCCTCTCCTCGCATGATCTCTTTCAAAGCTTGTATTTTGGTTTTCTCTTCTTCCGTTGGTGCCTCGTCATCACCGTCTGGTGCGTAGCTTACTGTGGGGGTCTCATGGGGGATTATTCTAGTTTTGTTATTGGTACTAGTTGTGCTGGGGGGCATTCTTCAGGTGTGTCACCTGAACCTCTCTCTACATTAATGCGAATCTCTAGTAGTTCAGTCTCAGACAGCCATTTCTTCTTTTGGATTTGTTTTACTTGGTCAGCAAGGCGTTGGTTCGATACTTCCACAGCAGATTTTTCCCTCCATATTTGGAGCATACGCTCTCTATAAGATCGCACTGAAGGCTTGCTTTTATAGTAACAGTACATAACTAGTCTATTCTCTTCCCTTGTCCATCTCTTTCTCTTGTTCTTTATAGCAGTCACCCCGTGAGGACTGCGCTTTCCCTGGGTATCATTAGTGGTATACCAGTTTTGGCCAACAGTAGCTGTGTGACGACTGTGTCCCTCCTGAAGGCCATTAAGGGTACACAAGCCGAGATTTTGGCCAGCAGTCACAGGATGACGACCGGGTCCCTCCTGGTGGCTAACAAGGGAACACCTGCCAGTTACGACACACAGGTCTTGGATCTGTGCCCCGTTTTTTGCGGTAAAATGGTTTGGTTGTACTGTCATGATTGGGGTTTTTGGTTCTTTTAAGGTAGCACCAGACCTTGGTGGGTTGGTTAAGACCGATGTGAGTCGGAAGTAACCCAAGAGCCCCACCGGTCCTTTTGGTTTTTTTAAGGTAGCGCCAGACCTTGGTGGGTTCATTGAGACCGATGTGCACAGTGGTAACCAAAGAGCCCCACCAGCTCCTACCACCCAGGGTATGGCCTCACAAGGACAAGCCATTCGGGACTATCTATTTAGTGATATGACATTTACCTGATTGTTGAACTAAAGAAAAAACACTAAGCCTTTTTCTTGGGGAGGGGGGGTTACATGCATTCAAGATCATATGTCTCCCTTAAATGTTTTAAGTCTTGACTTCGTATAAGTTTCAATATGCGTTGTTTTTTCTTCCAATGCCGGCTGGGTGGACGGCCAAGCGACCACAGCCAATTTATACTATACTAATCTCGAGGGAGGGGGGGTGCCAGTGGAAAAGTTCATTCACACACATATATATATACTCGCCCCTCGCTTTTCTATACTTCTATGGGACAACTCATTTTGAATTATAAATTATAAATATAATAATTTTAAATTTAATTTTAATTCCACTCACCCACGTGCAGGTCCAAAAAACAACTTTTTTCGACTTGGCAGTGGCCTTTTCATTGCAAGAGAAAATTTCTCAGACTTACAAAGAAAACCATCTCAGAGGTACAAAGATACCATCAAAATATCAAGAATAATCAACCAAAGTAAAATATTAAAATGTTCGAAAATAATCAGAGTTCATCTCAAAGCCAAACGTTAAGTATCATTAGAATCTAAAGAAAACTTCTTTAACTAAGCCCAGAACAAAATCATCAGGGGCAGCCTGTAGTCAAAATAGCATTATTATTATTAATATCATTATTAATAAGACATTCAATAAGAACCATCAAAATATCAAGAATAATCAACCAAAGTAAAATATCATTAAAATGTTCGAAAATAATCAGAGTTCATCTCAAAGCCAAACGTTAAGTATCATTAGAATCTAAAAAAAACTCCTTTAACTAAGCCCAGAACAAAATCATCAGGGGCAGCCTGTAGTCAAAATAGCATTGTTATTATTAATATCATTATTATTATTATTATTATTATTATTATTATTATTGTTATTATTATTAATAATAAGACATTCAGTCACAGAGTAAATTTTAAAATCTAGCCTGAGTTAGTTAGGTCTTCAAAGTAAGTCACCAGAATTCATCTTGAAAAGGAAGGAGGCCTTTTTGTCAAAAAGTGTGTGGGAGGCTGTCTTCGATATGCGTTGTTTTTTCTTCCAATGCCGGCTGGGTGGACGGCCAAGCGACCACAGCCAATTTATACTATACTAATCTCGAGGGAGGGGTATTATTATTATAGTAGTAGTAGTATTTGTAGTAGTGGCAGTAATCTTGAATGACGCTTTATTTATTGGTGGCCACTTGTGGTAGGTTATGACATATACCAATCGCTTTGTATCTAGTTCGTCGATCAGGTGATATTAGATATATACATCTCGGTCGTAATTCCTTTTGGCTTCTACATTCTGCCTACGTGATCTTCGAATTATTTAACCCTTTTGAAAAATGGTTATACCATGGAACACTAGAGTGCTTTCTCTCTCTCTGATATATATGTGTATGTGTATGTGTGTGTGTGTGTGTGTGTGTGTGTGTGTGAGAGAGAGAGAGAGAGAGAGAGAGAGTGAAAGTGTGTTCGTTGAAAATGCATTCACTATATTAGCGTTAGTCCACTTTCTTTCGTATCACTGTGTTTATATCAAGATAGAATACAGAGCAAACATGATAATGCATGCCTTTTTCAAGAACTGTAATGACAGGTAGACATTAATCAGTCGAAACACAGATTCGATGTAGGTATGCCGATTCTGCTTCGTGTGCTGATAACTGTCATCCTACCTCACGTGTCATGCGCATGCATACGCAAAAATACATACGCATATATATATATATATATATATATATATATATATATATATATATGTGTGTGTGTGTGTGTGTGTGTGTATGTTTGTACGTATGTATGTATACATGTATATGTTTATATATGTGTGTATGTGTGCGTGTATGCATGTGTATCTGCATATGTACACGTACATGCATTAATATGTGCATACCAGCATGATAAAAACTACGTGCCTCTTCTGTGCGAAAATACAATTTTTCAAAGAATTCTCAGCTGTGAACCTCACAATTAGATTTTGAAAGCGAAATTTAATTATATGTTGAACAGCTTGACAAAATATGATTCTGTGGCCCCAATCATCCTTAAATGTGATGAAAAATCAACAACTCAACTGGAATATCTTCATATCAATCTTTATTGAGAACGATATAAGAATTGGGGCAAGGCCCTAGTGTATTCAGTTTAGGCATTCCTCGCACAGAGATAAATCAATGGCATCTGCCCAGCCTCGAAAATGCAATAAAAATCTCTAGTGGAACTTTAATCTGCCATTATCGGTGAAAGGTTATGTCACTCATCACAAATTGCAATTCTATGACCTGCACCGGTTGTTGATGAAGTCATAATGATCTATGTAAAATGCAACGATGTAATTTTAATTATCTGCAAAGCCTGGGAGATTGGGTGTCTGATTTCGCATCAGACGCACGTTGTAAACTGGACCCCAACTTTAGATTCAATCCATCCTCTCTCACTTGCATGCAAATAATACAAAATTTTAACCCTATAAGCTACGGGAAGGGGTACCTTTTTCAGGGAAGTTATTTTTACCGAAAATCAGACCTGGAGCCTCTTTTTTTTTTTAAATTAATTTTAATCTAATTCAAAGGTTTCATGAAAGTCATCCTTTCAGGTAACATTGTAAAATTTTGAAACATCGAATTTCATTCATTTCAATTATGTTTTACTTTTTTTTCTCCATTTACATCACTTATAAAGAGAACAGACAATGTCTTATGACTGGGAAGTATACTGACGTATCAAGGATTATGATGTCATAGAAATCAACAGAAATTCTACCAAACACATTGTAATTAATCAATAATAATCAAGAGTTGTTTTTTTCATAAAAATAATTGAGAGTTTTTTTTTCAGTTCATATTTTGATCACTTATACAAAGTTTTAGGTTTTTACATATTTTGGATTGTGAAATGGACAGGAGTTTTCCACCCTCTACCCAACGTAAGACTTTATACTCAAAATATCCAGTAGGTTTTGTGCATTAGATTAATCTGTAGATAATAAAGTTCAGATTTCTAAATTCCAATATTGATGAAAACACAAGAGGAAAATTATGAGTCAAGTTTTTCATGTGACGTACATTATGAACTGCGTCCCAACTACAGAGCCAAGGCTCTCACTTTCACTTGCATAAAAACATTTTAAGATTTGAAAATTCCAAAATTATTGAAAAAGAGGATGAAAAATAAATCAGTATTCTTGATAATTGCATTGTAATCGTTTCCATTGAATTTCATTTTTTTCCTTGAATTCCAACTTCTTTTGCATTTTCTTACTGATTAACACTTTTCTGGTTTGGATTTTCTATAGAAAAATCTACTTTTCTTAGAATATCGTACATTTCTTTTCAAAATTACGATGTCATTTTCTTTCATGAGGAATCGATTAAAGTGAATAATACAACTTGTGTCGTGTGCTGGCTGATTCAAATTCTCACAAGATCATTCAAGTCTGTTGTACAATGATCGACTTAATACTTGATACTTAATTTTCACTACCAGAAACCCTGCTTTAATGAATGGAATATTCGTATACCTGAATAGTGAGTTAAAATGGCTGCTAGGACTCCCTCTGATCGAATTTGGAGAGTTCACTCAATCAACTATTTCACTTTTTTTTTCCGATATCATCAACTAGAAAAAAAAATTGCTACTAATGACATGAAGTAGGGGAATAAAAAAAACTCGGTATTAGAAATAATTTCGTTCCTTGAGTTGAAATAACCACATTTTATTACGTTCAATAAGCATTTTTTTCATAAATCATTTTTTTCATAAATCAAAAAGAAAATCGATTAAAAAAAAAATTAAATTAAATGGGAAGAAAATGATCAAACTTCAAAGGTCTGTTCGAAATTAAACTTTTCATATGTTTACAGTGGCTACATAACGTGAATCTTTACCGATATAAGACTTCATTCAATATGACCACCAATTTTAATGGATCAAAATACCTTTTACAAGAGAGATTTTCAGAAGCC
Organism: Thysanoteuthis rhombus; assembly: GCA_963457665.1. Taxonomy (NCBI): domain Eukaryota; kingdom Metazoa; phylum Mollusca; class Cephalopoda; order Oegopsida; family Thysanoteuthidae; genus Thysanoteuthis; species Thysanoteuthis major. The sequence continues at coordinate 26,691,574 of OY735234.1, read as the reverse complement.
CCTGTAACAAAACAAAAAGCAAGAATGTCAGACAATTGCTGGACATCAGGACTCTCAACGTGGATCTCCAGATATTATATGTGAATTAAGAACTTGCAAGATTGGTGTGACAAACTGGTCGTGTGATGTCTCCACGACAACCATTATAAAAAGGACTTGGGAATATTAGGAGATGACCAACGATTGACTTATAAATGTTTCTGTTGCTGCTGCTGCCGATGATGATGATGATGATGATGATGATGATGATGGTGGTGGTGGTGGTGTAAGCAGTCTTGGTCTCAAATGAAACCTTTTTTGATAGATTTCTTTATAATGAGCAGAGGAAGTAACAACAAGACTACTTAACAAAAGAGCACATTAAACGATATTCCCCACTCAGAAAGAGGAACAAATGATAATAATAGGATGGATAAACCCAACCGAGAAAAACAATTAGAAAGTCAGATCTCACAACTCCTGAGAGATGAATTACTACTGACAAATGCACCAAATACAAACAGACCATTTATCAACAATATTCCAGAACAAATATTCCAATTACACGACACATAACAAATCTGAATTAGGTTTTCATAATACGACCCCAAACATAACTAGAGAAGCAGCCTATAAGCAAAAAATGTACGCTCCACCAACTTGCCAAAGCTTCAGGTGATTCAATGGATTCGGGGGTCCAGGCTCCAATCCACATTTCATTACCATGCACGTTTGCCGAATATCAGTGGTATCAAAATGGTAATGGGGTCAATATGAAAACATAATTATGTGATAACCTGTCCAGCCTTGTACCTTAATTACTTTTTTAATGGAAAATCCAAAATGGCTCTTAGCTTGGCATTCGCTCAGGAAATAGTCCAGTGATAACTCAGGTTCATCCATATTGCGACAAAACTTTCTTTAATCATCATCATCATCATCATCATCGTCGTCGTCATCATCATCATCATCATTCTTTTAACGTCAGTTGTTGGACATGGACCTCCCCCGAAATTCGCCATACTTCTGTTCATGGAGCAAGTATTTTGTATTCTGTTGGCCCCAGTTTCGCATGTGGTCTCTGTGGATCCAAGTTTCGAGTCGTGATGTCCATTGGTCGTGTGTCATTCGTACAACATGGCCTCCCCATTGCCATTTACGTTTTCTAATAGCTTGTATGATGTTTCTGACCACTGTTTTCTTTTTTATATACTATGCTGTCTTGTGATCACTATGTGAAGTTGAGCATGATTCTTTCATGTGCATGTTGCATGCTTCTCGGTTTGTGGGTCTGTCTCTTGGTTAGATTCCATGTTTCAACTTCATAAGTGACTATTCAGAAGATGCATTTGTTATATACTCTTCTTTTTAGGATTATTGGGATCATCTTTTTCTTAAGGTTGAGCTTGCTCTGCCGAAGGCTTGTCATCTTAGGATGATTTTTCGCTTGAACTTTTTCTCTTCTATGCGTTTCATGGAGAGATTCATTGTCCTTGGGTGATGTAGTGGTCTACTTTCCCCAGTTTTGAATCTTCGATTTCGACAGTTATATCTTAATCCTTAATGTGATCGTTGCACATGATTTTTGTTTTACTAAAGTTCATGTGTAGGCCTATCCTTCTGCTCATACTGTACCCCTAAGATTATATTTTGTAGTATGCCAAAATGTCAGAATGTTTGTCAACCACCCGAATGATTTTTGTCTAGAAGCGGGCACTTGGAATATGACTGTATCACGAGGAAGGCTTGACTAGAGGATTTTTGCTAACTCTGATCATTCATGAAACTCTTTAACTTGCTGATAGACAGCTAAATGAGTAGTGTAACAACGGTTTAAGTATGTCTCCTTATGTCAGATGATTTGTAAGTCTCTATCCTTCACAGTTTCATAACATAGTACGCTAGCAAGGAACTAGAAAAGCCGACTACATTTTCCGTCTTTTTTTTCTTCATCGTTACACTTTCTTCACTACTTAAATCGATTGCTTGTTAATTACAGCGGTTGCGTATTGTATGCCTTATTGGCAAAATTGGAAAATTGTACCAACATTGTATTCTGAACACTCTGTGACTGTGCGCTAGGTATAAACGGAGGGAAAGGCTTAATACACCCACTGAGCAATCATCTCTCTAATGAAGAACATCAATCAAGTCTCCAGACACCTTGAGATAATAGTGTGTCTTCGACCCGGTCCTGTTTTCTCAAGGTGCAACATTATCTTGGAGATGTCTCGCACAGTATTCAGCATAGTGACCTCTGCTCGGAGGCAGATATTCTAGCATACAATTCCGAAGTTGCAGTCAAGCAGAGTTGCAGATATAAACAGTGTGTAAATTACACAGATAGATTGTATATCAAGCCCTGCTACAAGTTGTATGAAAAGGTGGAAACAAAGCCAGAGAGGAGAGCTTTGATGCTCAGTGAAAGCTATTAAGTCTATAGAGAGTTTCAGGAACAAAGTTTACAAGGAGAAATTCCAAAGGTTACTGCAGACTGAGCTATTGAAAAGAGAACTTTTGGATTGTACTAGATTGTGTATAAATCTTTGGCTTATTTACTAAGAATAGATTACAGACATTGTTGTAGACAGAGTCTAGGACACGTATTTAAGAACTGATATTTGTATATGACTTACCATAACTAACTAAAAGTTATGCTGGTCTCGATCAAATCTCAGGAAAAAGTAAGTAGATGTATTATTTTGTAGCAAGGATCCCATGTGTTTTCTACGACAACGTGATCTATGTCCAGTTCCTACCATAGTATTGATGTTCACCCAAGGGAGATTCGTATTTCAAATTGGTAGACTCGACTTCTTCGCTTGTATATGAATATCAAAACAAAAGATGAGACGGTCAACGAAGATACACTAATTCCAATTTGAACAAGGCGGTTTAGTCTGAAGGAGGGTCTATGACAAGATATTACCTCACGACCGAGTTCAGGCAGAAATACTTGAGATAGATTAAAGACATGACTAGTGAAAATGATTCCATATTCACTCAAACAGATCAATAATTACTAAGAATCAAGAAGGGTGAAGCTGCTGTTTAGCCTATGTAGTAAATCTGGGTCAGTCCTTTCATTTTGATCATGAAATTGTCAACTGACGATGCTTCATCTCCATTTGAGCCCAAAAGATAAGTGAATATGCTTGTAGAGATTTCAAGTAATTGAAGATTGATAGAGACGGCTCAGACTCAGTGTCATGACAGAATTACAAGGAATAAACTGGAAACTTTCTCATGTATTGGCAAGAAATCACATAACCTTTACAACAGAAAATAAGTTATATGTAAGGCTGATGTGAAGGTGTTTAGATAGATGATTGTTGTTGCTGGTATGAGACAGCTGCACATGGGATAACATTTAGAACACCCTGTTGAATCTATGCATTGCACCTTAGCCGAAAGTGATGGGTTTCTTCGTAAAACCAACGAGGTAGATCATGACAGGAAATCTGGGAAGCATATCTCCCCGGCAGAAAGCATTTCTTAGCCCTTCAGCCACTCTGGTAGATTGAACAAGTCTGGTTCAAAGTATAAAGGGAATGGCAGAGCTTCATCCTCACTGACAGAATCAATATTTGGTCAAGCCATCCATAAAGGGGGTCAGAACACATGCATTAAAGAGATCCTCAACAAACATGTGAAGAGAGATAAGAGGCTCAGATTCAGGTAATTGGATTAGGAGTATTGTGGTTCACCACAACATACAGCAGTGGAAAAAAGCTTTTAGGTGGTTTTAAAATCAAAACACATCTCGCCAGCGTCTTGGTGGAATATAAGGGAAGTCAGCTCAAGAAAATAAGACACAAAGTACTGTATGCTGTGAAGTCTGTCTCAAACCCAGATAGAAATGATTGAAGGTGATTTCAAAACTATCAAGTATTCGAGAATACGCAGAAAAATGCTTCCAACTCAACTTTCAACACGCTGAAAAATCTACAAAGGGTCTATTGGTAAGAGCGGAGGGCATAAATATTTTATACATGGGGTTAACTAGAGAATTCAATGAAGCAATGTATAGGAGATGTCTCAACGAGAATTGTACAAGGCTCACTGACATCAACAAATTGAGTCGTGCAGTAGAAGATATGTTTGTGATACACCCATTGTGATACAGACGGCGCTCCGTGGGCGAAGATGGTCAGCCATGTTGAAGAAAACTGAAGATTATTAGAGGCAGCTGTCACATTGAGAGAGCTAGGAAGCTCATGCAAGATATCTGATGGCCTGTTTGGGAAAGTGGTAACATGTCAGATGTGTCTACTTTCCACAAATACAAATCAACATTCTTCATTGCGTAGTGCGTAGAAATAAATCTCAGTCAACATTCCCCCTTAAAATTGTCTCTTCTTCATGCTGCAAAAACAAACTATCAATCTTTAGAGAGTGCTTTAGGTGTACTCTCAGCATATCATGACCAAAAAATCATGACTGGAAGATCTTTGTTGATGGTGTTGCTATTGAGTAAATACGAGGTATGTCTCCGACAGGGACAACGTTGCTTTTGCTATCATCCTTTTGTGTACAATCAGGTAGATCACCTGACTGTCCATGCCATAGAAATGGTCTGAAATGTACAAACATGCGTTAAGCCACCAAGCAATAGCCACCAAGCAAATGGATTGAAATTCATTTTGGATTTTAATGATTATGATAGTGGGATTTTAAAACCAAGATATCAGTCACACTGCTCTTATATGCTCAAATAAGTGAGTAACCGTACTCCCATGCTTGAATTTGTTTGAAAGATTATATACATTGAAGGTGTATTTACTGAATGTAAGACCATCAGTTCGCAACTACTAGAAGTTATAAAGAGAATCTGTTTGTTCTCTCACCTCTGGCAACAAAGTTCGCGAGATACATGTATATTGAGTATTTCCATTGACCTGGACATGCGATATCTCCAAGAGTACTGAATGGATTTCAATGAAAGTTGGCTATGGTATGAGGGAAAATTTAAAATCTTCATTTCTTTATATATTTGTGTGTATACTCATGATTGTCCACTGGACATCCTTCAAGGTTCACAAATGTCTTCAATACAATTTGGTCGAGAGTTTTGGTGATAAAATTTAGGGACAGATCCAGGCACAATTTTCACCGTTGTCTGATCTATCCCCAAACTTCATGTCGGGGTAAATCTTTTACCTATTATATAAGAAACATACAAAATGAGCAGGATTTATCGTAGAAAATAAAGTAGAGAAATATAAGAACTATAAAATACAGAGAGAGACACAAATACGAAAGTTGCTTGGCCATCTTTGGTCGTTACAATTTGTGAAAATATCAGTATTAGCCTGCGGACTGAACTCAGCGATTTTGTTGATTAACTGCCTTGAAATATACTTATATTGCTTAATCGATCAAACTTACGTAACGAGATATTCATCTATATCTTTCGATAAATAAAGTTGATAAACGACATCAAAATTAATTAAGAAGATCCAAATTTCCTGAAATGAAACTAATTTTAGATACCTGGATTTGAACAAATTCATTCATTTCTTTTTCTTTGGAATTCGAAATCTTATTTCAGAATTGAACAAGGACATGTGTGGTTTGTCACTCAAAAGGGATCAACACGTAATCAACGTCTTTTTGCAGCATACCATGTTGGGGACGATCAATTAGAAAAGAGGGTGATCAATGAGTAAGTTGCTTTTAGCACCTTTTGTTGGGTAGTGATCACTGAAAAAGCCTGAATTTTCAAAAAATGAGCGGGTACAAACTTACAAAACAATTTAGCATGAAATGACATTGCAAATCAAAACTTTGTCTAAAAAAAGTATTCAGAGATGGGGGAATTTCAAAAAGACATAATGAGTAAATATTTAAATTTTTAACCCTATAGTCCAATGTGTGTGGCGTTGTACATGCATAGCCAGCCAGACCAAGTTGAAAACTGAGAGAAAACTATGTTATCAGTTTTGGTCACAGTTTTAGTCGACAGTTTCAAAAAAACATATTTAAAGCAGGATTCTCTTTCGAAGTTGGAAAAAAATGGATATTTCTTGTGTACCTAGCGAGATTAAGAAAACTAAGCTCATAATTGATGCAGTATTTTCTTAGTTCAGCTTAACATTTCGAATTTAGCTGAGAAGGTAGAGAAAAACTATACCAATAAATACTGTGGCACCTGCTTAGCTTGCTACACCATAGTATCAGTTGAGTGGAAACGTTTGACGTCAATACGTACATACGATAATGGAATATATCCACCAACTTTTTCTTCATTATTTTGATTATTTTTTGCTTAGTTTGTAAGTATAGGGCAGCTAGTTTATTCCATCTAAATGTATGTGAATTGATAATCTATGATTTTATCGAATTTAATTCATCCGTTTTCCTTATATGGGTTTGAGTAATGTGAACAGTGTAATTTGATGGATAAGTTCGCATTCTTTTTCAGTATAATCACCAAGCATTTCCCCAAAACGGAAACACACATTTATTTGATAAATATATATATATAATCATCATATATATATATATATATATATATATTATATATATATATATATATATATATATATATATATATATATATATATATTATGATTATATATATATTTATATATAATGTAGATTTATTCAGTAAAAAAGTAGTCATAATAAGCCTTCCATATCTAGAGTCCAGAACTTAGAGACCTTTCCACTTTTTTTTAACATAGAGCTGTAAAAATGATCTGATTTCAATAAAACTTGTGTTCTATTTTCATTGGATCATTATATGACAAAGGGTATTTTATGAGGCAAAAGTATCGAAATACAGCATTTTCGGTTTTTAGAAGTGTAAACAATATCAGTTTGAATCTCTGGAGGGAAAAATCTATATAATGAACAGAAAGTTAGGAAAAAAATACTCTGTAATATGGTATGAGGTAAATCCGAGGAAATTTCACCAGGGTTGAATTATCGGATGTCTTTGCTGCTTACTCAGCCTATGTCTGCATTGTCCCATTCTCTCTTTTACCCTTTAGAATTTTCATCTTTTATCTATGATTTTATCCGTCATACAAACATCGATTAATTACAGATGAAATAAAAATTCCTACCTCTCAATAAACTACCTAATTTTCTTTTCCGTCATCTCATTTCTCACCTTTTTAGTAAACAACATTACTTTCGCCCGCTTCCCGTATGCCCCAAGACGCTATCCAACCTTCTCCCCCTTCTGCCACTATCCTGGTATCAAACTACCTAACTTCCTTTCTTCCCCACTTGTTACCTACCCTTTCAGCAAACTACTTGACCTCTGTCTCCCCCACTTCCTCTTGAAATAGAAAATAGTGTATTTTGATAATATAAGAAATGATTGTGATGAATAGTTATAATATACGAATCGTCAATCGATGCCCATACGGAGATCAAAAGTAAATAGGTTGGTCGATAGGAAGATCTTATAGCCGAGAACATTTAACAAATTACTCACACTAAAGATTGAAAGGTCAAAAAGTGAGGTTCCAGCTTAATATTAAACATACATTCCCTGAAACGACCCATAAAAGTGAAAAAAAAATCTCCATGATTTTGACTACCTGGGGATAGCTAAAAGGGTACTCTCCCGATCCGAACTTCTGAAATTGTTAAAAAGAATCCCCTTTCAATTTTGACCCCTTAAACGTAGAAAAAAAAAGACTTCCTTCTCCATTTAGGAATCTAAAAATGGAAGAAAAATTCACAGTCAGTTTTGACCCTGGAAAAGTCGGTGAAAATCCTTCTCAATTCTGACCACTGGAAGTGGGAGAACGTCCCCATCCTCGATTAACGTCGTAAAAGTAGAAAAAATATTAATGCGATTTAGAGCCCTGAGAAAGATAAAATAATCTACCATTGATTATGACACCCAAGAGAAATGAACAGGATTCCCTTTTGATTTGCCCCCCCCCCCGAAAAGGAAAAAAAAGATTCCTTTTTCAATTATAACCCCCAAAAATGGAAAAAAGAATTCACTTTAGTGTATGTCCTTCAAAAAGTTGAAAAGAGAATCCCCCTGTGATTCGGGACCTTGAAAGTAGAAAGAAAGAAGATTTCCTTCTTTTATTACCCCGAAAAGCGAAGAAGAAATTCCTCTTGATTGAGATGCTCACGAGTGGAAAAATAGAACCCCTTGATTCTGATCCCTGAAGGTGTGAAAAGAAAATTACTCCTAAAAGTTGAAAAAAAAAATGAGTCCCCAATTTTTGCCCTCTGAAAGTGGACAGAATTGCTTTGAAAATTGCTACCAATATTAGTTCAGACAGAAATCCGACATATTTCTATACTCCTAAAATTAGGGGAACATTTTCATCTCGATTTTGTAAGTAAAAGTTGCAAAAGTACCCTTGACATCAATCCCTAGAAATGAAAAAAGAATCCCCACTATTCACACCACTATGTCTTGAAAATACAATATCCCTTAATCTTAACCCTAAAAGATGGGAGAAGAAATCCCCCACAATTTTGACTCCCGAATAGCGAGAAGAAATTCCTCTTGATTTTGATCACTGAAAAAATTAAAACATGTCTTGTTCGCTGGAACAAAGCAAGTATTTTCAGTATGTACAATTATTTAAGTTCCTTATTACGAAACGAATGGAAAAATATAAAGATCATCTAACATTCTATTTCCTCTAATTTAGCCGGAAAAGATATTTTAGGGTAAGTGCTTAGGGTTGTTCTTTAGGTCAGTGATAGTGTTTAGAGTTCATATGCAAGGTTGATGTCAATGGTTAGCGTTGCGTGAGTGCTCAGGGTTACTGTTTACGATCATTGTGTCGTGTTTGTATTAGCGTTTAGATTTTACGGGTCAGTGCTTATGGTTAGCGTGAGGCTAAGGTTTTGATTGCATTTGATTGTAAAAACGATTAGAAACTTTCATATTCATAACACTAAATGGCTATACAGTTGATATCAATATCATCTAATTATTAACAATTTTTTTGTCATTTATAACCATATTTTTCAACGGCAGCTCATGTAAATTAGTAGTGAACAGTCTCCACCTTTTTCATAATTGTCTGAAGTTACCATACGTATTTTAGTGGTCCTAATCTAAACAATCGCCATCTTTGAAATATATTTGAAAGCATACAAGAAAATCAAAATTTTGGTACTACTAAAACTTACGCAGTTATCAAGTATTTAGTCATTATGATAAATATATGAATTTTATCTTACCTATGCACATGTACTGTTTGATAAATAGATATACTCGATACAACAGGAAGCATTCACAATGACGTTTTCCAGGTAGATCCACTAGGGGTTTCTGGTCTCTCTAGATCCCACTCCTAGGTGACCGATCAAGGTCCGACCAAGTTGCATCAGCAGCAGTTCGTTACATTACTAAGTATTGTTGCTCTGGCCTTCAAATGCCAGTTTCTGTCAGTCAAGGTATTTATTGGGCTATCTCACACACGATGGTAGGTCAAGCAATAAGATTATTATCTACGCCTTTGCTTCATAACCTTGTTAAATTAATGAGGTGTTTAAAGTCACTTGGGTTGGTTGGTATATTGTCTAGTCGTCCGTAGCCAGGAGGACTGATAATCGCCTACACAACTGGTGGCTGCTCTTGCTACGGTTCATATTCATCATGGCAAATTTGACTCACTGAAAGTGTAAATAGCTCAATTGGCATTCGTCTAACCGGTGAACATTGGTGCTTGTAAAGTACATTCGAATGAAGCAGAAGTCACCGAAACGATAGGTGTTGAATGTAGTCTCGCTGTATTTGGACTCCTCGAATTGTAATGATTTTGCATCTTGAACTAATAGACACCAATAGTTAAGGTATGTAGATGATATACATGGAATGTTGTCCTTTTTATACATCATAGAGATTAATGATAAGAGTGAACAACTTATTGATGTAATTTCCTTTCGTATAAATACGATGTAAATAGTGATACGATTCATTATTATTGGAGTTTTTTCAGTCTTTAACATCAATGCTGTTCTACCCAAGATGGATTAATTTTTCTTATACGAATTAAAATTAAGACTTAATGTTTATTGAGCTGATAATAACGTCAGTAAGGCATTAGTAGTGAAAACCACAACAGTGCAAACGTTCCAGCGTGGATTTGGGTATGTAGATATATCAATAATTAACTTTAGGTCTGATTAAATCCGTTTTATCGAAGAACAATTGCGAACAACAGCTTAAAGACTTTCTAAGCATTTCAACGGTGACCATATCTCGTTATGTAAAGGCAGTAAAAAAGATTAAAAAGTTGTCAAATAACTTGTTCCTACATGACTCCAGACACCAGTTCGCCAAGCTGACTGTGCCCAAGCTCAGAGAATAGGAATATGAAGCCTTACAGCAACCCTCATATTCAACAAATATTTCCGAGCATTTTTAACTTTATATCCGTAATATGAGGTTAAATGATTTGGGAACCTTCAAGTCGTGCATTCACAAAATTTGTGGTCACTAAACCTGAAAAAAAGATTATATAAATGGCATATCTTTATTGGAGGATCGTTGTAAACCAGTTATAGCATTGAATGGTTCTTATTTTGATTAAAGATCCATTTTTCTTTAGTTTTAAGCCATAAATCTATTTCACTATTTAGACAACGATATTTCATCCGTAAAAACCAATTAGTTTACAAGGTAATGGAAATCGACGTCGTTACTGAATGAGCTGACGCCAACTACCAATTCGTTGCAATGCTTCAAAAATGATTCAACACGAGTTTTTCTATCAAATTCAATTGAGTAAACAACTCAAGAACTAAAAAAACAAATTGGCTACTGCTGCGTTGGGAAATTATATCGCCAAGATGTAAGGATTGCGTGCTTTGTAAGTCAATACAGGTAACCACAGCGGGTTTAGCGGGAAGATAATTCGTTGCTTCTATCACATGCGTACATACTTAATCCAGGTTAGCTATGATTAACCCCAACTTGATTTAGTGAGTGACACAACATTCCGTTTTCGTCCTTTTTCCTCTTTTAAAAAAATCATGTTTCTCCAGGTGTTAATACTTTTTGAAATCTTAATTTGTTTCCGAAACTAATCTGATGTGCCAGTTTGCTAATCAATATAATCACTCCTCTAGATTTTCAAGTGGGTCTAATTGGGGGTATGGGGGTTAGGTCATAATCCAGAATGTCATGATCTCAAATGCCATAATCCTGAAGGTTGAAATATCGAACAATCGCAATCCCAAAAGATTGGAACCCTGGAAACCACAATTCCATAAGGTCAAAATCCTGGGGACGCAATTTAAGGATGCTTCTTTACTGGACATTTGCTTAGAGTTTGTTTTTTTTTTTTTTTTTTTGTTTAAAAAAAAGAAGATTCATTTGGAAGACTCCCCCCCCCCCAAACATATACATCAAAAGTGAAACCCAATCTTAACCATAACATAATTTCATTCTAGGAAATGTTACGAGAAAGACACATTTTGTTGTAAAAAATACAGTGAGAATGAGTTCTGCCGTGCGATGGTCAACTCCCAGGCTCAAAAAAACCTGAAATGAATCAAAATTAAATCAAACAGAATTAATTTCTCCTCGTAATTCCAAACTTGCGTATCTCATTTCAACCACTTTATTAACAGTTCCTGTAAATGAGATTTGCTTACTCTAGCAGAACACGCCAACCTGAATTGGGCTTTAGGAAAGGGAGTGGATTCAGTTTTTGCGTGCGTCGCTAATATTTGTGCATGATGTCAAACGGTTCTCTTCTGGTCGTTGTCATCTGCCTTTGTTAAAAACGAAAATGAATTCAACAATTCATAGTGAGATTTTGAGAAAGAGAAAGAGAATTCCTACTCAGCTCAATGGTTTATCAACCATCAGCGTTGAAAGCAAGAAAAAAGTTTACTCAGCCAAATGGTCGATCTGCCAGTGACCTCGAAAGCAAAAAAAAAAAATAATGATAAATGAATAAATTGATTTGCTCCCAGTTGAATTTGATCCCAAACTACTGATGTCCTGCAGAATAAATTAGACCACCGGTCAACAGGGGCATTGCTGGAAAATATGATTCATTCTTAATGGTAAACAATATGGTCGGGTTGATATTTCAAAATCATGCTCAGATAACTACTGAATTTTAAAAGATCTGATTTTTTTGATATTCTTTAATGGTTCTATCATATAAACTGTTTTAATGTTATCCTTAGTAGCAATGTAATTCTCATTGAGAAGAAAAAAAAGAATATATATATATACATATATATATATATATATATATATATATATATATATATATATATATATATATATTGTATAAAAATATTATAGGAACAATAATCCAGTGTTTACAAACAACATGCAGCGTTAGCATAAGAGAATCACGTTCAATGTTAGAAGGAGAGATCACAACACAGCACGGTATATTAGACAAAAAAGGATTCAGGGAAATCATAGAATCCATTAGAAACCTCAAATGGTGATGTACTTGTCATATCGATAGAATGTCAGACAACCGATCGATATTTCAGCTCACACGTTTATCTGAAAGATGATATGTGAAACTGTGATAGGCAAAATTCAAGATAGCGTGACTAATTATAGATGTTTAGAAAGTATTGACTCTGCAACACCCATAATAGAGGCGTATAGCGAATCCGGGGGAAGGTTTATGTCCAACGACAGGCACTAAACGTTGTTGTTGATGATGATGAAACCTGAACAATTTCCGAAAGATACTATACTGTCGTAAAAGCATCGTAGTGAATATCTTATTACTTTAAACGGATCATAGTTTGATCAAATACTTGCATTTCTGTTGTTTATATCACCATCCATATAACTACTCAAAAACTGGCCTTATGTATTCTATATCTATGTATCAAGCGTGCAGTTTCAAAACGTGATAGCTTCGTTAACAATATGTTTTCAATCAAATTCAAGTCAAATTCTGTATTTTTCTATCTTATCAAATTTTCATATATGTGCACTTCATAAAGTTGTTGTAAGATAAACAAATTAAATCAAGAACTTTATTTGTAATCTAATTACGAACATTTTGTTTTGGGCACGATACTCTTCATATTTTGATGTAACAACCCAATAGTACATGATGGCATTGATGGACGAGTTGATACCTACACTAGTAGCCACGAAAAAAAAAAGACAATGATATACAACATATCAGCTTCATTTGTGCGATTAGCCTCAACGATGCAGAAGGACTAAAAACACATTATGGCAAATTCTGCGTCGGGAAATTATATCGTTGGAGCGGAAGTCACGATTGCGTGCTTTGCAAGCCAATACGGACACCTGCGGCGGTTTTAGCGGGAAAATAATCTGCCAAATTCATAACGTCCAATTACACTCTTTCAAAGTCAGTTAAGAATAACCAAAGCTTCATCAGTGGAAAAACTAGATACGACTAAAATGATGATCCAATAATTGATAATACATTATATTTTTTCTCCTTCTTTCTGCTGCAATTAATTTCTCTCTTTCTTGCCGTTATTTATTCCCGGAAATTAGTCATTTCAATGTTTTGGTTTGTTTTTTTTGTTTTTTCGGGGGGGGGGGAAGGTCCAATTAATTATTACGACCTCCTAACACAGTCACCTTTCTAAACAGATAATTATCATCGCGAACTTCAGTCATAATCCTAAAGAGACGATCCCTATTGTTTGAGTCCAGAAAGATTACTTTCCATAACGATTGAAATCCTGAACGCCATAATCCCGTACCGTGAAGGTCTAAAAATATCATTCAGAATGAAGATTAAGAAAAGTTCCTAAAATCTATTTAATTATAGATTTATGAAAGAATTTATCTGAGAAACGAATAAGACATTTATTTATTCAAAACAAGCAAACACTGACCCAGAACTATAACTATTAAACTGATCTTACGATATTATATTCGATCATGGTGTAGGAAATACATTAAAAAAGATATATTGTGTTGTATGACAGCATTACTCGAACAACCTGATCTTGTTGACTGGTAATTTTTTCCCAATGTGTTAGGAACTGTCAAAAAAATCTGTACCGGATAATTATTCATGCATCGGTAAAACGTTGTTTGAACATCAATCGGAATAAGAATTGCTTATCGAAAAATGAAATGAATGTATTGAAAATGAGTTTGTGTACACTAGGATCAAACACTCTTGCTTAATTAAAATGTAAGACTTAAACAAAATTTATTTATCTCTACAGGATTATTCCCCAAATCCTTGTTCCATCTCAATTCTTTCGTCAGTTGTTCTTGTAATAAAGTCAAAAAGAGTTAAAAGAGTGAATCAGTCAGCAGTCAAAACGTATGCATCCTTCATTCGAGCCGTCAAGACGTCACTGGATTCTAGCGAGGGCATGGTCATTATTTTGGGAAAACGAAAATAAGTCAAAACTCAATACTACTAGTTTGACAATAATGTTTTTCATAACGGATATTCAATGTTCAGGAAAAAAAAATACTGAGATCTCGCAAACGCCAGTTAACACGGCATGAGATCATAGCATAACTCTCTTTTCCCCCTCTCTTTCTCTCTCTCTGTCTTATTACATATGGCTTCCAAGGTTTTCAATTCCAATCAAGAACTGAATTGAATTATTGAAGAGAATTTACCTAATAGGCTCCTTAAAGCCGATCTGTATAATGACTTTGTCATCTTGGAAGGGTATATCTTAATAATAGATAATATATTAACAAGTCTTGTCCATCTCTCAATAAAAATCATCAAGTGGCCAATGTCTTTTTTCAGAATGCACTGTTCAGGATGGGTGAATGACGTCCCTTACACTTTGTTGGGCATTGATCACTAAAAAGAGCAAATTATCAAAACAAATACGAGTCAATACATCCTTTAAAAACGATGGATGGTTCATTTAGCATGGAAGTTCATTGTAAATGGCTTCACTCCAAGAAAATAACTGGCTGATCTTTTATTTTTCGAAAATTCTCCCTCGAAATTTATTGGCCACTTGATGATTTTTATTGAGAGATGGACAAGACTTGTTAATATATTATCTATTATTAAGATATACCCTTCCAAGATGACAAAGTCATTATACAGATCGGCTTTAAGGAGCCTATTAGGTAAATTCTCTTCAATAATTCAATTCAGTTCTTGATTGGAATTGAAAACCTTTGAAGCCATATGTAATAAGACAGAGAGAGAGAAAGAGAGGGGGAAAAGAGAGTTATGCTATGATACTACTAATGCTAAAAGAGGGGAGTACGGTCGATATACCCCCGTCGGATAAATAAAGAGTTCGGTTCGTTACTTCCCAAAAATCTCCCAGATGTTACCTGATGAAGGCCGTAGAGTGCAACGGCCGAAACGTTGTATGAAAAACAACAAAGATGAGGATGGTCCGAATATTAATGGAAATAATAATAATACCTCATTTCAAAAATTCCGACGTATAATAATGAGTGGATGTTCAAATTTTCCAGCCGTCTCCCTTCATTGTTGCTGATGGTCCGTGCATAACATACATATATACATGAATCATCGGCCATTCATACTATTTTAGAAATTGAAGAAACTCTTGTTGACAGTTTTGGGGACACTTTGAGTTGCTCATTCCTAAATAATATCGGAGGGAATGTTTCAAATCTAGGAGGTGAATGGAACAAAGTCACGTAATTTCGGCTTTTTAAGAACTTTATATAGTTCCTGTAATGTAAAATAGTGCCCAAGTGTGGCAAAGAACGCCATCATGTAGTACAAATTGGGTATTGCTTATCCAAAATATCTCAGGCCAAAATAGTTTGGGATTTAGGAATTTTTCAGTATGGGGAACTTTTCAGATTTTCGAATTCTTCAGATTCAAGGAATTATAGGATTTTGAAATTTTCCAGTTTTCAGTATTCTTCAGATTCCAGAATTGTTTGTATTTCGGAATTTTTCGGATTTCGGAATTTCTTTCAGATTTTGGAATTCTTTCAGATTTCGGGATGTTTTGAATTTTGGAATTTCTGGATTTCGGATTTTGGAATTTCTCAAATCCAAGAATTTCCAGGATTTCCGAATTTAACAGTTTGGGGAATTCTCCTGATTCTGTTTTTTTCAGATTCGGAATTATCTGGTTTTGGCAATTCGTCAAATTTCGGAATTTTTCGAATTTTGGAATTCATTGGATTTCAAATTTTTCGGATTTCGGGATATTCCAGATTTTGGAATTTTACGCATTCAATATATTTGCAAATGCAAAATGAGATATATTTGAGATGGGGGGGGGGCTGTAAAATAAGGGAACTAACCATGGGGGCTTAGTGCACGTTTATCTTTTACTACCTAGATTGTGTATTATATGCAGTTTCTGTTTTTTGTTTCGTTTCTTTTGTAGTGTAAAGATATTTCAAACTATTTTGAAAGCCGTTTTATTTTATTTTTTATTGTTTACTGGAGTTTATTCGTATCATCTCCTTATTGAATTATCTTACTTTGTTTTCTTCCGTGTCCTGTCCTATTCAATCCTCTTACTAACTATCTAATTTTTCTTTTCTATCCCCTAACTTTCAAACTTGTCTATCATACTTATAGTATCGGTAGCAGCTATCAACTGAATCCGTTGTTGTACACTTATAACTACTGTCATTGAAGCGATTGGTCATGGCCTAGTCATTACAGTGCAGGCGCAAGACAATGTTCTTTTAAAATATCTGTAGCGGCAATCAGCCGAATCATTGAATTGAATGATCATGGTCTATTGATTATAATGCAAGTGCAAAAAATATCCCTCCATAGTATCTGTAGCAGCCATCAATCGATTCTGTTGATCTACACTTGTAAGAACCATTATGGAAGCGGCAGATATGGTCCATTTATAAAACGTGAAAGCACAGATTATAATCCACTGAAATTTTTGTGTTATCACTATTATTTAAACTAGAACTATCATTATTATTAAGATATGTGAAAGAACTGAGACCATCCCAGACGACAGCATTACTGAAAAGAGCTGAAGTACGGATAGGAAAACTGGAATATTGAGGAGATTTGCTATAACCCAATCAACATAGAAAACAATCGGATATCAAAATTCCAATCCATTCATATAAAAACCATTCATGCAAATAAATATGTCCATTTGTATAATTGATTGTATTATTGCGCTGATCGATACCTGTTATAACCTAAAACTTTTAATGGATTAGAGTATGTGATATAAAATAACTTAGCTAATAAAACCATAGAAGGATCACAATAATATGGGATCGTTTGTTGCGATGGAGATAACGTCATAAAAACTCCTAAGGCTGTATGTCTTAATTGAAATTATAGTAAAACAATTTAGAATTCGTATACTTGAATGATCAAAAATAAATAACTCCATAAAATAGTTCTTGGCTCCTTTATATCGATCTATATAAAAAAATAACACCATCATTTTTTACGGGTACATGCTAGTTTTGAAACAATGGAACTAGAATTCCAGATCTACTTATTGTAAACAAGATTAGTCAATACTGTTTCACACATGACAGAATACAAATGCTAGAAAACGACCAAGTATTTGAAAAAAGTATTCTGAACTCACAAGGGAACTGAAAAAATTGTTTGACATGAAGGTAAGATCTATGCATATCATTGTTGGAACGCATGGAACAGCTCCATAGAGTCGTATGAAAATGTTTGAAGAATTGGAAATCCAACTAGAAATGGAAACTATCAAAGAAGCTGGCTCCCCTTTGAGGGGGACTTCCCCTACCTATGAATTACTGCACCCTAAGTGAAAACGATGCGAATAAATTGTTTCTATTTTAGCATATTCGCGCTAAATTCAGCGTGTTTCTCATTTTGGCACTACGAAATGTTCGAGATTAGCGCAAGCGTGGATAACCATTCTGGTCTTCTCTACCACGTTTAGATTATTTTCCGTCCCTTCCTGGCTATTCATATCGGGTTTTGGCTTCTTTACCCTGAAATCTCTTCGGCAACATCGCTACTGGCCCAACCACGAGACTTGTAGGATGCCCTCTGTACTCACTGTACCTTTGTGACGAGCCTATCTAAACAACAGCATTATTAAAAGCCTCAATAATCCTAAGGGCAGTGCAGGAGTATTGAGGAGATTCGCTGTCACTTCATCCTCAACGTCAGCTGGCAGTTACAACTGATGTAATACCTAATGGGCGAGAAAAATAATGCTAACAGGAGCTTGTCCTAGAAAATGAAAAGAGTAAAATACTCTGTCACTTTGAGATCCAGACCAACTACTCCACCCTATTCAAGAGATTTGATAATATTGAGGGTCATGAAAATTTTGGGATTACGGGATGGGTTGGTGATAAAACACACCCAAAACTGTGCGAAAAGCAAGAGAGTATTTTTTTTATAAAACTACGGCACTGCTAAGGTTTTCAAGGATACCAGAAAGGTTCTGAAACTATCTATTGCATCAAAACAATGCTAGGCATGGGCGTAATATTGGTATGCCAAAGCCACACATAATCAAGGCTTAAATCAGTCAAAAAGAATGCCAGAGTCCTTTAGTGTTATTTGGGTTGACAGCATGAAATTATACGTATTCAAAATGTAGGAATTAGTGAAAATGTTTAGAGAAAAAACATAAACAAAAGTAGAAAGCACTCAGAGAGCTCATACTTCTGTGAACGCTATTGTTGGGGACAAGATGTGGCATGGAGTCACCTAATCAGTTCTTCAACAACGTATTGTCAACCCTTCAATAAAATATCCCCAAAGCTTGTTGAAAACTTTTCGAGATATATCATATGAGCTAAGATGAAATTTTTATGATGATATGTCTTTTGGACTAAGATGTAGGGGAGATAACCGTACATTGATATGCTCCAAATTTTAATCAGTGCTTCCGTGCCACTATAGCCCAATCGTCCACTGAATCCGAAAGAAAGTTCATTGAAATCTTCCGGAGATATCATGTCGACGGATAGAAGCATTAATTAGCTCCAAACTTCTATCAGTCCTTCAGCGCATTATTGTTCACCCCTCAACTGGATTAAGTAGAAATTCATTGAAATCTTCAGTAGACATCGAGTAAATAGCCATAAGTGTACATATGAATGCAATCAAAAAGAAGCGGAAACATGTCTCTCAATCAGGAAACGAATAAACTCTTGAATCTGCCCTGAAACGTAACCACCCTTTTTATTACCCTATCCCTCTTTCATTGAAATTCATTCTGTACTTCCGGAGATTTTGTGCAGAGAGACTAACATAAACCTTTACTTAACTTTGTTGACACAGGTTAAGTTGTCTGGATGGAAAATTACGTAATTATGTTAAAATATTGCATGTGCAGGGTGCTGTAAGGATATCACGTGATTGGTGGTGTGATTAGGGAACGTGATCTTGTCAATAAATGAGATTCAGAATTCAGGATATGTGAAGATCACCACGGTGCAAAAAACACTTTCCATTTCTTCAGTCCCTTCATTTAGCTTTGTATAGACTAAGTTTGGTCGATTCACTTGATGGCGATTGACCAAACCCTGGAGATTTGAAATCTACCACAGATCTAAAGATAAATCTAAATTCAAGATGCATTTTAGATCATCGACAAAACTTGCTTCTTAGGAATCAGCCAATAAACCAAAAGCGGACTTTATTAGATAGAGGTAACTCTGATGAAAGAAATTCATCAGCCGGTCTCTGTACGATTGGAGTGATGAGTGAAGGTTAGGGTAGTGCCAAAAATAATTGGCACACTTAGAACAGTGCTAAAGACATTGAAGTCGGGGAGATGCCGGAGATGAGGGGAAAGATTGAAAATATGCAGACCACGACACATCTGGGTCCGCAAAAGATACAAGAAGAGTACGGAAAATTAGAAACGAACGACTTCCGGTCGTCACCAATGGTCAAAAAGCTAGAGGAACGTATAATGTGTTAGAAAAATGGGAGAAGAATTGAGACAGTACAAACCATAGGGCTGCTGTTATGTGCAAGGACGCTCAGCAGATGAATGGAGGCATGAGGAGACTTATTCAGCTCAAACTGATGCAACATGCATCTGCAACCCATAGCACTACTATATACTGCAGGAAATTTGAAAAGATGGCTGAATACTCGAGGAAACATGACCACTAGGTATACGGTGTGAATATGCAGACGCATGTAGTATAATAATAATAATAATAATAATAATAATAATAATAATAATAATAATAATAATAATAATAATAATAATAATACGGTGATGACATTGGCATCGAGTTAGGAATAGAAAAATGTGCAGTTATGGTGATTTGCAGAGCGATGCTTGCAACAACAGCAGGAGTCAAAGTCTCAGATAGTAGGATGATTAGAGCATTAACCGCAAAAGACTGCACAAGACCTGGTTGTTTTTGAATGTGACACGCTAAAACGGAAAGAAATGGAGGAGAAAATAAAGAGAGAATACTTTAGGAGGATAAGGGAAATATCAGAGACCGAATCAAACAGTAGGAATCTCATGAAAAGAATGAAAACCTAGAGATCTGATTAGCCAACAGGAACGATTCCTTGGATGGACAATGGAAAAACTCCAATCAATGGACGGGCCACCAAAGAAGCTTGTGACAATGCGTAAAGCCTTACAACCAAAAAATGACTACGATTAATTATATGTGAGCAGAAAATAAGGCGGCAGGGGACTCATCAGCATAGATGATTGTGTCCAGAGAGCTAAAGCTGATCTATAAAAGTACGTGCAAATAAACAGTGGAGACATAAACAGATACAGAATGTGGCGGACAAGAGACCATGGAGATGGCTGCAAAAAGGAAACCTGGAGAGAGGAACAGAATCGCCCATCATGGCAGCTCGAAACAAATGAATCAGAACAAAATAAATCGAAACAAAAATCGACAGAACACAGAAAAACAACAAGTGCCACCTTTGTGGTGAAAGAGATGAGATTGTAAACCACATAACTAGTGAATGTAGTCAACTCGCCCAGAAGGAGTATAAGCACAGATGTGTGTGAAACTGTTAATCGCAGTATTACTGCAGCCTATGAGTACTAGGAGAGGGAGGCTGGAGACTTAAGTGGACTTGCTGTCACTCAAACTCCAGCAGTTACCCTCAGGCAACTAGTGTGAGATTGCAAATAATAATAATAATAATAATAATAATAATAATAATAATAATAATAATAATAATAAAAAATTTTAAAAAATTTTAAAAAAAGAAGGTAGCTAGTCGCCCCGAGTTTGATTGAGGAAGCCATTCGATTGGGTAACTCTTTGTTCGGGGAATTGGTACAAGCACCCAATTCTAAAGAAAGATTATTTCCTATTTATTCTCTACTTTTCCACACTTTCCTGAAATGATCATTGTCTGATCAACATTTCTCTTCCGATCCTCATAGAATGGTCATTAAGTGAATCAAAAAAGTAAAAAAAAAATTCGTTTTAGGAAAAATTATATTTTCTAACGTAAAACTTATTTTCAGATAGGAACCACTTTTTCATGTGAATATTCAATTAGATTTGTTTTGTCTCTCATATAAGTTGTTGATCCTTCTTCAAATTTCTAATTGCCAGCCAGTTTATAGGGAGGGTAGCTAGCAGCTCCGAGCACCACAACCAGAACTTAGTTCGACTCTTAAAAGATTCAGAAGAAATATAAACATCGCAGAGGCCAGCCTTAGTGCTGTAGGTTCTAAATAAGGGGTAAGGGACAAACATTCTAGAACACCCATATGCTTTCTCCTGGTGAGAATGCACTATGGGTACTAAGAGCTGGTGGTACCTGCAGATGGTGGAACTCCGGGTTAACTCCTGAATGACATCAGTTTTAACCAAACCTCCGAGGTGCAACGCTTCTTCATAGCACGAAAACAAACATGACAGTACCACTGAATCATTTAACGCAAAAAAGGGGGCCCAAATTTTAGATTTGTGTGTAATAAACAGCAAATGATCCCTTGTTAGCCACCAGGAGGGACCCAGTAGTCATCCTATCACAGCTGGCCAAAACATGTGCTCGTGTACAGTCGTTACCAAGTTACTGTTGGCAAAATCCCAGATCACGTTCGACTAATGACAACCAGGGGGGTCACAGCAGTCATCAAGTGGCAGCCAGAAAAAGAAGAGAAAATGGACAAGAGAGGACAACAGATTTATAATGTATTGCTCCTTTAAAAGCAAACTGTTTGTGCTGTGCTGTAAGGAACGCACGCTAAAACTACGCAGGGAAATATCCACAGTAGAGGTATCAAACCAGCACCTGGCTGATCAAGTAAAACAAACTCTGAAAAATAAATGGTTCTCAGAGATAGGACTTCAAGAGATCTACAATAAGATTGAAAAAGAAAACAAGTTTTTTTTTATCTGAAAAGGAACCTCTCAACACAACTACAATGGTAAATGATGGAATTAAAACAGACCCAAACAAGAAAAAAATCACTGAACAAAGGCATTCACCATAGAGAGACTCAGACACGCCAACAGAAGAAAAAAAATCAGAGACTTACTTGAAAAGAAATAATGCAAGAAGAAAAATCGTCAAGAAACTGAAAAGAGCAACCGAACGTGTCAACTGCCTCCTACAGAATCTCAACCCAATCTACGCTGGTACGAAAATGGTGACAGAGCTTTTTACAACAAATGTAAGAACCCCAAGTAATAAGAGGGAAAACCCGACTGTGATACAAGATTAGGAAGACATATTTCCCAACTCAAGAGAGAGGAAGGGCTACTGAAAAATGTCCCTTACATGAATAGACTAAGTGTAAAACTCAAGGACAACTACAAGATAAGACAAAAAAGTACACTCGTGGCAGTGGAAGGGATGCACTAGAGGAGATGAACCAAAGAAGCGAGACTAAAGAGATACAGACAAAAGACCACCAAATATACACAGAACCACACAGTCCAAAACATCAAGAGAAAGTTTTACCAGGATCTAAACAGAGGAAGATAACAGAACATTAAGCCAAACGCCACAGACGCGGGACCATCTTTAACAGCATATGGGGATAACCGAAAAGACACAACAAAACCCCATAATGGTTAGATAGCATGAAAAAAAAAACCCGAGACACAGACAACGGGGAACTAATGGTACTGAATGAAACCACATTGAAACACACTCTAAAGAAATAGACAATTGATAAAGGTTTCCACACGTAAGATGACACAGGTACAACAATTGAAGAGGAGACAGGACAGTAGAAGGCCCATTGGCATGGATGACCAAGCAAATATAATCGTGAATATATGATAAGTAACACTCAAAATAGTGCAAAGAAGTGAATTGAGAATTGAGCAAAGTGGGATTAGAACATGCAGACAAATAGTATCAGTACAAACCGCAGACAGCCCTTGAAAATAGAAGCCACAAATTATTCTGGGACTTTGATTTCCAAAATGTCTACCCTATCCAAGCGAGAAGACCTGGTGGTCGGGACCATGGGAGGAAATGTGCCAAATAATAGGTGTGGCGGTGCCTGTAGATTACAGAATAAATACGAAAAAACTGAGAAGCTAAGGAAATACCGGGACTTAGCAAAGCAACTAAAGGAGATGTGGAACATGAAAGTTAGTACCAGTGATAATAGGTGCACTTGGACCGGTATCAAAGACGCTGAACCCGAAATTGAAGGAACTGAAGATTAGAAGGATGGAGACCATGCAGACTACAACGATGCCAGGGACATCACGAATACCGAGGAAAAGTACTGGGAATATAAAATCCACGATGCTGGCTAATAGTGATGGCCTCACATTTAGGAAAGACGCATGGTGGATGTGGTACAAACCACAGACCAACTGTAATAGGTGGGGATGATATGAGGGAAAGGTCAGGAACCTGAGGAAGCTTACTGTTATTCAGCCTTGAGCAATAACCACCAGGCAACTCGGATGAAACTGTAAGCCACAGCATTGTTGTGGACTGTGAGAGTATAGAAAGGAGGGCTTGAGACTTGAGGAAACTTGATGTCACTCAGTCCCAAGCTTTGACCACTAGACAACAAGTGTGAAAATTAATAATAATAATAATAATAATAATAATTTGTGGAGGGAGGAGAGAAGGACCTAGCTGCATATACAAGGAGATTTATCGTGACTTAATCCCCTGAACAACTGGTGTGTACGCATAAACTCATCAAATACAATAAAAAGTTTATGGTGGAGAGTGCCACTATCACTGTTACTGTAGGATCTAGGTGAGGTTCTGTATGAAACTCTGAGCCATATTTATCAGCAAATTTTGTCAATAAATGGTCTGGAATTTTAGAAAAACGTTGGCTATATTTGCTGATTCATCGTTGTTTGTCTGCTATACACAGATAGCAATCGTTTCTAGATTCAAGGTTATTGCTAAGATAAACCGATTAGGGTAGCAAATTTCTCGCTGAGAGAAGGTTACGAAACATTCGTATATCTTAAAGCAAGTCCTTCCGAGCAATTTACACTCTAATGTCACTCCTCTTGATAGCTATGGTATAGGGAAGGCAATTAATTAATGCATCCTCTCCAACATTTGATCACCCATCCCGTAAGTCATTTCTCACCAGGGAATTTCATTGAGAATTAATGGAGATATCGAGAGTACAAACTTAGAAATGTTAGATATTATGTGGCTTGGACGGATAATCATGAAGTACAAGAGGTAATTGTACATGGACACTCAAAAAAGTTTGATCACGTTTTTCCCTGATCGATGAATCATTCTTCAAAAAAATCCCAGAGAAAACCATGGAAAACTTTTAGAAGTATTGAGTGAACAGACTTTTGGAGAAATCTTCTTGTGCACAGTACGCTAGTACAAAGTGGTCATAACTGTGTTCGTATCCATTCTAATTTTGTTTGATTTTGTTCATGAGTTATTGCAATCTTTTTGAACAAATTTCATTAAAATCCATTTGGAGCATAGCTGCGAATGGAACAGAACCCATCTCTTAGGGTTAACTGATGATAGAATTAAAACGGAAGTGCTTGAAAAGCTAGAATTATATTTGCACCTTCCTTGGAAAAAAAATTCATATAATTGGAAAATGGCGGGGTTATTGTTCATAATCACCGTGTTTGGGACCGTTTAAATTGCACAAGGCCCAGGAACATAAATGAAAATTACAAACACTTCCAAGACATCCTGTTTATTGTAGAGAAAGAGAAAGAAAAGAGGTCTGCATAATATTGCAGAAGGCATCATTACTACAATTATGGGACTGGAAGTAGAGAGGTCTGGTTGGTTGTTCAATTTAAACCGTCACCATTGTTCTAGAAAGTCATCAAAAGAATTGGAAAAGGGATGATCAATTAAAATATTACTTTTTATGTCCTTTGTTTGTGCAATGATCTTTGAAAAGGTCCGAATTTTCTAAAAACAAACTTGAACAATGCCAGACATAAACTAACAATTTGATTCAGGATAAACTTACATTGAAAATCGAACATGTTTGGAGATGGTTTACTTTTTTCCTTAACATTATGAGGAGTCGATGTATTGATTTTCAGCCCTCTAACTCTATTGGTGATGTTTGTACGCGTGATATATACATATATAAATAGACAGCCGGGCAAACTAAAAACAGGAGACAGTTTTAGTGACAGTCAGGGTAGACAATTTCTAACAGAGTCTTCGAACCCTAATTACATCAGCCAGACACAGTAATGGGAATGACAACATGACAAATAGTGATCCAGGATATAAACATGGAAGTATGAAGTAAAGAGATACGGAAAAAAAAATCTCCCCAAACATGCTAACTTTCCATTTCCAAACAAAGAAAGATAATTTCGCAAAGACTTAAACGGTGGAACGTGACAACATATAAAAGTAAACGCTAAAGTAAAAAATAACTAACGTGAGTGCTAACATTATGTGCAAGAGCTGACAGAACTCTCCCCCCCCTCTCTCTCTCTCTCTCTCTCTATATATATATATATATATATATATATATATATATATATGGTACAGACCAGGCTAGTATTATAGCATAATATAATAATATATTAATTGTATAAAGCAACTTCTGATATGCAATGGATTTATTTCATAAAATGCTCTATGCATTCAACTTTATGCTATGGGTTTTAGGTTGTTTTAGAGTAGAGCTGGAAATAAATAGTAGAATGTGGTTTCGCTATACAAAGATCCTCATGTTTCTGCCCTCTCCGGGCCTCATCAGGCGAATGATTTGCCTGATGAGGCCCGGAGAGGGCAGAAACATGTGCTACTTTGTGTAGCGAATCCACATTCTACTATTTAGGTTTCCAAAGTGTGTGCTTCATGCCTTATATGCTTGTGCAGCAAGTTGGTTGTGATAACACTTGACACGAAAAGACAGCATATATCAGGGAGGTTATGAATGCGTTTTATCTTATGGATTTTTTTTTTTTTTTTTTGGTGGGGGGCTTTTGTTTCTCGGGAAAATGTGCTGGAGCAGCTCCCCAGGGAGCTTATGCAACACTGTACCTCTGAATACACCGAAGCAAAAACGCAGAACAAGAAATACTGAAAAAAAAAGCATTGACTTTGTCAAGGATTCACAAGCCCACCTCTCATCTGATTGTTGGCGTTGCAGTGCTGACTTCCCGGTACCAGTCGAACTCGTGGTACTATCTTATTTTCCGCTAGCCTCAAATTAGTACATAATCTCTGGGGATTCATTTTGTGAGTTGTAATGTCAAACACTCTTGTAACATGGCCTCTCCGTAGCCATTTATGTCTTTTTATGCAATTTATATTTTCCTTACCATAGAGACCTTCCTTTTTGCACGTTGCATGGTTATTAGTGAGATATTCGTCTGATAAAATTTGCAGGTTTCAGCTGCATAGGTGTCATGGGATAATCACCCTGGAAAAAGTGAGCTGGAAAGCATAATGGCCTGATACGATCCATGCGTATCGGTTCACCATCTAACATAATAGACTGGCGAAGCAACTTCAAAACTACTTGGATGAAGGTGAAGTTTCAGAATGGATGAACTGATGCAGAACAGTTTCCATCCAAAAGGGCATTGGGAAGAGAAGCCAGCTGGAACAATCATAGACTGATAACCTGCCTACCATTGATGTGAAAGATTTTGAATAGATAAATGTTGAAAACGTATACGTCTCCATGGAAAGCCGAAATCTCTCACCAGAAAGATCCAAAGGAAGCTGAGTCGAATGACTTGAACTACATTGACCAGATTATTCAGGGAGTGGTCAAATCAAGAAGTGCACCAGAAAGTACTTGTTGCATATCAATATCCAGCATTAACCGCCAGATACTAAATTTGAACATAAAAATGCATATAATATGATTATGAAGATATGGCAGTGGTTGCCACTATTTCCTCCGACCAGTGGTCATGAAACACTAACAACTCTAGGAATCCTTCAATTATAATTTTTTTAGGAACCCCCGCCTCAAAAAAAAGTTTCCCTTCAACATATTCACAGCTGCATATGAATGAAACTATTGGATTTTGGTCTTGTTTATCTGAGTCAGAATGGGCATGAACCATAGTAGAGATTTTAATATCGAATGTAACGGTTTCAAATTTTAACTTAACTGTTGAAAATGAATATTAAAGATCTAGTTGAGTGTCAGTTTGTTCCACAGAAGAGGGTTTCAATATTGATGCTTTTAAACAACAAGAGGGAAACGGCAGCAAACGAAAAATTGGGAATACTGCCTTAAAAAAACTTTTTTATGGATGAAATAAGATATGAGTGACTTAACAATTAACAGCATGGAATTCTGATTTGCAAAATGAGTTCAAACTCCAGTTTTTATGCTGTGCGTTTATCTCACCCTAATGTCTTTGGGATGGATCAATCGTCCCCAACCAGCATGGCATGGGCTGGATTGGCAGGTGGATGCCTGTATCAAACAAGGGAGCTTGGAAGTCTGATGAGAAGGAACGAAATGATGAGTGCACCGATCAGTACCACAGAGGAAAGGGCGTTTATTTTTACCTAACAAATATTAATTTTTCACTTTTATCCCCTCTTTGTCAATACAATTGAATCGCTGGTGGAGATAACGTAATACAAGGAATTTCGTATCAAAATGATGTTAATAACTATACACATCGAGATACGGACTTGATGATGCTCTCTCAAACAAAGGATCAAGTATGGAGAATATTGTGTAACTCACAACGGGAGTAGTGACTAGAGTTCTCGCTTGAATGAAATAAGAGCCATCGTTCTGAAAACAGATTTTGAAAGCAGGCAGGTCAACCCTATTGATGCGATACACTCTTCTTACCTTTTCCATAACTTACGGATTCTGCTGTGTTGGTGTGAGTGAAGTCCTCTTAATTCACTTGATTCAGTCGGTAAGGCAAATGGTGAAAGCGGGCCGCCGATTATTGACGAAAGATTGATGAATAATACCAGACTGGCTGAAGATTGAACACGTTGGAGCGACTTAGCCACATAATGATTTTGTATGACATGGAAGGAGCTGAATATGGGTGATTGATGTAATTGGTAGGTCTTGATATCTACTCAAGTTCTACGAATAACTTTAAACTGACGTGACATTCTAGATTGTCGACAAAACTTATCGATATAAGAATCAGTCAATAAAAGGAAACTAGAATACAGAAGATAATGGCAAGTGAGTTGAAACAATGAAAGGTCTGTCTGTTCACGAGGGAAAGAATCGACAAGAAAGTGTATTTATAACGACCTACGTAGAGACATGGATAAGAATATAAGGACAAGCGTTAGGGTAACAAAAGAGCAACTCAACAAGAGAGTTTGTATCCAGTGTAACTTTTTAGTCGCTAATGACAGGCAGAATACTATATTACTCTGACATATATTGATTTGATGACTACCGTATATATTTGAATATAAGACGACCGTCAGTATGAGACAAGGTCAAATAACAATAAAAAGCCTAGAAAATTGGACGATTCGAGTAAGAAAAAAGTCACAAGTTTGTCTCATAAGAAAAAGATAACTGCTGAGCCTGTTATTCTGTAAGGACATCGTTGTGGAAATCATATTATATTATAACTATTGCATTTTGGCATTGTTTATGAAATTATATGAATGAGTATAAACCCAAAAAGGAAAATACATACTTGACTGGAAAAGTAAGAATGAAGCCTTCTGCATATATATATATATATATATATATATATATATATATATATGAACGACTACGGACAGAACAGCATGAAGGTCACACAAATAATTTGGATGTTTTAATCTTAACATGTTATGTGTCACGTGTTTATATATATATATATACACACACCTACACATACACACACACACACATATATATATATATACATACATATATATATATATACATACATATATACATATATATATATATATAGATACATATATGTATATAGATACATATATATATATAGATACATATATATATATATATAGATACATATATATATATATATATATATATATATATATATATATATATATATATATATATACCGTGAGGGAATAACTTATGTAACGAAAAATTGTTGTGCAGAACTCCTGAAAAGGTCGTGCAGAACTCTGTGGTTCCACGAAACTCTATTGGAACACCGCCTATTTAAAGGTTCTTTATTTAGATGATCATAAGTTTTCCAATTTGGCCAGTTCAAAGGAAGATTTGGAGTTTTTTTATCAAGGGTTCAGCTTAAGCAAATTTATAAATTGTGCAAGAATTTCTTTTGTTTGTTTGTTTAATTTTTCTCAACTATCGTGAGCAAATGGTTAGCAGGGAATCACTGATTGCAGCCTTTTAGATCCGTGAGGGTTCCAAAGGGAAAAACGAACTGGAGTTCAATTTATCTAATATAAGTTAGTGTTTACCAGTTATTTTTATTACAGCTTAATTTTTGAACGTATCTCTGTTTACTGGTTCCCTTATATGTACCCTCTACTGCCTATTTACTACCATTCGATCTCAATCAACTTGGTTGACATACTGGCTTAGGATATCAGACAGCCAGAATTTTCAATTACGTACTTTCAACCAAGCTAGAAGTTAAGAAGACTTTTGGTGACTGCTTTTCATCGAATGCTCGACTCAATTGTTTAATGATCATTCCAACTCAGCTATTTTGGGCCGCTCCGTGTTCTTCTGTTTCATGAAAAATTGCCCTTTAGAAACTGGACCGACCATTTATTCACAAATTGAGAAGATACAGCACCTCTATCGGGGAAGGGTCAACTCAGCATTCTCAATCCTTCTGAGTTATTATTTCATCATCTTTATTTTCATCATTTGGAGTTACAGTTTTTTTTTTTTTTTTTTTTGCTGAGAGATCAGACCAACTAAACAGGAGACCTGTCGTATGACTGCTTATGTTCATTCGCTATTAATGCCCGTGGGGGAAGCATGGAACCATTTGCTCCGCCGGGGGCACAACATTTTCACTGACGGACAAGACAATCCGGCAAACCACTCTCCCATAACTACCTTCGCTGTCGAAGCAATGACAACAAAAGACTGTTATCCACATGAATGACATAGAGTCCTATCAATCAAATAGTTTGACTATCAGGTATATGTTTTTCAAAAGAATCCACTAAATACCGTCTGTTGCAACACACACTTACACATTATCCGTGCATATGAATGCACTAATTGAGAGGGCATTGTATGCACACACACACACACACACACACACACATATATATATATATATATATATATATATATATGTGTGTGTGTGTGTGTGTGTGTGTGTGTGTGTGTGTGTGTGTGTGTGTGTATGTATATATATGCAATGCTCCTCCAATTAAGGAATGGAACACTCCGGTTGATGAGGAATTGTTCGTAAGTAAATATATCACTTAAATTCGGTCATACTGCTTGTATGTATGTTGTCAGAAGGAGAAGAATATAAGAAAGCAAGTAAAAGTGTGCTTAGGTTGGACTTGATGTTTTTGCAATGAATCTGATACTCATTGCATCCACTGTAATGTGAAAATAAACTATAATTGGTGTGGTTGCTTCAGAGTTAAACTCCACTTGCACTGAAAATGATCGTTGAAATTTTTGGATATATAATTAGATTCGTAGGTATATAAGACTTGTATGTTCAGCTCAGTTTATTAGAGAGCTGTTTCCAATCAAATTGTCGTGTTTCCAAATCATGGTAAAGAAATGTTTATTTTACATATAGTCTTAGATAAACATGTGGTAGACAAACAGTGAACAGTTTACTCCCCTGAATTTTGTGAGGATTGTTCTTGATGTTGTTTTCCTTGTGGCCAAAAACAAGGTCAACTCTAATTTTCACTTGGGCAAAAAAGCTTTCATCATTCAACACACCATTCAAAATATACAGTGCACCGAAAAAAAAACGTGAATTGAATTCCGATTCCAGTTTTCTCTCTTTTTATTCTCTATATATCACCCTGCCTTTTTTTCAATCGATTCGATGTCCGGTCATCTGCCTAGCTGGATTCTTACTGTTAAATGCAGCTCTAGTTCCGTGCACAACCACTGGAGTTATTATTAATGTTTTCAACAGGAAAAACCTAACGTATTCCAAAATGGTTGTTATTACTACAAGGACAATATCAACGCACTCCAACACCGATATTCAAATACAGCTCTACTATAGCATATTATCTGCCAGAACTCCTTAATAGATACTAACTCCTTTTCAATGAAAAATTTGAATTTCACTCGCGGGGGAAAAGGGTCGTCCACCTTTATTTTCGCCCCCCCCCTGGAAGACTTTTCATTAATCCGTCAGTATTTCTTGGTCTTATGCTCTGCATTTGGAGTGTTACCTTTTTGGATATCATACATAAGTTGCAGAACTCCAAGGTTAAGAAAACGAGAAATGGACAAGATGCTTAATTGTTACCAGAACATTTTCTTCTTTTTTCGTCTCTGCTACTCTTCGCCTTTAGTCTGGACACACAATTTGTGCGTCCCACCTTTTAGCTGCTGCATCATTTGCCTCGGTAGTTCATTGCGCAACATTTGTAAAACCCACCCAAACGGCTTTTGACAAATCCTTTCGCTTATTTGTTCTGCCAAACGAAATACAAGATATTAGGGAAGGGGAATAAAAATCTCATAGATGTTATATCTTTATCATTCAATTTGAACGAAGGCAATCTGACATATCTCTGAATAATCATTTTTTAAGCTGGAACATACATATATCCATCGATATGTTCGTACAAAAATTACCAGTTATCGTCTGGGGAAACATTGGATCTTTCGAGATGTCAAAGAGTTGATCTTTGGTGAAGCCGAAAACATTTTCATAATCTGATCTGCGAATGCCAACAGAAGCTTTTCAAATTCTAGAGGTAAGAATCCAGGACACGTTTTTAGATTGAAGACATTATCTACTCTGATAACGTGATATATATCTATTTTAAGACACCCACTATTACTAAATGTGTTTGTTTGGCAAATATATGTGATAGTATGATATGATATGTAGATAAACAGCAATTAAATACAATCCAAGAGCCTCTACTAAGGTCGGTTATTTTAGGTAGTCCCATCAGCCAACAGGAATATCAGATCAAGAAAAAAATCAACATACAATATTTGACACTACTTCAGTCATCAAAAGATGTCTGAAAAGTTGACTAAATTTTATTTGGAAGCAGAGGCCATCTACGAAGTTTATATCCCATTTCTAAAAATTATCCGTATCTGGAAAAAAATCGATAACCATGGACTTTTGATCTTCCAGAGACCAGCTTTCTCTCTGCAGCTTTCTCATCAAATGCCGTTAACACGCATTTCCTATTCCTCCACTACGTCCATAGTCTGGCAACAGTGACAGGTGCATAACAGGAAGTATGAGTCCGTGATACGACACGTGTGCATCAATCCGTAGGTATAAGTGCGATTTGTATACAAACTGATGCTGTGATTAAACAGTAGATCATGCAACATACTAAAATTGTTGACTGCAATCAGGTCGGTATCTTTATTCTGAATTTTGAACCTGGATATCACCATAATAAAACACGGCGTGGCGTTCCTACAAGATAAGGCAATAAAAAAGAAAATATGTCATGAAAATTGAACGACATTTTTTGAGGAAATGTGACATTAGGACTATAGAAATGCAAAATACAGAGAAACGGGGAAAAAGGACTATTCAATAGTGGAAAAAAAATTTTCGGGAAAAATTAAGGCCATAAAGACACAAAAAGTGCATTGATCAATATTGTAGTTACTGGAAAACCAAACTATTTTTTAAGAAGGTATCTAGTTATGAAAACTACGATAGCAAGACGAAACAAAAATTGAAATGTAATCAAAAAAAAAAGAGAACCAAAAAAAAAACAAACAATTCCTTTTTTTTTCCATTCGTCAAAGACGATGTTTTTTTTTTCGATTTTGGCTAGAGTTCGTTCAGTTTATTTAGGTCTGAGAAAATGTCCCTTAAATTTTCATTCATCAGTTTATTTGTTGAGCTACCATAGACATC
>OY735234.1:26520803-26653303 GCA_963457665.1 Thysanoteuthis rhombus | reverse complement strand
AATACCAATGTTATCTATTTAGACGAGCAAAATATTCGATACTGTGGATCTTCGTCTACTTCTAAGAAAGTTGAACAGATTCAGAATAACTGGGAAAATAAGAAGATGGACTCATGGATTTCTGATTTATACAAAGCTAAACCTTAAACAGAAAGGTTTTCTCTCCTCTGCAAAGCCAATCACTTGTGGAGTACTCCAAGGATCGGAACTCAGACTTATACTTCTTCTGGTGATATATATATATATATATATATATATATATATATACGTGTGTGTGTGTGTGTGTGTGTGTGTGCGTACGTGCATGTGCATGTCTGTGTACCAATGCACAAATACTTATTCCATCTGTTCCTATGTATTCATGTAACTTTGAAATCAAGAAAAATATCTAAATTATACGACACTGCATCGAATAAGATATTTTGTCTTAGAATAAAAATTATTATTATCATTATTATTATTAACATTATTACTATTATTATTATTATTATTTGCAATCTCACACCAGTTGCCTGAAGTTTGAGTGACAGCAAGTCTCCTCAAGTCTCCAGCCCTTCTCTCCTAGTGCTCATAAGTCATAGTAATACTGTGATTTACAGTTTCACACCAGTTGAGTCTCCTCAGGTCTTCAGCCAACATTTTTTTCCCTCCCCCACCCATCATGTCAGTGCTGCAGCTCACATTTCCGCTTTCATTTCTCTTGCTTTGTTGGGTCACTATTAATATTTAACGTTGCAGTCTTTATATTTCGAACACTTTCCTCAGTATCCGCGCAGTTCCTAGCAGCGCTGTTGTCTGTACAGTCACAATCCTTCCCCTTATTCCGATCTCCTCCAGTCTCACCCTAAGTGTCTTTGGGACAGTTCCCAGTGCGCTTACTACAACTAGCACTACCCTGGCTTTCATGTTCCACATCTTCTTCAGTTCCCTCTGTAAGTCCTGGTATCTTTGCCGTTTTTCACTCTCCTTCTTCCTTACTCTATGGTCTGCAGGTACAGCCACGTCTACTATTTGTCAGGTCTTCTTCTTCTTGTCTACAATTACCAAGTCTGGTCTTCTCACCTGGATGAAGTGGTCGGTTTGGATGTCAAAGTGTCAGAGTAGTTTGTTGTTTTCATTATCCAGGGCTGCCTCTGGTTTGTGCTGATACCACTTTTCCGCATGGTTGAAGCCCCCTCGTTTAATCAGTTCCCAGTGGATCATTGTTGCGACTTTATCGTGTCAGTATTTATACTCCTTCTGAGCAAGTTGACTGCATCCACTAGTTATGTGATTTACAGTCTAATCTCCTTCTCCGCATAGGTGGCACTTGCTGTTTGTCTGTGTTCTATCAATTTTTGTTTTTATATAGTTTGTCTCAATGCTTTTGTTTTCAGCGGCCATGAAGCGCAATTCTGTTTCTCTGTTCGGGTTCCCCTTTCGTAACCACGTCCATGATTTCTCGTCTGCTATATCTTGTATCTGTCTTTTAAACTCGCCATACAATTTTTTCCCTTCCCATCTTTCTTTTCTTGTTTGCTGTACTGTTCCATTGTTTTCTACTTTATTGATTGTTGCACTATCTCTTGCACTCTTTATGATTTCTTCACTATTTGTTTGCATATATCTTTCTAGGACTGTTTTAGCTCTCTGGACACAATCTTCTATGCTGATGAGCCCCCTAACACCTTCTTTTCTCTTAACGTAGAGTCTATCTATATCATCCCTAGGGTGTAATGCTTTATGCATCGTCATAAGTTTTCTTGTTCGCCTGTCCATTGATTGGAGCTCTTCCTTTGTCCATCCTAGGAATGGTCCTGTATACCTAACTACTGACACAGCCCAGGTGTTCATTCCTTTTATCAGATTTCTACTGTTTAATTTGGTTTGTAATATTTTCCTTATCCTTCTGAGGTATTCTCTCTTTATTTTCTCCTTCATCTCTTCCCGTTTTATCGTGTCACATTCAAGGACACCTACGTACTTGTATCGGTCTTGTGCGGTCAATGCCCTAATCTTGTTGTTGTCCGGAAGTTCAATTCCCTCAGTCATTGAAAGCCTTCCTTTGTGCATCACCATGATTGCACATTTTTCTATTCCAAACTCCATTCCTATGTCCTCACTATATTCCCTTACTTCGTTGAACAGAGTCTCAAGCTCTCCCCTGTTTTTTGCGAACAATTTTATATCGTCCATGTACATTAGGTGGTTGACCTTTCCTTTTGTTTTAGAGAAGTGGTATCCTTTGCTGTTTTTCAGGATTCTGTTAAGCGGTATCATTGTTAGAACAAATAATAGTGGGGACAACGAGTCTCCTTGGAAGATTCCCCTTTTTATCCCTACCTCGGCTAGTTTGTCCCCTGCGGCTGTCAAATCTACTTTCCAGTCTTCCATCGAATTACCAATGAATTTAACCACCGGTTCGCTAATTTTGAACATTCTAAGGCATTCGAGTATCCAGCTATGTGGAATCATATCGTATGCCTTTTTGTAATCTATCCATCCCATTGTAATATTCTTTCTCCTCTTCCTCACTTCTCTTAAGACCATCTGGTCTATGTAGAGTAAATCGTTTGCCCCTTTGGTTCCTATCCTACACCCTTTCTGTTCTTCTGGTAGTAGTCCCCTCCTATCCATTGACATGTATATTCTCTCTGCTATTTGCCCGGTCAGGATTTTCCACATAAGTGGTAAGCAAGTGATTGGTCTATAGTTGCTTGCTATGTTCCCCTTGTCTTGGTCTTTTTGGATGAGGGTGGTTCTGCCTTTAGTCATCCATTCTGGTGAATTGCCTTCGTTTAGACAATTTTGGAGTAGGTGAGTGAGTCTGCCGTGTAACGTGGTGAATTTTTTGAACCAATACCCATGGATCCCGTCGGGCCCCGGTGCTTTCCAGTTGGCTACTTTCCTAAGAGTATGTTTCAATGTGGTTTCATTCAGTACTATTGGTTCTCCCTTGTCTATATCTTCTAGTTCTTTTCTCATGTTTCCTAACCATTGCGGTGTTATGTTGTGTCTTTTTGGGTGCCCCCATATGCTATTCCAATAGTTCTTGGCCTCTGTGGCATCTGGTTTCATGTCCTGCCTTGTTACCCCATTTAAATCCTGGTAAAACTTTTTCTCATTGTTTTGGAATGTGCGGTTTTGTGTGTATTGGGCCGTTCTTAGTCTGTATCTTTTCAGTCTTGCCTCTTTAGCTAATCTCTTCTGGTGTAACTCTTCGACTATAGTTGCGATGCCTTTTTGCGTTACCTTGTATTTGTTATAAAGTCTTACTCATGGTCTGTCCGTGTGTGGTGTATTTCTAAGCAGTACTTCATCTCTCTGTAGTTGGGAGATCTGCCTTTGTAATCTTCTCTCCCAGTTGGGTTTCTCTTCCCTATTATTGCTCGGGTTCCTATCTTGTGTTGTGAAGCTTTGTGCTACCATTTTCGCCCCTGCGTAAATTAAGTTGTTGAGTTCTAGGAGGGTGTTCGTTTCTATGTGCTGTAAGAGGCAGTTGACCTGTTCGGTCACTTCTCCGACTTTCTTTCCGTCTTTGTCTCTTAAGGAGGGGAGTATTGTTTTCTCTCCTCGCATGATCTCTTTCAAACCTTGTATTTTGGTTTTCTCTTCTTCCGTTGGTGCCTTGTCGTCACCCTCTGGTGCATAGTTTACCGTGGGGATCTCATGGGGAATTCTTCTAGTTTTGTTGTTGGTACTAGTTGTGCTGGGGGGGGGGGGCATTCTTCAGATGTGTCACCTGAATCTCTCTCTACATTAATGCGAATCTCTAGTAGTTTAGTCTCAGACAGCCATTTCTTCTTTTGGATTTGTTTTACTTGGTCAGCAAGGCGTTGGTTCGATACTTCCACAGCAGATTTTTCCCTCCATATTTGGAGCATACGCTCTCTATAAGATCGCACCGAAGGCTTGCTTTTAAAGTAACAATACATAACTAGTCTATTCTCTTCCCTTGTCCATCTCTTTCTCTTGTTCTTTATAGCAGTCACTCCGTGAGGACTGCGCTTTCCCTGGGTGTCATTAGTGGTATACGAGTTTTGGCCAACAGTACCTGTGTGACGACTGTGTCACTCCTGAAGGCCATTAAGGGTACACGAGCCGGAGTTTTGGCCAGCAGTCACAGGATGACGACCGGGTCCCTCCTGGTGGCTAACAAGGGAACACCTGCCGGTTACGACACACAGATCTTGGATCTATGCCCCCTTCTCTCCGGTAAAATGGTTTGGTTGCACTGTCATGATTGGGGTTTTTGGTTCTTTCAAGATAGCGCCAGACCTTGGTGGGTTGGTTAAGACTGATGTGAGTCAGAAGTAACCTAAGAGCCCCACCAGCCCTTTTGGTTCTTTTAAGGTAGCGCCAGACCTTGGTGGGTTCATTGAGACCGATGTGCACTGTGATAACCTAAGAGCCCCACCAGCTCTTACCACCTAGGGTATGGCCTCACAAGGACAAGCCATTCGGGTGTGCAGAGATATCTATTTCGTGATATGGCATTTACCTGATTGTTGAACTTAAGAAAAAAACACACTTAGCCCTGTTCTGGGGTGGGGGGTGGGGTTACATGCATTCAAGATCATATGTCTCCCTTAAATGTTTTAAGTCTTGACTTAGTAATAAGTCTCAGTATGCGTTGTTTTTGCTTCCAATGCTGGCTGGACAAGGCAGCACAGCCAATTTATACGCGAGGGTGGCAGTAGGTAGGGGAAAGTTCAATCACACATATATACTCGAGGGTCGCCTCTCACATGAAAGAAAAGGAATCGCTTTTCTATATTTCTATGGGACAACTCATTTGTAAATTTAATTTTAATTCCACTTACCCACGTGCAGGTCCAATAAAACAACTTTTTCGACTTGGCAGTGGCCATTTCATCAAAGGAGAAAATTTCTCAGACTCATAAAGAAAACCATCGCAGAGGTGAAAAAATACCATCAAAATATCAAGAATAATCGACCAAAGTAAACTATCATTAAAATGTTCGAAAATAATCACAGAGTTCATCTCAAAGCCAAACGTTAAGTATCATTAAAATCTAAAGAATAGTCACAGACTTTAACTAAGCCCAGAACAAAATCATCAGGGGCAGCCTGTAGTCAAAATAGCATTATTGTTGTTGTTATGGTTGTTGTTGCTGTTGTTGTTGTTGTTGTTGTTGCTGTTGTTAAGAAGAAGACATTAAATAAGAACCATCACAGAGTTAGTTTTAAAAATCAGCCTGAGTTAGTTAGGTCTTCAAAGTGAGTCATCAGAATTCATCCAAAGAAAGAAAAAGGTCTTTGT
Organism: Thysanoteuthis rhombus; assembly: GCA_963457665.1. Taxonomy (NCBI): domain Eukaryota; kingdom Metazoa; phylum Mollusca; class Cephalopoda; order Oegopsida; family Thysanoteuthidae; genus Thysanoteuthis; species Thysanoteuthis major. The sequence goes on along the minus strand of OY735234.1, from coordinate 26,648,040 downwards.
CAAAAAATGTCGGAGGCTGTCTTCTCGGTATGCGTTGTTTTTTCTTCCAATGCTGGCTGGACAAGGCAGCACAGCCAATCATCAGGGGCAGCCTGTAGTCAAAATAGCATTATTATTGTTATTATTAATATCATTATTATTATTATTATTATTATTATTAATAAGACATTAAATAAGAACCACCACAGAGTTAATTTTATCTCACACCAGTTGCCTGGCGGTAACCGCTGGAGTTTGGGTGACAGCTAGTCTCCTCAAATCTCCAGCCCTCCTCCCCTAGTACTCATAGGTCGCAGTAATTCTGCGATTTACAGCTTCACACCGGTTGCCCAGTGGTTATCGCTGAAGGCTGAGTGACAATAAGTCTCCTAAGGTCTTCAGCTAACGTCTTCTCCCTTTTTCCCTTTTTCACCTATTATGTCTGGGCTAAAATCCGTTGCAGTGTTTATATCTCTAGCCCCTTTTTTCAGTATCCGGGCAGTTCCCAGTAGTGCTGTGCTCTGTACGGTCTCTATCCTTCCCCTAATCCCGATCTCCTCCAGTCTCACCCTCAGCGTTTGGGGGACTGTTCCCAGTGCGCCCACTATGACCGATACTACCCTGGTTTTCATATTCCACATCTTCTTCAACTTTATTGCTAGGTCCTGGTATTTTTCCCTTTTTTTCACCCTCCTTCTTTTTTACTCTATGGTCTGCAGGTACAGCAACGTCTACTATTTGGCAGGTCTTCCTTTTTTTGTCTACTATTACTAAGTCCGGTCTTCTTGCCTGGATGAGGTGGTCAGTTTGGATGTCAAAGTCCCAGAGTAGTTCGTGGTTGTCATTCTCCAAAACTGCCTCTGGCTTGTGCTGATACCGCTTTTCCACATGGCTGAATCCCATTTGTTTGCTTAGTTCCCAGTTTATCATCGTTGCTTCTCTATCGTGTCTATGCTTATACTCCCTCTGGGCAAGTTAACTACATTCGCTAGTTATGTGGTTCACTGTCTCATCTCTTTCACCGCACATGCGGCATTTGCTGTTTGTCTGTGTTCTATTGATTTTTGTTTTTATATAGTTTGTCTTAATGCTTTTGTTTTCAGCGGCCATGAAGTGCAATTCTGTTTCTCTGTTCGGGTTTCCCTTTCGTAACCACGTCCATGATTTCTAGTCTGCTATATCTTTTATCTGTCTTTTAAACTCGCCGTACAATTTTTTCCCTTCCCATCTTTCTTTTCTTGTTTGCTGTACTGTTCCATTGTTTTCTACTTTATTGATTGTTGCACTATCTCTTGCACTCTTTATGATTTCTTCACTATTTGTTTGCATATATCTTTCTAGGACTGTTTTAGCTCTCTGGACACAATCTTCTATGCTGATGAGCCCCCTACCACCTTCTTTTCTCTTAACGTAGAGTCTATCTATATCATCCCTAGGGTGTAATGCTTTATGCATTGTCATAAGTTTCCTAGTTCGCATATCCATTGATTAGAGTTCTTCCTTTGTCTATCCTAGGAATGGTCCTGTGTATCTAACTACTGACACCGCCCAGGTATTCATTCTTTTTATTAGATTCCTGCTGTTTAATTTAGTCTCTAATATTTTCCTTATCCTTCTATTCTCTCTTTATTTTCTCCTTCATCTCCTCCCGTTTTATCGTGTCACATTCAAGGACGCCTAGGTATTTATATCGGTCTTGTGCGGTCAATGCCCTAATCTTGCTATTGTCTGGGAGTTCAATTCTTTCAGTCATTTTAAGCCTTCCTTTGTGCATTAGCATGATTGCGCATTTTTCTATTCCAAACTCCATTGCGATGTCCTCACTGTATTCCTTTACTTCGTTGAATAGAGTCTCAAGCTCTCCCCTGTTTTTTGCGAACAATTTTATATCGTCCATGTACATTAGGTGGTTGACCTTTCCTTTTGTTTTAGAGAAGTGGTATCCTTTGCTGTTCTTCAGGATTCTGTTAAGCGGTATTATTATTATTATTATTATTATTATTATTATTATTATTATTATTATTTGGAATCTCACACCAGTTGCCTGGTGGTAACTGCTGGAGTTTGAGTGACAGCAAGTCTCCTCAAGTCTCCAGCCCTCCTCTCCTAGTACTCATTGGTCGCAGTAATTCTACGATTTACAGTTTCACACCGGTTGCCCAGTGGTTATCGCTGAAGGCTGAGTGACAATAAGTCTCCTCAGGTCCTCAGCTAACGTCTCCTCCCTCTTTTGCATATCATGACAGAGCTACTATTCGTTGCAGTACTTATATCTCTAGCACCTTCCTCAGTATCCGTGCAGTTCCAAGTAGCGCTGTGCTCTGTACGGTCTCTATCCTTCCCCTAATCCCGATCTCCTCCAGTCTCACCCTCATCGTTTGGGGGACGGTTCCTAGTGCTCCCACTATGACCGGTACCACCCTGGTTTTCATGTTCCACATTTTCCTTAACTCCCTTGCTAGGTCCTGGTATTTTTCCCTTTTTTCACCCTCCTTCTTATTTACTCTATGGTCTGCAGGTACAGCAACGTCTACTATTTGGCAGGTCTTCCTTTTTTTGTCTACTATTACTAAGTCCGGCCTTCTTGCCTGGATGAGGTGGTCAGTTTGGATGTCAAAGTCCCACAGTAGTTTGTGGTTGTCATTCTCCAAAACTGCCTCTGGCTTGTGCTGATACCACTTTTCCCCATGGTTTAATCCCATTTGTTTACTTAGTTCCCAGTGTATCATCGTTGCTACTCTATCGTGTCTATGCTTATACTCCTTCTGGGCGAGCTGACTACATTCACTAGTTATGTGGTTTACTGTCTCATTTCTTTCACCGCACATGCGGCATTTGCTGTTTGTCTGTGTTCTGTCGATTTTTGCTTTTATGTAGTTTGTCCTTATGTTTTTGTTTTGGGCTGCCATGATGAGCGATTCTGTTTCTCTCTTAAGGTTTCCCTTTCGTAACCACGTCCATGATTTCTCGTCTGCTATATCTTTTATCTGTCTTTTAAACTCGCCGTACAATTTTTTCCCTTCCCACTTTTCTTTTCTAGTTTGCTGTACTGTTCCATTGTTTTCTACTTTATTGTTTTTTGCACTATCTTTTGCGCTCTTTATGATTTCTTCACTATTTGTTTGCACATATCTATCAAGGACTACTTTAGCTCTCTGGACACAATCTTCTATGCTGATGAGCCCCCTACCACCTTCTTTTCTCTTAACGTATAGTCTATCTGTATCATCCCTAGGGTGTAATGCTTTATGCATCGTCATAAGTTTCCTTGTTCGCCTATCCATTGATTGGAGCTCTTCCTTTGTCCATAATAGGAATGGTCCTGTATACCTAACTACTGACACAGCCCAGGTGTTCTTTCCTTTTATTAGATTTCTGCTATTTAATTTGGTTTGTAATATTTTCCTTATCCTTCTGAGGTATTCTCTCTTAATTTTCTCCTTCATCTCTTCCCGTTTTATCGTGTCACATTCAAGGACACCTACGTACTTGTATCGGTCTTGTGCGGTCAATGCCCTAATCTTGTTGTTGTCCGGAAGTTCAATTCCCTCAGTCATTGAAAGCCTTCCTTTGTGCATCACCATGATTGCACATTTTTCTATTCCAAACTCCATTCCTATGTCCTCACTATATTCCCTTACTTCGTTGAACAGAGTCTCAAGCTCTCCCCTGTTTTTTGCAAACAATTTAATATCGTCCATGTACATTAAGTGGTTGACCTTTCCTTTTGTTTTAGAGAAGTGGTATCCTTTGCTGTTCTTCAGGTTTCTGTTAAGCGTATTATTATTATTTGCAATTTCACATCAGTTACCTGGTGGTTACGGCAGGAGGTTGAATTGCTGCAAGTCTCCTCAAGTCTTCAACCTTGTTCTCCTCCCTTTTACAGTCTGCAGCAATACCGTGGTTCATAGTTTCATACCAGTTGCCCCATGGTCTTTGCTGAAGGCTGAGTAAAGGTAAGTCTCCTCAGGTCTTCAGCCAATATCTCTTCTCTCCTTCGCCTACCATGCCACTGCTGTTGTTCAAATCTCCGTATCCTCCGTTAGGCCACTGTCAACAACTAGAATTGCAGTCTTTCGCAGCACTTTTTTTCTTTATACAAAAAAAAATGCGTAAAGTCACTGCCTGTATATTGAGAGCACCACCATCTGCTCTTCACTAATATAAAGTACAATACAAGCAAAAGGAAAACTGCATCACCCGCACAAACAAAAATCAAACCTTTTTCCTAAAAAGTTGGTAACGACTCTGCAGTAGATTTTAAAGTACAGATCCACAAAAATGATAAGATTAAAAGAAAAAGAAAGTCAGCTTTAATACTGAGGTGAGTCCCTTGGCACCAAGGTGGCTTGCTGTAACTTGATATCTTGCATAAGCCATCAGTCACTGTTGGTATGAAGATTCAAATATAACAATGCAAACAAATGATATCAGCATAAACCCGAGTCGATCGTAGAAAATGAAATGGTTAAAATACTCAGGGAGTTGATATCCAGACTGGTCTACCTATTCAAGCATGAAGACTTGTTGGGTTGGATGATCGTGAACAAAGAAAAGCAAAGCGGATCGTAAATGTGGTTGTGGTAGTGATTCATCGAGTGCAAATAAGAGAATTCGAAGAATTGAACGAATACCCGAAGTTGCAAATAAGTGAAGAACTTGAACAGTACACCATGCCTGTAATTGTTGGTGCTTTAGGTACCACTGTCGCTACTTTGACGCTTCCTGGGTTAAATTTAGCATGTCTTATGTATTGGAAGAGTGTAAATTCAACATTAAGCCGTATAATAGAGTAATCATAGCGCACTCAATCACCTTACACTAAAATTATTGCTTGCCAAAGGCGATGCAAGCTCAACCTTCAAAAATAAGAAGATCCCATCAATCCTAAAAAGAAGGCTGTACAACCTATGCATCCTCCCAATAGTCACTTATGGAGCCGAAACATGGAGCCTAACCAAGATACAGATTTGTAAATTTAGAACCATGCAACGTGCACATGAAAAAATATGCTGCACCTCACTTGGAGAGACCACAAGACAGCACAGTATATCAGAGAAAAGACAAGAGTCAGGGACATCATAGAATCCATTAAAAATCTCAAATAGCAGTGGGCTGGCCATGTTGCAAGAATGGCAGACAGCCGATGGACATCACGACTGAAGACATGGATCCCCAGGAATCACATGCACAACCGAGGCCGGCAGAATATTAGATGGAGAGACGAGCTAGATAAATTTAGAAAGTACTGACTCCGCGATGCCCACAATAGAGAAGTGTGGTGAATCCAGGGGAAGGTCTATGTCCAATGACGGACGTTAAAAGACTGATGATGAAAGGCACTTTTAGTTAGATGGAGCAGGGTCACGTTAAGTCTGCTTCCTGGCGAATGTTGATATGAGTGTCATGCGGAGGTCTTTTTCTTCATCCATTTGCGTGGCTGGCTCTTCGATTTGCTACTTGGGTAATTCCTGTGCCGGCTGAAATATGTTTCCAATCAAATAGTTTCTGCAATTATCATATTTTCCCGGACATAAACTGCCAAAATATCATATATTCACACTATCGGCAAAATGGGATCATACACCAATATAAATGTAAATATTCATTCCCACGACCGCAGAATGGATTGATGGATGGTCTATTTCAAACTTATGCTTGTCAAGGTGCTATTAACTGTTCTTTTTCTCTAAAATATAACAAAATGTAACCCTTTTCCCGCTTGAACTATTTTATCCTGCGTATTTTGAATCTTATACTATATCAAAATTATTTCATAAAATGAAATTCATATACAAGGACAATGGAAATAAATATCGAATCGCTTGATTAAATACCATCAACAACAGAAAAAAAAATTCCTTTACGTATTCTTATAAATTGAAAAAGAAAAATATCATTGATCATAATAGCCCAAAACCAAGGATAATCGATGGTCTACCCTTTAATTGATAATCTTAGATATTTTGTGGACATGCTGTGTAGTTTTGCTCAGAAGGTGATAATGGTTTCCAAATTCCGTGTTCCAGTTTTTGCAATGAAACATGCTGGATTGCATAGTCACAATGACAAACGAGGCGGTCACTCATTGATTTCTGGAGTTTATTATTGCATTGAGTGGGCGGATCTCTATGACAGGTGTGGGATCTGCATAAATGAACGAATACAATTAAAACAACGACACAACAATAAAAAAAAACTTTAATCAAGTAAATATTAACGGACAAAAAATTGGGAAAAAATCAACAATGATCAGTATGATGTAGTGACACGAATATTCCGAGAAACGAACAATGAATAAACAGCAAGAATCCATTGGAATGAAATACAGGCAATAATCAAATAATTATATCCAAGGTGTGAAATACGCCTCTTGCAGTACAATCTATAATCAAGCAGACGTGCAGTTGAACAACTGCTTACCCAAAGCGTTGTCCAGCACGAAATGTTTCACGAAATATCTTACAGCAGAACGCCCTTCTGTAATCTTCCAGGCAATTCTCTAGTTGATTGTATTGGGACTAAGGCTTGGGGTTTGCCCTTTAGCAAGTATACCCTGAGCTTGCAAATGATTTACTCGTACTAAAAGTTTATCGTATTTTGTAGTGTTTTTCTACACCTTTTTCCTCATTTTTGCTCATTATTTGAGTTTAGTGTTGCAGCTGTTGTAATCCACGACCGTCTATAAATAATAAATGGGCATGTTTTTTTTAAATTATTTAAACAGAAAAACATCTATCTTGTCAGTTCCTTTGTGTAGATCAACTTTGGCTGATTCAACGTTTCAACCGTTGTTCGCTGTTATAGATGTTGAAGACCCACGATTGTTCTTAAGTTGATACCTTGAAAGGGGGAGCAAAAGTCATCTACATTAGACACAGTCTTTAGACGAGCCATTTGCATTTTATTCATATTTGAAACAAGGCGAGCTCACCCGTATCAAAGTTCCAGGGAAAATGGTAACGGGAAATGAACTTATGAACTTCTTTGTTGTAAGGACTGCAGACCTTTTTCAATTCTTTCGGATACCCCTTTAATATGGGTTGGTTCTGGGTGCCTTTAAGGTGTTTGAAGGGTAATTACTTCCCAGTGTTGGTATTGGCTCTAATCGCTACCTATTCGTTTGACCCGGTTTTGAACAGAATCATATCCAGGGGCACTTCAACTCTCTAGAAACCTGACCCAGACCATTGAAATACTATAGGAAGAAGCACAAATTTTGGACAGATTTGAATGACTGAAGGAGTCAGCGAATATAATCAGAAAACCTTTTTAGTGTGGAATTAGACACCCTATGGGAAACCCTGATCCCAAAAGAACGCTCAATGCGTATATGATAAAATGAACTATATATATATATATATATATATACACACACATATGATTGAATATTTAATCCAATAATAAGAATATATTGAAAACTTCCTAAATCTTCCTTGCTAAGCCGAAAGCAACACAAAAATGCACACACATACACAACACACACACACACACACACACACACACACACACACACATATGTGTGTGTGTGTGTGGTTGTGCTTGTTTATGGGTGTGCATACATATATATATATATATATATAAACAAAATATAAATCAAATATATGATTCAATATATGATATGATGCAATATTCGATATCTGATAGATTTATTTAATGAAAAGCTCGATACATTCAACATTAAACATTAAGTCAACTTGAGAGTAAACCCTGAATTATGATGATACTGGAGATTTGCAACGCAAAAACGTTTATTTTCCTGCCATGTTTGGCCTTATTCGTGAGATAATCAATGATGTTGAATGTATTAAGAACCCTATGAAAAAAAACCTGTCAAACATCAAATATTGCATCATATGGCATCACTAATTTTACTTTGCATTACATCGGTTCAACCAGTTATTGGCCTCAATTAAGTCATTTACTGTTACAATTTCTGTTTGAATTTCGATGCGAGTGACTTTTAAACATGAACATAATGCAAATGGCAGTTAGCACAACTAACCGTGTCCGACGAAGAGGTCCTGCCCTATAAGGTCCCCGGAAGGTTTCGACTCCCAACAACTACTGATAATAATCATATGTCTTTGAAACTAAAAATGAACATTTTATTTCAACCTTCGTGGCACAAAGAAAGAGTTTTCCTAAGTTCAGAAAACTGACAGATTCCTGTTCAGTTGGGCCATCACCAGTTAAACTTAGTTAGCTATAAAAAGATACCCTAAAACAAGAAGAAATAGGTAAGATTCGGAATAGGGAAGCTGAACAAGTTTGAATTCATCTCATCATCCAAATTTCTGAGTATGTGGAACTTCACAATGACTTTATCAATTTATAGGTACAAAATGGTCACAGCAGATAATCATAATGTTTTTTCTTTAATAATTTCTTTGATTTTTTTCTCATTTGTGCATCGTTTTTCAACACCAAGTAAACAAAAGCACAACATTATGATGTAGCGTCTATATTGCATTGTACCAAAGTTCAAATTGCAGAAGTGAATTAACGCCAGATGTTTTGCCTTTTCGTGCCACCATAGTCTATTCTGATTGTGTTTAAATATCTTAAGGGCAAAAGACGAAAAAATCCAGTTTCCAGTTTTTGCAAATTATAAAATTATACATGATTAATTAAAATCAATCACAAGGAAGTAGTGGTGACATTATCTGCAAGTTAATCATATGGAATAAATTTTTCTAAGGGATAATGTTCACGCTCCACGAATTCACGATTGTAAACATTTTTTGATTATTTTCTTTCTCAATAAACACAAACTAGATTACTATAAAATGATAGGTTTTTTTCGAGACATTTTGGAATTCATTCTTTTAAATCAAGTAAATGAATCATTCCCATTTATCATGTTTTGGCAACAGATAATCATGATGTTTACTGGAGAAAAAATATCTCATAGAAAACCCGTTGGTGACTGCTTTGTGAGGAATCAAGTCTGGAGTACTAATTCAAAATGTTATAAATAACTTATTATCGCCTGCTCGGTAAGATAGATATGTTCTATTCCATCCAAATGTCTCTGATGTTTTTTCTCAAATGGCTTGCCGCTATCAGGGTCATGAACTGAATTTGTTTCTCTATTATTCTAACTGTATTTTAGTTTCAACTGAATGGAGGGATCTTGCTTTTTTTCTGCTCGTAACATTCAATCGTTTCCGTTCAATTTGCTCGAGTATTTTTTTCAATTTTTAGATCAGTGATTGAGCTGCACATCGACTTGCAACGGACATTTTTTTATGACAACGAATACAACAATACCAAAGTTTCGCTTCGTTTCATTTATTCCAAAGGATATTAAAAATATCTAGTTATTTTTTTTACATTTATACAGGCTCCATTTCACTATAAAAATAACGATAAAAAATCGAAAGCGTGATAAGAAGAATGAGATTGAAGACCTGTTTCCATTCATAGAAAAATGAAATAAGTGAGGAACAAAGTATGGGTTTAATGTAAAAGTTAGAACCAATAAAATGACATATTGTAGAAATTTATACAAACACACACATGCACACACACACACACACACACACACACACACACATATATATATATATATATATATATATATATATATAATTTTTGTGTCATCCACAGACAGCTGTATCGTTGAATTTAAACTCTTCAGTGTGACTGTAGACCAGATAACATTCAGTACCACGAGGTAAGACCAAAACCTTCACTTCAGACCCAGAGGTAGAGATTTTACTTTTGCCCTACGCAGAACCAGACGGGCAGTATGACCGAATTAAGCAATGTACATTTACTTACGCATGATTCCCCGTCTAAAAAAGTGCTCCATTCCAGAGTTGGAAGAGCATTGCATATAGCAGTAATAGACGGGTGCCCAATTTAACAGTGCTCAACCCTAAAAAATGGAGTGTTAATTTCAATATATATATATATATACATATATATATATATATATGTGTGTGTGTGTGTGTGTGTGTGTTTGTGTGTGTGTTTTTTTGTGTGTATTAGTACAAGCAAATACAATAGAAATGAAAACAGTAAGTTACAAACAGACAATAAAACAAACACATAAAGAATTTAAAATAATTAGCGACAGGGATAAACAGTGATTTGAGCCTTAGTCTTCCAAAACCTCTCTTTCTCTTTTAACACCCCTCTCTTTATCGTCGTTCTTCTCTGTCTCTTTTATTGGCGATCACCTTGGAAAAGGATACGTGCGGACACTTGGGACCTTCTCCGGCGAGGTAAGTTGCTATCATTTCGATCATATTAAAATATCACAGATATTATAAAAGCTCACAGGAAAATCGAATGGTAATAGACCGGCCATATTTTAGGATTGTTATACAACAGCTGGATTTCATGAATCACAAGGTGATTGAAAAAAGAGAAAAATATCTTACAAAACTGAAAAATAGAGAATCAATCAAAATGATAGTACACAAGATAATAATGCAAGGTTTAAAAAAAAACAAATAAGAGAAAGAAAAATAAATGGTCAAATCTACCATATAATGAAAGCACAAAAACAAATGCGAATAAAACATTCCTAAAGCTGTTAGACAAACACTTTCTAGTGTTTCTCTGAATTTTTGAGATGAAGTTCTATTATTTCGATTATTATTCGGACTATCCTCATCTTGGTTGTTTTTCATACAACGTTTCATAAGGAAAGAACACGAAGTTTTCGAAGTGTATATCGGATATAAAAGACAGAAAAGGAACCTATAAACATTGAAGAGATTGCACTGTAAGAAGATATCAACTAGATAAACACACTACATGTAAAAAAAGATTAAATGAAAAAAATGGAAAAAGATGCAAAAATAGAACATTTGTGAATACAAAAAATACTTGATCGAAAACAAACAACGATTACGTAACAAATAAATGAATAAAATAAAAAAGCTACAACCTAGAAATCAAAAGCGAAAATTTATTAACGAAGGTACAAAATACAAATTCAAAACGTACAATACATAAATGAAAAGAAGAACGAAGAATAATATTACGTATAATACAAATATGTGAAAAACAATGAATGATAAATCAGATATACACCAACAAAGAGTAGAGAATGTTACAATCCACATTTTTCAAGAAAAAAAAAATCATATACTCACATTTCATATATATCAAAATACTGTCGGATCATTGCATATCCACAATATGAACCCACACATACACGCACGCAGACACACACACAATTATATATATATATATATATATATATATATATATATTATCATTATCATTATCAGTTATAGTTGTAGTAGTAGTATCAGGGAATGGATATATGATTCGAGAGGAATGAATATAAAAACATCACATAAATTTGAAATCTCTATTTGGAATGACCCCTGTCAATATACTTTAAATATGTCATTTGCCCTACACTGGGTAAACAGAAGAATAACTATTAAAGAATTGAATCAGCGACCGGTGGGTAGCTGCTTCAACGTACTGTCACTCTTACCATCAGCCCATACTGCCTACCGATGAGGCAAAGGTCCCAAAAAGCTGCTAAACGCCCACATCTCACATCGTTCATTCACTGTCTGTATTCATTCTATTTGGATCTCAGCTTTGACAATTTTATTACTGAAAAATTAATACATAATCAGTTAGAAATGATTTGGAATGCGTTATATCATTTTAAAATTGAATCTGGTCTCCCTGCAATAGCCTGTTTCCATAAAATGTTTATTGTATTTGCACTGTCTTGATCAAATGACAAAATTATTCTGTATTGACAGGTCATATGTAAGTAGACACACACATACACACACACACACACACACACAACCACTCCATGATTGGGAGAGAGAGTGAGAGAGTGAAAGGAAGGGAGAGAGCTTTACGTATTATTCGTCAATTAATATAGAATGTTTTCAATCATGAACATTCAAAATACTTTGTGAATTGCATTTTTTCTGTTCATTAGTTTACTTTAAGCAAATCAATGATTCGGAAATGACGCTGAATAAAAGATGCTGTGGGGAACCATATTTTTTTCGTGCAGAATTTGATTTAATAGTACCATTAGTGGAATTTTCTTGTGGGGATCTTCACGGTGAAGACTGAGTAATTAGAAAGATAACAATTGAGAAATCAAATCAGCCGTTTATTGATAGGTCAAATATATACATATATATATATATATATATATATATATATATATATATATATATATATATATATATATATAATCTTTATATATATATATATATATATATATACATATATATATATATAGTGAGAGAAAGAGAGAGAGAGAAAGAGAGAGAGATAGAAAGAAAGAAGAGAAGAGAGATTTGCGCAGTTTAGACATTTTTTTCAACTAATACAGAATATTTTCAATCTTAAACATTCCAGATGTTACTATGTAAATTATATTCTTTCTCTTCATTACTTTATGTTATCAATTATTCACAAATAACTGTGAATCAGATAATGGTCAGAGGGGTCATTTGTTTTTCATACAGAATTTGATCTCATAGTATTATCAGTGGGATATTCTTGGGGTGTTCTTCACATTTTACCATGGAACCAGGAGAATTTAGGAACCAAACAATCATTTGATCATGGCTTTGCAACTGATCTAGAGGAAAAACACTTCCACTCAAGATATGATTTTCATATTGAGCTTATCGTATTATTAGTGGAATTTTCTTGGAGGGATCTTCACTCTTTACCATGGAACCCTGAACAAAATTATTTAATCATGGCTTTGCAGCTGATCTAGACAGAACATCACTCTACTCAAGATATGATTTTCATATTGAGCATGTTATTTTGTTTTATGCTGATTTTAATATATGTAGTTTCTCATTATATTTAGGCATCTCGATGCAAAACTTACGTCAAATGTTCGACGGAAAGGCTGATCAGCAAAATACATAAAATCAGGTAGAATTTCAAAGATGTTCAATTTCAAAACGATTAGAGATATAGACCTGTTATTTTGGATTTATGATGAATTTTGTATCGGAAAACCTATGATTATCTATTCAGGGGAGCCTAATAGGGTGAGATGGGAAAAAATTCCTGGTATCATGTGATTTGATATTGAATGACACATAAACTATTCTCCAGAAGTTCACAGACTAATAGGCACAGTAAACAAAAATAAATCTTGTTAATAAACAGAGTCCAGATGTGGCTACTCAACAATGGACCACCTGAATACAGAGAATCTACTCATTAAAAAGAACGATGCATTCATATTATAAGGTATCTTCTGCTATGTACGGACCAGGTTATTCCGTATGCACGGACTCTTGCAAATAAATTCACTCAAAGAAAAGGAGGAATTCTGTTAATTTGATTTATTGGTCCCACTGGGGTCTTTCCAAGATCACTAATGCTATCACTCAACAAAGCGTAGAGTCGAGTCGTTTTTTATTGCTGTCGATAATTATTTATCATTGGGAAGACTTTTATGGGCTTCCTTCAAAATTTATAATTGGTGTACATATTTTCAGACCTAAACCTATTGAATCCACGCAGAACAGTTTGCTCTGTACAAATGTTCACTCCAAATGCTTTATTGATGTTATCAGCAGTTTGAGCAATACCAACTCGCAATTTGAATTCAAACTCGAAAAATGCTCTAAACTGCATCCAAAAACCTCCAATAAACCCAATTTTGATACCTTTAATATGGTTAAAGTAGGCTCCTCGACGAATGTCAGATTATTGCAACATATATTCGCCAATAGCAACTCCTTTATCACGCTACATAAAGAGTCAGAACACTTTTCAACTTTAGAAAAAAAGGCACGATAAGGTAATGCCAGCTCAACAAAACACTCCACAGCCTAACTTGAGATAATCGTTATAAACATTGACTAAGAAAATAAAGAACTCAGAATAGGTAGTGAATACTAAAGTGACTTCAGATTGCAGACGACATTGCAGTTCTTGCAGAGAACCTTCTCCAACTAATAATAGACGAGTTGAATAGAAAAAGCATGAAAGTTGGTCTCCACAAGATTTTCAGTGGTATAAAAATCTCGGGATTGCTTTCGTCAAACTATGGACGGTGAAAGACTACTGATGATGATGATGATGATGAGGATGATGATGATGATGATGTATATTATCCTACCCACTTCTTTTCTCAATCAATTAGTAACAGGTCATTAACTCCTAAACGTCATTGGCTGACCACCAAGCCGGCATTCACAGAGAGCTGCCCGTAAGGGACCACTAGCCTCCACGGATTCTGTTTCCAAACTCAAAAAAATTTCAACGCTATCAAATAGGCTATTCACATCCCCAGTTTCTATTGGCCAAATCTAAATTTAAATCTATTTGCATACAATCTTATCACTTCATAACTGCTGAGTTCAACTGAATACTAAGCAGAAGGCAGATCTTGTGTCACTTTTTTCTTGATAAGCCTTGTTGGCCGTCTACGCTTATTACGGTATCTCTGCATGTGATAGTGCGCTATTTCTTCTCACGTGACACAGCTTGCACCAGTTAAGTAAGTACACACTAACACATACAAATACATACAAGTAACAAATATATACACGCGCTAAAACAAACTGCTATCAACTTGTGATTTCATCAGGGTCAAGTGACAACTCAGTTAAAAATAGGGTCGAAAATGAACAGTAGAGGCAGAATTATCGTTCAACCAAAATGTTCACAAACTAGGCAATTTAGGGCTAGGCTTTGAAAGAGGTTAACGGGAACGTGTGCCTAGGTCAGATAATAAATTCAGACAAAATAACAAAGCAAGACATTTTGTTCACATATTGTCTAAATCTCCCCCATTTGTTTCTCAATGTGGTCACTTTTATCATCCAGAGATGGGAAAATAATCTAACGGATCATTATTCGTTATATTCCTTTGAAAACTTATTTGGAATGAGACTTTTGCGATTTGGGCTTTTTCATTACTGGCAGCTGTTTAGCTCAAAGTTAAGGTATCACTACGTTATAACGGCTAAGGCCGCTATTTCAATCCCTGTTACAGCAAAATTTCTTTGTTTATTTTACTCACGCAGTAAAAGCAAGATGACACATTCACTGTGTAATAACGGGAGATTATGTCAGAAAGACTTCCAAAGTAATAAAACAAATTCATTACTAATTCTGTCCCATCATAAATGCATTTCCATATACATGATTGTTAGGTTTGAGATACAACTATCGCAGATGTACATAGTAATTGAACATAATGAGAATTTGGTGATAAAGCATTCATTTCAGCCTTCGCCTAACCAGCTCCTGCATTATTCAATGGTAAAAGCAACGCTATGTTGAAAATCAAACCTATTGGTCATAGGTTCAATTCCTGCGGCAGCCCAATTTTCTCTAATTGCTGATTTTATTCATGCTCTCTGGACCAAATGATACATTCGTTGTGTGATAACGGGAGATCATGGTACGGTGCACCATAAATTGAAGCAGGGTGAGAAGAGAATCTGGAAAAAAAGATAAAAGAATTATTGCCCCTCATCAAAATTATAAGTGTTTGAAGCTGAACATTTAGTTTCAACCTCCATAGCACGAGACAAGATTTTCTGAATTCAGAAAACTGATATATTCCTGTTTAGTTGGGCCATCATCGGCTTAGCAGTTGATTACTATGTATTACTTTATTGTTAGTATGTCTAATATCATTCCCCCTGAGAAACAAAAGGAACAACAGATTCGATTCAAAGGCAGAGCGTTGAATGGTAAGATGTAAGAAGCAAGTGAACACTTATGAAGAAGGCAGAAGAATCTTTCAACCCCAACTGCAACCACTAAACATATCAAATGAATTCACCCGACCCTTCATGGTAAAATTGAAAAACGGATATAAAAACCTTACCGATGAAAACCAACATCCACGTACTTCACAGTAAACTAACAACCCCTCTAATAAAAGATGCCACTCTGTTTAAGCAAAGGAACACTGACCACCAGCAAAATCTTGGACAAAACCAGGAAACTCATTGACAAGTGCAGAAACCTCAAACCACCACTAACAACAAGGAAAAATAGTGGAAACCGAACTGAACAAAACAATTAAAAAATCTAAGGGAAGAAAAAAGAAGGTACCCGACAGCAATCATCAAAACCTTTTGAAAAAGCATCGAGGCTTTGGATCAATAAACGAAGCTCTCGGGATAGAATAGGAATAAATAACCAAAATACTCGAAGAAAACGGAGACATAACATTAAACAGAGACGGCATTGTCGAATGCATCATAGAATTCTACCAAGAACTCTACTCTTCAAAACATCAGCAACTGAACAACGATCAGGACACATAAGACGCTGACGATCAAATCAAAAACTTCCCAGATGTTATACAATGGGAGGTGAAATAAACCATCAAACAAACAAAAAAGGAAAACCCCCGGGCCAAATAGCATCATCATTGATCTCCTCATTGAAAAGCTGGTAGGACTGTCAACAAAAAACTGGCAAATCTTTTCAACTTATGTCTGACACAGAGTAAAGTCCCGAAAAACAACCCTAAAGCCCTCAATAACTACATGCTTATAAACCTACTCAACTGCATCTATAAACTTTACAAAATAACCATCAACCGGATCACATAAACACAAGATGAAAACCAACTACGGGAACCAGCTGGATTTAGAAGTTAGTTGACCATGGACCATCTCCATTCAAGGAACCAGTCTAAATAGAAAGCAGCAGATTAAAAAACACCTTACATTTATAAGCTTGAAGAAGGCATTTAACTGTGCATGAATTGCTATGATCATGAAAGCCATCACCGTACAATGTGAGGATCCTGTATACGCCAAAATATTACAACATATGTACAACCTCATCATCAGGCTACATAAAGACTCCGAAGTTCCAGCTCCAAAGAGACGTAAGACAAGGTGATATTAACTCAGCCTAACTCATCACAGCCTGCCTCGAGATGTTTTTTTCCGAAACGTTGACTGGTAGAGGAAAGGAATATCTGAGCAACCTCAGATTTGCAGACGACATTGCCTTTTTCTCTGAGAACTGACACAACCTACAACTAATGCTGAATTAACTAAACAAAGAAAACATGAAAGTCGGCCTATGCATGAACTTCGGTAAAACAAAAGTCATGTGCAACAATCACATCAAGAATGAAGAAATATCCGTCGAAATCAAATATGTAAAACTAGGGAGAGTAGATCACTTCGGATACCTAAGACAACAAATCTCCATGAAACCTACAAAAGAAGAAGCAAAGAATCACCTTCGACTGGCATGCCTTTGGAAGACCAAGCTCAACCCTCAAAAACACAACTATCCTAATAATCCTAAAAAGAAGAGTATACAACGAATGCATCCTTCCGATAGTCACATATGGAGCTGAAACATAGAATATCATCAAGACACAGACCCCAAAACTGAGAAGCATGCAGCATGCACATGAGAGAATCATGCTCAACCACATTAGGAAATATCACCAGACAGCACAGTATATAGGGAAGAAAACGGGAGTTTGAGCTATCATAGAATGCACCAAAAAAATTAAATGGCAAAAGGCAGGTCATGTTGCAAGAATGTCAGACAACCGATGGACATCGCTACTCACAACATTGATTCCAAGAAATCAGATGGGAAACTGTGACTGACAAAAACCAAGATGGAGAAATGAACAATACGAATGCAGAGAATACAGGCTCCATGACTCCCATGATAAAGAACAGTGGCAAATCATTGGGAAGGTCTATGTTTAACGACGAACGTTAAAGTCTGATAATGAAGTTTGATTTGTCATCTCCTCACTTAATGTTTATTGATCCAAAGTGTTGAAATAAATTTTTCAATGTCCACGGTGTTATTTTCCAAGTGACTGGTTTGTTTTTATTATTCGAAAAATCCATTATGTTTTGAATTATTTATATGAACTGAATTCGTTTGATTATTATTTAAACTGTATTTACTCTTCAACCAAATGGGGAGGGTGATTCTGTTTTTACTGCCTGTAACATTCGTTATATTTTTCCTTTAACATAAAAGACAATGTACTGCTAAAAAAACATGCATAAAAAATTCAAAGACACACACTCTCTCTCACTCTCTTTTTCTCCCGCTCTCTCGCTCTCTTCCCTCTCTCTCTCTCTCTCTCTCTCTCTCTCTCTCTCTCTCTCTCTCTCTCTCTTTCTTGATACCCATTGATATTCGGGATTTCTTTCGGTGAGTTAAGACGCTGTTATTTTCACTGTATTAAAATATCACAAATATCATGAAAACCAAGAGAAATGTTGAATGGTATTAGACTCGCCTAATTGCAAGATTGCTTGTCGATTGCTTGACATCATTACTCATGATTTGACGAAAAAAGGACAAAAGCGATACAAAACTGTGTCTAAAAACCGTGAAAAATAGATAACCAAAATAAAATATGAATTCTCACGAAAGGTTGAAGAGACAAAGAGAAGAAAAAAGATAATTTGGTCAAATCTATCAGATGAGCAAAGCATAAAACCAAAAATAAGTAAAAAAATTCCTAAAGCTGTGGGTCAAACAGTTTCTATTCTAATGAACTACACGGAATATTTAATATAAACCCAGAGAAGATCAGTTACGGTTAGATTATCAAATAACAACAAGCAACTAAGGATAAGACATGAAATGGAAGAAACCTGAACATCTGCCCACTACAAAAAAACAGAGTAGTAGTAAAAATCCGAGAAAAATCCGTAAAATCCTAAAAGAAGAAATATATATATATATATATATATATATATATATATATATATATATATATATATATATATATATGTATAACAGACACACACATATGAGCAAACATAACAGGAACACCTACACAAATACTAATATTACTGACTCCAATAATGTGAACAGACACAGCTATATGAACAAACACAACTACAAAAACCAGCATACAGATAATAGGAACAAGAACGCTAGACACCATAAGGTCCTCAGACCTACTACCCCTCATACTCTGCAAAAGGAAAGCCCTAAGAGAAGCATCCCTCCTCAACCCATCACATTGACCCTTCGAAAGCATCCTGAAGACCCAGGCAAACACCCTGACCAGCAGGTAACCCCTACATCAACCCACACACACACTCTACCAAAAAACGAGGAAACCCCCCTACCACTAAATATGGAAGGGGGGTAGAAAACCTGATTCCAACACTAGTAAGCAGTTTAGAAAACTTACTAAAACACTACTACACACCATCAGAATTAAGGAAGACCCAGAAGGGAAAGTAATGAACCAAAGTAAATTTCGATTTACTAGGGACACATTCAAACTCCTTAACAAGGGCCTTAATTTCTGTCCCCGACCCCCACACTTCAACAATCACACCCTCAACAAAGATCTCTATGACTTCTTCAGAAGGATCAAACTTAGAGCCCACTTTGGGAAAACAGGCCACGATAGTGACATCCTTGATAGGCTTAAAGACCCCAACAAATCCTTCATCCCAAAAAACATAGACACAACCATTCAAACTTTTGAGCTAGCCGTCAGAGATGACATAAAAACCTACATCAACAATAACACACAACAAACCCTAACACGTGATAACCTTACAACTAAAGAGCGAAAGGCCCTTAATAAACTAAAAAACAATACAAACTTGATCATCACAAGAGCAGATAAGGGTGGATCCATAGTCATCTGGGGTCTTGATGAATACCTCATAGAAGCTAACTTACAATTAAGCAACACAGAATTCTACAAAGAACTCCCCAAAGACCCCTTTAACAAATACATAAACACAATAACCCAATCCCTAACAGAATTACACGATAGCAACATGATAGACAAAAGGACACAGAATATACTGAAACCCACTTCCACAAAACCCGCAAGGTTCTACCTACTCCCCCAAATCCACAAACCAAATAACCCAGGTAGACCAGTCATCTCCTCCACGAACTGCCACACTACCAAACTATCAAAATTTGTAGATCACTACATCCAACCCTTAGCAACACAAATCAAATCATATATACGTGACACCACAGACCTCCTAAATAAAATCAAACACATCGCAGCAATCCCAGACAAAGCACTTCTAGTTAGCATGGATGTTAAATCCCTATACTCCAACATCAAACATGATGAAGGTATCCTAGCACTGACAGAAGCCTTAAACAATAGAACTACTAATGAACCTAGCACAAGAACAATTACCACTCTTATGCACCACATTCTAACTCTAAATAGCTTTAACTTTAACAGTAGACACTTCCTCCAGGTGAAAGGCTGCGCCATGGGCACAGTAGCGGCCCCATCCTATGCTAATATCTTCATGGGTAAATTTGAAGAAACCTACATTTACCCAGAGATTTATAATGACTGCATCTTTTATGGTAGATACATAGACGACATTTTTTTTCATATATACAGGCGAAAAAACCAAACTAGATAACTTCTTTATACACCTAAACTCGGCACATGACTCTATTAAGTTTGACTTCACAACATCCACTGACTCCATAGCCTTCTTAGACACACGCATATATATAGATGACAACAGAAACCTCCAAACTACCCTCTACACAAAACCCACGGACACCCACAATTACCTCCACTCCAAATCAGCCCATGCCCAACACTTGAAAAGAAGCCTACCATTTTCACAAGCTCTTAGAATTAGAAGAATCCGCTCCACCAATAGTGAACTTAACAGACATAAACATAACCTAATACAATATTTCACCCAACGAGGTTATCCGCTAGATGACACAAAAAAACAAATAAAAAAAGCTACTGGGATACCCAGAGATGAAATTCTTTTACTGTCCCATAATAACAAACCCAACCGCATACCCCTTATAACAACCTTCAACAACACACTCCCACCCTTAGCACACATCATCAACAATAGATGGAACATTCTCACGATCAAAACAGATCTAAAAGAAACATTCACAGACCCATGTGTTATCTCCTACCGCAGACCCAAAAACATCAGAGACATGATTAGTAGCAATAATATCGTTAACAATAAAGTCGTACACAAAAATACACCTAGAACAATTAAATTCTGCACACCCTGCAACATAAGAAACAGTCTATGTTGCAACCACCTCAAGTACACTAACACATTCACAAGCACCACCACAAAAGAGAGTTACCACATATATCACAATAGCAACTGCCGCAGTAAGAACATTATATACCTTCTAGAGTGCAATAGATGTAAGTTACAGTACATAGGCAAGTCCGAGTGGCAATTTGATATTAGACTCAACAATTATAGACATAGGATTAAGTCAAAAAATAATCGTAGCCCACTTCCTGTAGAACTACACTTTCGCACACCTGACCACAATTTTGCCACTGACGCTAGCTTCACCATCATAGAAAAAATAGAATAAACTACTCCAATTGACATAACTAAAGTTCTAGAAAAACACGAAGACATGTGGATCAACAAACTTAAAACCCTATATCCTAATGGATTAAATACTAAACTGAACAACCCTCACCACACAGAACACTAATACACACAACTCCTACCATTAATATCCTCACACCCACATCTTAGACACATTCAATAATGGAAGCTTCAAAGTCACCTAGACCCATAGGAAAAACTTCACCTTAGCCTGTTATAACCCTTGTCCAAATCATAGCCAAAACATTTTCAGTAACTTTTAAGGTTGATACCTATGTAGCTCCTTGACCCCAACACCCCTCCTTCTACACTATCCCAAACATACCAAAAAATCCACCTCCACAACACTACCCCCTACCTTGACACACTCTGCCCTCCCCAAGACCAACTGCTGCTGCTTTACCAAAATCCCAATACCTGCTGGTCATTCTTACATTCAGCAGGAGGCCTCTAGTAGCCCTGACAACAAAACTTACCCACAATGCATAGCCCCTGGCAGTGGACTCTGGTTCCACATGGTACATTTTAATTCACACTCACACAACGCACACCACTGATGATGGGAGAAATTCCGAAACATGTATGGACTATTGACATATAAGGATTAATAAACCTTACCACCAAAAACTTCACTCCCGAGTCTGTCTCACTCTCTAAAGTACACATTATATATATATATATATATATATATATATATATATATATATTGAAGCAATAAGGAACGACTGAAAAAAGCTGCTTCAACTGTCACAAAATATCTTACGATGAAATATAAGAAAAATTACAAAACTTTCGATATATATATTGAACACAAAAGACCGAAAAAGTACCTATGAACGTTGGATTAATTGAACTATACGAAGATACCTATTAAAGACACACACTGTATGTGATAAAAATTAAATAAAAAAACAGAGATCATCCGAAATATTGACACAAGAATAAGTGTCTGTTATAAAACATAAAAATTAAACAACGTTAGTGAATAAGAAATATACGGAAAAAATCTCTGGCAAATATTGGAAAGAATAAATGAATAAAAAACGCTACAGCCAAAAATTTGAAAGTAACAACCTACTAATAAAACCAAAACATGGATTCAAACTGCAGAAAATATAAACGAAGAAATGACTAACAATAAATAATATAACGTATAATACTGATATGATGAAAAAAAAAACAGAAGAGGAATCAAAAATCCAAATCCACTTGGAAAATCACCAAAAAAATGTTGAAAATTCACTAGCATGATTGCCGTTAACGTGTATACCAACCAATATATGTTACAATCCACAATTAAAAAAAAATTAATCATTTACTCACAGTATATATATATATATATATATATATATATATATATATATATATATATATATATTCATTTTTGTTGAATTACACCCCATCAACAATATATATACATATATATATATATATATATATATATGTCATAATCATCATCATCTTTATCATCATCAGTAGTAGTAGTAGGAGTAGTAGTAGTTATAGTAGTAGTAGTATCACAGAATTGATATATGTTCTAAGAAAAATAATTATAACTGCATTACAGATTTTTGAAAACATTATTTGATATTACATCCACTTAATACACGGTTAATGTGTTATATGACCGAGACAGGGTATTTCGGAAGATAACAATTAAGAGATCAGATCAGCAACTGATTAGTAGTTGTGTATTGACATTATATATATATATATATATATATATATATATATATATATATATATAGAGAGAGAGAGAGAGAGAGAGAGAGAGAGAGGGAGAGAGCTTTACGCCGCCTTTTTAACATTTTCTTTCAAGGAATACAGAACATTTTAAATGTTAAACATCCAAGATGTTACTATGTGAATCATATTCTTCTTGTTTATTAGTTTATGTTACGCAAATCAATTATTCACAAATAACTGTGAATAAGGAGATGATCAGAGGGATCATTTTTTTTTTCATTCAGAATTTGATCTCATAGTATTATCAGTGGGGTATTCTTGGGGGCATCTTCACATTTTACCATGGAACCCTGAACAAAATTATTCAATCATGTCTTTGCAGCTGATCAAACAAAGAAAACATCACTCCAAACAAGATAAGATTTTCAAATTGAGCTTGTTATTTTGTTTTATGCTGATTTTAATATGAGTAGTTTCACAATATTTTTAGGCATCTCGATGCAAAACTTATGTCGGATGTTTGATGGAAAATGCCAATCGGCAAAAATGCATAAAATTAGGTAGAATTTCAAAATTGCTCAAGGGAATCTAATAGGGTGGGATAGGAAAAGATTCCTGGTATCATGTGATTTGATATCGAATGACACATAAACTATTCTCCAGAAGTTCACAGACTAATAGGCACAGTAAACAAAAATAAATCTTGTTAATAAACAGAGTCCAGATGCTGCTACCAAGCAATGGACCACCTGAATACAGAGAATCCACTCATTGAAAAGTCTTTAGAATACAACAAACCATTTTTCTGACCTTTGTAAATTATGAGGGAGCATTGACTCCGTAGAACATGTGTTAGTTTTCAACTCAATGCAAGATTATGAAGTTTATAAGAACTATATGCATTTCATTCAAAACATATTCAAACGATGAGATGTTTCTGTTGGAGCGGTATCTGGGTTTCTAATTATTGGAACAAAATGTAATGCAACGCTTACATACGACGTGCATCTAAGAGCAGGTTTGATTAACAAGAGTTTGTTGTGAATTGCAAAGGGTGTGAAGAACAGAAAGGAAAGAAAAAAGGCTTATGGAATTCAGAACCGGATTCATTGGAAAACCAAGGAACGAAATATCTAAACCGAGACAAATGGAGGGAAAAAGATAGAAAGTCCCGAGAAAGAACGATGCATACGTATCATAAGGTATCTTCTGCTATGTACGAACCAGGTTATCCCGTATGCACAGACTTTTGCAAATAAATTCACTCAAAGAAAAGGAGGAATTCTGTTTATTTGATTTATTGGTCCCACTGGGGTCTTTCCAAGATCACTGATGCTATCACTCAACAAAGCGTAGAGTCAATATATGTCAGATTATTGCAACATATATTCCCCAACAGCAGCTCCTTTATCACGCTACATAAAGAGTCAGAACACTTTTCAACTTCAGAAAAAAAGGTACGACAATGTGATATCGGTTCACCAAAACACACCACAACCTTCCTCACGATGATCTTTATAAACATTAACTGGGGAAAAAACAGAAATCAGAATAGACCGCAAATACTAAAGTAAGGTCAGATTTTCAGACGACATTGCAGTTCTTGCAGAGAACCTCTAACTAATAATAGACGAGCTGAATAGAAAAAGCATGAAAGTTGGTCTTCACAAGAGTTTCTGTAGAATAAAGGTCTGGGGAAGGTCTTTGCTGAACTACAGGCAATAAAAGACTGATAATGATGATGTTGATGTATATATTATCCTACCCACTTCTTTTCTCAATCCATTTGTGAGAGGTCATTAACTTTAAAACATCATTGGTTGACCACTTAGCCAGCACACACCGGGAGCTGCCCCTAAGGGATCACTAGCCTCCACGAATTCCCTCTCCAAACTCAAGAAATCTGAACTCTCTCAAATATGCCATTTACATACCCAGTTTCTATTGGCCAAATTTAAATTTGAATCCATTTGTCTGAGGGCACCAGAAGACATACAATCTTATCTCTTCATAACTGAAGGAATACAAGGCAAAAGGCAGATCTTGTGTTTCTTTCATTCTCGATAAGTTTTGTTGGCCGTCTATGTTTATTACGGTATCTATTCATATGATAGTGCACTATCTTTTCTCACGTGAACCAGCTTGTACCACTTAAATGAGTACACACTGAGACAACCAAATACACACATGTAACAAATGTATACATGCGCTAAAACAAACCACTGTGTTATGATTTTATCAGGGTCAAGTGACAACTCAGTTAAAAATAGGGTTGAATCGAAAGGAACAGAGACAGAATAATTGTTCAACCAAAATGTTCCCAAACGTGACAATAGCAATTTAAGGCTAGGCTTTGAAAGAAGTTGACGGGTACATGTACCTAAGTCAGATAATAAATTCAGACAAGATAATAAAAACGGAAGGACAACCTGTTTGTAACTATTTAGTATAAATAAATAAAAAAAATATTGGAAAACAATATGTCAACGTGTGAGAAGGGTAAAATATCCACCAGGTTCAGAATACCAGCCACAATTGACGCGTGCGAAAACTTGAGATCAACAGAACGAGGTACGAACTTCCAATCACACAGCAAGACATTTTTTTTTCACTCACTGTCTAAATCAACCTTTTATGTTTCTCAACGTGATCAGTTTTATAATCTAAAAATGGGAAAATAACCCGACAAACTTTAGTGCGTTATATTCCTTTGAAAATCTATGTTGAATGAGAAGTTGGTGATAAAGTATTTGCTTGGGCCTTTGCATTACTGGGAGCTGTTTTGTTCAAAGTTAGAAGCAATACCACGTTGCAACGGCAAAGGCCGCTGGTTCATAATAATAAAAAAGAATAAAAGAATAAGAAACGCTACAGCCAAGAATTTGGAAGTCAAAACCTACTAATAAAAACAGAACATGGATTCAAAACGTAGGAAATATAAACGAAAAAATAACAAAAAATAAATAGTATTCAGTATGATACTAATATGCAAGAAAACAACAAAAGACGAATAAAAAATCCAATCGGAAAATCACCAACAAAATGTTAAGTATTCACTAGTATAATCGCCGTTAACGTGTATACCAACCAATTGATGTTACTATCCACAATTTAAAAAAAACTAATCGTTTACTCACAATATATATAAATATATATATATATATATATATATATATATATATATATATATATATATATATATATACACACACATATATATATATACATATATATATATATATATAATCATTTTCTGCTGAATTACATCCCATCAACAATACCAATACATATATCATCATCATCATCATCATCGTCATCAGAAAGTAGTAGTAGTAGTAGTAGTAGTAGTAGTAGTAGTAGTAGATCACAGATTTGATATACGATCTAAGACGAATAATTATACCTGCATTACAGACTTTTAAAACTTTATTCGAAATGACATCCAGTTAATGAGTTATTTGACCATGGCTTGGTAATTAGAAAGATAACAATTAAGAAATCAAATCAGTAACTGATAAGAAGCGATGTATTGACAGGTCTTATTTATATGTATAAATACACATATATACACACACACACATATATATATATATATATATATATATATATATATATATATATATATATACATTTATATATATATATATATATATATATATATATACATTTATATATATGTATATATATATATATATATAGAGAGAGAGAGAGAGAGAGAGAGCGAGAGAGAGAAAACTTTCCGCATGTTAAATATTTTTCTCCAACTAATACGGAATATTTTCAATCTTAAACATTCAAGGTGTTACAATGTGAATTTTTTTTTTTTGTCTATTACTTCATGTTATGCAAATCATTTATTCACAGATAACTGTGAATAAGAAGATGGCCAGAGGGATCACTTTTTTTATACAGAATTTGAACCCATATTTTTATCAGTGGAATTTCCTCTGGGGAATCTTCACATTTTACCATGGAACTAGGAATATCAAGAAAAAAAAACAATCATTTGATCATGGCTTTGCAACTGATCTAGAAAAAAACACTTCCATTCAACATATCATTTTTATATTCTATTTATTATTCTGTTTTAGGCTAACTTTAATATATGAAGTTTCTCATTATATTTAGGCATCTTGATGCAAAATGTTCGTCGAATGTTTGACGAAAAACCCCAATCGGCTAAATACATGAAATTAGGTAGAATATCAAAAATGTTCAGTTTCAAAACGATTAGAGATATGGGTCCATTAGTTTTGATTCCTCAATAAATTTGTATTGGAGCATTTGTGATTATTTATCCAGGGGAATCTGAGAGAGAGACCTAAGGAAATATTCCTGGTATTATGTGATTTGATACTGAACGATACATAAATCATTTTCAATTATCATTTACAATTATATTAACATACACTATAAACAAAAATCTTTCGAATAACAAGGTCCAGATGTGGCTACTCAGCAACAGACCACCTACATACAATGAATCCATTGAACAAAAAGGTATTTCAAACAACAAACCACTCTTTCTGACATTTTATAGATCAGAAAAAAACATTTGACTCCATATAACATACGGTAGTCTTCAACTCAATACACAATTATGAAGTTAAAAATAATTACATGCTTGTCATTTGTAACGCATACAAACGTGGCTCTTTATCAATTGTAACGTTATATGAGTTTCCAATTACGGAAACAAAATGTAATGCACAGCTTACATATAATGTGCAAATAAGAACAGGTCTGATTAACAAGAGATCGTTGTGAATTGCAAAACTTGTAAAGAACAGAAAGGAAAGAAAAAAGAGCTTATTGTATTCAGAACCTATTTCGATGGAAAACCAAGGAACGGAATATCTAAATCAAGATGAATAGTAAGAAAAAGAGAGGAAGTCTTGAGAAAGAACATTGTATAGATATTATGAGGCATCTTCTGCAATGTAAGGACCAGGTCATCCAGTATGAACGGACTCTTGCAAATGAATTTACTCGAAGAAAATGAAGAATTCTGTTTATTTAATTAACTGGTCCCACTGGGGTCTTCCTAAGATCATTGATGCTACCACTCAACAAAGCTTAGATCCCATGTATGTCAGATTATTGCAGCATATATGCCCTGACAGCAGCTCCTTTAACACGCTACACAAAAAGTCAGAACACTTTTCAACTTTAGAAAAAATGGGCATGATAAGGTGATACTGGCTCAACCAAACACTCCGCAGCCTAGCTTGAGATGAACTTTATAAACATTAACTAGGAGAATACAGAAATCAAAAAAGACTGCAAATACCAAAGAAAGCTCAGATTTGCAGACAACATTGTAGTTGTTGCAGAGAACTTTCTCCAACTAATAATAGACGAGTTAAATAGAGATAGCAGGAAAGTTGGTCTCCACAAGAGTTCCAGTGGAATGAAGGTCTGGCGAAGGCCTTGATCAAACTGTGAACGATAAAAGACTGATGATGATAATGTTGATGTACATATTTGTCCTACTCACTTCTTTTTTACTCAATCTATTAGTTACAGGTCATTGACTTCAGCCAAAACATCATTGGCTGGCTACCAAGCTGGCACCCATAGGGAGCTGCCCGTAAGGGACCACTAGCCTCCACGAATTCCCTTTCCAAACTCGAAAAAATTTCAACGCTATCAAATAGGCTATTTACATCCCCAGTTTCTATTGGCCGAATGTAAATTTAAATCTATTTCTCCCAGGGCACCAGAAGGCATACAAACTTATCACTTCATAACTGCAGGGTTCAGCTGAATACTAAACTAAAGACGGATCTTGTGTCTCTTTCATTCTCGATAAGCCTTGTTGGCCGTCTATGATTATTACGGTATCCATGTGTGTGATGGCAACCTCTTCTTTTCACATGACCCGGCTTTCACCACTTAGATTAGTACACACACACATTAAATGCACGTACACAACACACGTACGTAAGCAATAAAACAAATTGCTATCGAATAGTGACTCTCTAAGGGTCAAGTTAACAATCGATGAATAAGCTCTGAAAAAGGTTTACTTTGGTCAAGTAACAAATTCAGACAAGCTAATGAAAACGAAAGGACAATCAGTTTGAAATAATTCAGAATGAATAGAAACATCAAAAAGCGATTCGTCAACATGTTTGAAGCGTAAAATATCCATCGTGTTAAGAATACCAGCTATGACTTTCGGAGGATATGATACTTTCATGATAAAGCACTTATTTAAGACTTTGCATTACTGGCTACAGTATTGCTGAATGATAATAACAACATTACGTTAAAATTTTAATCCATTGGTTGCAGGTTCAATTTTCGTTAATTGTTTTTTTTTATTCACACTGTATAGACCAAACAATACATCCATTATGTGATAATGGGGTGAGAAGAAATACCTGCAAAAAGCATTACATAATTATGCTTCCTCATCTAACAGATTCCGTCGGAAGTCATCATAAGTGTTTGAATCTGAACCTGAAATAAACAAGATTAAATGGGTGAGATTCGGAATAGGGAAGCTGAAAAAAGTTTGGATTTATCTTATCATCTTTATATCCTCATTAACTTCCGACACTTCGTTTTTTGGAGGGGTTGGATGATAAAATGTTTTTGATGTTGAGGTAACGAGGATGTGAAACTTCACAATCGGGACTCGATCAATTGATAAATACGTCACGGGCTTGTTTACCGCAGATAATCGTGAATTTGTTTCTTCTTTCATAAATTCTCTGATTTTTCTTACTTATGCACCATTTTCAACGGCAGGTAAATGAGAGTGTAAAAATTGTGAAGTCTCTGAATTGTACCTAAATATCAGATTGCAGAATTATCATTAGATATTTTGCCCTTTCGTGCATCCATAGCAGATTTCGACTAAGTTCAGATATCATACAGGCATAAAACGAAAGATGTCGTGTTTTTTTAAATTTTCCAGATAATAAATTCATGCATAACCAATTGAAATTCCAGCTGATTACAGGGGAATGGTGTTGAAGTTATTTTTATAGTTATCATGTGGTATAAATTTCCCTGAGAGACAATGTTAATACTTCACTGATTCACGATTGTAAACAAAGTTTTGTTGATCTTTTCCTCAATAAACACGAACGATATTCTTATGAAATAACAGTTGGTCTCTTTTGAGATATGCTGGAATTATTATTTTTTTTTAAATCAGGTAAATGAATCATTCACATTTATCATGCTTAAACAACAGATATCCATGATCTTAATTGAAGGAAAATACTGTATGGAAAACCTGTGGTAAGTGCTTTATGATGCATCAGGTCTAATTTGTCCCCTCTTCACCAATTGTCTAATTAATCCAAAATGTTGAAATTAATTGATTATTGTTTGGTTAGTGAGATGGATATGTTTTATTCTGTTCAAATGTCCACAGTGTTATTTTGCAAATGGCTGACCCGTTTTTTTTTTTGAAAATCCATTACATTTTAGATAATAGTTGCTTTGGCTACAGCCACGTTGAAATTCATGAACTGAATTAGTTTCTCAATTATTTTGACTGTTTGTTTTCCTAACCAAGTATGGGGAAGTCCTGTTCTTACTGCCTGTACCATTCACTTTATCTATTTTTATTGGCATGAATATTTTTGTAATTTTTTTATCCTTGTTTAAGCCGCAGATTGACTTGTAACCGACATTTTATTTCTTAAAGCAACAAATAAATCGATAGCAGTTTCTCCTCGTTTCATTCATTCTGAAGGATGATATGATTAATTAATTATTTATTCACATTTATACATGCTCTTTAAAAATTGAAAGCGTCATAAGAAATATAAGATCGAAGAGCCGATTCCATACATATAGAATGAAACTGAAACTGAAACATTACATTTCGGAACAAAACAAACATATTTCTCAGAGAGCTAAAAAATGACGTCTGGATGAATAACACAATATATATATATATATATATATATATATATATATATATATATATATATATATATATGTATATATATATGTGTGTGTGTGTGTGTTTGTGTGTATGTATGTATGTATATATATGCATATATATATATATGTGTGTGTGTGTGTACATTTGTACAAGCAAAGAGAAAATAGGATTGAGAGAAAAATACAATAAACTACCACAAAAACATACAATTGGGATTCATATGGAATGAACAGTGATTTGTTGTTCGACTCTGTCTCTCTCTCTCTCTCTTTCTCTCTCTCTCCCTCTCTCTCTCTCTCTCCAACCTACTTTCAGATTGATACACACAGTCACTTTGGAACTATTTCGGTGAGATAAGTTGCTGTGAGTTTCACCTGACCGAAATATTACATATATCATGAAAACTAATAGAAAACTCGAATGGTAAAAGACTGGCCATATGGCAACTTTAACTCACAACACGAGTGGGAAAAGTGAAAAACAATACACAAATTGTGTTTAAAACAGTGAAAAATGGAGAATCAACAAAATGAGAAAAAATAAGAAAGGTTGAAAAGACAAATAGGAAAAAAAATGATCTGGTCAAATCTACTAAATAAGAAAAGCATAAAAAGAAACGTAGGTAAAATATTCTTAAAGATGAGAGACAAATATTTTCTTTACTACGAGCAAGTGAACTACATTGAATATTCAATATAAACACAGGGAAAATTAGTTACAGTTAAATAGATTACGAATAATGAGGCAATGATAACAACTAAACAGCAAGTAACCAAGAGAGCATAAAACATGAAGTAGAAGAAACCAGAACATTTGCCCGCCATGAGGAAAACTTGATATGCCAAACAATTGTAAAAATTCCTGACATTCCAATAGAAGAAAAATATGTATTGGAGCAACTGAAAACAACTGGAAAAACTGTTTCAATAACCACAGGATGGAATCCAGCGAAAAACGTATGAAAAGAACACAACACTTTCGAAATATATAAATGAAGACCGACAAACCCTTATAACTATCAAACAGATTGCATTGTTCGTAAGAAGATACTTATTATATACACTCACTGTTTGTAAAACATTGAAGTGAAAAACAAGCAATCGTCTTGAAATATAGATATTACAATAAGTGTCGGCTAAGAAACAAGAAAATTAGAAGAACATTATTGAATAAATAAAACAAGACAAAAATAAACTCTCGCAAATATTTATACAAATAAAGAATAAAAATGAAAACGCTGCAGCTGAAAATTCAAAACGGAAAACCTACTAACAAAAACTACAAAAGACAAATCCAAAACCTGGAGAATATAAACGAAAAATGACAATCTACAGATAATATATACGTGTAATACAAATATGCTGCCAGGCAACTATTTGAGCCTCGGCATCAACGGCAGTTGTCTCGTTCAATTTTGAGAGCAAGCTATTTTACAATGTCTACCGTTGCCGGTTCGATCTTTGCAGCAGCAAAATTTCTTTAATTGTTTATATTGTTTAGGCCAAATGTCACATCCACTTTGTGATGAGTGAAGATCATTTTCATTATTTCTGTCAGATTATATATTCATTTCTCTCTATGTACATCGCTGTTGAGAAACAAATAAAGTAATATAGGCAGTGAGTGAACAAAATGAGTATTTGGTGATTCTGGCTTTTGCATTGCCGGTGGCTGCTTAGTTCAAGGGTTAGAAGAACACCACGTTAAAACAGCTACCTTTTGGTTGAATGTTTGATTCTTATAACAGCCCCATTTTCTTTAATTATTTAATCTATTCACACTGTCTACAACAAACGATACATTCAACTCGGAGCGGGGGAGTGCTTCCAATTGAGTTTGAAAGTAATATAACAAATTTATTATTTATGTTGGACTATGTGTCCATTTCTTATATATATATATATATATAAACATCATTTTTCCTTATTTCTACCCATTTATCGAATTTATGTTATCAGAGATCCTGCTGACATCTTGTGTTGCCGGGCTTTATAAGTGAAATAGCTTTCATATTTCATGTCTCAATTTTTGTACTTGTCGTAATGACGTATGCCAAGGACTGCAGATATAATTTCCAATACACGAGACGAACAAATTCTTATGAGCCTATAATTGTTATAAGTGAATAAATCACCTTTTGTCAGCTGTTGGCTCGAATATTCGATTTTATTTGTATGTTTTGGTGAAAATGTCCGGGGATAGGAAGTTATCTCAATTAACAAGGGAGCAAACAGTCAAAGTAACTGTACCAAGTTACACAGATACATGCACACGCACATATGTATATATATATATATATATATATATATATATATATATATATATATATATCAAGAAATCGGAATAGATGATCCGACTGAATGAGTATAAATTGTGATATATTATACAGAAATTAAAGAAAGAGTTTCTATATGATAGAGGGTAATTTGTAATCATTCTATCGGATCATGTATATTAATTTCTTGATAGATACCTTTAAAGAAACAAATGGACCTAGAATGATCAGGATGAAAATCAGGAGTGAAAACATTTATTTCGGCTTTTGTATTACCGGCAACTATTTAGCACAATGGTAAGAACAACGCTACGTTGAAGCAGCAACCCAATTTTCTTCAATTCTTCATTCTATCAACGTCATCCATCATACATTTAACTGTGTGATGACAGAATATCATTTTTGATTCAATTTTACATGAAATAATGTAATCTAAAATCACTTCTCTCTCACTCACTCTCTCTCTCTCTCTATATATATACATATAGATTTATATATATATATATAGCTCGATTCGAAATTATTTCATATCCATTACTGAATACAGCAACACTATGATTAATTTATCTGAATAATTTACTATATAATGGTCATAAATTCAGTATGCTACCGAGTCATATTACCTTGCTTTCTGGCTGGAGCTTTTTCCAATTAATAAATAAAATATGCGGTGAATGAAAAGAAAGATTTTTAGTAGAATCTATTACACGGATTTCGATTACGGACTTTTACCAAAACATATCACTATCTAGTCAAAAACACGTTTGTAGAGCAATAAGTCGCTCACTTCGATAATAAGATTCAATAGGGTCAACATTTTGTGCTCGTTCCACTTGCAAGTGATGTTGTTTCATTCTTTTTAAGCATCACCTTATATCTTTTCTTTTCTAATCCCTCCCTTAATCTAGTTTTCCCGGGCATTTCTTTTTATATCTAAATCGGTAGTGTTTTCTCGTCAGTTGAGAACGCAGATTTGCTCGCGAAAAAATAATCAATTTGAAACGAAACGTGCAATATGCCAGCAGACATTATCTTGCTGAGAAATCTGAGTCCCATAGCGAGTGTTTGAACGGCAACAATTCACTCTCTTAAACATTATCATCATCATCATTGTTAAACATAAACTTTCAACAAGATTCGCCAGATTTCTCTATCATGGGAGTTGCTAGGCCAGTACTTTCTGAATTTGTTTAGTTCGTCACGCTATCTTACAATCTGTCGGTCACAATTTTGCATATGATCATGGGGATCTATTCTGTGAGTCGTTATGTCCAGTGGTTGTCCATCAAATTGTCATTTTAGATTTTGAACTGTTTCTATGATATCTTAGACTCGTGTCTTTATATCGTGCTGTGTTATGTTCTGTTCATGTGAAGTTGAGTTTTTCATCAGTTTGAGGATCAATCTTTTAGTTATTGTCCATGTCTCTACTCCATAGGTGTCTATCAGGTAGATGCTTTACTTGTATACCCTTCTTTTTAGGACTACTTAGATTTTCTTTTCATGGAAAGTTGGGCTTTCTCTACCAAAAGCTTGCCAACTAAAGATAATTATTGACTAGATTTATTTCTTTTTTTTTCTTTTGAGGATTTCATTGAGATTCATTGACCTAAGTAAGTGTGGTGGACTACCTTCTTCAAGTTTTCGTTTTTGATTTTGATCCTTGTGTCTCCATCCTCAACATGTTTGTTACACATTAAATTCGCTTTGCTTAAGTTCAAGTAAAAGCTAGCTTCCTTGTTTTCTTCAATCAGTTCTCCTTGCATCAATGGAAGATCATGAAGGTTTTACGCCAAAAGGACAATGTCGATAGCAAATATGGGGTTACTTAGATAGTCAATGTCTATTCTCATTCCTTCGTGTTTCATGTCTTGGTTTTTGAAGATCATCTCAAGGCAGGCTGCAAAGAGCTTGTGTGGGCTAATATCATCTTGTCTCACTTTTTTCAAGTTGAAATGGCTCAGAGTCTTGTACTATCGCTTTGATAGGCCTTTTAAAGTCAGCAAATGCTATAGCGAGCGGCATTCTATATTTTGCTGCTTTTTCTTAGAATAGTGATGGTCGATGGCTGAGGAGCTTTTATCTGACAGTATGTTCTTAGTTTTCATCCAGCGCTCTGGTGATTCGAGGGGTGATCACTTTAGGGGAGAGTTAGTGGATGCAATTGACTTGGCTTACTGGCCTGTAGATGTTAAGGAGTTATGGATTCCCTTCTTTCTTGGATTTCACTTTGTTTGACACATATTTCTTATCAAGTCCAGGGACCTCTCCTTTCATTGTTTGATAGCTTGTTTCATATCTGGAAGTAACCTCTGGGATTTCGTACAATTTAGTACTCTGACCTGTATTTTCTTTTTCGTGGAATACTTGAGCATGTTTGACGATATGGTCTCTATTCGTTGACAGGTCTTTTTTCACTTCAATCGCAAAAGTTATTTGCTTACTTCCTGTATTGAAGGATTTCCAATAGTTTAAAAGCCCTAGTTTTCAAGATTGCTCCCAATGACAGCTGTCGTGTATCTTCTTTTACTTTCTCTTTGTTTGTTTTTGTTTTGTTTTGTTTTTTAGTTACAGTTGAAATGATCAGATGAGCCTTTTTTGTAGGCCAGGTATTGCAGAACCCTTTCCTGCTTCTTATTTTGGTGTAAATTTAATTGTACATCATCCCATTCATGTCCGTCAGGAAGGAAAACATTTGCTTCCCCGTTTCGGGATCAGGCTTCTCCAAAGTCTACATTTTTCTACTTTCTTTCTAAAGAAATGTTCATGATTCTGAAACCATTTGTTCGTTGTAAAATTAACAAGATTTCAACCATTTTGTTTGGTATTTATCCTCAGTATTTGCTGATGCATTTCCTATTGATTTGTTTTACTTGGGCGTTGAAGTCTCTCAATGATATTGACACATTTTTCTGGTTTCTTGGAGTATGCAATTCAAGTCGATTAATTTCGAATCAAGCTCTTTCTCTCTCTCTCTTTCTCTCTCTCTCTCTCTCTTTATATATTGCATGAAAAGATGCGTTCCAGATATTCTAGTGAAAAGAGACAATTCTGTCCACATGCATGTTGATGAAAGTGACAATCGGAACATTCTATCAGATCAACTTAGTTACGCACAAGGAACATATATATGGCTATACATATCATAATAAGTTGCGTTATATTATATAAAAACCCCATTTGAAATGACAACTCATTATTGCGCAGCCAATGTATCATTTGGCCTGAATAACATAGAATAAACAATTACAGAAAACAAGTCTGTCGCTGGAATCGAACCTGCAACGGATGAGGATAGTGTTGCTGTTACTATTGAGCTACACAGCCACAAGTAATGCAAAGGTTCAAATAACAGTTTCAACGACAAATTCTCATTTTGTCCATTCACGGTCTGTATTCGCTCAAATTGATTTATTCAGCACAGACAAATGTGTTATTTACAGATGAATATATGACCCATAATAATTGTAATAAATTGCTTTATATTATATTGAAACTCTATCTGAAACTGTCATTCATTATTACATGATTGCCTACACATTATCAATGGAATTAATAATTAGAGAAATAGGGCTGTTGCAGGAATTAAACCAATAATCGGACGGGTAGCCACTTCAACGTTGTCATTGATATGTCAACACATCTCTATTATATGCTTTCCTGTCGATCGGTCGGTCCCAGTTACGTTAAAGAACAAACGTAGGGGTCAAAAAGTACCTGATATTACTGAAATAAAAATCTATTCTCATCAATTGCAGATATTTGTTTTTTTCTGTTTGTTTTTCTCACAGTTTTTTCAAGCATTATCTGTTATCAAAACTTGTATCTAAACATTCAATATAGTATGAAGAAAAGTATACAATATGAAAGAGTACATCAAATAATCACTTTAACACATTATCTCGGTTATGATCGACATTTGCTGATAGCACAACATACTCCAGTAAGCTAAAAGAATTTTCTGATATTTTAGGCACTCCCAATCACTTCCATTGTTTAATTTTCAGTGTGCATGGGGAGTGATGAGCCACGCTCGGCCATGCTGGCCCATAACATGTTGGAAGGGGTCTGGTGGATTATCCACTGCTGATGTTGATCATTGGCCTTAAAGTTCCACTGGCTCTCAACACCCATCGTATCTGCTCTTGTAAGATGGGAATGGGTGTTCGCAACGCTGCAAAAAATCGTTTGTTTGTCATACGTCTCTCTCATTTCTCGAAATTTTTAACTTAATTGAAGTCCATTGGTTACGTTTTCAAAAAGAAAATTTAGGTCTAGCCTAGTCGATCTCATCAGGTACGAGAAGGAGATGACAGGAAGGCATGAAGAGATGTTCACCCATTGAGAACCGATGGACATCGCGACTCACGACATGGATCCCCCAAGATCACATGCGCTACTGAGACTGGCAGAGTATTAGATGGAGAGACATGGTAGACAAATTCAGAAAGTACTGGCTCTGCGACGCTCACGATGGAGAAGTGTGGCAAATCCTGGGGAAGGTTTATGTCCAACGACGGACGTTGAAAGACTGATGATGATGATGATGATGATGATGATGATGATGATGATGATGATGATGATGAATCATTTCCATCGTACATGCATAACCTCTCAGTTCCTTGTTCTCCTTTTTGGTAAAAAAATACATAAGAATCCTTCAGTGTCAAACCATGCATAGAATCAAATATTTCTATCAAGTCTCTGCGATCTCTGTTTTTAGCTAATAGTTCCAACTCTAATACTTTCAAGCTATCATGATAATTCATACTTCTTAATTCACGTACTGACTTAGTAGCTCGCCTCTGGATTTTTTCTAAAATATTTTGATCCTTTATCAAGTTCGGTAACCAAGCTTGAACACAGTATCCAAGGTGCCGGTGGACATAGGTCTTACATTATACTTCGTCTCTATACGTGAAATATCCACCTCAATAGCATTGATCTTTTTCTCTCACATGAAGGACAAAGCTAAAAGTGAACAAGCACAATCTTGAACATGAGGCTAAACTATTTAGTTTTTCTTGCAATCCACAAACTTCAAAAATGGCTTAAATTTCCATTTAACCTTATAGCAATATATATCATATATACTCATTTAAAGCTGAAAAATTAGACATTTAGACTCGCAGACAATCTATTGATGAAGGCTCTACACTTACTTTAATTCAGACATATTGATTGTTTTTAATAGCCAGATCCTTGGGTTGCCCATTTTCACTTCCCTCTTTGTCCTCTTCCTGCTCCTACAACCACGGCTGGTAATGCTAGTGCTACTTCTTCTAGGATTTTTATGTAACTGGAAAAAACTGATATGAACGTAAGGATGGTGGATGCTTCGTTGAAATTATGGTTCCTAATTATAATCCTGTTATCAAAGTGTTACTTACATGCATACGTACATTTTGATTTCACATATAAACGGGATGATAAAATGGATTTTTTTTCTTCAGGGTCGTTTACATGTCACTCAAAATCGCCAATGCTGCACTAATATCATTGGGAAAGGTATGAATCAACGTCACCCAATAAATAATGTAAAGAGTGACTTTCATTCCTGATACTATGTAAGCCTGTAAAACTTATTGTATGTTCATGGCCGCATAAACAACTTCACAACGCCCCGTTCTCTTCGAAGTTTTCTTCAACAATTTTGTCTCAGAGAAAATTTTATGGACGATTTGCAGGAAGTAAAGTACCCATGCCTTTCCTTGAATTTGTATGATTTCGGGCATTTCCCATCCCTTCATCAACTGGGATCATGGTAAAAAAGATGCGAAGAGTAGCAAACATTTCTAATTGATTACCGGGAAACAATTGTATACTTTGTTTCGATAAATCAGAGTATAAGGAAGAAATAGAATATCTTTTCTCAGGCCATTCCGACTTTCCAATTTTCAGTTGTATTAGTTTCACTGGATGTAAACTGCTGTATCGCTAGTATTCTTGTTGCTGTGAGCTGACAGAAATCGTTTGCATCGGGATATCATCGAAAATCAATGTCATCTTGGGGTTAGTCGCACCTGAGCAGTACTATAGGACGGTTTATTGAATGTCATGACATAATCAGTCGGTCATCGTCACCAGTCGATGCCTGGTCAATTATAATCCGTACACATCTAATTTATGGCCAACGTGCTCTGTTATAACGATGAGGAATGGGTTTTCACATATTATATTTTGAAATTCTTGTTTTCTGATGATATTCCAATGGAAAATTTCACTACTAGTTTCCACCAACAGACATACTAAGAGTTTATCAATTCAGGTCCAATGAGACTGATACTATTTTGACTTCGAACTTCAAAATCTACTACAGAGTGTGGAAAACACTTCATTAAGACGAATTTCCATGTGCTCTCGGCATATAACTGAGTGCAGCTGAGTGATCAGGGCGGCAAAACTTTGGAATGAAGCGGTATCCTCCTCTATTCGAGTGTACCACAAATGTCTGTCCCTGGGCAAGAAGAGTCTTGCACTTGGCCACAGATTCTATTACAGGGCCCAGGTGAGATAAATAAGAATGAAATTTCGAATTCCAGATTTGGATGATGGCAGACAACCTTTTTTTCATAATATCATTTAATTTTCTTAGATATACTGTAAATACGACCTTAAATTGCAGTCCTTGTGCTTACCGTTGCTTCCTGTTGTTTCTCGGGGACCAGTAATAATTGATATCGGAACTGATATCTGACAAGTGTCTTGATTCGACCATTAAGTTCCTTCGATCACAATTTGATCCCAGGGTCAATTAAGTCTTCCTTACCACTTAAACATTCATATACACAACGACCTCTTTTATTTGTAGTAGGAATGAGTGTTAACCTTAGGCACTATTTCCAATATATACTGCTGAATACATACACAGTTATATTCGATAGGAAAATTATCAGAGTCAAAAAAACCTTTGGAAGTTTGGGAACAAGTTCAAAGTTTATATTATAAGTGGTTTGCCATAAATATCGAGAAACATCGCTCTCAAATTTACATTCTACTCATCCACTTGAAGCCAAAATCTTGGTAGAAACCGTCAAACGAAACTGTCACCAAAACTGTCAACTTAATGTTTTTTCAGTCTCAAGTAGGTCTGGCTAACTGGTTGACTGTCTGACTGGCTGGCTGGCTCGCTGGCTGGCTCGCTGGCTATGAACATACAGCATCAATAGAGCTATATAACTGAAGATTCAGATATTTACTCTTAATTAGGTGTACGAAAACTATTTGAAAATTGGCCCCCGAATAGGTTTTCAAGGATCATTCACGTCTGTTACTTGAAAATTCAGACATTTCTAATGATCGCTGGTCAACACAAAGTACGAGAAAAAATGTTATGTCCTTTTTAATAACCAACCAAAATAGTCTTTTTATTTGGAGGGTTCAATTTACATGAAAGTTTTGTAACTAATCGATCCCTTGGTTTGTGCCCGGCAGTGTTCACGCTTGCTCTTGAAAATTTGGCGAGAGGAGTAATCCATTCATAAAATCTTTTTATTAAATCTTTTCTCAATTTAACCGCCCTAACACAGCACGCTGTTAGAATACATTGGTTACATGATGTATTATATTGAGTAACACATCGGACATGTTTTTTTATTTTTTATTTTTTTTTTATTTTCATTATTATTATTATTATTATTATTATTATTATTATTATTATTATTATTATTATTATTATTATTATTATTATTATTATTATTACATGTCGATATCTAGTCTGTCAAGGGACCACAATGGTAGAGTACCCTGGGAGAATTGAATTCACAACGCCAGTAATGGTCTAAAATACTTGTAAATAATCCTGGCAGACAATGTACGCATTAACCGAGCACAAATTAAGTTTTGATTAGAGTCAGGCTAATAGGGCACCTTTTATGTATGCGAGTGAACGCATATCAGTTCAAGTCAAAGACTTGTACGGCACTGGTAGTCAGAGGTGATCCAAAGGTTCCTTTTACGTTCGGTACTATCCTTTGAAATAGGGGAGGGTACGGCCTCACACCCTATTTTTGCCACCCTGATTACACACGTTGGAGTGGAAACAAACCGAGAAATAAAAATTAAAAACTATATTATTTGACCGTTTTATTGGAGGAATCATATGCTTTAAATATTTCATTCATTTATTCAGCATTTCGTAACTTTCTGTTGAATTAGTGATGACAGACTTGAAATCGACACTGAAACCCAACAAGTTCTTCCTCATGATCTGATGATTAATCTAGATGCAGAACAGTATTTTAAGCATGTAGTTCAACTGATTGCTGGTGACGTTGATGGCTCATCTCTTTTTCATCTGTAGCTAAAGCATAATTGAAAGCAATAATGGCAATTACAGTCCGATCCTTGGGGAATTGACACGTGCTTGTATAGAAAAGAATGTAATCGAAGATGCCTTGCTGATGAATATCGAAATATCCTACATGGAGAGGAAAAAGGGCAAGAGCCAGCATACTTTCGTCACTTTGATGAATTGGGAAAACCAGCAGCTGCAAAAGTTACAAAACTGCTGTCAAATATTTCCCAAGATCAGAACATTGTCACCACTGGCATGATGGGCAAATTTCAAGACATCCAACATTAATCTATTGTATGTTTAATCAACAACTTCGGCAGAGACTGTTGGGAACAAAATCCTATTACACGTAAAGAAAAAGGCCGATTGCTGCAGTTTTTTCCCGGAAAACCAAAGTAGAATAATATCTGAATTGAGAGCCGACGCATCGAATCTTGTAACGGCATCTCGGTTTAAGAAGGTCCTTAGGGATATATTTGAAACTATGAACGAATAAATACATTACTGCCAATAGAGAAAAAGTTTAAAAAGTCATGGTGAAACAAGAATATGTGCTTCCAGATGAAACGTCAGTAGATGGACATTGCAATACCAACCTGGCGAAAGAGTTATTTCTTTCGATGTAACAGCACTCACTATGCTCTACTTAGGACATGTCTGATACCTAATCACAATATTACACATCATAATACTCCTACTGATGCAAAGACAAGGAGGCATTTGTTAATCACAAACCCATATACAGTAGAATACTTTTCAGCTAATTGGTTATAGCAAATTTCAAAATACCTCTTTGCATATCTGTAATGATTGTTACAGTGTGTTTGGATGAGGAAATATCGAACTTGCATCGTCTCTCGTTTGACTTCCTTAGTGAACATTCATACGAATAGAACTTGCCTGAGATGGTAAATAAGAACCCTTCCTCTGCAATCAAAATACAGATAGTTCCAAATACGATTAGTTATAAATAATAAACAAGCTACCATATCAAATGTAAAGAAACTATCATCAACAAAAATATGAATCGAAGCAAGATTTCTTTTGGAATCTAAAAAATGATAATAATAGAGCAGTTGCACCAGACGACACTTCTCCAGATTGAAAAGAACAATGCAATTACCAAATTCAGCAAAAAGTGTATCGTCGAAAATATATGACGTATGATTATTAAAAGTCTCTATCGAGCTCATGTTAGGGAGAATACGAAATGTTAGCAAGTTCAAGACCAGGAGAGCAGAGACGTGGAAGATATATTACAACAGCCATATATGTGTGATTACAGAAGGATAGATGAATAAATTCTTTTTCAGCACCAGTGTATTTTAGATATTCAGACTCGGATTGAAGCCAGCATATGAATGAAGATACATTAAACGATTCATAAGTAAGTTGTATTATTATATTATTATTATTGTTGTTATTATTATTATTGTATAATATATATATATATATATATATATATATATATATATATATATATATATATATATATATGTATATATATATATATATATATATATATATATATATATATGAATTTTTCATTTTTGTTGTCTGAAACATCTCGAAGAACTTTTACCCTGAATGCCTTTTTGGGTTACGACGTCGAGGGGATTCAAAGACGGCCAATACACATATATAGGGGTTACTTTTCCGAAACAAAACCATTTACGTCTTGAGTGCCTTAGGCGCCTGTATTCGGGACGTCATTTTTCTTAATATTCATTGATGATCTTCCGGAGAAATTAAATTGTATAGTACAAATTTTTGTGGATGATTTGAAATTATTACTTGGATCGAATGCATACAAAACAGTACCGGAAGACTTTGAAAAATCAAACTTGTAGGGGTTTACGTAGAATTTAACATTTAATGTGGATAAATGTACAGTTATGTACTTTAGCATCGGAAATAAACTATACAAATCCACATACGGAAATAAACCATTACGATAAGTATTGTAAGGGAGTGGTTTGGGTGTATGATTTAATAATCAATTTAATTTTGTAAAACTTATCTCTTCAGTCGTAAGTAAAAGTTATCACTAGAGGCAGACAGAAACGTGCTTTGGACAATACTGACAGTTGCTCTTCAATGGAAAACTTTATGTGCTTAAGAACACAAGTGAAGTAGGCGGAAATTCAAGAAGACAACATATCAAACATTCTTAGTCGTGCAAATGAAATTATTTCATGCAGTCAGATAATTGCACATCCCAGTTTTTGATGAGTTGAATAAATTTGCTAATTGAAACTTCTAAGATAATAAATGGCTTTACAAATTACGTATTTCTGACGTTTAATGAATTAGATAGGATGAGTAATTTGCTGGCAAGTTCTATTATAAAATCAATGTCAAAAAAGCAAGTCGATTTTTTCTTCCACGGTAATTTGAAATATTTGA
This sequence comes from Thysanoteuthis rhombus, assembly GCA_963457665.1. NCBI lineage: Eukaryota > Metazoa > Mollusca > Cephalopoda > Oegopsida > Thysanoteuthidae > Thysanoteuthis > Thysanoteuthis major. The sequence goes on along the minus strand of OY735234.1, from coordinate 26,604,151 downwards.
ATCGTTTACTGTATACTACACGCGGAAATTTTGGAGTTATCAGATTAAATATAATGAAGGATTTAGAGGAGATAAATAGAAGAAAATATGCCGAGTAAAGGTTCTTTTGTAATGGTGAGCTTGAAAAATATTTCCTATGATATTCAATATGTTTTTTTGTAATTTTTATGACTGTATGTTTTAATGAAAAATAAGTATATTCAATGTAAATTATTAAAAGAGAAGTTTATAGCGGTATGTTCATTCAATAACCGAAGAAAAAAAAGAACGACTAAATTTTAAAAAAATGGTCCTGAAAGTTCAACAGCATATATTCTGAATTTTAGTTCTTTCAATTACCAAATATTTTTTATGACAATTTCACTTAGTATAAACATTTGCTTAATTAGAAATTAATATTTGTTCTAGAAAAAATAGTGTTTGAAAACAGACATCAGACACAGAAACCAAATATCAATAAAAAATCTACAAAAGTAAAAACAGTTATCATGTAAATAGTAATGTGATAAAAATAAGAAGGATATAACAGAAAGAATAATCTTAAAGCTCTACAAGTTAGCAAAGGAACCAATAACCTTATTAAAAAATCATAATGTCTTGCCAAGTCGGTTTAGATATACAATGTACTATAATTTGATGGAAGTTTTTCTGGCACTGTTCACCTCAAATCATTGTTGATCTTTGATTAACTACTGAATAATTTGTGTGCCTGTATTGTTGCTACAAGTGAATCAGACTATCCTTAGTGCAATTACTACTATTAAGAATAATGATTCGAATTTGATAGAACTAATTTGTTTAGATAACTATATTGGAAGAAAATAGATTTTACTTACATTTATCGTCATCAGTCTTTTGACGTCGGTCTTTGGACATAGATCTTCCAATGATTGACCACACTCTTCTATCGTAGGCGTTGCAAAGCCAATTCTCACTGAATTTGTCTAGTTTGTCTCTCCATCTTGTATTTTGCCGGCTTCGGTTGCACATGCTATCTCTGGGGATCCATATCGTGAGTCATAATGTCCATCGGTTTTATCTAAAACATGACAAACCCATTGCTATTAAAGTTTCGTAATTGATTTTATGGTGTCTTAGACTCCTTTTTTCTTTTTCATATATTGTTCTGTCTTTTGATCCCTCCATGCAAGGGTCATCATGATTCTTCAATGTGCACGTTGTATGCTTCTCAGTTTGCAGGCCAATCATTTAATTATATTCCATGGTTCATCTCCGTAGGTGACTATTGGTAGGACACATTGGTTGTATACCCTTGGTTTTATGACTGATGGGATCCTCTAGTTTTTGAAGATCGCACTTGCTCTGCCAAAGGTTTACTATCCTAGATTGATTCTTCGCTTAATTTATTCTTCTTTTGAGGATTTCATGGGGATTCGTTGTCTTAGATAGATGTACCGATGTACCTCATCCAGTGCTACTTCTTCAATTTTGATTATTGTTTTCCAACGTGATAGTTGCACATGACCTTTGTTTTGTAAAAGTTCATTTGTGGGTCGACTTTCTTGCTTCTTCTATGTCTGGCATTCGTTGGAGGTTGGGTTGGTTCATTGCAAAAAGAGCAACCTCGTCTGCAAATTCCTTCATTCTCCCAGTGTAGGCTTATGAAGATCATCTTGATTCAGGCTGTGATGAGATTGGGTGAGTTGGTATCACCTTATTTTCCCTTTTTAGAGCTGAAAGGGCTCCGAGTTTTTATGTAGCCTTGTAAAGGAGTTGCTGGGGCTGTATATATGATGAAGCACTCTGACGTATGCACGGTCTACACGTAGTAGAATGAGGGTCTTCATGACCATCAGAATTTCCACAGAGTCAAAGTCTTTCTTGAAGTTGATATATGCTATAGAAAGTAGCATTTTATATCCTGCTGCTTTTTCTTTCAGCTGATTTATCGGATGAGGATGGTTTATGGCCGAGTAGCTTCTTCTAGAGTCAGTTTGCTTCCGTAGTTGGTTTTCATCTAGTGCTTTTGTAATTCCGTTGGTGAAGATTTCTTGTGAAAGATTTTGAATCATCAGAGTATATCGTATCAAGTGCTAAATTTTCGGAGTCGTTTTTCTGTACCAGATGCAAACTCTTAGTACATGCCAATGCATGCAAAGGTATCCATATAGATTCTAATGCTGTTTAAATCTGTTCAAGTTTCTTCCGTCAAATTTAATCGTAGCATTCGATCCATTATTTTCTTAATTGCTTGTGATTTTTGCGCAAATGGCTCGAAACTTTCCATCCTTTCGGGATCAAGATTTAGAAGTCATAAAATATAGAGAATTATCTGCATTTTCCTTTGATATTCCCAAACGTCGTTGACTGCTTATGAACATGTCAAATAACTTCCCTCAATTCCCGAGAAAGGGAATCAATTTTGGTCGACTGTCTGCTGTATACACACACACGATAAATGTAAAACTCTGCCTTATTTATGGGGAAAAGTGTTTTAGGATCAACTTGTAATACCTGTATTCATTTATTTACAAAACTCACATGTGATTGATTATCGTGAACTTGTCCTCGCCAATCACTAATTGGTATGTTGCGTTTTCCCAGCATTTGTCTTAGATTCAAATCAGCAATATCTTCTCTAGTTTTCTCAGTACAGTCAACAAATTCAAAAAGATCTCCTGAATATTCAGTACTTGTTGTGGTTATTTACATGACCCTCCCTCAATATAAAGGTTGTCTATTTCAATCGACATAAACACTACTCAAAACGATTTTTGTCGATTTCAATCGATTTAAACAATACTCAACATAAAGATTGTCAATTTCGATTGACATAAACATTACTGAAATTAAAGGTGGTCAATTTCAATTGACAGAAACACTACACGACGTAAAGATTGTCAATTTCGATTGACATAAACACTACTCTATAAAGGACGTCTATTTCAATTTATATAAACATTACTCGGAATAAAAGTTGTCAATTTCGATCGAATAGAATCCATTGTGGCATCTACAATGATTGAAAACTATTTTGTAGTTCGTCTGTCCTTTAAAATTCTATTTAGTACCTGTTTTGTATACCATATTATAAATTCATTTTGTATATCTGACGATAAATGATAGACGCACTTTTTTTTCAATTTGAGAATTTTGCACTCTTCTTAAATGATTTGCTAATGCTACGTTATAATGACATATGACTATACACATACACACACGCACACACACATATATATATATATAGAGAGAGAGAGAGAGAGAAAGAGATAGATTGATAGATAGATAGATGGATAGATAGATAGATACCATTCATACATACATACATATATATATATATGTGTGTGTGTGTGTGTATATATATATATATATACATACATATATATATATATATATATATATATATGTATACACACATACATATACATATATATATATATATATATATATATATATATATATATATATATATATAGATAGATAGATAGATAGATAGATAGATAGATAGATAGATAGATAGATAGATAGATAGATATATGGATAGATATAGATATATATGTACCTCTAAAAGGCAATCCTTGTTCAGCAAAAAACAAAGTCACATTAAAAAATATTTCGGAAGTTTTCATTATGTCTCATTTTTTTTTTAAAGCTCTAAACTATCAATTGAAGTTTTTTGTTTGTTTTTTTTTTCGGGTTCTGCTTTAAAAACCTTACGTCCTACATAACTGGTTGTGTGATGTATGTAACTTTCATGCTCAGGAATACTATTATGTAATTTGTTTAAACGTTTTTTTTTTGGTCCCCAGACGACATTTGTACATAAAATTAATCACTGCAATGATGGCATATTGATGACTAAGCAACAAGGGAAACAATATATTGACTCCATCTTCTGTCTCTAAAATAAGAAATCACGTGAAAAAAATTCCATTTCTCTTATATGCTTTTTAAAACATGCTCGGAGAATGGATTTCCAAATATGTCATTGGGCAAAACTGTAAGATTATTGTGAGGTCCTCGTTCTACTGTTTCTTTTACTTGGGATGATGAAATGTTTATATCAAAAGTGAAAAATAGATGTGAATGGCTAACATATAACTATTATTTTCTCAATCAAGCTTTTTTTCAACCTGGTTTTCGTTAGTTAACGATTGTTCTCTTCTGCACCACCAGAACATCCAATTTAAATTTATTTCTTCTGTTATAATTTTAGCTTCAATCTGACGAAAAAGAAACGAGATGTTTTCCAAAGGTTTGTCTCTTTGCCAGCAGCTATTTTCTCTCTTTAATTACGTTCCTTCTTGCATCAGGGCTCCAGATCTATGATTGCAGCTCATTGTTTCTGGAGAAAAGAATAATAAAAATATTAGATAAACAAATTTGGACGATCATCGGATGCAAGAATCGAACATAGGCAGGAACTGGGTCTAAGAACAAAGCTAATTGCAACTACTTAAAAATAAATATTTATTTTATTCAATATGTATTATTTCACAGCATTTATTTATCTACTCTTTTTTCATTTATTTATATCTATTATATTGATATTATGAAAAATATGACAAAAATGAACTCATTTAAATATTTCTCCCACTATTCCATCTGCATATGCGCAAATATCATGATACGAAACGAAAAATATTAAAAACGAAAGCATTTAAATACCTGCCTCTCTATATTCCATTTGTTATTTGAAAAATAAATCTCTGATTATCTTAGAAGAGTTTATTTGCTATATCTCTGAATTTTTGAGATGAGGTATTATTATTATTTCTATTAATATTCGGACCATCCTCATCTTGGTGGTTTTCCATACAACGTTTCGGCCGTTGTACTCTACAGCCTTCATCAGGTATCATCTGGTATGTGTGGGGGGGATAACGAACCGAACCCTTTATCTAACCGACGGGGGGGGATATTGACCACACTCCCCTCTTAGCATTAGTAGTATTATTAGTGTCTCACACTGGAATTGAACCTAGAACCATCAGATTATTTGCAGTAATTTTTCTGATTCTGTAACCACTACGCTATGTGTCCATGTGGACAATTTTTAGGAGCCATAAACTTCAGGTGACAGTTTTTGGTGTTTTGATGTTATTGTTTTCTGTCTTTCATTATTAGAGGTTCCCATATGGTATCCATTCCAATGCTAGGATTACTGAGGCTGTTTTGCTTGCCTAGCATATGGACCGACTCTTTCAATTTTCGAATCTTCCAGTGTTCTTCCTGATCAATTATCTCAACCTTGTTCCACAGGGGTAGGTGGTCTCTCTTTTCTTTCCATTCGCGATCAGCTATACCCGATTTGTTAATTTCACCTTTGTTCACCGCTTTTCGGTGTTCTTCCACCCGAACCTTCAAAGGGCGACATGTTTCACCTATGTATCCGTGTCCGCAGATGCACAGCATTGAGTATACATGGTTCTTGGTGGGTGGTTTGGTGCAGGAGAGGTAGTTGCGTAGCCTTTATCTACTTCTGAATACAGCCCGGATATTATTTCGGGCGCAGATCTTCTGGATCTTCTCAGACACATTCTTAAGGTTGGGGAGACGGACTGTAGTTGGTTTATGATAGTCATCCTCCTCCTCCATCACTCTCCTTTCTGTAGTGGTGACAGTTAAGCCTTTGGGGTAACCATTTTGCTGGAGATTCTTGCTTATGGTACGCATCTCACAGAGGTATGTGTCAGTGTCACTACTTATTAGCTTTGCTCGGTGCTGTAAGCATCGGACGATCCCTTTCTTAACGCAGTATGGATGGTTAGAGGTGAAGTTGAGATATTGACCAGTGAATGCTGCCCTACGATACACAGATGTATTGAAACCTTTTCCCGATCTTGTTACTAGTACATCCAGGAAGGCAAATTTATTGTTACTCTCCTTTTCCATAGTGAACTGTATTGGAGCTCTGATTGAGTTCATGTGGTCAAGTAGTAACTGTGGGTCTTCCGGATGTGGCCATAGTACGAAGGTGTCATCTACATATCGAAGCCACATGCTTGGCCTTACAGGTGATGTTCCTAAGGCCAGTTCCTCAAAGTACTCCGTGTATATATTTGCTATCACTGGTGATAGCGGTGATCCCATAGCTAAGCCTTCCTCCTGTTGGTACATCTCGTTGCCCAGTTGGAAGTATGTTGTTTCGATGCTAAAGGTCAACATTTCCGTTAGGTTGTTAAAGGGGATCCTGGTGCGTTCATCCAATGTGGGATCTGAACCTAATCTATCCGTAACTACTGACAGTGCTTCGGATGTAGGAAATCGTGTGAAGAGACTCACCACGTCTAGGCTCAACATTCATAGTGTTTGAATTGGAGCCCCTCTGAGTTTTTCTAAGAAGTCAGCTGAGTTCTTCACATAGGATGAGGTCTTACCCACCAGCAGATTGATTATACTCACCAGGTACCGGCTCAGTGGATGGTATGCTGAGCCCCAACAGCTTACTATAGGTCGTAATGGAGTACCTACCTTGTGAATCGTTGGGAGGCCGTACATATGTGGTGGCTTACTATATTTTTGAGTTAACTGTCTGTAGGTTACTGGGGGGAAGTGATCCTTGTTCTTGCTTAGGATCTGCGACAGCTTCCTCTCGGTTTTCAGAGTTGGATCTCTCTGCAGTAGCCACCCTCTCCAATTATGTTGGCCAACTTTTCACTGTATGCTAGCTTGTCCATTACCACGGTTTCCCTTATCTGCTGGCAGTATGACTATGCTTGTGTCACTCCGAAGGGTCTTGATGGCCGCCGATTCCTCCTTTTTTATATTTGGCTCAGAGGCTTTTGGCTTTTCAAAGACCTGTCCTTTCCATCTTAGCTCATCTCCCTGGGCATGGGGTAGATCCCTATTCAAGGCTGCTGCCTCAATTGGAGCTATGATGTCCAAGTAAGGGACTCGTTTACTCGGAATTGCGAAGTTGAGACCTTTATTAATTATTGATTCTGAGTTTATTTGCATCACTATTTTCATTTATTTGTCATTTTTGTACTCATTTGTTCGATTTTAACGACTTTTTTCTCCCTTTCGTGCTACCGTGCATGACTTAAACAATCGTCAAATTCGATTTAACCTGCTTCCAATGATTGCCCACATTCTGTTTCAAGGTGATATATTACATCCGCTCCCACCAAAATACGGAAGAAATAAAAAGATAGTTACCTATATCAGCAATTTGATTGATCCCAACCTCTTTCTGATTAGGACAGTGACCCGTATTTTAATTAATCTACAATAAACATAGATAATATATTAAGAACATGAATCCCCTAAGGAGGGAGGTGCAGTGGTAATTTATAGGGGCTCTACTCCTTTCTTGGTGAACCTATATTGGTTTGATATGTGGGCTCGAACTCTAATTATTGATGCTCAAGAGATATACGTGACTACATCAACTTCCGATTCGGCTGGACACATCTAATGCTCTAGATTTAAAAGAAAAAAAATTATCTCCATTTCAGATGTTTTCCATTCTATTGATTGTCAATGATCGGATAATTTTCTGTAAATTCTTGAAACGTAGGTTTATCATTTAGAACGACGGTTGAACCTCATTTCTATTTCATTTTTCATTTTTGTTTTTTTCCGCAACTGAAAAATTAAAATAAAAAATGCATGTTTTCACATCTTGGATAAAATCATTTTTTTTTATATCAGAACTTTTTCTTTTCTTTTTTTTTTTAAGGGTTTTTGGAACCAAGTATAAGGTAACACTGTATCGATTATTTATGTTTTTGGATAACATAAAGGTTCATCAAGAATGACTGAATTAAATACATACAGCTGAAGGATCCGTCTGTTGGTTATTTTTTCAAAATATACCCAACCTTAAGGCCATTTTGAGACATAAGCAAACCTTGGATTTCGAGAAGTAGGTATATGCCATAGCCTTGCATATTTGTTCCCTAATTTCTTACACTGCTTCCAGACAAGGTACTAAAACTAATTCACATGCCTCTGGCTTCATTCCGAACATTGTTGATATCTGGAAAGTCTTATAACATAATATACGAACAATATGTTGACAAGTGGCATATTCCTGATTCCGACTGGATGTCAAGTTGTTCCGACGTACAAGAAGAATACCTGGTGAAACAAATGGCGATAATTCCAATTATCTCATTTCTATTGCTAACAATAAATACTTCAGTTTCATTCTAAATGATTGCAACTCAGTATTATATGTGAGTCAGGGCTTTTATCTAGAAATAGATAATTTGAAATTGATTATCTTGCAATGGACTAGACATTTTATGATGATTACTCTCAGTTACAGTCGGCAGTTATAGTGTAAAAGCTGAGGTTTCCCAGCGTTCCTAGTTAGTCATCACTCCACGATAACTGAAAATTTATCAACAGCCGGCAACCAAAACTATCAAGTTATGTTAATGGAGCAAGAGGGCTGAAAACTTTGACAAAAAAGCTTTTCGTTCTGTTTTCTTGAAAATTGGTGAATTTGTAATTTTAACTGATGCTGAATTTATCATTTGTGTCAATAGGACATTCATGGTTTTTCCTTCGGAAAATCCACACATTTTTGCTGATCACTGCCCAACAAAATACGAAAAAAAATCTATTCATTGATCACTCTCTTTTTCAAATTCTGATTGATCATCCCTTGTGAGGCATGCTGCCAAAAGACGTTGGTCACATGACAGTTTCTATCGCAGACTTGTATGGTGGTAGTGGTTAAATAACTGAATATTTCTTCTCTCTTTCTCAATCACGGACAAAGGAACCAATTTTCATCGATGGTGGACAAGGTTCGATTTCAAATGGATGACTGAATACTGCAATCTGTTCACTACAAGAAAGAGGTGTCAGTCGTCCATACACGACTTATACACGAAATTATACGACTGCGAATAGAAGGAATTTTAGATCCAATTCCATTTCCATTAAAAGAAAAAATACATTTAAAATCATAGAAAGATGATTCAGTTCGCCGATTTGATGGGGGCTGTATCCAAAATAATGATTATGGACGAATTGAAATTTAAAAAAAACAACAATGGTCTAGGTCTATGTAAAAAGATACCGCCATGCATATTTGAATAGGATAAAATATATTTTATTTAATCACACATACCATAAAAAATTAATTATCAGTCTCTTGAATAATGAGACTATTGATGAGGGGGTTGCAATTTAGATTTAATGAGCGACGAATCAGTACCACCTGTTCACCCATACAGTATTTTTCTTTCTTTTGATTTACAATATCAAAATGCACCTCCATTACCATCATGAACCTGATAAGAATGAAGATTCTTTTTAGTAAAGCTTATCCTTTAATATAGATAACAAAAAAAATAAAATCTCTACGCCCCCGTGATCAGTTGAGATTTTGATTTTTTTTATTGATTAATAGACAATTGGAAGATTTTTTTTTAACTCTATGATATTGTTTATAGTTACTATAGACTTTATCAGAATCGACTAAGCACAAAAGGGCGAAATATTTGGCACTACACTGATTTGCATCTCAACTTTCGGTACAATGCAAGATAGTTGCAATTGTAAAGTTTCACACCTTCATTCACTCAATATTGAAAACAGTGCACGAATAAAAGGAAAGAAAAGAATTTATGGGAGGAAAAATACACTGGCAAGTATCTGCTGTCCCTGCGATGTATTGAAAATAATTACAATCCTATTTTCCAATCACTCAGAGTAATAAACTCTGCAAAAATTCTACCCCCACCCACCCCACGCTCAAAGGAAACGAAGAAATATATTCGGGGTGGGTGGTATCTCTTCAAGTAATTTCCTGAGGAGATGCCTTAGCATAAGGCCAAAACATGGTGACCAATGTAATAAAATTATGTGCATATATATATATATATATATATATATATATATATATATATATATATATATATATATATATATATATATATGCAATTCTCTCCCAACATGGAATGAAGCACTCTGGTCGATGGTAAATATATATGCATAAAATAAATATATTGGTCATATTCAACCTTCCTGGCCGTCCAGTTCCCTGTTGTAGAAGGGATACCAGCCTCTGGGTCTAAAGCTAAGGTTTTGTTCCTACCTCTAGGTACTGGATAGGATAATGGATAGTCTATAGCCACATTGTAATACAGCGGAACAGCTGTCTGTTGATGACATAATTATATATATATAGATATAGATAGATATACGTATATCTCTATATTTATATATCTTCAGTCTTTTGGCTACCCCGAGTTGAGTAATTTATCTTTTCAAGTCACAAGTTACACCTTGAATAAAATTTTTTTTCACACTCACGTGATTTTTACAATTCTCCAATTGATTATCAAATTCTTCTTTCACTTTCTCTGAGTTTTCAGTAATGAACGATGAAAGGATTCGTTTCTGTGATTGCCATGCATAAAACAGCATATGTGGATATGTTTAGCTAATTTCTCCTCAAATTTTATTTTAAAGCTATCGAGGTGAAGTTTGGAATTTCTTTGATCTTCAGGCGGGTATATATATATATATATATGATCATGATTTTGACAAGTGATAAAACTGGCTAAGGTGGACTTTGCTATGGGTCTGAGTGATTTGGAAGTTCCCAGGATTGATTGTATCGGTAGGGGGGCAAATGTGGTTGTGAGGTTATTGTTGGTCGGGGTCTTGTGATTTAAAGATCTGTGTGATTGGGTTTATTGAGTTTGGTGTTTAATTTTTGATGGAAGGTATCTATTTTGTTACACACATTTTTCAGGTTGTCTGCATTTACATTTTTTTCATCTTGGTGTTTGTTCGTTCATTTTTTCAGTTAATTGATTCAATATTTTATCATTGTAATTTTTCATCATTCTTTCAGTATTGTTCATACACTACTCAAATTCAATTGTATTTGTGTCCAAAGGATCAGCCACATTTCCCTATCATGGGCGTTGCAGAGCCAGTATTTTTCACAGTGTCTACATTTACATTGCTTTTGTTTGGATTGTTATTTTTCTTTGTTTTTGAGCCCATTATTGAGGTTTAGTTCATATTTTTCTAATCAAATGTTTTAAGTTCTTTTTGGTGAAAATGGAACGCTCTTGAAAAACTTTCCATTTGGTGAGTCCAGTGTTAATCTGGTATTCATTGAATTTTGAACTTATTTTCTTGCAGATGGCAGATGATTGGATTTTAAAATTTGATATAAATTGGAATACTATTCGATTTGGTATATTGTTCAATGATTTTAGTATTAAGATTGAAGGTGATGTTTTGGGAATTAACAATTTTAACGTTAGCATTTACCAATTTGAAAGACATTTTCTGAATTTTTTCGTCATCTGTTTTCAGGTTTTGTCACACTTTTTTCTATGGCAATTTTTGAGTACGTCATCTCCATACGAACTAATGCCAAGAAGTTGTGGGTTAATGCGTATAAAATATAATCTGATTGAGTTTGGGTATCAAGCAGTGTCGTATGCTCCCATCTCTACACAAAAGTCGGGTTTGTTGATTTTCTTACACCATTGTTCTTCCTACATCGTTTGATGTCAAAATTTTTAATGTTTATACATGTCTTTGTCATCACCATGACATTATTACGTAATTTTATTTGTTGGTAGTGTTTTCTAGATCTTTAAACCAAAATTTCATCATGATGTTGTTCTCGTTGTTATTTCCTGTTTGTTTGAGGAATATGTTTTCCATCTAATCCATGATATCCCCCATAAGATGTCCCAAGTATTTGATTCGCCAGGAAAACAATGTCTTTGAGTGAGTGGTCTGTTGAGAGCTTTTTAAGTCTGTTTATTTGGTGAACAAATGGACTATGGGGAGGCTCAATCGTATAAAATATGCGAGCTGTATTCAGGTGAGTTGAAATTAAATAAAGAAAAAATACATACTTCACAGCAATGTCTTTTTCCTAAATGGCAATAATACAAGTAGAGACAATATTTCGAAGTAGTGTAGAAATTCGTTTTATAACTGGTTCAAACTTTGTTTCGCTACGTTGGCTTTTTCGAATAGACGTAAACAAGCACACAAACACACACACACGCGCGCGCACGCACATACACACACACACACACTCACATATATACATGTGTGTGCATTGATGTGGGTTGTAATTTATCCTACAGAACTAGATTAAATAACAATTCTGAATACCTTGTTGTGTACGAATGAGCTTTTATTAGTTTATTTTGAAGTTAAAAGTGAAAATAATTGTGGAGATAAAAAAAAATATTGTCTGATATATATATTCAATGTCTTGTTTCGGCTTAGTGATTGATACGGATTATGTTTCTTTACCTAATTATCAAAGGCTTTTTTCAGCTTACACACGCTGAAACACACTCACACTTGCTATAACCTATTTTTAGTGAATTCACATACGTATTCAATATCTATAGTCAGTACATTTGATATATATTTGGTTATAGAAATTGACACTCCACATTCATTCTTCATTGTAAGAGTAGTGTCCTGATAAAATAATCGTATTTATCGTATGTCATTATTGTTATTATCATTATTATTACGTTAGCTGAGTGACAGACATTAGCAGACATATTAAACATATACAGACAGCCGGAACCAACTCGAAAACTGAAGAGACTTGTATTGACAATTTTAGTTACAGTCATCGAGTATCGTAACATCAACATAGAAAGAGAGTCCGTTCCCAAGACACATCTGTTACCACTATGCGATGCACAAACAAGTAAAAAGGCTGACTTCTATGATCGCGATAAGAACTTTACTTTACTTCTGACAAATGATTCTAAAATGAAGATTGCATTTTGTAGCGAGCAATTGCATAATGTCTGAAATACTTTTTATATACTCTGCAAATGCAATCTCATAAAATCAATTCGATGGATTCTTTTTCGGGACAGTCAAACTCCCAAGCTGGAATTGATATTAATTTCTATATATTTCTTTGTTCTTTGTTGCACGCTTTTACAAATGTCTTTTCACAATCCTTGTTGCTGACAAAAGTTTTGGCCAATTCATTTTACTAACAACTGCGGGATATTATATTTTACCATTTGAGAAGGCCTTGCGATGAATCGGCCGAAACATAGAGTCAACAACAAAAATAGTGAAGAAAGATTAAAACTAAAAAAAAAAAAATTGTGTATTACTTTTTTTGTAATCTCAATAAACGCTACTGCGGAAAATTTCTGTTTAGTCCTCCTCATACTCGTCACGAACCTCACACATATTTTTTCTACTTCTATCTTTTGTTGGGCAGTCATTGCCAAAAAAGTGATGTTAAAAAATATGTGCATGTGTTAGTGGACACAAAGTAAGTGATCAGTGTAGCACCAAATCACATTGCAAATTGAAACTCCCACAAAGAACCTGTTGAGGAAGGGATTACTTTAAAAAAAACGTTTTTTAGACTTTATAAAGAATAAATATTAAAAGTTTTTTAGCTCTCTAGCTTTTTCGATACGCTTTGTACGCATGATAAATACATGGTCAGCATGACCAACTTGGAAACTGAAGAAAACCTATTTTGACAATTTTTGTGACAGTCATCTAGGATGGTAATATCTGCTTAAAAAGCATGGAAATATCAACTGATAACATGATGATATTTTTATTGGAGCATTCGTTGAATGATTTCAAAATAGAGATAGCACTTCGTAGCAAGTATTACAAAACGCATAAAATGACCTTTTTGATATTCTCTGTTGATACAATCACGTAAAATCAATTCACTGGTTTACTTTCTCACAAACCTCACTCACGTTTCGTTTTTCACATATTTACTTCTTTTTATCATAAGATCCTCATGGAGGATTCGATGGATAATTTGAATTTGAAAATACGTTTGCAGTAAGTAATTACAACAAATCGCCCGACCAGTCAGCTAAGTGGGCTACAGATTCTTCTGTCTTGGCTCGTCTGTGTGTCTCTGTGTGTATGTCACTATGTTTTTTGTGTATATGTATGTACGTATGTGTGTGTGTGAGAGAGAGGGGCTTCTGGACACATTTTGGTGGCTACAAGCTTGAACATCTGCGTGAGTATACCACTAAGTACCACCTGAAACCAATTTTTGTTCTTCGTAAAATAAAGTGCATTCTAAGGACGCTACGGTAATTTTGGACAAAAATACCCGCGCCTTGTGCAGTTTTTAAAAAATGATTTTAGATAAGGCTATCTATTCTTTTCAGGTAATATCTTCGGATAACTGTAGATATTTTTTCAGATAATTAGATCTGTTACTCATGCGTTCGCTATGGTGATTCATTTATATAAGGTATGGATATTCAAATCATAGTGGCTCCAGTGGTAGATATCTTGGTCCCAATTCGGTAGGGTGTGGTTCAACAAACTGCACAATCACACCAAAGACTTTGTAAAATTGTACTCAGTGTATCTGCTAAGTATCCAGCTCAAGGACTGTCCTCGAGGGATCTAACCCTGAGACTAGTTGGTTATGGCCAAATGACATTGAACACTGGTACTCGTAACGTCACTAGAATTAAGCAAGGTTGAGTCAGGTCGGTACCTAAATGGGTGATCATTGGCGAATATTAGTATCATAGCAGGACAAAAGCTCGACAGGTTAATTCCGTAATTCCATTTTGAATACATTTTTGAATTGGTCAGTTTTGTGTTTATTATGTTTCAACAAACTGGAATTGATGCTCTCACTGAAAGAAATGTACAAGTCCCGTCACTGACTTTTGTTTTCACGGATAATTGTCTTTGAAAGCGAATAGTGGGATTGGCGTGGGTCGTGATTTCTGAGAAAAACTGTTTCTCACGTTTGTCTCTGTATATCACTTCTGTTCATTCATAAACAAATACGTGCTAATCTATGGATTCTCTCACTTTTGAATTCTATAGGTTATCTGCTCTCTTGAATAAAAAAGAAAAAAAATGATCTCGATCTTTGCCTAGAATAGAAGAAGAAAAAGAAAAAAGAGGAGAAACTATTCACACAAATTGTCACCGGAAGATTAAAAAAAAAAAAAAGACACCTGTGAGAATAGAAATTGAAAGAAAAAAAAACAAAGAACACAGGAAACGGGAAATGAGATTTGAATGCTTGGAATTAGAGATCGAAAGACGATGAGTCTATAGAATGAAGAGAAACACATAAAAGGAAGAAAAATTGAATGTAAGAAAATCAAATACAAAAAAAGAAAAAACACACAGAAAGAAGAAAACGTACAACGGATAAAAAAACACAAGAAAATCAAGAATGGAGAAATTTGGAATGAATTGCTTAAAAGGCAGAATAAAATGATTGGAAAAAATAGCAAGAGACAAAAAAGAATCAACAATAAACAAATCGTGAAAGAATCAAAAGCGCTTGTAAAGAATTAAATGAAGATCAGGCAAATAAAAAAAAGGAGAAATGGAATTATAAGAAAAAGGAAAATCCTGATGAACGCCAAATCGGACAAAGGGGAATGAATGAGGAGTGAAGAACCAGCTTTGTTAGTCAGTCAGTGGTAACCGTAACGTGAACAACCTGTCGGGTGAGCATACCATGTTAGGGGTGATTATGTAAAAAAATACTCTGAGATTCAAAAACGGGTGATCAATGAATATGTTATTCCTGTTGCTTTTTTTCACTAAAAAATTCAAATTTTCTAACGCTGAAACACTACCAGGAATAAACCAAGGGACCAGTTTACCATAAATCTAGACCACGAAACCTATTCATAAGAAACCTTTCTACACATAAGTAGGAATAAATTACACCCCTTGCTCCATAGGTAGGACCAGTTTGTGTGACGTATACATCCATAATCAGCAAGTCAGCCAGACCAACTTGAAAATTTGAGAAACATATGTCGACAGTTCTAGTGACAGTTTTAGTTGACGGTTTCTATCGGAAATCGGAAACCAAGAAAAATAAGATTGCTTTTATTGAATGGTTTCTCAAACTTGCATCTGACATGCAATTTTGTCAACATTCAGGCGCCTTGTCGTCTACCTGTGCTCAGCAAGCAAATCTCACATGTTATGGCTTAAAGGAGTGCAATCTTTACCGGATGATCCACACTTGAAGGTCACTGTTTAGTCGTGTCTCACCGTTGTAATAGGTTCGATTTTCACCGGAGGATCCAGTCGTAAGAGTAGCTTATTTTGGTGCCTATCGGCTTCGATGTGTTTGATTCTCACCGGCTGATCCACTATTGAAGGTCTTTGTTATATGACGTCTGACTACTGTGGTATGTTAGATCATCAGTGATTGATCAAAGGTTGCTGTGCTCTGGTGTTTTCAGTCGGTGATCCATACATCAAAGGTCGCTTTAGCGAGATGTCTTGCTACAATCTTTACAAAGTGATCCACGCTGCGCTGTAGTATCTCTGCGTTGTATTGACTTCAATTTCTACCGGGTTATCCACATTTAAAGATCGTTCCGCTATGGTGTCTCACTACTGTACTGACTTCGATATTCACTGAAGGATCTTGACTGTTACTACCATACGGAATCCGATCCATGCTCCCAAAGTTTGTCGTGCTATGGTGTGTTACCGCTTCAATCAATTTGATCTTTATTGGGTGATTCTGACTAAAAGGACGCTGTGCCACTTCTATATTGAGTTCGATCCCGACGGAGTAATCTACATTTGAACGTGGCCATGATTTGGTTTCTTACTGCTCTAATGTTAGTTCCTGTCTGGATGGCCCACAAGTATATATCACTTTACGGTGGTGTCTTACAGCTCTCCTATGGAGTGGTCTGCACTTAAAAGTTG
This sequence comes from Thysanoteuthis rhombus, assembly GCA_963457665.1. NCBI lineage: Eukaryota > Metazoa > Mollusca > Cephalopoda > Oegopsida > Thysanoteuthidae > Thysanoteuthis > Thysanoteuthis major. The sequence continues at coordinate 26,587,507 of OY735234.1, read as the reverse complement.
CTTCGCTGTAGTGTCTCACGGCTGTTGTGAGTTCACTCCCTACTGGATGACCCCTTCTTTGAGGTAGTTTTGCTGTGATATCGAACTGAAATAGTGAATTCGATCTCTACTCGATTCACACAACGTTCTGGACCTTATACTGCTGTAGTGAATGATCCAGACTTCAGAATCGGTAGGCAGTAATGTCTTATCACTGTATCGAGTACAATTTTTACTGGGTGTTTTACACTCGAAGTTAGCTTTTCTGTGGTGTCTTACTGCTGTAGTGAGTTTGATCCTTACTGGGTGATCCATGTTTTAAATTCGCTGACCCTAGTTCTCTTACTGTTCTACGGAGAATTATTCTTATCAGATGAAGATTAAAAGTTGCTCTAAAGTGTTGTCTTACTGCTTCATTGAATAATAACCTTATTGAACGATCCTCACGTAAACGTTGCTATGTTTGGGTGTCAATTCTGTATCGACTATCAAACTTAATGGTAACTTCACTGTGGTGTCTTCATGATTTAAAGTACTATCCTCAGTGGGTGATCCACAATTGAATGAGGCTATGCTTTGGGGTCTCACTGTTGTGATAAAACCCTTACTCATTGGGAGATCTGCACTTAAACATTACTCTACTGTGGTGTCTAGTTGCTTTATTGGATACTATTCTAAATGGATGATCCATTGTTGTAATGAGTCCAATTCTCTCTGTACGATCGACGCTTAAAGGTCACTGTGGTGTCTTCCTGTTGTAGTGAGTTCAATTCTTGCCGGATGATCCACGCTTAAAAGTTGCTATGCAGTAGTATTTCACGGCTGCATTGAGTACTTTCTGTTCATTGTGATCCACACTTGAATATTACCATGCTGTGATGTTTTAATTCTTTATTGAGTACTATTCGTATTGTGTAATTCTAACTCAACTGTCGCTTCACTGCGGTGTCTTCGTGCTCATTTCAGTACTGTCGTTAATAGCTGATCTACATTCACTGATGTGAGCTCTTACGGCTTTAATGGTTTCGATCCTTACTGGATGTAGAGGGTGCAGCCCTCTGGTGTCTGAAATATGATCCTGACTCGTTGCTTCGTGTCTTGAATGGCTGTGGCGACTTGCAAGACATTGGGATTATTGCGACTTCGATTTTCATTTAGTGCTCCACCCATAAAAGACTTATTGCTATTCTCTTACAGTTGAGCAAGTCTTACAAGCCTTCAGTACTGTAGTAAATTTGAGACTCACTTGGTGAGCCACACATGTAGACTTGAATCAGTCAAAGCTAAGCTGAGCGGACAAGCAAAGTCACAGGTGAAACATTTTTGGCAAGCTGTCGTCGCCTACCATTCATCTGTGGTAGGCCCTATCTTCAATGTGTGTGCTATATCATTGTTTTGTGCACTACAATCCTCAAGTAGGTAATAATGAGGGAACTGAGAGACCACTGTAAACTGCCAGATGCAAAACATTTGAATAGAACGCCATAGAATATAAACGAAACTTTACAATGAACCCAAAAACAGATTAGGGAAAATACTCTGATGGATAATAACTTCAAAAACATTAAGTTGACTGTAGAACACATTGGATGATAAAGCGACAAAATGTTGACACTAGTCTCAAATAGATGACAAATCAGCATTTTTTTTTAAAACTTTATCGTATCTTTTCGCTCAGTTCATCGGAAAATCTTCTTTAAGCTTTTCCCAGCAATTAAAACACGGTTAGTAACGATTGTTTGAAATAAATAAGTGGATTCGACATTATCACTTTTTTCCTATCTAATGCCGCCTTTGTAGATATCTCTTCGTAACATAGATTTAACTATTGAGGTGAACTACAGTGATTGAGTCATGATATTACCCTAACCAGACTGAAAATAATGCCAATTTCCTCTGTTTTGAAAGTGGTGTTCTATGATAAATGGTCAACCAGAATTGATATCAAATCACTCAACAAAGGTTTTTTTTCCAAGTTGGTCTGTCTGCCTGGTTATGTTTCCAGAGGATTTGACACTTACTTTTTGACAATCGTTGTTTCAAACCTTTTGGTCACTTCCCCTTTGAAGTTTGTGAACATTACTTTGCTCGTATTTTTTCTGTTTTCATTGAGGTTTTTCTTTTCAGGTAAGCTTGTAGGGAAACAATCACAATTGCAGCTCCTCCAGGGAATGCACCTGGCTTTGTTGTCCATTACTCTATTTCGTTTTTTAAAATAAACGAATTCTCTCGGTGCAAGAGTGGACAGGATATTGTTCTAACCTCGTCTCAACTTTGTTTTATGCTTGTAAAGGGATTTCTAGATAACGACCTCTCCTAAATAACCAAGTCTCGTGTACAATTGTTAGAGAAGTGTACCAAGCTTTGCTTTGCTAGAGCACGAAGTCATAAGTATACAGCACTTGATGGGGATCGAATTAACTAGTGATGCTCCTGCACAAAAAACAGCTCTCGAGTTGGAGCGAAAGACAAACCGATTGGTGCTCATGGCTAGGTGAATGCAGTAGGAAAATACCAGATACAAGATGAAGGGATGAGAAAGAAAGGTAGGCCGGTAAAACATTGCACAATTGAAGTCGACATGGAAGGAGACAGGGGAAGGCCTTTATCCAACGATGGACTCATGTTGGCTGCTGCTGCTGCTGATGTTTCTATCTTCAATGAAGAGACTGATCCTTGAAACAAGCACCTTAGATCGCAAGGCCATATTTCTGATGCCACATTAGAGTACTTACGTATTTACAAAGCGTATGTTACTCAAGGCCGATCACCCTGACTCAGAGGAGAGTTTTCAGCACCGGTTCTGTAGGTCGTAGTTCAATCCATCGCCATACGTGAACACTTTCAAAATAGTATTCAATGCCTCGCTTCTAAATATTTAGCATTAGTACCACTATAGAGGAACCTTTCCTCGAGGCTGAGAAATACGGCCAAATTACGTTGGACATACCAGTTATAAGTTCCCCGAGGTTGAGTAACGTCAGGCCAGGTCAGTACCTATGTGGGTAAATACCACGTCCCGTGAGAACACAAAACTAATTGGATGGTGAGAGGTTTTTCTTGATAACAATAACCTAACTATACTACACTGTCGATGTGGGTACAAACAGAAAACGAAGATACATATTTACATCCAATTTTGCATTAAGGCAGTGTAGTCGAACAACTCTTCAGATAACAAATTGTTTTTTTGAACTAATTTGTAATGTTGTAAATCGGCAAACATCACACTACCTTTAGGTTCAGGTTTTTCTTTTAAGCATAGAGAATGTATGTAAATGTTATTCATGGAACTTGAACTCAGTTGATGGCGTGTGATTTCTCGTCGATAACTTTTAACAGGTCTCCCTGGCGTTTCAAAAGTTCGATTTAAAGACTCAGATTAGTACAAGAGACCCCGACATCTGAAATACCATGGAACAAAAAAGTAATAACTATTAACTTATATTTGGAAAGATTTCCAGGCAATCCAATACTCCCAAATTACTTTCTTTTCAATGATATCTACCTCGATCTGGAAGGTCGGTGCTCATCACTCCTGTCGGTGATTCCGTTTTTTTCAAAGATGACAGTATGCTTGAGTGCTTATCCACACGCATATTATTATCATACAGTTGATTTGAGGCATTCAGAACATCCAGCCAACCTGACCTAAACGTACGTGTCTTTTACGAATTACAGTCACGCCTTTCCGCAATAAATGCAACACTGTCAAGTTTTGGGGCCAGGGTACGTTAAAAAGATCCCGTAAAATTTAACTTTTTCCTTTCCCCTATTTTTATTCCGAGAGTTTTCATGGGAAGGCTCTGCTTCCGGATAGCAAGGTAAACTTGAACTTCTCTGTACAAGTATTCTCTCTTTCTTGATGTCACGTTCAGTTTTTGTTTCGCAGCGACTTGTTGTAGAGACAGCGCACTACGTCTTTTTTTCTCTAGTATAATCTAATCTTCTTCACTAACCAAACCTCCAATGTCTTAGCCTAACGTACTCTTATAACCATTTTTGATCTTGGGGCGCCAAAGGATTATTTCCCTTTAAATATAGAGTGAAGTAATTTGATTATTCCTAATAAGGTAACGAAAATATTTGGCTATTCAAGTATATCAAATAAAATGATTTCAAAAATAAAAAAATCATTAATTAGATTTTATCAAATTAAACGGAAGTTTCTGCCAATCCAGGACTTTCAGATGTTCAAAAATGTCTTCAATCAATATCTAATAAACTGAAAGGAGTAAATAATTTCATCAAATGTAATATCAAAAATGAAAAAGAAATATGGTTTATCTAATACTAGCATGGATCCCTGGCGTTGACTGAAGAAAAATATACAGGAAATTCGGCAACTCAATAAAAATATGTACTTCTAACACAATGCAAATCACTGATCTTACTCCTCTTATCACATTGAGGAGGTGCTATCTATAAAGTAGACCTTCAGTTACAAGGTTACTGTTATTTTCTTCTTGTTCTTTTGACAGACGCGGATGTGATGACATAATCAATACGGTTTTGCCCCATGAGCATGGTACTGCTCTGTGAAGTCAAGTCCAAAGGGCTAAGGATTGGTTCTCAGCGTTCTTATGACCCTTGTGTGTGGAATCCAACATTGTACTGACCTTGGGTCACATTATTTGACTATGGGTGATGAATCAAATATGGGCAATACATGCGTAGCCCAGCTTGAAAAATATTTCTTTTTCTTTTCAATCATCGAATGTATAAAAAAGAAAATGTCTAGAACACTATAAGTTTTACAGAATTTATTGATTTCATGTAAAAGTGAATTACGTTTCCTGTACGAGTAAGATAGACTTTGCTGCATCTTTTCACATCCCCAAACCTTTTTTGTGATTTCTTCTTCATTATTTCTCTTTAGAAAGTGTCCTGCTTGTTTGTTTCTTTATATTTTTTCTTTTTTGTTTCAATCTTTGGTAACTATAGAGACATCAGCAGTAGCTGAAGTGGTTGTCGATTTGAATTTGAAATTAAATGCACGAAAAAGGATTCACTCAGACTAGTGATCAAGTTTCAATGATCAAAATGGAAGAGAGATTTACTTTTCACTTTTAGAGGTCGAAATCAAGGAAAAATTCCTTTTACTTTTTAAGAATTTATTTTCCACGTTTAGGGTAAAAAATCAATTCTTAACTTTCAGGTCAAAATTAAGGGAAAGATTTCTTTTAACTTTTGATAGAATAGAAAGGGAATATTTATGTTTTAATTTTTTGGGTGTCTTCTTTTTTCAATTTGGAAGTTCAAAATCAAGGGGATGTTTCTTTTCCATTTTTGAGGTCAGCATTGACAGGCATTTGTTCTTCTCTTTCAGAGGTCCAAATCAATAGAGAACGTTTATATTTATTCAAGAGGTCAAAATTAAGTAGATTTAATTATTTCAATATAATAGTCAGATAAGAAGAGTAATCTCTTCCCACTTTTTTGAATCGAGATCCAACGGAGAATTTCTTTTTGATTCGGGGGTCAAAATTAATGGCAGATATTTTTTCACTTATGGGGGTCTAAATAGGAAATACTTTTCATTGGGGTTGAAATCAAAGGGTAATCTATTTTGACTTCTAACGGTTTGAATCGGAGGGATTTTCCAAAATTTATGATGGTCAAAATAAAAAATTAATTCTTTGACGAATTTTCTGTTTAGTTTCTGATTTACTTTTAGGGGGGCAAACCCAGAGGTACATTTTTTTTCTACTTGTACGCGTTAAAATCTACGGGATTTTCCGATTCTGATCGTCTTTGCCCTCAACGTATTTGTTGTATGTAACATTTGTTTTGCAGATATTTATACCAACTTTTCTGCTCCATTTAGTCGAGGACCACATAGAGATCATGAAGATTTTCAGCAAAAAAGACGATGTCGTCTGTAAATCTGATGTCACTAAGGTAATCACCATCTATTTCAATTCTTTTTTTTCCCGGTTTAGATTTCTGACGCTGATCTCAAGATAAGCTCTGAAGAGTTTTAGTGAACTTGTATCACCTTATCTCACCTTTTTTTCTTGCTAAAAGGCTTCAGAAGTCTTCATGCAGCTCCACAGGAGAACTGATGTGTCAGTTGATTTGTTGGAACACTGACATATACAGGGTCCCCGCAGTGTTGCATGATAGTATCGATGATGGTGGGGGACTTTTTTAGGCCTTCTTGAAGTCAATGAATGTTACACTGAGTGGCATTTTATATATCTATTATTCTGCGAATTCTTCTCTCTGTTGATTTGCCGAGTGTAGAAGGCCGATGGTCGAGGAGCTCCTTTTGAAGCCAGTCTATTCCTGCGCTCAATTTCCATCAAGTATTTTTATGATTTAGTTAGTGATCATCTAGATGAAAATTTTGTAGATTTTATGGAGTGACCCTGTAGATGTTAAAATCTCCCTTGTTCTTTTTTTTTATAAATATAACAACATAATAATTGCTGTGTTTCATTCTTCCTTGGCTTTGTGTTGTTTGTTGTAGTAAAGTGTGTCTAGTTTCCCAGTGACTCTACCAGCTTTTGATTAGGTCGCTTCTGATATTATCTGGTCCTGGGGCCTTTCTATTTTTGCTCATTTGATAGTTTGCTTCATCTCCATTATAGTAACTTCTCAGGAAACTGATTATGTTAGTTGTATATTTTGTCCATTATTCTCTGTCCCTTCATTGAGGTAAAGGTTTTGGCAGAATTCTTGGGCTTGTTCGACAGTTTGGTCCCTAACTGTTGTTATCAATTTCCTCAAGAACACAAGTTATCTTATTGCTTTCTGTACGAGAGATTTTGCAATAGTTTTGATACCCCAACCTTCTTTTTTTGAGGATGCTACCGTATACCTTCTTTCATCTTCTTTTAATTCCATTCGGGTGGTTTTGTTTAGTCTGCTTGATTTGATCTTGTTGTAGGTGTCTTTAAGTTTCTGCATCTATTACAGGCAATTATTGGTTTCTTATGAGAGTTTAATGATGGTATTATTGCTCCTCAGTATGAGCACATTGGCGACTTCAATTGGTAAACTTGCTGTTGAGCTCATTGATGTATTGCACTAGTTTTGATAATAGTTCATATATGTTTTCACTTCAAGCTTGAAGCATCGACTCAGTTCTTATTGTACGTTATATAGCAGTTATTTGACGGGGGATGTTCCCTGCTTTCTTCCTTGATGTTAATTCAAATTTCACACCATATGATTCTGTTGTTATTTCGCACCTTGGCTTGATTTAAGACCTGAATATCATCGATTGAAGTTTTTGTCTGCAAAAATATAGTCGATTTCATTTCGTGCTATGGGTTCCATCAAGTATATCTGGTATTGGGTTCCTTCATTAACAGGGTTCCCATGTTTTTGGACCCGTTGCTGTTCCAAAGTTAACAAGATCTTAATTTCTTTCTTTTATCCAAACTCATCAACGCAGCTTTTATTGTCTTGTCCCGCCGAGATGTTGAAGTTCCCCGTAAAATTTTTCGTCATCTTTGAATACGGCGTTCAATTTGTTGTAAAAGTTTTTTTTTAATCTCCTCCTTGGTTGACTCTAAAGTGAAGGTGGAGACTTGAACGATGTTTGCATTCAGGATTATCATTAAAGTGCATGAAGGTTTACTATTTTGGGTCGCCAGCCCGAGAGTAGGCAATGGGGTTGTAGTTGATATTGTGGAGCATTTTTAGTTTCTAAATATCCGAAATTCTTAGCATAATATGTATTGAAAAATGCCGTGCGCCAATGGTTTCAAACTTGGGATCCGACTACCTTAGAGGTTCAGCAACAGTGTTCGTCCTGAACCAGCAATTTCGAAACTAGTGACAGAAAAACATCATCAACTATAACAACAGACTTGCACTATGTATCATAATAAAAAAACGTTACCAATTTTTAATGAATACAAGTTTTGATGGTCAGAAATGTGTATTATTGAAGTTGCATTAATTAATGTCTAGAAGCTACATGATAAGAATAGTAGTCAGAGAGAATACATCCTTTAATTATAGACCCTTTTGTTTCCAAAGTTTTGAAAACCCTGCTTAAAGTATACGTAACTCATTGGTCTTCGTATGAAATAAGATATATTTCCCGTGTGAATGATTACTAACTTTACGTGTTTTTTCGAAATTCCTTTTCTTTTCTTCTTTTCTAATTTGCATTATAAAGTACATATCAAAAATAATCCTAGTAATTTGATTTTCTTATTGCCTCTCCCAGCAATAATTTTTCATAACATTCAAAATTGAAATTCTTCGTCTGAGATAATATACTTATAAGAATTTATTTGAAGTTCAAATCTTTTTCTCTCTCTCTTAATAGCTTTATTATACATCCTCCAACTGCAACAATCTTAAAATGTCATACCACTTAAAGAAATTCAAATTTATGTTGACGTCTGGGAAATTCAACTTCAAATTGTTTCTTTATTCTTCAGGATCGAACACTTTTCGCATATTTTAACCAAGCTGCAATTTCTTGATTCATTTGTTAGAAAAACTAGAGTTTCTCAGACGAGGCTTATTAGAGTCATTACTAATCATAGTAAATTAAAATGATATTAAATAAACCTGATGCTCTTGAAATAACTTTGCATTTTAATTGCTCAAGTACCCCTCACTTTAGAAGTAACTATGATTATATGAACATCTATCTGCATTAATATCCACTCGTTTACACAATCCTATATACACTCAAAGACAGACTTATTCAAATCATATGTGTGTACGTGTGTGTTTGTGCATGTATGTGCATGCTTTTGTATATATGTATATCGATGAGCACACAGACTAATAATGAAGAGCATTTCACTCAACAATCTTTTCTCAACAGTTTTTTTTTTCTGGTTGATGCACTAAATTAAGTTGTTATAATTGATCACTTACATAAAACATTATACTGGATGACACATTGTATGTCACGACAGAAATATATAATCCTTAGGAGCTTGGCGAAAGAACCCATTTCTTTGGTACCAAGGTGGACAGACCTCTCCTGCTGATCAATTGAGAAGCCTGAACCAAGTCCATGAAATAGATGAACCGTGGTCTCCCTTGTTCGTGGCACCTCTCCTCCAGTTACTCTAGCTAGAAGATTATGCCAATTGTTTATCGATCTTTTTATTTGACTACACATTGTGCTTTAGGGTAAACATGTTTTACAAAGCGTGTGATATACAGATGTATTACCATTACGCATGTTTCCGCTCCTGAAGCACTGTCCCTTCCTTCTAGCATTGAAGTAGATGCTGATGCGAATGGTTTGGGGAGATTTCTTCTTCGCCGGATCCATATCCTCCAGTGTCCCCCTTAAAGCACCTGAGGGAGATCACATCTTTGAAACAAAGAACCACAGTCTTGGAGCATTGAACATTGATGTAAAGCGTCATGGCTTGGTTGATTGTATTTTATCAACTATTGTTTTGGTGGTTGGAGGTGTACTATAAGGTCGGGATGAGAGTAACACTGGTACTGCAATAGAGTAATCTTTGAGCAACTGTTTAACAGGGATCTGTGGGTTATGGCATGGAATGGTGTGGGGTTGTTTTTCAAAGAAAGGGCTTCGGTTATTTTAATGACAATATCATACACTTTGCCGTGAAAAATTCAATAATCCAAAGTTGATGTTAGACTAACAGGATGGGGAAGACAAAGAAGTAAATCATCACATAAACACAAGTAAATCTAATTCTAAAATCAATCCCATGTACAATGAATATGTAGGAGAAAAAGACACACTAATCAAAATCGGAAAGCGAGAACTAAAGAAAGTAAACCACTTAATCGATCTGAGACAACGAATACCAATGAATAAAGGAAATCTCAATCTAGACGGACAAGCTTTCGGTAGAGCAAGCTCAACATTCATGCACAAAAATCCCATTAGTCATAGAAAAGGTGTCCATAATTAATAGATCTTCCTGATAGACACCCACAGAATTGAAATATGGAACCCAATCAAAAGATTTGTACTTGAACGTTCAAACTGAAAAAAACAGGCAACGTTAACTGAGGTGGATCATGCCTGATGGCACATGAATAAAATACATCAGAGTATACTAGAGAAAAACAGTCACAGATGTCATAGATGTGATCCATCAGAAAACTCAAAGGGCAATGGGCAGGCCATGTTGCAATAATGCAAGACAACCACTTGGCATTACGATTCTCAGCATGGGTTCTAAGTGATCATATTAGAAATTGTGACTGACCGAAAAAAGGATAGACAGACGAGTTATACATGAGATATTGGCACCATGACGCCAGTGACATTAAAACCTGGCGACTCTTTGGAAAGGTCTGTGCCGAACACCGGACATAAAAAGGCTGCTGCTATCGCAGCTACTAAATCCCGAATCGAAACAAGAATTAATCATTGAATAAGGCTGTACTACCATACGTCATATCGATCATAGTCAGGATGATTACGACCCGGAAGATATTGCCAGACTTGTCAGAGTCTTCGCTGAATACTATTACATTGATGTGGTGCAGTGATTGATCGAGTTGCAAGGCTTTAACCCTTAACAAGAACATATGGTAAACTCAATCAGCCATCAAATACGAATAATCTCTCCAATCATCATCATCATCATCATCATCATCATCATCATCATCATCATCATCATCATCATCACTGTAATTATGTTTGGTGGTCGATGAAAACCATGGCAACAGTTCTGCTTGATACAGTCATAATGCAGGATCGGTGGTCATGATTTGTATTCGATTTGTTGGCAACATCACTTTTCTCTCGTTGGATGTTTGGCTCTTGAAACAAGAAAGTCAAAATAGATAATAAAGGAGCTCAGTGGACGATGCCGTGCTCCTAACACTCTTATTGTTACCTTTCTGTACATTGCGAATCCAGCAAAGGACTTATTGGATCTTTGCATTGATATGGTACAATAATTGGAAGCAGTAATTATATCCCTACCCCATATGCTGCGAAATATATATGACTGTTCATTCCGCTACCGATTTCATTAGTTTGTCATTGAATTAAAATGACCCTAAGATTCCCCTAACCCGTTTGACAACAATGTCTTTGACTATGTAAAACCATGTTACTCGGTCTGATACACTAGGGTTAAGATATCAACAGACGAGACAAAAATACTTGTGAGCGTTGGTTTGTTTCTATAAGAAGCACTCTCTTTCTCTCTCTTTATATATATATATATATATATATATATATATATATATATATATATATATATTGAGGTAATGGATTTGCAACACAAATAAATTCGTGTTTCTGCCCTTTTGAGCTTCTCCAGGCAAATAATTAGATTTATTTGGATCTCTGTTTTGAATGTTATTGGCAGTGTATCTTTTTCTTGGCAGGAAAGTTTATCTTATTTCATATTTTTTTCTTTTTCACTGTTATTAATATTCAATTGGTCGTATCCGAAGTTTTCAGTTCTGTTCGTTACATTAGATTTTTGTATTTTAGCTTTTGCAATATTGTCGTCATTAATTCATTGGTTTGCAGGTTTTGAAATTTAATTTAAAATATTGAAATTTAATTTAAATATTATACCGATTAGTTTATCTGTTGGTAATTTTTGCAGTTTTATACCCTTAACCCCTTTTTTTGTATTTTTCAGTTCTTTTAATTTAACTTGTAAGCTTGTGGCTGGTTGTTCTGGATTATGTTGATTGTATTTTGAGTGTTTTTTCTCGTTTTATCAGGCTTTTTGGTGATCTATCAGTTACGTTAAATGGGTTCAGCCACAGGAGATGAATAATATAATTTGATCGGTCTAGTATCTTACAGTCTACTTTTACATGGAATTAATCGTATATGTCTGATTCCTTCAACATTCCTAGTGCTTTAGCTTCTATATATCTAAGATAATCATGAAAATAAATTGTATTTCGTCTTAGATGATAGAATCGTGCTTGAAGTGGCCGGGGAGGAATAATAATAATAATAATAATAATAATAATAATAATAATAATAATAATAATAATAATAATAATAATAATAATAATAATAATAATAATAATAACAACACCACAAGATAGGAACCTGAGCAATAATAGGGAAGGGAAACCCAACTGGGAGAGAAGGTTACAAAGGCAGATCTCCCAACTGAAGAGAGATGAAGTACTACTTAGAAATACACCACACACAGACAGACCACGAGTAAGACTTTATAACAAATACAAGGTAGCGCAAAAAGGCATCGCAACTGTAGTCGAAGAGTTACACCAGAAAAGACTAGCCAAAGAGGCAAGACTAAAAAGATACAGACTAAGAACGGCCCAATACACACAAAACCGCACATTCCAAAACAATGAGAAAAAGTTTTACCAAGATTTAAATGGGGAAAGAAGGCAGGACATGAAACCTGATGCCACAGAGGCCAAGAACTATTAGAATAGCATATGGGGGCACCCAAAAAGACACATCGTAACACCGCAATGGTTAGGAAACATGAGAAAAGAACTAGAAGATATAGACAAGGGGGAACCGATAGTACTGAATGAAAACACATTGAAACATACTCTTAGGAAAGTAGCCAACTGGAAAGCACCGGGGCCCGACGGGATCCATGGGTATTCGTTCAAGAAATTCACCACTTAACACGACGGACTCACTCACCCACTCTATAGTTGCATAAACGAAGGCGAGGCACCAGAAGGGATGACCAAAAGCAGAACCACCCTCATCCTAAAAGACCCGGGAAAGGGGAACATAGCAAGCAACTATAGACAAATCACGTGTCTACCACTTATGTGGAAAATCCTGACCGGGCAAATAGCAGAGAGAATATACATGTCAATGGATAGAAAGGGACTACTACCAGAAGAACAGAAAGGGTGTAGGATAGGAACCAAAGGGGCAAACGATTTACTCTACATAGACCAGATGATCTTAAAAGAAGTAAGGAAAAGGAGAAAGAATATTGCAATGGGATGGATAGATTACAAAAAGGCATACGATATGATTCCACATAGCTGGATTCTCGAATGCCTTAGAATGTTCAAAATTAGCGAACCGGTGGTTAAATTCATTGGTAATTCAATGGAAGACTGGAAAGTAGATTTGACAGCCGCAGGGGACAAACTAGCAGAGGTAGGGATAAAAAGGGGAATCTTCCAAGGAGACTCGTTGTCCCCACTATTATTTGTTCTAACAATGATACTGCTTAACAGAATCCTGAAAAACAGCAAAGGATACCATTTCTCTAAAACAAAAGGAAAGGTCAATCACTTAATGTACATGGACGATATTAAATTGTTTGCAAAAAACAGGGGAGAGCTTGAGACTCTGTTCAACGAAGTAAGGGAATATAGTGAGGACATAGGAATGGAGTTTTGGATAGAAAAATGTGCAATCATGGTGATGCACAAAGGAAGGCTTTCAATGACTGAGGGAATTGAACTTCCGGACAACAACAAGATTAGGGCATTGACTGCACAAGACCGATACAAGTACCTAGGTGTCCTTGAATGTGACACGATAAAACGGGTAGAGATGAAGGAGAAAATTAAGAGAGAATACCTCAGAAGGATAAGGAAAATATTAGAAACCAAATTAAATAGCAGAAATCTAATAAAAGGAATGAACACCTGGGCTGTGTCAGTAGTTAGGTATACAGGACCATTCCTAGGATGGACAAAGGAAGAGCTCCAATCAATGGATAGGCGAACAAGGAAACTTATGACGATGCATAAAGCATTACACCCTAGGGATGATACAGATAGACTATACGTTAAGAGAAAAGAAGGTGGTAGGGGGCTCATCAGCATAGAAGATTGTGTCCAGAGAGCTAAAGTAGTCCTAGATAGATATGTGCAAACAAATAGTGAAGAAATCATAAAGAGCGCAAGGGATAGTGCAACAAACAATAAAGTAGAAAACAATGGAACAGTACAGCAAACAAGAAAAGAAAGATGGGAAGGGAAAAAATTATATGGCGAGTTTAAAAGACAGATAAAAGATATAGCAGACGAGAAATCATGGACGTGGTTACGAAAGGGAAACCTTAAGAGAGAAACAGAATCGCTCATCATGGCAGCCCAAAACAAAAGCATAAGGACAAACTACATAAAAGCAAAAATCGACAGAACACAGACAAACAGCAAATGCCGCATGTGCGGTGAAAGAGATGAGACAGTAAACCACTTAACTAGTGAATGTAGTCAGCTCGCCCAGAAGGAGTATAAGCATAGACACGATAGAGTAGCAACGATGATACACTGGGAACTAAGTAAACAAATGGGATTCAACCATGGGGAAAAGTGGTAACAGCACAAGCCAGAGGCAGTTTTGGAGAATGACAACCACAAACTACTGTGGGACTTTGACATCCAAACTGACCACCTCATCCAGGCAAAAAGGCCGGACTTAGTAATAGTACACAAAAAAAGGAAGGCCTGCCAAATAGTAGACGTTGCTGTACCTGCAGACCATAGAGTAAAAAAGAAAGAGGGTGAAAAAAGGGAAAAATACCAGGACCTAGCAAGGGAGTTAAGGAAAATGTGGAACATGAAAACCAGGGTAGTACCGGTCATAGTGGGCGCACTAGGTACTGTCCCCAAAACGCTGAGGGAGAGACTGGAGGAGATCGGGATTAGGGGGAGGATAGAGACCGTACAGACCACAGCGCTACTTGGAACTGCACGGATACTGAGGAAGGTGCTAGAGATATAAGTACTGCAACGAATAGTAGCTCTGTCATGATATGCGAAAGAGGGAGGAGACGTTAGCTGAGGACCTGAGGAGACTTATTGTCACTCAGCCTTCAGCAATAACCTCTGGTCAACCGGTGTGAAACTGTAAATCGTAGAATTACTGCGACCAATGAGTACTAGGAGAGGAGGGCTGGAGACTTGAGGAGACTTGCTGTCACTCAAACTCCAGCGGTTACCACCAGGCAACTGGTGTGAGATTCAATAACAATAATAATAATAATAGCTTAGAAGTACACCACACACAGACAGACCACGAGTAAGACTCTGGAACAAATACAAGGTAACGCAAAAAGGCATCCCAACTGTAGTCGAAGAGTTACACCAGAAGAGATTAGCTAAAGAGGCAAGACTAAAAAGATACAGACTAAGAACGGCCCAATACACACAAAACCGCACATTCCAAAACAATGAGAAAAAGTTTTACCAAGATTTAAATGGGGAAAGAAGGCAGGACATGAAACCTGATGCCACAGAGGCCAAGAACTATTGGAATAGCATATGGGGGCACCCAAAAAGACACAACGTAACACTGCAATGGTTAGGAAACATGAGAAAAGAACTAGAAGATATAGACAAGGGGGAACCGATAGTACTGAATGAAAACACATTGAAACATACTCTTAGGAAAGTAGCCAACTGGAAAGCACCGGGGCCCGACGGGATCCATGGGTATTCGTTCAAGAAATTCACCACTTAACACGACGGACTCACTCACCCACTCTATAGTTGCATAAACGAAGGCGAGGCACCAGAAGGGATGACCAAAAGCAGAACCACCCTCATCCTAAAAGACCCAGGAAAGGGGAACATAGCAAGTAACTATAGACCAATCACGTGCTTACCACTTATGTGGAAAATCCTGACCGGGCAAATAGCAGAGGGAATATACATGTCAATGGATAGAAAGGGACTACTACCAGAAAAACAGAAAGGGTGTCGGAAAGGAACCAAAGGGGCAAACGATTTACTCTATATAGACCATATGATCTTAAAAGAAGTAAGGAAAAGGAGAAAGAATATCGCAATGGGATGGATAGATTACAATAAAGCGTACGATATGATTCCACATAGCTGGATACTCGAATGCCTTAGAATGTTCAAAATTAGCGAACCGGTGGTTAGATTCATTGGTAATTCGATGAAAAACTTGAAAGTAGACCTGACAGCCACAGGAGAAAATCCAGCAGAGGTAAGGATAGAAAGGGGAATCTTCCAAGGAGACTCATTAGTCTGCTATTTGTTCTAACAATGATACCGCTCAAAAGAATCCTGAATAACAGCAAAGTATACCATTTCTCTAAAACAAAAGGAAAGGTCAACCATCTAATGTACATGGACGATAAAAAATTTTTTGCAAAAAACAGGGGAGAGCTTGAGACTCTATTCAATGAAGTAAAAAAAATACAGTGAAGACATCGGAAGAGAATTTGGAATATAAAAATGTGCAATCATGGTATGCACAAAGGAAGGCTTACAATGACTGAAGGAATCGAACTCCCGGACAACAGTAAGATTAGGGCATTGACTGCACAAGACCGATACAAATACCTAGGCGTCCTTGAATGTGACACGATAAAACGGGAAGAGATGAAGGAGAAAATAAAGAGATAATACCTTAGAAGAATAAGGAAAATATTAGAGACCAAATTAAACAGCAGAAATCTAATAAAAGGAATGAACACCTGGGCAGTGTCAGTAGTTAGGTATACAGGACCATTCCGAGGATGGACAAAAGAAGAGCTCCAATCAATGGATAGGCGAACAAGGAAACTTATGACGATGTATAAAGCTTTACACCCTAGAAATGATACAGATAGACTATACGTTAAGAGAAAAGAAGGTGGCAGGGGGCTGATCAGTATAGAAGAATGTGTCCAGAGAGCTAAAGTAGTCCTAGAAAGGTTTGTGCAAACGAGTAGTGAATAAATCATAAATGGTGCAAGGGATAGCGCAACAAACAACAAAGTAGAAAACAATGGAACAGCACAGCAAACAAGAAAAGAAAGATGGGACAAGAAAAAATTATATGGCGAGTTTAAAAGGCAGATACAAGATGTAGCAGACGAGAAATCATGGACGTGATTACGAAAAGGAAACCTGAAGAGAGAAACGGAATCGCTGATTATGGCATCTTAAAACAAAAGCATCAGGACAAACTACACAAAAACAAAATTCGACAGAACACAGATAAACAGTAAGTGCTGCATGTGCTGTGAAAGAGATGAGGCAGTAAACCACATAACTAGTGAATGTAGTCAACTCACCCAGAAGGAGTATAAGCATAGACACGATAGAGTAACAGCGATGATACACTGGGAACTAAGCAAACAAATGGGATTCAACCATGTGGAAAAATGGTATCAGCACAAACCAGAATCAGTCTTGGAGAATGACAATCTCAAACTACTCTGGAACTTTGACATCCAAACTGACCACCTCATCCAGGCAAGAAGACTAGACTTGGTAATTGTAGATAAAAAAAAGGAAGATCTGCCTAATAGCAGACGAGGCTCTACCTGCAGACTATAAAGTAAAAAGGAAGGAAAGTGAAACACGGGAAAAATACCAGGACCTAGCAAGAGAATTAAGGAAGATGTGGAACATGAAAGCCAGGGTAGTACCGGTCATAGTGGGCGCACTAGGAACTGTCCCCAAAATGCTGAGGATGAAGCTGGAGGAAATCAGGATTAGGGGAAGGATTGAGACTGTACAGACCACAGCACTACTGGGAACTGCACGGATACTGAGGAAAGTGCGAGAAATATGAGGACTGCAACGCTAACTGTCAATAATGACCCAACAGAGGAAAGGAAATGAAAGCAGAAACTCAAATTGTAGCACTGACATGATAGGCGAAAGAGAGAGGAGACGTTAGCTGAAGACCTGAGGAGACTTATTGTCACTCAGCCTTCAGCGACAACCACTGGGCAACTGGTGTGAAACTGTAAATCGCAGTATTACTGCAACCTATGAGTACTAGGAGAGGAGGGCTGGAGACTTGAGGAGACTTGCTGTCACTCAAACTCCACCAGGCAACTGGTGTGAGATTGCAAATGATAATAATAATGATAATAATAATGATAATGATAATGATAATAATAATAATATTGATAATAATAAAAATAACTATAATAGTAATAATAATAATGATGATGATTATGGTGATGATGATGATGATATTATAGCTATTGTGATTGATCTTTGTAAACCTGTATGTGAGATATGATTTAACAGAAAATTTGAGCGCTGCCAACATTTGGGAGTTACTTCTCCTACCCTATTCAAGTAAGTCTGACTTATTAGTAAAGGTGATAATTTCGGAAAATCGAATAATAACATAGTTTCTATTGATTTGAACATCTTTTATATGTCCGTATTTGGATACTTGTATTAGTGTTAACATAAATGCATTCATAATTTTCTTTTACCCGTGATTTTTGGCGTTTTATTGTTTAGGTTGAAAGTTATATCTAATAGATATACTTGGCTCTAATTTCAACTTTAAAATTCTCTTCTTTTTTTTTTCATTCCTCTAATATTGATTTTTTTTTTAATTTTCTCATTTTTTCTTTCATTCTTGCCTGCTGCTATTACCGAAAACTCTCAAAACCATCGTTTTGGTGAAGTCCTATATTTTAATGATTTAAATTTCTAGTAATGTTGTATAATATCCACCTCCCTATTGTAAGATCAAAGCTGTATGTGTTGGGGTTTTAGTCCATTGTTCTTGATTATTGAACAGTACTGTATGCCTATACTGTTTGATTATTTCTGTCTTGTTTCCGTATAGGTGTTCATGACTTCTAACGAAACAATATTTTGTCAGCAACAAATATACTTGAGTCATAAAGAAAAGCGGTTTTATTGGTTTTAGTTTTGGATACAATAAAAAAAGGTGAGAACCAATTGAGAAAAACACAACAGCATCAAAAAGAGTAAAGGTAAAAACTATTCGGTATGTAGCACTATTTGTTCGCAAAACTAACGCAAGGAAAATTTTCCTCAGAGTAAACATTCCCCCTCGAACAACTCATTGTGCAAAATATTCAACAAAGGCAAACTGAAACCAAACTAAATGTATACGCACAGCGTCCAAAATATCACGGAAAAGCATAACAACAAAGTAATAAGGAATAATACTAGTATAGAAATATGAACAAAACAGACTGCAATTGTACAAAAAGTAACAAATAACAAGAAATAAATGTTTAAGGTCTAAAAGTATGTATCAAGCTACAAATCAATCCGTGGAAAAACCTTTATGAACGTAATATCACGGAGGGACATCAAAAATACCCTTTGAATTAGCCAACCATACGTTATCCTTTTCATACATTACTGGGAGCTCAAAAACAGCAATCACACATCCTCAGTAAAAAAAGAGGGAAAAAATTAAAACAAACACACACACACACATGCCAGAATATTGGAACCTCCTGCCATCAAACCTAGGGTTTTCTACTAAAGAACATAACAGGCATGCAAAGATCGGTCTTATTGTTATTGTTGTTGTTGTTGTTGTTATTATCATTATTATTATTATTATTATTATTATTATTATTATTATTATTATTATTATTATTATTATTATTATTTTGAATCTCACACCATTTGCCTTGTGGTAACCGCTGGAGTTTGTGTGACAGCAAGTCTCCTCAAGTCTCCAGCCCTCCTCTCCTAGTACACATAGGTCTCAGTAATTCTACGATTTATAGTTTCACACCGGTTGCCCAGTGGTTATCGCTGAAGGCTGAGTGACAATAAGTCTCCTAAGGTCTTCAGCCAACGTTTCCTCTCTCTTTCGCATATCATGACAGAGCTACAATTCGTTGCAGTCCTTATATCTCTAGCACCTTCCTCAGTATCCGTGCGGATCCAAGTAGTGCTGAGGTAAGTACGGTGTCAATCCTCCCCCTAATCCCAATCTCCTCCAGTCTCACCCTCAGCGTTTTGGGGACAGTTCCTAGTGCGCCCACTATGACTGGTACTACCCTGGCTTTCATGTTCCACATCTTCCTTAATTCTCTTGCTAGGTCCTGGTATTTTTCCCGTGTTTCACTTTCCTTCCTTTTTACTCTATGGTCTGCAGGTACGGCAACGTCTACTATTTGGCAGGCCTTCCTTTTTTGTTTACTATTACCAAGTCCGTTGAGTGATAGTAAGTCTCAAGTCTCCAACCCCCCTGTCCTCATTCTCATAGACCACAGTAATATTGCTGTTTACAATTTCACACCGGTTGCCCGGTGGTTATTGCTGAATGATGAGTGTCCTCAGGTCTTCAGCATACATCTGTTCTCTTTTTCGCCTATCATGCCAGTGCTGTGGTTAACATTTCCGCTTTCATTTTCCTTCTTCCGTTAGGTCACTGCAGACATTTAGTGTTGTAGTCTTTATATTTCTAGCACTTTCCTCAGTATCCATGCAGTTTCTAGCAGAGCTGTGGTCTGTACTGTCTCAATCCTTCCTTTTATCCCAAGCTCCTCCAGTCTCGTCCTCACTGTCTTTGGGACATTATTATTATTATTATTATTATTATTATTATTATTATTATTATTAGTAGTAGTAGTAGTAGTAGTAGTAGTAGTAGTAGCATTATTATTTGGCCAATATCTTTCCAAAATTATCTTTAATATATTGAACTTAAACCACTATGAATGTCGAGAGAATCAAACATATAAACAACTAAGGTGATAAAATCATATGATATTTTTCAAGTAACTAAACCCATCCCACTTAACTGATGGATCAACGACAAGACTGATTAGAAGAGTTGCAAACACTCCAAATACAATCAACATAATTTATAACAACAAAAAACGGAAGCAGAAATTCAAATTTTTTTTTTTATATCTAACATAAAAAATGAACTGAAAAATCTTGAGATACTACGTGCAAGACAACCATTTACAAGAAAAGAAAAACAATGAAATACAGCTGACTCCCCTTTCTAGAAAAAAGAGCCACGTGCCAATTATGTTCCCCATAAGGAATAAACTAACATTTTCTCCTTCCTTCACTTACTTGTCCCTATGTTCATGGACCGCCCATGCTTCTTCTAATTGTTATATGAACCGAGATCAGTTTCTTATGTAAAAATTCACATGCACCTCAAAATACTTGTTAACTCTCTTTACTCCCTTTTCCTTGCCTATTATTAAAATAGCCACTTCTCTTCTGCTGTCTCCCTTTCTACTCTACAAAAAAACTGAATAACCCTTTGTTTTGTCCTTTTCTCTCTCTCTCTCCCTCCCCCCTCTCTCTCTCTCTCTTCACAATTTTTCAGTAATTTCCAATCATCCAATACGTAGTAACAAAAAAATTCGAATACGAAGTAATCAAACTTCTGAAACGTATCGATTTATTCACTTTCAATTCCAGTTTTATCATCATCATCAGCAGCAGCAGCAGCAGCATTCTCTTGAAGCCTGTTGTAAGACAGAAACCTTCACCTGAATTCGCCATACTTCCCTATCGTGGGCGTCACGGAACAAATATTTTCTGAATCTGCCCAGCTCATCTCTCTATTTAGTACTCTGCCAGCCTTGGTTGCGCTGTGATCTCTGGGAATCTGTGTTGTGAGTCATGATGTCCATCTTTTGTCAGCCATCCTTGCAACATGACCAGCCCATTGCCATCTGAGTTTTCTGATGGATTGTATGTTGTCTTTGACTCCTGTTTTCTTTCTGATATATTGTGCTGTCTTGTGATCTGTCCATGTGAGGTTGAGCATAATTTTTTTTACGTGCACGTGGTTCTCAATTGGTTAGGTTCCATGTTTCAGCTCCATAAGTGACTATCCGCAGCATGCCTCATTTGTCTACCCTTCTCTTTAGGATCGATGGGATCCTCATATTTTCCCAATTGAAAGGTGACTTATTTATACCCATTGTATGTTTTGGTGTTTGGAGACTAATTCTGAATAATATTCGTGAGCGTAACTCCAGCTACCTCTTAGATATATAATGTATCTTTTCTTGAGGAATCATGAACAATGCATATATTTGGAATAAATGTTGGAATAAGACTTAGTTTAAATGATTTTGCTGCCAAATTAAACTATCATTCATGGAGACCTTTTGTTAAACCCCCAATGATGGTTGCCAGTTACTGCACAAGAACAAATTTGACGTTCTCAGGTCTGAATTGAGTAGCATCAGAAACCAAAATAACAATGTTACTTAAAAGAAATAATTTGGGGAAATAGATGAAAATACGTATTTATTTGTTGATTTATTTCATTAGATGAAGTACTACATAGCATTATTTATAATTTTTTGCTACCCTTCATTTTTATCTTGATTCCTGCTGCTTTTTATTGCAACAACATTCTGGCCAATTCCCTATTTGACAGTTAGTAAATAAATTAACAGTGCAGATAACAATAAATAATAAGTTCCAAGTTCCAATCGAAATTGAAGTACTCTATGCCACAGATTTACTTGTTTATCTCGAGACTGTTCTTACAACTGAACTACAAGATTCAGTGGTAAGCACAAATTCTGATACACCGCTTAAATTAATCCCTATCCCAATGTTTGTGCTTTGTTTTTTTTTTTTAATTTACTGGTGTTTCAGTATTGGTAATCTAATTCATTTATTTATGTATTCATTCATTCATTTCATTTGATGAAGTATAGTAAATCATTAACTATTATTGGCTACTAATCACTTCTATTGCAACTAAAGTTTGATTTCCTTTTGGCAATGAGTTGATAAATCATTATCGCATTAGAATTAGGAATAATTTCCGGGTCCAAATTAAAGTCACGATACCATGCGGGGACTGGCTTGGTTAGTGTGGAACTAATCGTGCTACTGTGCTACAAGAATCAGTTATGTTAGTACAAATCAATCACTTGAACTGATACCTATCCTGATGTTGTTTTTGCCCCTGTCAATTCAGATTTGGTAACCTGAATTATTTATTTTTATTTTCAGGACAAGTGGAATTTTCTCGTTTTTGCGAGTCGAATTTGTAATATCGAAAATTTGATAACTAAGTATGATTCTTCGCTCTATTTCCTTTTTGATGACTTCACAAAGACTCGTTGTTTCAGGTAGATACAGTGGTATACTTTCTCTCCAGCTCTGTATTTTCGATTTTTGATCTTTATGTCTTTATCACGCACATGTTCATCGTACATGAAATTTGTTTTTTAAGTTCATGTGGTGGCCAACTTTCTTGCTGACTTCATTTAATTCGTCTAACATTTTCTTGGAGATCTCAAAGGTTCCCTGGAAAGAAGTTGATATTGTCAAAAAAAAGTATACAACTAATTCATCCTGCCGATAGTCACCTATGGAGCTGAAATGTGGGACCTAGTGAAAAGACTGACCCTCAATCTGAGAGGTATGCCCAAGTTCAAATAGAGAGATCAGAAGACACCACAGTATATCAAAGAAAAATACAAAAGTCCGGGACATTGTGGAAACTGTTAAAAATCAAAATGGAAATGGGCTGGGCATGTTTCAAAAACATCGGATAACTTCTGGATACCATGACTCACAACGTGGATCTCCAGAGGTTGAGTGCGAGGCCGTGGCCCGTGGAAAGTAAGATGGCGTGACGACCTAGATAAATTCAGAACGTACTGGCTCCATGATGCCAACAAAAGAGGTCTAGCAAATTTGGGCGAGGGTTTACATACAACGACGGACGAAATCAGACTGATTACGATGATGATGATTAAACCAAATCATTAATCCATATAATTCAATAGATGAAGTATTGTCAATTGTTATGGAATTGCTTGTGCTTCTTTCTGCCTAAATCTCAATTTTTGTTGATTTTTTTTTCATCGCACTTCACGTCAAGTTTCCCCTTTGGCAGTCTTCGAATTAAATTACAGCGTGGACTGCAATATTGGAGAGTGGCTCAGTGAATGACTAACGGATCTTGTATCACAGCTACAAGACTCAGCGGCAACGACAAGTACAAATTGAACACTTACAATAATATCATAATCTGATCTCTCCTGCGCCGTGTTTTACATCGACTTGCATTTCAGTATCGGTAATCCAATTTATTCATTTATTTCATTAGTTGGAGTATTTTTAATAATTTTTCGTCTGTTCAACCTGACTCCAATCGGGTTTCCATTAAGCCGTAATGGAATAAAACCACAGCATCGATTGTGATAGAGGATTTCCAATGAGAATCGAGCTTACTTACCATTATTCCAGAAGGTTATTCGGTAAACAATCAACTGCTTTTGCTACTGAGCTACCTATATTAGTTGCAAGTACAAGTCTTAATCAAACTGTTGAACTCATCCCCTATCACAGTCTCCTCTGCACCATTTGTGTTGTTAACTTGTAATCCAGTATTCGTAATCCAATATATTTGTTTTGTCAGATAAGGTATTGTAAATCTTTAACAAATGTTTGTCACCACTTAACTTCATATCAGTTTATGCATCTCCCCGTTAATAGATTATCATTGTGGACCAGAAAAAGAGATAAACTCAAGTTGAGAATTGAACTTTTGACATTATATTGGGGGTTGGCACAGGCAGAGTGTGACTGATCATGCCACTGAGCTTCAGGGAACACTTAGAAGCTTGAGCCCAAACATTTGATCATATCAACTCTCCAGATCTCTTCTACACCGTGTTTCATATCATCGTTTTCATTTGAGTAATTGGATGAGGTAATGTCAATTACTTTTAATACTTTCTGTTACTATCTAAATTTTGTAGCCTAATATAGCAACTAAACTCAGTCAGTTTTCCATTCTTCAATGAGAGAATGAACTAATAGTTCAACTTGCAGAGAAAAATGATTTCCGGTTGATAATCAAATTCACAAAACATTGCTGGAGAGTGGGTATATTAATTTCCAGATGCTTTAGCAACTAAAAAAAGCAGTGGGGAATGCAAGTCTAAATCAAGCACAAACTTTCCTCTTTTTCAAATCTCTTCTGTGTCATGTTTTGTATAAACTGGTTTCTTGGTATCGGTTATCCAATTCATTTATTCATTTTGTTAAATGAAGTACTATCAATCACTAATAACTTTTGACACAATTTGCCTTCATCTCAGTTTTCAGAAAGAATACAGAGTTGGCTTTATCATTCATATAAAACCCCAGAGACAACGTTGTGGAATCAAAAACCATATCAGGCCGTGTCACCAGTGTTACTGCACAGCTTTTAAAGAGGTAGAAATTTGAACCTCATTAAAGTGAACGCCCCTTCTCCACAATCAACTGACGAGGAAATAGACAACTTCAAGTCGACTCTAGATCCATATTCCAGGAAATCAAAAAAGAATTCAACATCATTATTGGAGATTTCAAGGCTGCAGTGGGACAAAGTAATGGAAAATACATCAATTATGAATGCAGAAGACCGAACGAAAGGGGGGAGATCTTGTAAATTTTATAACAACAAATGGTTTCAAAATCATGAACATCTTCCTTGAAAATAAAGCCAATAGAACGTTGATTCGGAGGAGCCCCAATCATGAAACAAAAAATAAATAAATAAATAAATATCTCCATCTTAGCGAACAAGGGCGACATCGTTAGAGATGAGGAGGTCCTAAATTGCTAATGTAAGGAGTCACCATGAGATGATATGATGCAAAATTCACATTAACACCAAGATAGAACGCATGAAAATTTCTTGCATCAAGCCACAACGACTTACTGTTCGGAAAGAACACACCGATCATTAAAACTGGAACTGAAAAACAGGTAGGGGCTCACTGAACCTGAACAGAAAATCAACTAACTCACCAACAATACATCAACCTGGCTGTTTGAAGTCACCAGTATGATTAAGCCAATGAGTTCACACACCTCAAAAGAACCGAGTCTCATGGGAAAAAACGCAAAAATCTCAAGCCACCAACATCAACAATTGAAAAGATCCAAGCAAAAGAGCCGAACAAAACCATCCAAAACAAAGATATTACATAACAGCAGTCATTGAAAGCATTTTCGAAAAGGATAGGAGCCCCAAAACTAATGGGAAATCTCTCAGTACAAGATGAAAGCAAATAATTAGTGTCCTCTAAGCACATGGAGATCTGATGATGGATAGGAACTGATTCATCAAACGTGCCAAGGAATGTTACCAAAATTTTTCTGATAAAAAAAAAGGACACAGAAGAACGAACAAGAGACTCAAGTCGAGTAAATAATTTGATGATTTCCCAGAAGTTACTCCACCGTTAGTAGAGTAAGGTATCAAATAAACAAGGAAAGGAAAGGTCTGTGGATCCGATAACATCACCATCAACCTACTCGAAGGGGCTGAAAAAGACACCACTGAGAATATAGCCATTCTGTTCAACTTATATAGAGTGAAGTCTTAGAAGAATGGAACACTGCAATCATAATGCTGTAAAACAAAGAGAAAAATCGAAAGACATCGATAACTACATGCCAATAAGTCTACTTCGATTAATCTACAAACCTTTCACCGAAGTGATCAACCATGGGAACAAACTGGCTTCAGAAAAAACAACTCAACGATATCCATTTATTCAAACCAGTTGAAAGAAAAAGTAGCAGAATGTAGTATGCTTATAGTAGTAGCATTTGTTTAAAGGCCTTCCACTCATTTGAAACTCTGAAGTCATTGACACAATAATAGAACAAGATTTAAAGCTCGAATATGATATAGTAGTTCAACGCATCAACTCATCAGACTACATAAGGACTACGAGCAATTTCGAATGGGAAAACAGTGACACGAAGTGATACCGGCTCATTTAAACTTTTCACAGAATACTGCCTTGAGAAGATTTCCCAAAACCTATACTGGGAAAATAAATGAATCAGGATAGACAGTGAATATATAAGAAGCCTTAGATTTGCAGACTATAACGTCCGATTTGCAAAGAACCTTTACGATTTTCGAATGATCTTAAGCGAACTGAATAGAGTAAGTAACAAATTTGGCCTCCACAATACGAATCTCCTCAAAGGGAAAAGAAATAAATCAAAGAATCACACGAGTTTGGCAAGATTTCGTTAGAGTAAGCTCGACATTCAATAACGCAAGAATTCTACTGGTCCTTAAAAGAAAGGTATACAATCAATGCATCCTCCTGATAGATACCTATGGAGCTGAAAGAATGGAACCTGACCAAAAGATTGATCCTCCAACTGAAAACAATGCAACGGGCTTATGAGAGATTTATACTCAACCTCACATTGAAGTAGTGTAAGACAGCACTGTATAATAGAGAAAGGACAGGAGTCCAAAATATCATAGGAACAATTAGAAAACCCAAATGGCAATGTCACACTACCACAGGACATCAAGACTCACAATGTGAATCCCTATCATCGTCATATGCGAAATTGTGGCTGACAAAAAGTAAGATGGTGAGACCAGCTAGATGAATTCAGGAAGTTCTGGCTCTGCAATGCCCATAATAGAGGGGACTGACGAATAATTAAATCCTGGTTTTTTTTCAGTAGCAAATGAATAAATCATCAGTGGAGATTTTAGAAAAGAATAGTTTCCGGGAGAAAATCAAACTTAAAACCAGCTATGCTAGAAGGGAGCTCGGTCATTGTATCCATTTATTTCGTTTGATAAATGTTCTGTTGGTCCTTTACTATTGTTGCCACTATTTACCTTCGTCTCAATTTTTGTTGCTTTTCATTGCACGAGAAATCAGGTTGGGTTCCTTTCGACAATTAACAGTGTTGATTGCAATAAATTCACAAGACTCGATGCTGGGATGTGGCTGAATGAAAGCCCGACTGCTGTTGCGACTAAGCAACAGGTATCAGTAGAAACGCAAGTCAAACTCAGAAATTCTTATTCACACTGTATCTTGCTATTTTCTGTGTTTTTATTATTAACTGGTTCTTCAGTAACGATAATCTTTTTTTTTTCATTGAATGAAGTATCGTAATAGCAATTCTATTCTACTATCTAATTTAATACCAATTTTGTTTTTGTCTATTGCAACTTTTGTTTACTTCCAACCACCCAAACACTTCAAAACTCTCTTTCTTCCTCTCTCTTCCTACCCTCTCATCAGAATACTTATGTTTCTTCCTAACCTTCTTATCATCAGCTTTTCTTTCCCTCTTATCTCACTTCATCCACTCAAATCAAATAACTCTCCCTTATTTCTATCCCCTCGGTAAACTATCTTATACTCCCTTCTCATTAAACTGTATAATCCCCATCTCTTCCGTTCCCTTAATAACCCACCAATAAACTACCTAACAACCTGTCTCCCCATTTTTATTAAACTACCTAACTAAAGATTCTAATAAAAAAAGAATATATTTAAAAAAAGTAATATTTTTGTTTATTCAATAAATAGTGGAAAAACAATTTTCACTATACTATTCCCAACCTCACACATATTTTGGGGTTCAGAAAGGGGCTAGTTCAAAATCTTGCATACAAAAGAGGTTATAATTTCAACCTCATTGATTTATCGAGGATATGGTATGTAATTCAATCTCTATGTAAAAGTATGGTTTGCAAACTGGTATCCATATACCCGTATTTATATACCCTTGAATACCGTTTTTTGGAATTGGTGAGCCATACCGTTACCAAGATACCAACATCGTTTTTTTTTAAATTTTTTCCTCAATAACACTTAAGCCTTGAACTGGAAATGTCTCAACAGTGAGATTCACTTGATTCTTTTACTAAAAACATCACAAATATGAGATCTAGTGCAAAAAATATTTTTAGAAATACCAAATATGAAATTAGATAAAAAATGAAGTATATATGTCGGAATCACTACCTTTCTGAACTTGAATCAAACAATAAAAAAAAATGAACTTATAGCTACTCGTTTATTTCAAAATAAAGATTGTTCTCCGAAAAATGTAACGGGAACTCACTTTTGTTGTATAAACTGAATGAACTTTTACGTGTCAGTGTTGATAGAGAGAGAGAGAGAGAGAGAGAGAGAGAGAGAGAGAGAGAGAAAGGGGGGAACTTGTGATATAATGAAAATATTTTCTTTCGTTTTTGTTCTTTTTCCAGTTTCCAGCGGCAATGGATGAAAAATCTGTTTTCCTCGCCCCTTTCGTAGATAAGAAATAGACCGCACCCCTTCCTAATAAATAGACTGGAATAACACTACAGCTGTCAACGTGATACGAGTTGCCTAGGGCGCTCATTCTCAAAATATTCTGAAATTTTGGTGCTAATTAGACGAGTAAACAACATCAATCCTCACAATATCTCATACGGTGGCAAATGTATGACAGTATTTTTTCAAAAAGAGTGAAGACGAAGCTGAATGTTAAACATGTCATAAGTATATGTATAATAGAAATCAGCTCCCAATAAAGTTCCTATCAATGCCACCCACTAAAGGAGAAATAGAATTAAAATCGATAAAAATCTTTATTGAAAATGTCCATCGGTAATTTGCTGGTATTAGTGATATCGGTAATTTGAGAACCTTAATATATATAGTTTTTTTTTTAACCTCAACCCTGACTCATTATCATCTTTTCTCAACCAGATCCGTAACTATGGTTACGTTTGGAATAGATGACGGAACATAGCTTGCATTAGAAGATCTTACTGTCAAGTCATATCTTTTATGGAGATTTTACATTGAATCTACGACCAGGGTTGCGAGATGTATTTTGCTGCACGAAACCAAACTTGAAGATCATGGATCTAAATCAAGTAGCTTCAATACCACAAAGTCCATCATTATACCAAGTTTGTTTGGGAAAAAGATTTAAAAAAAAAAAAACAGAATATCTTGATGAATTTTATCAGATGGAGTACTCAAAATAATAATTTATAATTGTCTTCATTGGAATTACATTCGTCTCAAGATAATCATCAAATGAATTCATTGAATCATATTCGTGAAATATTGTCATTTTTGGGGGGGGTTCGGGAGATGAAATAAAAATCAAAACATGTTTTACTCCCTTTCTTCTTTCTTTCCTACCTTCCTTTTTCTGATTTTCTGATTTGTGTATACCGTGATCATTATCTGAACATGTCTCTAAAACATCCATATTAAACAAAGGCACCAGGACAATCTTCATCAAAGCGAAAGTCCACGTTTACCTTAATTGGTACGCTTAATTTGGTCAGAAATTGTCCATGCCGTTCAAAACCACACTGAACAAAGTCTCGTTATAATTTGATGTGTTTTTATTCCAAGATACACTCAGTTACATTAATTTGTAAAGCAATGCCATAACTAAACTGCATAAAACTCGTAGTAATCAAAACCACACTAGTCACAGTTTTCCAGTATGACAGAAAGCGGTATCCTGGTTCAAAATGAATTTAGAAGTAACAAAAACTGTTAAGCTAGCACATAGTATTCTGTCATGACTGATGGATGGGGATGGTTGCAACAAGTTTTTAAAAGTTTTAAACTTTATCAGCTGTGTAACTTTGGGATGCCTGTGTTTTTTTAGAGAGTTCTGAAAAGCTTAACAGCTGTGTAATCTTTGGATCTCAGATTGCTGTTCAAATCCACCTTTCAAAACAGTTGCTGCTTTGTTCAATAAATGGATATTTAAACAATTGTCATATTCTCCCTGTCTAACATGTAATTATGGAGGCGTCTGCTCATCGACCCAAGGTAGGTCTATGATCTATGCATAAACAAACAAAACTCATTAATTGTAAATTGACAAATAGATAACAATTTATCACTATAAAACAATACAGATTTTCAAAATACCATGCTCTGTGTGACTAAAGGGAAGAGTTAATCATTGAAAGTCAATTTCAACTCGTTGCAACCGTCCCCTACCGGGATTACAATTATCCCCATTGTTGGGAATGGTTGCAACATCTGCTATTCAATCATATAAATATTCTGAACGATATGTCACATTCAATGATCTTCAAATAGTAAGAGTAATTATTAGATAGATATAAATCACACACACACACACACACACACACACACATATATATATATATATATATATATATATATATATATATATATATATATATATATATATATATATTATTATATATATATATATATTATTATATATATATATCATAGAGAAAATTAACAGAAGAAATACGACACATAGAAAATCTAACAAAATATTCATAAAAGGAGATGATAGCAATAATATGAATGGGATGAATTACGAAGTATATAACAAACACTTCATCAACAACATTACACAAAACTATAAAAAAAAGTAAACACACAAACCAATAACCCAGAGACTAGCATGAATATAGAAGGTGAAATTACCAATGGATTGAAAATTATTAATAGAATCGGTAAATTACGAAACAAGGATGCATATGTACTGATGAAAGACCATAAACTTGACTTTGATAATGAACCTATAACTAAGCCCATCAATCCGACAAAAACACAGATAGGTAGAATCAGTAAAAAACATATTAGTAAAAACCAACAATAGGATAAAGAATCAATTAAAGCTCAACCAGTGGATCCGCACCAATGAAGCCATCGCTTGGTTTAGTAACATAAGAAATCGAAAAAATTTGTAGCTTCATATAGTTCGACATAACGGATTTTTACCTATCCATATCCAAAGGCATATTTGAGGAGGCCATGGATTTTGCTAAAATTTATCCCAGCATAAGCAACAGGGACATCGAAATAATTACGCATTGCAGATGCACGGTACAGTTCCACAATCCTGGACGAAAAAAAATGACGTCTGCAGTTTTGATGTCTCCATGAGATGTCAGACCCGATAGATTTGTACATTCTGTATAATTTTGCCCGCATAATAGACACTAAAAATGTAAGATTGTACTGGGTTGATGGCTCACTAATCGTAACGAATTGTAATGCACAAAAATGCGAAAATATCAGAAAATACATCATAAAAGAAATGAAAAAAATGTACTTTGAAGTATAAGTCAAGGCCAACTTAATTCTTTTAATTTCTTAGACATTACCTTTGATTTAAACAATAAAACCTATGAACCCAGTGGAAAAGAAAACTAAATAATAAAATACATCATTACCAGTTCTAACCATCCAAATATATTGATAAAAAGATCCCCAAATCCATAGAAACTAGATTAACATACAATTTTTCCTATGAAACAATATTCAATAAAGTTAAACATAACTATATCAAAACCCTAAATAATAGTGGTTTCACCGAAACAAACCGCAAGTATGATAAAAAAGTTGAATCCAATAGCAAGAAAAAGAGAACCAAAAGTTAAACAGGGATAGAAAAATCATCTAGTATACACCCCCATTCAACTCACGAATGAGAATTTACTTGGGTAAAATATTCATCCAATTAATTGAATAATACTTCCCCCCAAACCACCAACTAAGGAAAATATTTAATAAGAATGAATTAGAAATTGGTTTCAGTTCTATGGAAAATTTCGATAGAATTATCACTAAACGCAACAATGAATTCATTTGAAATAATTGAAGTAAAGAAAGCACTAATACAAAAAAAAGACTGCAATTGTGCAAATAATAATAACTGCCCCCTGCAAAACAAATGCCCTAGATCTAACATAGTATACCAGGCAGAGATATCAACCCAGGGAAAAACCTTTAGGAATAAAATATTATATCGGAATATCAAACACTCCTTTTAAACTTAGATCAGCCAATCATACATCATCATCTGCAAAGGTAAACTAATGCATGTCATGATTTAGAAAACTCTTACCATCACTGCCAAAGAGAGAAATTTGAAATATCAAACTTTACTAAAATTACAAAGAAGCCCAAAATACATTTATCAAATAGAAAAAAAATGAAATAACACTAACATGCAGGCATTGCTCAAATTCCTACTAAAAGATATAATATAATATCAATCCATTCATTAGTAAATTAAAGGTAATGTAGACAATCTATTCCCATCTCCATCATCCCCAAACCTTCCAATCAACATTATTTACTCCCTAACGTGCCCAAATAAATTAAGAATGGTACAATCCACTGGAGCCATAAAGGATACAAACATGGGCAATAAACCCAATGCCAAATATCAAGGTCAAGATAAAAACATCCCTCAGAAAACATTTATCCATCCTTTCAGAGATGACTCCTAGACCTAGCTCATAACTTTTGACATGTAAACTACAACCACCGACAAAAATATCCACAGTACTAAAAACAATATATCAAAAAACTAAATTCTAATTACATTCCCCGAACTAGAATCCAAAAACGCAATCGTTGCCCAGAGTGGTACAACTTGACTTTTGAAGTATTAAGTTGAATGTATCGAGCACTCGATGAAATAAATCAACAAATATCAGACGTTGCTTTATATTATGCTATATTGCTAATCTGATCTGCACCATATATATATATATATATATATATATATATATATATATATATATATATATATATATATATATATATATATATATATATCATTGTGTCATCTTCAGTGAGCTGTTTTGTTGTACCTCAACTCTTCAGAGTGGCTATAGACTTTCCGTTATCCCATCCAGTAACACGACGCAGGATTGAAACCTTCGCTTTTGACCCAGAGACCGATGTCCAACCTCTGAGCTACGGAACTGGACAGTTCTGAATTTAAGCGATATATTTATTTACGTATAAATTCCTACGGAAGAGCATTGGATTTTATTTATATATATATATATATACATACATATATATATATATATATATATATATATATATATATATATATATATATATATATATAAGCTTCTTCGAATCATCATGTGTGTATATATATATATATATATATATGTACATATATATATGTATATATATATATATGTATATATATATATATGTATATATATGTACACACATGATGATTCGAAGAAGCTTATATATATATATATATATATATATATATATATATATATATATATATATATATATATATATATATATATATATATATATATATATATAAAACAATACGTATGGTACAGATCAGATTAGCAATATAGCATAATATGATAATACATTTTATATACATATATACATATATGAATTTAGTCCATCTAGTCTACATCGTCTCCGAATGACTGAGAGGAATGCAAAAAGTTGTAACTGTCCCCAGTCTCACAGAAAAAAAATTCAGCCACGCCGTTACTTGCAGGTGTAAGATAAAACATAGAAGAAGAATAAGTGGAAAAAAATTATTCATCTCGAACAACTTTTCGACTTAACTGTTTTTTAAGCATTTTCTTCGAATCATAACGTGTATAATCTTGTCTTCAGCGTGTTTCTTTGCAGTTTTCAACAATATATTTAAAATATATTCAAATTATACCAACACAGTAAATTTAAACATTTTTGAATAGTCGTCCTCTGATGAGTGACAGTCTTGATAATCTTTTCACTGTCGATTAAGAGAAAAATTTTCAAAACTGAATATTAAATTAAACATGCCAAATTAAGGAAGTTCAATGGGAATTGTGCCAGCTATTTAGGTTTGACTATGTAAACAATTGGTATAAGGACAGACCAGAGACCATCGTAGAAAATTTAAAAAATACAATGCTCTGGGGCTCTGATATCAAAACCAACCAACGATCTAAACTGCACTACTAGATGAGTTAATCGTAGACAAAAAAAAAAGAGTCTGATAGATAGGAGGTGAGTCCATGCCAGAGGATTGGAGTAGAAAATAAAATTAGGAAAAAAAAAAAGGAAGAACTCAAAAAATACTTGGACCTTGGCCGAGAGCTATAAATATGTTGAACGTATTCGTACTTACTGGTGGAAATCCCTTGGTTTCAAACAGGGGGAGGGGGGCATTGCTTATCTATAAAAGTAGGATAAATGGAGATACTTCTATAGAGGATTTGTCTTGAAGATTTGTTTGAATTTGGGGATTAGGGATGATCAATAATTATAGTCTTTTTTAGACTATTGCCTTAGCCTTAGATTTCATTTCAAAAAATAAAAACTGTTTCGGATGTTGTACCCTTTGGCTTTCGTCAGTTGGGTGTCATAAAGCAAGGTGGTTTTGGAACATCGGAACGTCGAGCTCTCTTTTATAGTGCAGGGGGCCCCAGTGCCTCCATTCAACCGTCTATTTTTGGTTGGGATAAAAATCCCTTAGTCATAATCATGTTGATGTCAATTATTGGTGTTTTACAAACATTTGATAGTTTAACAGTATTTTCGAAGGGGCCCCCTCGTCCCAACATTAAAAACACTACTCATCTAAGGTGCTTAAATGGATAGGGTTTATGACGCTGGGCCAATTGCCCCCCTCCTCAAAGATTTGAGTCCTGATAACCAAAACCTTTGTATAACATATATTGTACGGATAGACCATCTGATATTTAGAACATATGTATAAATTAATGTTCCTTAGAAGTTATCTGTTACATTTTAATTCCAAAATCATCTACAACATAAGGAGGTCCTAAATATTGTAACACACATCCATTAATGGCTGAAAAGATGAAAATCGACTGTTTGAACCGGGCTAGCAAAGAATATTTAATTTCTCTTTTGATATTTCTACATATAATCATAAAGAAAAGATTGTTTTCTTTTTGTTTTTCTATATGCCAAATCTTTTGAGGCTTCTCATGAAAATATTCTGATGATGTAAGGTCAGTAGATTTTGTTTATCCATGAAGATATCATTCAGATTATACTTTAAGATTCAAGGCAGCCTATCATATTGATATGTGATATTTTCCTAAACGAAAATTCATAAATAAACAAAGGAAAACATCTGTGCTGTGAAACATTCAGCCACCAGAGCAAAATTGGATGTTATTCAATGTTTTTTTTTCTCAAATCGGAATTGGTTTGTTCTTTTCGTTTAAGTTTTCACAGCTTGAGCTCCTCATCAGAAATGATAAAACATTTGCAAATAAACCTCTACTTGAAAACTATTGTCAATCCCCTCAAACAATGGACCGATTCTGGATTAATGTTGAGCAAACATGTCTTCGGTTTCGATGATAATAGAATGTGATATATATATATATATATATATATATATATATATATATATATATATATATATTGTTTCAGACTTGATGTATCGACATCTTCTCGGTGATATATTGAGAATGAAGGAAATATGATCATCAGATTCAAAACCCTATGAAAACTACGGTTTTGAACGAGTATCTTCGTAAGGCTGTCATCATTACTTATCTCCTTATATATATATATATATATATATATATATATATATGTGTGTGTGTGTGTGTGTGTGTGTGTGTGTGTAATATCATCAGTTTTTCAATGTCTGTCATTGGACATAGACTTTCCCAGGATCCACAACATTTTTCTATCATGGGCATCGCAGAGCCAATATTTTCGGAATTCGTCTAGTCCATATTTCCATCTTATATTTTGTTGGCCCCAGTTTTGCATGTGGGCCCTGGGAATCCATGTTATGGGTCTTTATGTCTCTCAGTTTTCTTCACTCTTGCAACATGACCAGCCCGTTGCCATTTGAGTTTTCTAATAGATTCTATGATGTTTCGAACCCCCATTGTCCCCCTGATATATTGTGCCGTCTTTTGATCACTCCATGTGAGATTGAGCATGATTTTTACTTATGCACGTTACACGGTTCTCAGTTTGAGGATTAGTCTTTCGGTTAGGTTCCATGCTTCAGTTCCATAAGTGACTATCGGGATGATGCATTGGTTGTATACTCTTTTTCTTTTAAGATTATTGGGATAGACTTGTTTTTGAAGGTTGAGCTTGCTCTGTCAAAGGTTTGTCATCCTGGGGTGATTCTCTGCTTGATTTCTTTTTCTTCAAAGAGATTCGTTGTCCTTGGAAGATTTTGTGGTTAATTTCCCCCATTTTTGCGTATATATAGATGTATACATATATATATAATTCTCAAGTAATTGTATTGATTGTGTGTGTATCCGTGATAAGGATACACTAATGGTAACACCGATTGCATTAATTTTGAAGCAAAACCATACCAAGATAGATGATAATGATATACGGACACCACAATTTGATAATACACACTGAACATTTAACAGACACACTAATAGCAGATAAATACGCACCAACAGGGCTTCCCTTGGGAGAGACAGTACACATAGGCTTATTGGTAACTTACACACGCAAATATCGTCATCATTATCATTATCATTAGTCTTTGGACATAAACCATCATGGGCGTCGCGTGGACAGTACTTTCTGAATTTGTTAAGCTCATCACTCCATCTTTTACTCTGGCGGCCTCAGTCGCGCATGTGATCTCGGGGATCCATGTCGTGAGTTTTGAAGTCCATCGATTGTCCGCCATTCGTGCAACATGGCCAGCCCACTGCAATGTGAGATTTTCAATGGATCCTATGATGTCCCTGACTCCTGTCTTCTTGTGGTCTCTCCATGTGAGGCCCAGCATAATTCTTTCGCGTGCACGTTGCCTCTTGGTTAGGTTCCATGTTTCAGCTCCGTAAGTGACTATCGGGGGGATGCATTGGTTGTATACCTTTCTGTTCAGGATTAATGGGATCTTTTTGTTTTTGAAGGTTGAGCTTGCCTCTGACCCTTTAAGAAAGAAAAACACATACACATACACAAGAAAGAAGATGGTACTGTAGACAGATAGGTACACTAACCTCCAGTCATGCGTACACACACTGATCCTCTGGGAAGAAGAACACATATAG
Source organism: Thysanoteuthis rhombus (assembly GCA_963457665.1). Classification (NCBI taxonomy): domain Eukaryota; kingdom Metazoa; phylum Mollusca; class Cephalopoda; order Oegopsida; family Thysanoteuthidae; genus Thysanoteuthis; species Thysanoteuthis major. The sequence continues at coordinate 26,550,288 of OY735234.1, read as the reverse complement.
ACACACACAAACAATGGCCACACACATACACTAATACACGCACACACACACACGCACACACACTCACACACACAGAAAGGAAAGAAGAAAAACCATCCATAAGAGACAGAGAAACTAATCACAGATACACATTCCATCAACACAACCACACAGGAGCCAAAACAAAAATAAATCAATATAACCAATTGATATGACCCCTAACTGTGTACAAAAAAGCCTCAAGTTGACCATCTCCTACGCTCACTAAATTATACGTATGTATATTTGTAGTTGATGTTTGATTCATTCGTAGACTTCTCAATGTCAGGACACAGAAAATTTAAGCTATTAGATTCCAAACATAAATATCCTGTAGCAAATTAAATCTTATCTATGTTATAAGACACTTACTTGAACCTATTGAAAAAAATCAAATATTTCGATAAAAAAGAGATGTTTTCAATTAACACGAAAGAATTTCACAACAAAGCCTCCCAAAAAGCAGATGCATTAACGATTTTATGATAATATAGTCGAAGGATTTTTAAAGTCTATAAATGCTACAGCTTGGCATTTTGTATTCTGCTACATTTTCTTTCAGCTAATTTATTAAAGGAAGATGATCGATGGTGGAGTTGTTTCTACTAAAGCCAGTTTCTTCCCATTGCTTGCTTTCATCTAGTGATTTTCAATTCGGTTGGTGATGATTTGCATGGAAAGTTTGTAGATGCAGTTGAGTAGGCTTATAGGTCTGTAGTTGTTGAGTTTTGTGGGGTTTCATTTTTTATGTAAAAGCCTTGGTTGCCATGGAACTTTACTTTGTTTCAAACATAAGTTTAATAGAAAAGCTACTTCCCTAATGATGATCTTACCAGCCTTTTTGATTATACCGATGTTGATATTATCAGGTCCAACAGCATTTCCTAATTTATTTGTTTGATGGCTTGTTTTATACCCCATGACGTTACTTCTATGAAATCTTCGAACTGATTGCCTGCGTCTTGCGTATCCTGGTCGTTGTTTTGTATTCATTGTCTTAAAAATAGATTGTAATTTGGCCAAGTAACCGTCGATTAAGATCAACCCTTCCTTTTTTATGCTTTTTTCGATTAATCAGCTCTAGAATGTAAAGCAATAATTTGATTAGTGTATACCATATGGTACAAACCGAAAGCCTGACTCATCGATATTGATTAACAGTGCGTACCACAGTTTGTACTTTGGATGCCTAGTGTTTGAGGATGTTTTGTAGAGTTGAAGTTGATCAGTTCTAATGTTCTCAGGCAGCTTCCTTGTAGCAGGTTGTTTTTGTAATTACTAAGTCGTTATTCAGGATTTAGCAAAACCATGCAATTGGTAACGAAGCAACGAAATATTTTCAGATAAGTAAAAGAATAAACTGTCTGTACAATGTTAAAATATTGAAATAATGAATATCAAAATATTGTTGAATGATCAAAATATCATCCAGTTCAGGTTAGCTGTTAGTTCTATTTCAAACAATCATATGTTTATATCAGATGTCTATCCATTTATTGCTTAAATATTAATCATAACCGTCATTCTTTTTTTAAATTTCTATTTGTATAAACAAACTTTAAAACTATAGATAAATACTTATACATCCAATCCATGATTTATCGAAGTTAGCTCACACAAATGATTGGAATGTTGCACCAGAGGAAAAAAAGATGACAAACACTGATTTGAATTGTGGTTCTCAAACATAATCATATGACAACACACCAAGAAGTATATATACTTGGCACCTCAACTCTTTGAGTCGAATATTGTAAAAATGAAATTAATTAGTCGGAAACATTTCTGTTATTAATGTATGAAATTTGCATATGAAAACACACTTTCATTTGGCGCCTAAAACCTGGATATCTCTCAGAATTTGATAAATTTAATTATTAGATTGATAACCCTGTAGCGGAAGGAGGACAGACGTAATAACTGTAATGGAAGCGTTCAATTCTAGAAATGCGTTTTTGAGTTTGGAACAGAAAAAGAAATACGCAGCACACTTGAGGGATAATTGCAACATACTATTGGTTTGTAAACTGATCAAGGTAATCGATTACACTGACTTATGCGGTTGCTACGACTGCTATCGCTACTACTAACGTATTATGGAATGAACAAAAGCAAAATTTTTACTATTCGGAACGTTATTTTATCGACTTTAATTCTAAAGGATATAATCTGAGATCAGTTTTAGGGTTACTATTGTTCAAGGTCGGGGTTGCAAGTAACAGCAGACATTTTTTTCATAATTATAAAACTGGTGATTTGGTGCGTCAGAAAGAGCAATAATTTTTGCTAAATGAATTTTCATTGCTGGTCGCAAATGCATATTCTTTTTTGGTTTCATGATAATTTAAAAAAATATCCGATGTTTATTGCAACTTTAACTCTAACCTTAAAACCCCTAACACAAAATTAACCCCAGCCCGAAAACTAAATTTCTGCTCATTCCTTAATATCTTACTAGCAGTAGTAGTAGCCGCATAAGTCAGCATAATTGCTAAACATTCATTGGTATTTAGTTTACAGACCAAGAGAAAACCTTCACTAAGTATTGTGTCGCTACAAACGGTTTGGAAGCAACCGTTTTACAGTCTCAAATGATTAAAACCACACCGTTTAATCAATATGAAAAGGTCAACAAGTGGGAAAAGATGACGGGAAACACGTTGTAACACTCCGAACTTTGAACAAAGATGTTTTTGATTCACTGAAATTGGAGGGAATCCTTTTTTCATTTAATACAAAACGTTTTTATTCGAATGTAATCGGAGCTGTCAAGTAAAGATTTTGACGCCTTTCAAAACATCTGAAGTCGACAAAGAGTTTCACAAAAAGAGATTCCTGTTATACAAATGCCTCCGTGGCTTAACAGACGGTGAAAGTTAACCGTTTTCTTCATTTTGTTGACAATTATCTCTTGAGTAAAACGTCTTTTGAATTCATTTCACGCAAAATCTTCGATTTTCAATCTCCCAAAAAGTGAATCTCTTAAGGATATCATTAGTTTGCTCGAAAGAAATGAAATTCAAGATTCTCGGCAAAATTTAACACTCTCGCCTGATACTCAGAGAAGGTGTAGTATTACATCGTATCAAAAGCCACTTTTCTTTGGGATGAGGAAGATATATTACCAAGGAGAGGGTAAGAATATATAATTAGGCAAATATCTTAGCGGCAACCATTTTACTAGCAAAGAATGATACCAACTTTTTATACGAGTACATTAAGCTAGAGTTAAAAAAAAAACAATAGCACAATGTCTCTACTGACTATAGGGTTCCAACTTTCAAACCTCTTTACCTTAGCTGAGGAGACCTATTTGAAAGGAGAGGGTAACAATGCCCCGTTTGCATCTCCTCTCTCACCAGCGAACGCTTTGTGGAGTCGAGGACTATAAAACATCCCTTGATCCATTTCTGATCGACTTGCAAGTCCATCCATTTGATCTTTTATTTCACGTTGCTCACAAATGTCTCCCGAGTAAAGAGGCAACAGAATCACAAATAAAAGTAGTAAAATTGAAATAAAATCTTAAATCTTGTAGTGTTTGACTTCCAACCCTTACAAACTGTGAATCATCCAGAGACAGGAAACCTATTGCTGGGCCCGATTTCGTTTGAATGTTGAAGCCGAGGCATTTCACTCTTGTATGTTGAATACCATATGGAGAAATGGTTCAATGATTACCACAAAATAAATCGTTTCAACATAGTACATACACATACACACACACACAACCACACACACACAACCACACACACACAAACACACATACACACACACAAACACACACACATATATATATATATATATATATATATATATATATATATATATTTAGTTGAAAAAACAACTTCACAGCTTGAAAAACTAAACGTTAAAAACTTTTCAATAGATTTTTTTTGTGTTACTTCAGTTACCAATTTCCCAATATCTGTCATTGAAATATATGCTGTTTTTTAAACTGTTGTTTTCCCTGTTTCCCCTATAGTGTGTCATTATTGTACAATGTATAGATTGTCTCTTGATGGGATCATCAGTTGTCTACTATAATCACTTGCTTACCACTTATGTGGAAAATCCTGACCGGGCAAATAGCAGAGAGAATATAAATGTCAATGGATAGGGGAGGGACTACTACCAGAAGAACAGAAAGGGTGTAGAATAGGAACTAAAGGGGCAAACGATTTACTCTACATAGACCAGACGATCTTAAGAGAAGTAAGGAAAAGGAGAAAGAATATCGCAATGGGATGGATAGATTACAAAAAGGCAAATGATATGATTCCACATAGCTGGATTCTCGAATGCCTTAGAATGTTCAAAATTAGCGAACCGGTGGTTAAATTCATTGGTAATTCAATGGAAGACTGGAAAGTAGATTTGACAGCCGCAGGGGACAAACTAGCAGAGGTAGGGATAAAAAGGGGAATCTTCCAAGGAGACTCGTTGTCCCCACTATTATTTGTTCTAACAATGATACTGCTTAACAGAATCCTGAAAAACAGCAAAGGATACCACTTCTCTAAAACAAAAGGAAAGGTCAACCACTTAATGTACATGGACGATATTAAATTGTTCGCAAAAAACAGGGGAGAGCTTGGGACTCTGTTCAACGAAGTAAGGGAATATAGTGAGGACATAGGAATGGAGTTTGGGATAGAAAAGTGCGCAATCATGGTGATGCACAAAGGAAGGCTTTCAATGACTGAGGGAATTGAACTCCCGGACAACAGCAAGATTAGGGCATTGACTGCACAAGACCGATACAAGTACAAGTGTCCTTGAATGTGACACGATAAAACGGGAAGAAATGAAGGAGAAAATAAAGAGGGAATACCTTAGAAGGAAGAGCTCCAATCAATGGATAGGCGAACAAGGAAACTTATGACGATGCATAAAGCATATCACCCTAGGGATGATACAGATAGACTATACGTTAAGAGTCAAGAAGGTGGTAGGGGGCTCATCAGCATAGAAGATTGTGTCCAGAGAGCTAAAACAGTCCTAGAAAGATATGTGCAAACAAATAGTGAAGAAATCATAAAGAGCGCGAGAGATAGTGCAACAAACAATAAAGTAGAAAACAATAGAACAGTACAGCAAACTAGAAAAGAAAGATGGGAAGGGAAAAAATTGTACGGCGAGTTTAAAAGACAGATAAAAGATATAGCAGACGAGAAATCATGGACGTGGTTACGAAAGGGGAACCTTAAGAGAGAAACAGAATTGCTCATCATGGCAGTCCAAAACAGAAGCATAAGGACAAATTACATAAAAACAAAAATCGACAGAACACAGACAAACAGCAAATGTGTGGTGAAAGAGATGAGACAGCAAACCACATAACTAGTGAATGTAGTCAACTCGCCCAAAAGGAGTATAAGCATAGACACGATAGAGTAGCAATGATGATACACTGGGAACTAAGTAAACAAATGGGATTCAACCATGTGGAAAAGTGGTATCAGCACAAGCCAGAGGCAGTTTTGGAGAATGACAACCACAAACTACTGTGGAACTTTGACATCCAAACTGACCACCTCATCCAGGCAAGAAGACCGGACTTAGTAATAGTAGACAAAAAAAGGAAAGCCTGCCAAATAGTAGACGTTGCTGTACCTGCAGACCATAGAGTAAAAAAGAAGGAGGGTGAAAAAAGGGGAAAAATACCAGGACCTAGCAAGGGAGTTAAGGAAAATGTGGAACATGAAAACCAGGGTAGTACCGGTCATAGTGGGCGCACTAGGAACCGTCCCCAAAACGCTGAGGGAGAGACTGGAGGAGATCGGGATTAGGGGGAGGATAGAGACCGTACAGACCACAGCACTACTGGGAACTGCACGGATACTGAGGAAGGTGCTAGAGATATAAGTACTGCAACGAATAGTAGCCCTGTCATGATATGCGAAAGAGGGAGGAGACGTTAGCTGAAGACCTGAGGAGACTTATTGTCACTCAGCCTTCAGCGATAACCACTGGGCAACCGGTGTGAAACTGTAAATCGTAGAATTACTGCGACCTATGAGTACTAGGAGAGGAGGGCTGGAGACTTGAAGAGACTTGCTGTCACTCAAACTCCAGCGGTTACCACCAGGCAACTGGTGTGAGATTCCAAATAATAATAATAATAATAATAATAATAATAATAATAGAATATACCCGTCCAAAATGACGATCTCATTTATGCATGAATCGGGACCACTGAGTAATTTCTTCTTATCATGTGATTTAATTTTAAATTTTTTTGAGTCTCAGTTTTATGAACTATCAAAGAATCATGAAACATTAATTTAGATTATTCTGTGCAGGCTCCAGTTCTAAGCGCTGTATCAAAATAATAAGCGGCATGAGAGATTCGAGTTATAAGGATATAATTAAAGAGTTGGACACGACTACGTTGTTCAAGAAGAGGGCAAGAGGACACTTAAAAAGAACCTTCATGATCATAAATGGCTTTAAAAATTGATAGTTTTAATGTCTAACAAGCCAAATAGGACGTAGAAGTTGCTAAATAGATATGTTACAAAAACTAAGTCGCAAAAACAAATTGATTTTTTCTCCAAAAATATTTCGGAAGCTTACGTAAAAAAAATTAGTGCAAGTACGATTCAACTTTGGGATCGGAAAATAAAATGTGCTTGGTAATTGTTTCCCTGTTCCAGTAAGACTGAAAAATGTTTTATCAAGTTTCATACATTCGTATAACTTGAAATAATGTTAATTGTGATGTTGAATAAGTATTTTTGATTTAAATTGTTTACAAAAAAGCCTATAGAGACAATTTCATTCCATGACAAGTTTAACTGCTCTGCGGGCAAAGTCCTTTTTATTTCATTAAAATCTAATAAGTACAATAAAATCAGAATTCATTTTTTCATACATATTATCCCCAAACTACGTTTTTCATTTCAAATATTAAAAGTCCCTGTGAAAGGGATTTGCTATCTATAGCAGAATGAGCCAATCTTAATCGAGTTCTAGAAGTGGGATCGAATACGTCATCAGTTTTTGCGTACGTCCCGGTGTCACATTGGTTTTTACATGACGTTACTTTTTTCCCTAGTCATTGCCATCCGTATTTGTGACATTCGAAATTAAAGTGAAAATTCAGAAGTAAAGATTTGATAAGAGAACAAAAGAAAAGGCCGTTTTAGACAAGTGGTTAGTCCACCATGAGAATCGAAAGCTAGGAAAAAAGAAAGAGCCTATTCAGCCTTATCGGTTGATCCGTCATGGACCTCGAAATCAATGAAAATTTTTTTGTTCCCAATGGATCCAATTCCAGAATGTACGGGCATCTGGCAGAAAGTTCTAGACCACTCGGCCAAGGAAACACAGTCGATGAACATAATTTATTTGAGGTTATAAATAACATGGTGGGCGAATACTTCAAAATCATGGAAAAATATCTACCGCCTTTTCAAAATCCCTGTTTTTATATCGTACAAAGGTTTTATAATTTCATCATGTGTTTTGATGACTTCCTTAGTAGTGAGATCGTTTAAACTAAAAGAAAAATTATCAAAATATGATACTTATCATTATATAGAATTATACTTTTTCAGAACACAAAATCAATGTTTAGCAAAAACAAAAACAAAAAAAGCCAACTAACCAAGAATTCGGAAATAGGAGTTGACACGAAATTACGCCATGAAATCATTTACCTTTTCACCTCTCTAATAGCAATAACAAAGACAACTAGGAGTTTGATAACAGAAGTTAAATTTTCATTTTGAGTGTTGTTTCTTTTAATCTGAGTGATCATAACTAAACAAGTTGAAAGTTTTTATCCCAACCGTGTAACTGAAACCAATTCATAATGCTGAAGATGCCATCTGCTCCCCTTGACACTAAATGCACAAGAGAATATTTACGTAGATGTCAAAAGATATTCCATTTATCATCAAATATCTGGTTTTTATTAAATTCCAACTTTAGAGCTTGTATTATACGAAATTCTTATGTCGTTTGTATATGTGTGTGTGTGCGTGTATGTTGCGTAATGAGCTACCAAGGGAGGTGTAGCAGCAGCTGAAAGGTAGGACCTGCATTCCATGTGTCTGCAGTGAATTATGTATAATGTCCGGATTAATAAAACAGCAGATGCCAAGTACGAAGAGAAGAGAGTGGTCGGATGATTGGAAAGTTGTATGGGCTGCAAGAGAGAACCTTCTTTACCCAGTTTAAAATAACAACTGCTGGCTCGTTTCTCAGCGTACTCTGTTGACAACAGGCTGTGAACGACCTTAAATGGGGAAGGTTCTTTTATTCGGATATACGTCCGATGCATAAATCAATTAAGCAATGAAAACGAACAAATGTTGTTCTCGGCAACGAGCACTACTTATTACGTCTGAAAAAGATTTACAGGTCTGCAAAATTGTTGATCATTTACTTACGTACCTGACCCGATTGATACATGTTTGGAACATCACAGATTGCTCTACGGCGACGGACACCATTCAATTTTTTTAGTCCACTATATTGTTTATCATTCTATAAAGACCTATCATCGTTGACCACCCTGAATCCACATATATATGTAGCTAGATGATTTGAAGTAAACATGTCATGAAAACGAAGTGCAAGCAAGACAAGAGCAAGACAGCAATAGAGCAAGACACTTTTAAGGATTTTCTGCCACATCCCACTCAATGAGACGTTGTTGCGTACTCGCAAATGTATTCATATGTCAGAGAGATTTTGATCCTTCGTATAAAAATGCCCGTGGAGTTATATAGATTCTTACATCTTCAAAAACGCCACAAGCAACCAGGTTACAGCTTCCACGGATCCTGGGGAAGATCCATGTCCAATGACTGACATAGAAAACTGATCATGATGATGATGATGATATGATGTTTTGGCTTACATAATGTGTGTGTGAGTTGGGGGGGGGGGCTTTTGAGGAGAACTCAAGTTGTTTTTCCCTCCGTAAGGCATTTTTCCGTTTATATTAAATGGCTTTTCAATTTTTGATTGACCCCGGATGATATGAAATGCATTGCGTGTAGAATCAGTGATGAAAGTCGTTACATCATAGTCCACTATAACGGGTTAGCTGCATATTACTTGATAAGAGCTTTAATCCACGACTAAGTTCCTAAATTCGGTCAAAATATCATCATCATCAGTCTCTTAACGTCTGTCGTTGCCAAACACCTTCCTTCTCTATCATGGGTGTCACAGAGCCAATACTTTCTGAATTTGTCTAGCTCGTCTCTCGTGCATGTGATGTCAGGGGAGCTATGTCATGATGTCCATCGATCGTCTGTCATTCTTGCAAGATCGCCAGTCCATTGCCATTTGAGTTTTTAATTGATTTGATGATGTCTCAGACTCCTTTCTTCTCCTAATGTATTATGCTGCCTTATGGTCTCCCCACGTGGAGATGAGAATAATTCTTTTATATGCGCGTTGCATGGTTTTCAGTATGCGGGTCTGACTTTTGGTTATGTTCAATGTTTCAGCTCCATAAGTGACTATCGAGAGAATGCATCTGTTGTATACCCCTCCGTTAGGAATGATTAGATCTTCTTGTTTTTGAATGTTGAGCTTGCTCTGCCAAAGGCTTACTTAGAATGATTCTTCGGTTGATATCCTCTTCTTTTGAGGGTTTCATGTGGATTCGTTGTCCTAGGTAGATGTAGCGGTCAACTTCCTCCAATTCTATATTCTCGATTTTGATTCTAGTGTTTTTATTCCCGATGTGATAGTTGTACATGATTTCCGTCTAGCTGAAGGTCAGGTGCAGGCCAACTTTTTCGCTTCCTTCATTTGCTCCATCTAGCTTTAGTTGGTGGTCGTTAGGTAATTTATGAAAAAGGCAATGTCGTCTGCAAATCTGAGGTTGTTCAGATAATCAGGTCCCGGTTAAAATATAAAATGTGTAAATCAGTAGTTCACCTTTATACGTCCAATCGATATGCGTCAAATAACTGGAGAGTTCTCCGAGTGTTGGTACATATACGAATACTCACAATGACTGCAAAGCCTAGTAATGAACCCATCACCAAATCTGCTCTGATTGGTCATCTGATAAAAACCGTCATTAAGATCTTTTAGGAGTACTCTGTATTGAATGATTTTTTTAGAAATTGGAAAAATGGGTGATCAATGAATAGGTTATTTCTAGAGCCATCCGTTAGACAGTAACCACTAAAAGATTTTAATATTTTGAAAAAGCACAAGAAAAACTACGTTTGAAATTTTTGCAACAGTTTTGGTTAACCTTCTCTTAATACTTTTCTCGGTATTTTTCTATACGCTTTCAAGGCTAAAGGGTGAAATATGTGAAAAAAAAATACACCTCGTTCAACCTCAGATGGCTTGTTCTTTACACCCATCATTGACAGAATTTAGAATTCAAAATTTGTGCATTGGAAATAAGGAACAGGGGGCAAATCCCCTGGGTGGATCATGGGTATGCGTACATCTGAGTATCATCACAGGAGTGAAATCATTAAAAGCACAAATGATAATGAAGAATGTATTCTGAATAAGAGAAAAAGGGGTCAAACAATTATTAGTGAAAATTCAGTTAATCATAATCATAATCTAAACATATAATAGGCATACGTACAAATTTGTTTTCTGTTTGTTTGCACATTGGTTAACTTAATTGCTTAATTAAGCTCCTTCGTCTGACATAACAACGGTATTACGTCCAATTAAATTTCAAGACTCTTTGTCTGATGACACATTTAAACAGCATAAGTTTCGTTGAGATTTGAAAAATAACTTCAAATTTGGACGCTTGAATTTTTGGAAATAACCCACCTGATAAAATACCATTGGGTTTTTTTTATTGCTGATCCATACATAAATAGCCCCACCTTTTTTTTTTTTTTTTTTTGATTGCTTTTTCTGACTGGTCGACATAAACAACAGCAACAGCAACAGCAACAACAAAAACAACAACATCAAAAACGAAGAGAACAACGACAAAAACAACAAAAACACCACAAACAACAACAACAACAAAAACAACAACGAGAACCACAAAAACAACAACAACAATAATAATAAAGAGAGAAACAGAATCGCTCATCATGGCAGCCCAAAACAAAAGCATAAGGACAAACTACATAAAAACAAAAATCGACAGAACACAGACAAACAGCAAATGCCGATTGTGCGGTGAAAGAGATGAGACAGTAAACCACATAACTAGTGAAGGTAGTCAACTCGCCCAGAAGGAGTATAAGCATAGACACGATAGAGTAGCAACGATGATACACTGGGAACTAAGCAAACAAATGGGATTCAACCATGGGGAAAAGTGGTATCAGCACAAGCCAGAGGCAGTTTTGGAGAATGACAACCACAAACTACTCTGGGACTTTGACATCCAAACTGACCACCTCATCCAAGCAAGAAGACCGGACTTAGTAATAGTAGACAAAAAAAAAGGAAGGCCTGCCAAATAGTGGACGTTGCTGTACCTGCAGACCATAGAGTAAAAAAGAAGGAGGGTGAAAAAAGGGAAAAATACCAGGACCTAGCAAGGGAGTTAAGGAAAATGTGGAACATGAAAACCAGGGTAGTACCGGTCATAGTGGGCGCACTAGGAACTGTCCCCAAAACGCTGAGGGAGAGACTGGAGGAGATCAGGATTAGGGGAAGGATTGAAACTGTACAGACCACAGCACTACCGGGAACTGCACAGATACTGAGAAAAGTGCTAGAAATATAAGGACTACAACGTTAACTGTCAATAGTGACCCAACGGAGGAAGAGAAATGAAAGTGGAAACTCAATTTGTAGCACTGGCATGATAGGCGAAAGAGAGATGAGACGTTAGCTGAAGACCTGAGGAGACTTATTGTCACTCAGCCTTCAGCGATGACTACTGGGCAACTGGTTTGAAAATTGTAAATCGCAGTATTACTGCGACCTATGAGTACTAGGAGAGAAGGGCTGGAGACTTGAGGAGACTTGCTGTCACACAAACTCCAGTGGTTACCACCAGGCAACTGGTGTGAGATTGCAAATAATAATAATAATAATATGAGCGGGCAAATAGCAGAGAGAATATACATGTCAATGGATAGAAGGGGGCTACTACCAGAAGAACAGAAAGGGCGTAGGATAGGAACTAAAGGGGCAAACGATTTGCTCTACATAGACCAGATGATCTTAAATGAAGTAAGGAAAAGGAGAAAGAATATCGCAATGGGATGGATAGATTACAAAAAGGCATACGATATGATTCCACATAGCTGGATACTCGAATGCCTTAGAATGTTCAAAATTAGCGAACCGGTGGTTAAATTCATTGGTAATTCAATGGAAGACTGGAAAGTAGATTTGACAGCCGCAGGGGACAAACTAGCCGAAGTAGGGATAAAAAGGGGAATCTTCCAAGGAGACTCGTTGTCCCCACTATTATTTGTTCTAACAATGATACCGCTTAACAGAATCCTGAAAAACAGCAAAGGATACCACTTCTCTAAAACAAAAGGAAAGGTCAACCACTTAATGTACATGGACGATATTAAATTGTTTGCAAAAAACAGGGGAGAGCTTGAGACTCTGTTCAACGAAGTAAGGGAATATAGTGAGGACATAGGAATGGAGTTTGGGATAGAAAAATGTGCAATCATGGTGATGCATAAAGGAAGGCTTTCAATGACTGAGGGAACAACAACAACAAGATTAGGGCATTGACTGCACAAGACCGATACAAGTACCTAGGTGTCCTTGAATGTGACACGATAAAACGGGAAGAGATAAAGGAGAAAATTAAGAGAGAATACCTCAGAAAGATAAGGAAAATATTAGAAACCAAATTAAATAGCAGAAATCTAATAAAAGGAATGAACACCTGGGCTGTGTCAGTAGTTAGGTATACAGGACCATTCCTAGGATGGACAAAGGAAGAGCTCCAATCAATGGATAGGCGAACAAGGAAACTTATGACGATGCATAAAGCATTACACCCTAGGGATGATACAGATAGGCTATACGTTAAGAGAAAAGAAGGTGGTAGGGAGCTCATCAGCATAGAAGATTGTGTCCAGAGAGCTAAAGTAGTCCTAGATAGATATGTGCAAACAAATAGTGAAGAAATCATAAAGAGCGTGAGGGATAGTGCAACAAACAATAAAGTAGAAAACAATGGAACAGTACAGCAAACTAGAAAAGAAAAGTGGGAAGGGAAAAAATTGTACGGCGAGTTTAAAAGACAGATAAAAGATATAGCAGACGAGAAATCATGGACGTGGTTACGAAAGGGAAACCTTAAGAGAGAAACAGAATCGCTCATCATGGCAGCCCAAAACAAAAGCATAAGGACAAACTACATAAAAGCAAAAATCGACAGAACACAGAAAAAAAGCAAATGCCGCATGTGCGGTGAAAGAGATGAGACAGTAAACCACATAACTAGTGAATGTAGTCAACTTGCCCAGAAGGAGTATAAGCATAGACACGATAGAGTAGCAACGATGATACACTGGGAACTAAGTAAACAAATGGGATTCAACCATATGGAAAAGTGGTATCAGCACAAGCCAGAGGCAGTTTTGGAGAATGACAACCACAAACTACTGTGGGACTTTGACATCCAAACTGACCACCTCATCCAGGCTAGAAGACCGGACTTAGTAATAGTAGACTAAAAAAAGGAAGGCCTGCCAAATAGTGGACGTTGCTGTACCTGCAGACCATAGAGTAAAAAAGAAGGAGGGTGAAAAAAGGGAAAAATACCAGGACCTAGCAAGGGAGTTAAGGAAAATGTGGAACATGAAAACCAGGGTAGTACCGGTCATAGTGGGCGCACTAGGAACTGTCCCCAGAACGCTGAGGGAGAGACTGGAGGAGATCGGGATTAGGGGGAGGATAGAGACCGTACAGACCACAGCACTACTGGGAACTGCACAGATACTGAGGAAGGTGCTAGAGATATAAGTACTGCAACGAATAGTAGCTCTGTCATGATATGCAAAAGAGAGAGGAGACGTTAGCTGAAGACCTGAGGAGACTTATTGTCACTCAGCCTTCAGCGATAACCACTGGGCAACCGGTGTGAAACTGTAAATCGTAGAATTACTGCGACCTATGAGTACTAGGAGAGGAGGGCTGGAGACTTGAGGAGACTTGCTGTCACTCAAACTCCAGTGGTTACCACCAGGCAACTGGTGTGAGATTCAATAATAATAATAATAATAATTGAAAAACTGACTACCCGATCTAAGCAAAAAGACTGGACCTGGTGTTCGTGGACAAGAAGAGGAGAACCTGGTAAATAGATGACGTGGCCGTGCCTGCAGACCACAGAGTGAATGGGAGAGAGAGAGAGAGAGAGTGAAAGCTGGAAAAATACCTGGACCTGGCAAGTGAGCTGGAGAAAATGTGGGACATGAAAGTAAGGGTAGTACTGGTAATATTAGATGCACTTGGAACCGTACCAGATACACTGAAAATGAGATTGCAAGAATTAGAAATAACAGGAAGGATCGAGACTATACAGTACACATACTGAGAATAGTGCTAGAAATATGAGATTATGGACCCTCAGCTGTCAGCAGTAGCCTAACAGGAAGAAAAGGAAAGAAGGAAGAAAAAATACAATACCACACGGCTCTGCTATGATAGGTGAGAGGGGTATGAAATTAGGACTTGAGGAGACTTACTGTCACTCAGCTTTCAATGATGACTCCTGGGTAACTGTTGTGAAACTGTAAACTATAGCACTGCTGTTGATGTGAGTGTGTGGAGAGGAGGACTGGAGACCAGGGGATATTTACAGTCTCTCAACCCTCAACGACAACCACCGGGCGACTGGTATGAAAATGAACAACAGCAACAACAGAAACAACAACCACAACAACGTCGTTATGCCAAAAACTGTGATCTACGCGCAGTAAGGATAGATTACCAAAAGCTGGTTGACAGTGTACAATACACTTGGATACTAAGAACCATAAGAGGATATGATATTGTGAGGACAATGATTGGATCACCAAACTCCTTTTCAACCACCATAACGGTACCTCTGAACCAAAGAATATAGCCATTAATGGTAGGAAATTTTCTTTCATCCTTCCTTTTCAGTTTAGCTGCCAGCCAGTTTGCAAATGAACCCAATAAATGTGAATGAATTAAGTTAGCTCAGATGAAGTACAAGAACAAACACTGCAGAGTATTGACAGTTAGACTCTAGGGACCATGTAAACGATTGGGATTTTGCCATGTTTACGAATAGTACCAGCACCAAAAATAATTGACTTGACTTGAAACTAACTAAAAACACACTAGACGTTACTATACTATTTTTATCTTGAGGCCAAGCTACCCACGTACATAGATAAATAGCTTGTAGGGTTCAAACCCTGTTTTTGAGATCTGAAAAGGCCGAAATTTACCAGGCCTCCACTTGACCGTTAGAGGTTAGCAGAGGTCAGTATCACCTTTCCGATGTTCAGATTGTGGTTGTTACTTTCATAAACATATTTACAGCTCATAAACTGCAGCTGTATCCCTTGAATTTGAAAATGTAATCTTTGATCTGATCTTGAATTGACCTTTCAAGGTTACCAGATGTCATTTCAACGTATCTCATATTCATCGTCCGATCAAATTATCCTTTGACACAAAATTACAGACCGTACGGTGCAGCAGCCTTCATGAGATTTTGAAATATCCAGATTTGTGCAATGTAAAAGCTGGACACGATTCAATTATAGTATGCCGAATAAAACCGTTCGGATATGATTAAGCGCACACTATAAAAAGCAAAAGAATGCACAATGGTTGTAAGTTTACACACATATATATTTTTATATATATTGATAATAGAGTTATCAATAAAAAGCTGTTTTGTCGTATTACGTCTCTTCAGTGTGGCCATAGACTCGATATCCACTCTAGTGTCGTAAACAAAATTGAAAACTTTGCCCCAGACCCAGAGATCGATATCCTATCCCTACTCCATGCAGAACTGGGCAGTCAGTAGGACCGAATTAAGCGATATGTTTATTACGCATAATTCACAATCTTAAAAAGTGTTGAAATCAAGGGTTACAAGAGCATTGGATGCGTGTGTGTGCGTGTGTGTATGTGTGTCTGCGTGCGCATGCAAGTGTGTGTGTGTGTGAGTGTGTGTGTGTGTTAAATCCCATTGAAACAAAATATGTTCCCATTCGATTTTGACCCCTAAAAGCAAAAAACAACAGTTCCTTCACGAATTAAAGATTAAATCCTTACAGATTCTTGAGCTTTAAAGAAATAAGAAAAAAGGTGTTCTACTTCGATTCCAACCACTAAAAGCAAAGAAAAAAAATTTAGTGTCACGATCTTGACATCAAGAAATTTTTTTAAAAATCTCCTAGATTTAAAAGCGTTTATTTGGACTTCCCCTCGATTTTTTTTTAGGAGTTAATACCTCCAACCTGTACGTTTGATGATTAGAAAAGTTGCTTATGATTCTACTTTTCCAAAATGAGTTAAAAAAACAACCGGAACTAGAAACTAGGTAAGGTACATAATGAAAAGTGATAGCAGTATTCAATAGATGTTCATAAACTTTCAAAAACATTGGTTGTTCGGCACATTTTTTTTTTTTTGGTCTGTGTTTGATGTTAACGAACTTTGCTTCTTTCAACAAAAGTGAAGGAGAAACATTCCCTTGACAAATGTTACCAACGTGCACGCACCGTATTAATGAAGCTGACGATCTCCAACTGTATACGTTGGAATTTAATACCGACGGTTTGCTAATGTGTTTTAAAGGAATACCGCTTGCTGGAACGTATCCCAGTCTCTTAAGTCTCCAGATCGAGCAGGCGACCCTTAGTCATAATGATAGCGAAATTAATGCTTGCATATGGAAAAATCCAATACCGATCTTATTGAGTGTATACGGTGCATTTTTTAAATTCTTATTCTTGAAAAGAGCTCAACATAGTTGCAAACAGCTTCTTACAACAGCATCGGATTACAGTGAAGGCAAATTTGACTATCATGCAGTTTTGTCCATTCTGATTATGTGTTTTTTCAATTTTTCAAATCCGGAAATCACTCCAGAATTCGAAAAAAAAATGTTTTAGAATCTTGAACGACAACATTGGCCACTCACATTCGTAAAAAAAACTAACATCAAATTTGGCCACAGTGAGCAAAACATATTCAAAAAAGATAAAAATTGAAAAAACAAACATCGAAATTGGCAACAGTGAGCGAACAAATTAAAAAAGATAAAAATTGAAAAAACAAACATCGAAATTGGCAACAGTGAGCGAACAAATTAAAAAAGACAAAAAATGAAAAAAAAAAGATCTAAATATCCAACACTGATATTATCAATTGCTTCCATCGTGAGAATTTGGATCCGATGAAAAGGGAAAAAAATGCCAAAAAAAAAAACTCTGATTGTTATGGCATCTAGAAATATCAAATCTTCTGAATATTCCAGAAAGAAATGAATCTCTAAAACACTCGACTCGAATCAAATATTTTAAAAATTAGATTAGCGCCCATTCAAATATATAGTTGCAGTGGCAACAACAGGAAAACGCTGTACCTCGAGAAAAAGAATGATGAAAAAAGAATGGGAAAATTAATGATTCTGGCAAAAATATGTATCTTCATAATTATCAACTAGAATAACAGAATCGTGAAATAGGATGAGAAAATATGGAATATATAGTTGTGGTTATAAAGAGAGGAACAGGCTGTATTTTGACACGGAAATAGCAAAAAAGAGACAAATAGTATTGCTGAAAAAATATGAATCTCTAAATCATTCAAAATAAATCAAGTAATTGTGTAATCAGATCAACGCCCAATCAAATATATAGTTGCAGTGACAACGATAGGAACAAGTTATATTTTTATATGATAGATGGCAAAAAATTACTTGTGAATAGATATGGATCCTTGAAACTTTCAATTGAAATCAATGAATTGTGAAATCAGATGACGTCTCTATCGAATATATAGCTGCAGTGAAAACAACATAAAATATCTGTATTTTGACAAAAAAAATTTCAAAGAGACAAATAGTAATTTTGGAAAAAAAATCTAAAACTTTCAATTGGAATCAAAGAATTGTTAAATTAGAGTAGCGACAACAACAGGAAAAGACTGTATTTTGCCAATGGAATAGGCGAAGATTAGTGGTAAAAAAAATTACGAATTCTAAAAATTTAGGGGATAGAGAAATTTGAACATTTAAACCCAAATTTTTTTTTAACATTTAGGAAAATCAAAATAACTTACTCCAGTGTTTGTGTTTCAAAAGTTTTTTTTCTAATCTCCCAGACACTCTAAAACTTCACGATCCAAAAAACCTTAAAATTTCAAAAATTCACAAAAAATTCTCGTAAAGGTCTTCCTTATATTGATGGATGCCTTTCTGGGGTCTTTAGGCTATCAATAACACGACAATCCCTAAACCATCAACAGCCAGCAAGCTTTTGTAATCTTTAGCAAGAAAGAACAAATCATCTAAAGGCTATCAGACTTCCTCTTCCATAGAAGCTTGATAAATCATAATGGCCGATGCTACTCGAAAAGGTTAAAAATGATAGAAATTTTTCCTCTTCAAATTCTGCTTTTGGTTCAATACTACGTACTTGGAGTAAAAAACGACGGTAAGGTACTCATTTTTTACAACGTACTCCTTTTCGTAAGAAGTTGGAACTGCCCAGTGTAACAAAAGTAAATCCACAAGATATACCAATCTGAGAGAATTGTTCACCCAATATTGATACTTGGCTAGAGTTTATCTTCTCCGATTATTTCACATGCATCTAAATCGTCCGGTTTATATTTTCTCTCTCAATCTCTCCCCACTCTTTCTACCTCCTTCTCCACGCACACACACTCACACACACACACACACACACACATATATATATATATATATATATATGTGTGTGTACATATATATATATATATATATATATATATATATATATATATATATATATGTACATGTGTCTGAGTGTATATATATGTGTGTTTGTACGTGTGTGCATAAATCTAATTTCACGAAAGAGAGAAAAAATGGTTTAAGACAAATATTGACAGCAGTGCCCTGCGCTAATGTGATAAGAATGGAGCCATTCTGCGCACTAGTAAACAAATGGAATCCTTCTCCGTATTAGCATTTTATTTAACCGTGCTATATCGTTAGGTAACCACCGCCAAATTGTTACATTATTAGTCATAAAAGTGATTTATCACAATTTGTGAAGAATTCTATCGTCAAACAGTTTGGAAAACTTGAGCCTCTTTTTATCTTGTTTACTAAGAATTGTTGATCAATCCCTGTGGCTGATGAAAATTAGAACAGAAAGTATGCATAATTTTTTTTGTTGTTGAGAAAACTGCTGTTGAGACTGATGTGACTCTTCAAAAATCTCTCAAGAAAAAGCTTCACATGGAAAATTGATGCGCACAGCGTGTTTTGCGTTTCAGACGAGGTAAAATGTAACACAGGAACCGACCACGATCTGAACCACTATCAACTACGCAGAATGATGAAAATCTTGAAAAAGAAAAAATCACCACGAAATCAATGGAAATCTTCATCAGAGCATTGATGGGATAGTCTAAGTTTGTCTCGCCATGGGATATCACGGGAATGATTTCCAACATTCAAACCCATTTCCTTCACAGTATGTAATTGTTTGTTCAAAGAGAATTAAAAAAAATAGTTTACATTTGTTCCATGATTTGAGTAAATGACCCTCATTATACATACATACATATATATATATATATATATATATATATATATATATATATATATATATATATCTTTAGGTGTGTGTGTGTATATGTGTGTGTGTCTGTCAGAATTTCTCTTAGAGTGTATACTGTACCTGAATGTTAGAAAACACGAGAAGCAAATAAACATATCAGCGTTTATGTGTCCACATCCACACACATCCACACACACACACACACACACACACACATATATATATATATATAAGCAGGTTTATTTCTATGATGTTATATGGATATTTTAATCCTTTCCATTGTGAAAGGGGTTTCATATCCAAAGCTTAGATATGTGTGTGTGGTGAAAAAATGGATTGGATTCGTCCAACGACATAATGGTGAATTTCATAGACAATATGGAAACACGAAAATTAGGAGAGTGGACTGTATATAATTCTATTACATGGTTCAAGAGACAAGGTTTGTCGCCTTGTCAAATGTCAAATCGGAAAAGCGATAAAATTGGAATAAAGAGGTTAGGAGAGGAGACAGTTGATGGGTTGTTGTTAATAATATCGTTCTTGATTCTTATTTTCTTTTTGCGAAGAAGATTGGTTGTTGTCAAAGTTCAACCAGATTGTATACGTGCACATGTAGTTGAATCTACTGATAGTGTTACGGCAACTAACGTGTGTATGAAGCGTATGTATGTGTATGATGCTGTGGGTGAGTTGTTGAGAGAGAGAGAGAGAGAGAGAGATAGAGAGAGAGTGGGTATACGTCGGTAGTTAACGTGTGAGCACGTGTGTTAGAAACCCATGTTATTTCGAATTTGATAACGAGTTTTTCAAACAGAAACACAGCCTACATATGGGCTTACCGCCCAGCAGAGTAGCAGCACGCTTCTATGAGAACTCTTGGTATCGGCCCCGTTCCAATAGATCCCACAAAATGAATCCACTTATCTCAGATATATGGATGATGCTCTCTCAATCTAAGCAAACAATATAAATCTACCCAACTTAGTGGATCGGCTCAACAAAGTACAACTTACAATAGATTTCACGAACGAAACAGAATCAAACCTCCCTTCCCTCTACACCCTAATGCACGGAACAAAATTAAACGTACAACTGAGTGCGTACTACAAATCCACCAACGAAAAGACGATCTTTACTTTCACTCACATCGAAACACCGGATCAAAATCTGACATAATCATGGTCTTCTTCTTAGGAGCCCTGAAAATATGCAGCTCACAATTCTTAGAGAAGTCTAAACAATATAAGGAACAAATATTCAAAAACTTCTAATATCTACGATCATTCATACGAACTACATATATATATATATATATATATATATATATATATATATATATATATATATGTATATATATATATATATATATATATATGAGTGTTTATATGTGTGTGTGTGAGAGAGAAAGGCAAAAGAATGTATACAACGTGATGAGTTAACAATATAAGAGAAAGAAAAAAGACGGGAATACTTCATGCATCTCAATTTTTTTGTTTTTTCAATTAAAGTGTATAATAGCTTACGTACGTTTAATCAGTGGAACTCTGGGTCTTGTCAGAGCTAGAAGAGCGAGCAAAAAGTTTTTGAGAGCAAATAATTAAAATCACAAAGAACCCAATTGATCGTAGGAATAGGGAATTTAGTACGGGGAAAGAACGGGTGTTCTTTTAATTAATCTTTATTAAAGGGGGCTTTTTTCCAGGCTGGAACTTTACACTAGTGAAAAAACAATAAATAGCACCTCATACAATGGATAACAATTAATTTTCAGCTGGCTGAAGGGATTATTTCTTTTAAATATTCCTAAACACAAATTTTTACATGCCCTCTTCACCAAGTAATCTTAAACGAAAGAATTCCTAACTGTTTTCCCGATATCTACTTCGTCGCCAGGACACTGTAATTTTCCTCCCTAAAACAACTCTAACTGCTCGAAAAAAACATGCATATGTCCAGAGCCACAATATGCGTATATTAGGAAAAAAATACTCTTTAATACAGAGCCATAAACATAACAATTGACATCTATGATAACCAGCTACACCCAAACAAATCCTGAACCCCAAATATGATTCATGCATTTTATTCAATTTTTACAATTTTCTCTGAACAATTTTGGCTTTCTTAACTCTGATGAAATCTCTGATTTCATGGGTGAAACGCATGTAAGCTATTACACTCTTTGATAATTGAAAAAGTGAGATGTATGAAGTTGTCTCAAGTCTCAAGTCTTTTCCATTTTTCCATACTGTCAAATCTTCCAAAACGAATATATATATATATATATATATATATATATATATATATATATATATATATATATATATATATATATATATATATATATATATCTTTTTAAACCTCATACCATACATATGCCCATCTTTGGTCCATTGAACTCATACTGTGTTCAACGATTCTACATCGGCTAAGATGCTTTATTGTTATTTGAGTTTGAACAATTTGTAAGTTACAATTTGTGAGTAAAGACGGTGAAACATCATTTTGCAATCGACGTATAGTCAATCTATTTGATATGAGATAGATATGATATTACCGTGAATGATTATGTCATAACTTCTGGTCTGTAAATTGTTAAAACTGTTGACAAACTGTATTCCGTGCCTCCTATACACGAAGTCCAATATTTCAGTGGGATATTGCTTGTAATATAAAATTCATGCTTGAGCAAAACCTTAGAAACAGTGTTGCCTCTTAATCGGTTAGAACAACTAAATGGGCAATCTCATATATGTTGATCAAGTTCTTAAAGATTCCAAGAACCCATGGCTAGGTCTTAATATATCTTGAAGGGTTTGAAACTGAAACAAGTGGTTGCATCCTGTCACTGCCATTAGGTGGTAGGATAAAAAATGTCAGTTTTTTTTTTTTGCCGTGTTAATGACACGTATTGAAATTTTGCATTCATGTTTGTTAAGGGTGATCAATAAAGGAATGACTTTGGGTGTGATGAATGAAACAGTTCATGGCGTCAATGAACAAATTCATCCAACCTGATGTCTTTATACAAACATCAATCTTGCACGACTTTATGCATTCAACAACGGTGATATTTTATCAGGCTTTGGAATAGTAGTCTACGTAATGGTGCATATATACACACAAAATTACAGCGCCTTCAAGACTCAAGTTTTTGAAAGAATGATGTTGTCTCACTGTGCTCAATGTTTTGTTTTGCCCCAGTAACCCCACTCTCAAGTTTATACTTTTTTCGTACGATTGATTTTGGATTCTATATTTTTCAATTTTTTAGTTGTTATGTATATATTCTAGAAAGTCTACCTAACACTTATTACTAGTTCACCTAAGAGGAACACTCGACAGTTACAACATTTTCAATTGTGTCCTATAATTTCAGTCATATATATATATATATATATATATATATATATATATATATATATATATATATATTTATATATATATATATATATATGCCAGGGAAGTCAATTAGTCATTGAACACCCATTTCTCCATTTTTCCTGATTAATCAACCCGAACACGGTATGCTGGCTAAAAGCCTCGGTCACTTCATGGTTTCTTTTGAGTGACTAACCAGACTTGTTCGTTATTCTCTTCATGTGAAAAACTTGAGATAGTTGCTGATCCAGTTGTAGACATACCTTTTGTAAACTGCTCTGTATCCCAGGGTCTTAAGATTTTTAGCTTCAATGTACTGGCATAGTTTTACAACCATGAACAACGGGAAAGAATCTGTTGAAAACCTGTACCGGTAACATAAAGATTGAAAGGCATTCAAATTACATTGAAAACACACTAAAACATAAAGCCTGAAGAGGAATATAATGCCATGATCAGCCCGGGGAGAGTTCTGACTTGGCATATACATTATTTATTAGTTTGTCTAGATGATATGGTCGTTCTTTTCATTTACATTGACGATCCTCCGTAAAACTGACCTTGCAGTTTATACTAAGTAGGATTATTATTGATATAAATTATTCATCATCTAGTCTTGGAGGTTATGTCATTGTTTTCAATTCACATTCATACCTATACTCGAAACAAATATTACAGCTTGTACGTCTGCCGTTATATATCCCCTTACAGAGAAATTTTTCATTAACAAGTTGTTGTCATGTAAAAACTATTATCTCTGTAAGTTATTTGCATTATTTTTCCCTAATGGATCCAAACTTGGATGAGAATTTACTGGAACTTGCAGAAAGCGTGATCCAAGATTTTGACCGAGGATCAGCTCCTGTTTGCGCGATCCATTCTTGGATCGATAGCTTTAAGCGAAGACGTAGCTAAAAAAAGTCTTTGAATATCCAGAAGGTAAGCAGAAGTTTGACGATGAGGACTTAAAGATAAAAAGTTTGGTTGTTTCTTTCTTTTTTTTAAATGGCAAAATTTACAAGAAAGAGTGAACTGGAAACAAAGCACGCACTTGAAAACATGATCAAAATAGGTTGCATACGGTATGATTCATTTTTGTTAACATGAAACGATGTTATTTTTGCCTTTACCATAAAAACCATAGTTCCAGAAGTCGATTCTAAAAATACAGCTTCTGTCTTTGGTTAGTTTTATAGTAGTTTATCATTAAGAAGGTTGTCAAGATGCTAAAAGATAAATGGATTTATGGCCGTACGAACGAAAACTAATTTGGCAAATGTTTGATCGTGGTTTTGTGCAGTTCTATTGGCTTTTCCTCAAAGTTTAATAATAAGTTTTTGTCCATTTTAATCATTAAACTTGCAAATTTTGGCATTACGGAATAATGATGACATTTAAGTAGAGAACTACTATATAATTTGATATTTAACACCCAACCTTTCGTGAGCAAAACTTGTTGTTTTCAGTACGATTATCAATGCAAGGAGAGGCCATTACTTTCTGTTTATTATATATATATATATATATATATATATATATATATATATATATATATATATATCTTTATACTTATATTTATATCATTGCTTTTTGAATGTATTGTGTACTGTATCAAATTGAAGCGCAAATGTATATTGATGAATGAGAAATGGATGGAAACGTGTGCAGAGACACTTTGATCCCGTTTTGCATATAAATACTGAAGATATTTCAAATGTAGACACGGTACAGTTTTTATTGAGATTCTAATCAGACATGTCTCTTTCTTAATATCTGATTATACTTATGCACCTGATGATAGTTACATTCTATATCCAACATAATACTTGCGAAGAAAACGAAATCAATAGAGATGTAAAGGAAGAAAAAATCACTGACGTCATGTTTCAAACCTTTTATTATTTCCAGTACTATTATGCATAGAAACATAATGCAGAATATGAGGGCAACTTCATTGTTAACAGTTCTTCGTTTCCAAGGAAATTCCATTTGACTTAAAAATGAAGTCAACCAAATAATGCTTCCTGCTGATAGTCACCTATGGTGCTTAAACATGGAACTTCACCAAAAGATTAACCCTCGGACTTAGAACTGTGCAACATGCCCAGAGGAGAATCATGTTGGATATCTCATGTAGAAATCACAAGACAAAATAACCACGGTATATATATATATATATATATATATATATATATATATACGTGTGTGTGTGTGTGTGTGTGTGTGTGTGCGTGTGTAAACAGTAGTGAGTGGTATCATAAAACCCATTTGCAACCTAAAGTGGCGATGGGTTAGTAATGTTACAACTGTTGGACATCATGACCCACGACTTGGACCCCCAGAGAACATATGCAAAACTGTGACCGGTCGAAAATGAGAAGAACTAAACGGGTTATCAAAGCATTTACACTACGCCCCCGCCCCCTGTGGTGGAGAGATGAATCACTGTAAGGTATTTCAATTTCATTTATGATTCAAATGCATTCCAAATTTTTTTCTATCGAAATACGTCGTAAATTATTTTACTATGGACATTTTTTGAAGATTACTTTCATAAAGAAATTTATTGAAAACCAGGAAGACGAAAATTGTCTGCGGTTGGGAGTTGATGCAAGCATTGATGTCAAAATAGTAGTAGTACATGGATATTCTAACTATATAAAAAAAGCATTGAAAATAATTTACAATGATGCATCGTGAACGCTTATTATATCGTAATACATTCAAAATCATGAAAGGTAGATAGTTAATGGCCAGGAATTCAGTAATGGGTTGATTAAGAATAGGATTGTTCTTTGTATAATTATTTTTAATTTTATTTTTTTTTGCATTTTTATTCTGAGGATCAGCATTATACTTCAGTGATTTCTGTAACTCATGAATTAGAAAATATCCAAGTTCTTCCTCTGGATTTCTCATTCGTTTGATCTGAGTAAAGTGCTTTAAAAGGTCAATGTTTGAATTGCTTTGACATGTAATTCTTCTTGATTCCCCACTTTTTTTCTGCATCGTGGATTTCATATTTTCCCATCCAGAGATTATGGAAATCTCTCGGGTAATGGCACCCCCCCTGCAAATCTCACGAACTTATACTATGATTGTCATATCTAAAATTTCAAATGTTGCATATTTTCTAAGCAGGTATGCAATTTCCACTTAAAAGATTAACAAAGTAAACAGGGTAAGTTGAAAAGAATTGAATGGATGTTTTTATATTGCATTAGAGAGATCGTTTTTCTCATAGTCCCTTCTGTTTATGCATACATATATATATTATTGTGTCATCCACAGACAGCTGTTCCGTTGTATTACAACTCTCCAGTGAGGCTATAGACTATCCATTATCCCATCCAGTACCACGAGGTAGGATTGGAACCTTTGCTTCAGACCAAGAAGCCAGTACATACATCTGCGCCAGGGGATTGGACAGTCAATAAGGTTGAATATAAGCGATATATTTATTTCAGCATATATATTCCTCAACCACCTGAGTGCTCTATTTCTATGGAAGAGCAATGCATAAGCTTTCAATGAACGAGTTACCTTACTTAAAGAGTGTTCAACCCTGAATAGAGGGGTGTTAATTATATATATATATATATATATATATATATATATATATATATATATATATATATATATATATATATATATATATATAATTCTAATTCCCTTCATATCATCCTCCGGGTATCCTTTCAATTTTTCGATTACTTTTCATGTCATGCTCGATAAGTTCATATCATGACACAAGACTTTATTAATAAACCGTCCGCCCCAACTGACACTGTTAGGCATGAAGGCCAGGCAGCCACCTTCTCTATTCACTTGGACTATATATATATATATATATATATATATATATATATATATATATATATATATATATATATATATCCAACCATTTATTCTTCTATTGTGTGGGTGTTTCGTTCTCCCATCTGGCTGCCACACCGCTGTAATAGGGAAAACTTTAAGTAGGTTGACTCCCTCAGATCATCTGCAAGTAATGATTTTTTTATCATGTAATAACTTATACACTTTTGATCTCTACTGGATGACATCGGTTGTTGAATTACGGCGGGTGTCCCCAACTTTACAACAGCATCTCCTGATAAAAACTAACAGTGCAGTACCGTCATAAAATCTCGACTCTTCTATGAATTTTCAGTTATTCTGATCTTGTATCAATTACATTTGATACGGCTCAAAGTATACTTGAAATCATAATAACTTATATTTATCAGGTTCTTGCAACACATCCACACGCATTTGCACTGGAGGCACTCGCTGGAGATCGAATGAACCTCAAATCTCCAACAACTTACTATGCGTTGACAAAGAACTGATCAGTGGCTTAATTCAAAGCGGCCATTTTTTCTCACAAATCTAACGTTACGGCATTCCTTCCATTAACTTTATGTTGAACTAAGTTAAACTAAAAATATTCCTTTCAATCCCTTCATACTCCAGCCAATTGTATGGTCACTTCGTCCAATACGTTTGCTGTCATATAGCTGTAAAAGGGAGAACTTCAAATATATCGACATTTCCAGATCATCAGCTAGTAATGATTCTGATTATATTTTTGTGTAATTACACTTATCTGCCTTTTATCAAGTGAATTACGTTGGGAATTATTTTGGATGCGTCTCCTCAAATTTCTAACATTTCCCTCTAGTATAATAAGCAGCGATCTCCCATGAATATTCAGTTATTAAAATTTTAACTAGACTTTATTTGGCACGTTTCCACGTATACTTAATAATTTTATCAATTCTGCTCATTGAGTCTCCACAACAATGGCAACTGGTGGCTTCCGCTGGAATCCAAATATTAGCAAGTCCTCATTAATTTCCAGCAGCCTTCTCTCTATTGTCATAGAACATGGTTGTGCTGTTCCCTGGACAGCATCAGTTCGCAACCTAGTAATTTTATTATTTATATCAGTGGATTTTTCACAACAGTTGTAAGGAGGGGCTTCTTCTAGAGACCAAGCGACAGCAAGTCCTATTAATAATCCAGTATCAACTCAGGACCACTACTCTGGTGTTCATAATGCTACCTGGATAGTTTCGATTCTTCTTTGGATATTTAACACATCCAACACCCACGCAAATCTTCAAGAGCATTCAAAGCGCGTGAGTAATTGGTAAATTGACATTACTGTATTTCACAATGTTTTTCAAATTTTTTAGTAATGTCCAGATATATACACAGTCTTTCTCTCTCAACAAATTTCATCTCGATCTGCTACAACAGCTGTTATAATGTTACAAAATGAAGAATTTTTCCTGCTTATAACTTTTAAAAGTGTTAATCTATTCTAGCAGGCGTATAAACCAGTGAGTTTGTCGAGGTAGTCCTACATATATATATATAGTGAGAGAGAGAGCACTGTGGTGGACGAGGAATTCAAACTTACTGACTGTCCAGTTCCCTTGCGCAGATGTAGGATAAGTTTCCAGGTCTGAAGTGAAAGTTTCAATCCTGCCTCGTGGTACTGGATGGTATAACAGATAGACTATAGCCACACCGAAGAGTTGTATTACAACAGAACAGCTATCTGTGGATGACACAATGATATATATATATATATATATATATATATATATATATATATATATATATATATACATATATATATATATATATATATATATATATATATATATATATATATATATATATATATGGGGTATGTAAAGGTATACATATGTGTATACACTTTCCCAATAAGATATAAAAATCATTTGTGCTCTGCGGTGAAGAGACAATCTCCATTTCAGAGCTTCCCATTTTTTTTTTCATTCACGATTTTCGATTACAACATCAAATATAAAGGAATCTATTAGGAAGACTTTTTAATACAACTTTTCTCAAACTTAACATGAACCAAATTTATTTTTCGACAATTTGTCGATAACGCTCTTCAAAAAAAGCTAGTGAATGTAAATTTTTTAGTTAATTAGAGAACAGCAGACTTTCCAAAGATAGTTAATCACAATTAGAAAAAGTTAATAGATACCAATTTTTAGTTAATTAAAGAATAGCAGTTTTCTGAAAAATGGAGACTAGCAATTAGAAAAGAATGTTAGTGGTTAGCAATTTTTCCAAATTACTGAAAAACAATTTAAAAAAATACTTTTTAAAAAAAATTGTTTTTCATTAATTATTTTAAAATCAAATACCTATTTATCAAAAAGCTAGTAGATAATAGTTTTCAAATGAATTGTGAATACTGATCTTCTAAAAGTTATGTACAGCGATTCTAAAAACTTCATGAATACCAATTTTAAAACCTTAGTGAATAGCTAATTTTTAAAATTTAGTGAAACATCCATTCCAAAAAACGTTAATGGAAAGCAATT
>OY735234.1:26475979-26520603 GCA_963457665.1 Thysanoteuthis rhombus | reverse complement strand
CATGCAAAAACCGAGACCAACAGAACACAAGATTGAGAGATGAACTAGACAAGTTCAGGAAATACTGGCTCTGAGACGCTATGATAGAGAATTGTGACGAATCCTGGGGAAGGTGTATGTCTAACGACGGACATTAAAAGACTGATCATGGTGATGATCCCGACCCAAAAGAGTTTCATTTGTTTCCAGGTCTTTGACAAAGTCTGGATATTTTTCCAGTCTCTCAATATTTTCCATCTCCAATTTATGATCTACAATTACAGCAACATTCATGATCTCACAGATCTAACATTTTAATAACGACTGGATCTGGTTCACTGAATTGGATAGGATAGGGTCAGATTTTCAAATACTCGTGAATTTTACTTGTTTTGCTTTCTTGACTTCTGGTTTATCAATATACCGCTGGTTTGGATTCACTGATCTCGCTTGTTTGCACAATTCCAAATGAATCAATATTCCTACCCACTCATGAATAATTTTTTTACTTTTTTTTGTATGAGTTTATCACGTTTGGTCATCATATGAAAACATTTTACAGTGTTTCCGCACAGGCAGCTTATTCTGTTTTGTTGATGTCCGCCAAATCAGTCAAAGTCATTCTTCTTGGCTTTCATTATTCAGATATCCGTTTTTATTTTTAGGTGTCCTTTTTCCTACCATTGACATTGATGAGAAATAGTGGAAATAAGTGATACATTCTTGATTATTGATGTTTTATAAAAAAACTATACATTTAGATATGAAATAACAATATTGGCAATAGATCTAAAATGATTTAGCAATACTGAACAAAAGTAACCAAAATTCATAGAAGTTTCGTTCTTTTTTTACTGTGGATGGAAGATTTTTTTACATTACGGATTGCACCACACATCAAAAAGTCTAACCTATTCAAAACATACACCTTTGGTGCAGGCGTTAGTATTTCTCAGAGTTCCACATTTTGGAACAATGTTTCCATTTTTGTCAATTAATTGATGATTTTTTTTCCCTTGAAATGATGAACTCATAAATTCCTCACTTATTGCAGCAGCACTGTGGTTTATATCGTCTCCAACACACTTTTTCCTTGGCTTTTAAACTGTTGCTAACAATTTAGAGTCATAAATCCCATATTTCTCGTTCTCTCTTCATTATTCGTACAGCCCCTAGTCGTGCTGTGGGTTCAATCCTTTCTCTTACTTTCAGCTCCATTAATCTAATTTTTAGTTCCTTTCAGTACTGTTCTAAGTTCACCTACTAGCATTGGCACTACCCTGACTTTCATATTCCACACTTTCTTCAGTTCTTTTACCAGGTCCTAGTATTTCTGTATCTTTTAACTCGCATCTGAACTTATTCTGTGGTCGATAGACTGCGACACGTCTACTGTTTGGCAAGTTCTCCTACCTTTGTCCACGATCACTACGTCTGGTCTTCTCACTTGGAGGAGGTGGTCAGTTTAGATTACTGAGTCCAAAAGCAATTCGTACAATTTCCCATGGCTATGTTCGGTTTGCAGTGATATCATCTGTCAGAATAATCGAATCGTTTCCTCACTTCCAAGTGTATCACTGTTCTTACCCTGTCGTTTTTTGTCTTTGTACTCTTTCGGGGTTAGTTGATCACATTCACTGGTTTTGTGCTCTCTCAACATTTTGGGTTCCGTCGATTTTTGCCTTGACGTAGTTCGTGATAATGTACTTGTTTTGGGGCTACCACGATGAGTGATTCAGTTTTTTCTTCAGGTTTCCTTTGCGTAACCATGTCCCTGATCTTTTTTCTGCAACATTTTGTATCCGTCTTTTGAAATGATAGATGTGTGCGTCATTTAATGCGGTGTATATCTTGAACCGATAGGGCCAGGCACCTTTCATTCAGTTCCGGGTTCTCTTTCAACGTTATTTAGCCATTCGGGAGCTTCTTTGTGTCTTTTTTCAAAGGTTCTCATATGAAGGTTCCCGAGAAGGTGTTTGCTTCTGTGATATCAGATTTCATGTTTGGTCCTTTTTCTCTGCTCAGGTTTTGGTAAATTTTTTTTTGTTGTTTTGGAACGTGCAGTTTTGTGTGTATTGGGCAGTCCTTTATCTCTATCTCTTTAATCTTGTTTCTTTGGCTCGTATTCTTTGGTGTATTCTCCTCACTACAGTGGGCACACCTTTACATTTTATCTTGTACTTGCCCCTTGGTCATGCACGTGATATATTTATGCATGCTGTATCTTTTTAGTAATCCTCCATCTCTCTAGTCAGGATATCTGTTATGCTAATATCATTTCCCAGGTGGGTTTTTCGTTCCTATTGTTCAAGATTTCTTCTTCTTATGTAGTAGAAAGGATCTTAACTTATTGCCCCTGCGTAAATCAGATTGTGGACCTCTGTTGTATAAGTAGTTCCAATATGCTATAAGAGGTAGTAGACATGTTCACTTGACTCTTCAACCGTTTTCCCTGTCCTTGCCCCTAGGAGTCGGCATAGTCTTCTTTTCTGGTATCATATCTCTAAATATTTGTGCTTGGGTTTTTTCTCTTCCGTTGGACTGATAATGTCTCTTCCTAGTATATGGGTTTGGTGTAGGGTTTTCCCTTGTTTGATTTTTTTTTCTATTTCGTCCTTTACTATGTTTGTCTTGATTTGGTATTCCTCTTCAGGAAAAGGGCTTCCTTTGTTTTCAATATCATTGCAGATTTCCTGTATCTTCGAAGGCCATTCATTTTCAAAATTTGTTTCACTTGGTCAACCAGGCGCTCATTTGATGCCGCTGTTGCGCCGACGTTAATTTGCTCGTAGTGTAGCAAGACATTACTACTTTGCTGTCCTTATTAATAGATTTTCTTTTGTCATTCTTGCAAACAGTCACTCGGTCATAATTGTGTCTTTCTGACTCTAATTCAGGGAGCATAAGCCGGAGTCTAAGCCAACTGTAACTTGGTAATGACTGTGTCTTTCCTGAAAGCTATTGAAGGAATACATGACGTAGTTTTGGTCATCAATAATTCGCAGTAATTCTACGATTTACAGTTTCACACCGGTTGCCCAGTGGTTATCGCTGAAGGCTGAGTGACAATAAGTCTCCTCAGGTCCTCAGCTAACGTCTCCTCCCTCTTTCGCATATCATGACAGAGCTACAATTCGTTGCAGTACTTATATCTCTAGCACCTTCCTCAGTATCCGTGCGGTTCCCAGTAGTGCTGTGGTCTGTACGGTCTCTATCCTCCTCCTAATCCCGATCTCCTCCAGTCTCTCCCTCAGCATTTTGGGGACAGTTCCTAGTGCGCCCACTATGACCGGTACTACCCTGGTTTTCATGTTCCACATTTTTCTTAACTCCCTTGCCAGGTCCTGGTATTTTTCCCTTTTTTTCACCCTCTTTCTTTTTTACTCTATGGTCTGCAGGTACAGCAACGTCTACTATTTGGCAGGCCTTCCTTTTTTTTGTCTACTATTACTAAGTCCGGTCTTCTTGCCTGGATGAGGTGGTCAGTTTGGATGTCAAAGTCCCACAGTAGTTTGTGGTTGTCATTCTCCGAAACTGCCGCTGGCTTGTGCTGATACCACTTTTCCATATGGTTGAATCCCATTTGTTTGCTTAGTTCCCAGTGTATCATCGTTGCTACTCTATCGTGTCTATGCTTATACTCCTTCTGGGCGAGTTGACTACATTCACTAGTTATGTGGTTTACTGTCTCATCTCTTTCACCGCACATGCGGCATTTGCTGTTTGTCTGTGTTCTGTCGATTTTTGCTTTTATGTAGTTTGTCCTTATGCTTTTGTTTTGGGCTGCCATGATGAGCAATTCTGTTTCTCTCTTAAGGTTTCCCTTCCGTAACCACGTCCATGATTTCTCGTCTGCTATATCTTGTATCTGCCTTATAAACTCGCCGTACAATTTTTCCCTTCCCATCTTTCTTTTCTTGCTTGCTGTACTGTTAATTTGAATCCTACTTTATTGTTTGTTGCACTATCTCTCGCACTCTTTATGATTTCTTCACTATTTGTTTGCACATACCTTTCTAGGACTATTTTAGCTCTCTGGACACAGTCTTCTATGCTGATGAGCCCCCTACCACCTTCTTTTCTCTTAACGTATAGTCTATCTGTATCATCCCTAGGGTGTAATGCTTTACGCATTGTCATAAGTTTCCTTGTTCGCCTATCCATTGATTGGAGCTCTTCCTTTGTCCATCCTAGGAATGGTCCTGTATACCTAACTACTGATATAGCCCAGGTGTTCATTCCTTTTATTAGATTTCTGCTGTTTAATTTGGTTTCTAATATTTTCCTTATCCTTCTGAGGTATTCTCTCTTTATTTTCTCCTTCATCTCCTCCCGTATTATCGTGTTACATTCAAGGACACCTAGGTACTTGTATCGGTCTTGTGCGGTCAGTGCCCTAATCTTGCTGTTGTCCGGGAGTTCAATTCCCTCAGTCATTGAAAGCCTTCCTTTGTGCATCACCATAATAGCACATTTTTCTATTCCAAACTCCATTCCTATGTCCTCACTATATTCCCTTACTTCGTTGAACAGAGTCTCAAGCTCTCCCCTGATTTTTGCGAACAATTCCATATCGTCCATGTACATTAAGTGGTTGACCTTTCCTTTTGTTTTAGAGAAGTGGTATCCTTTGCTGTTTTTCAGGATTCTGTTAAGCAGTATCATTGTTAGAACAAATAATAGTGAGGACAACGAGTCTCCTTGGAAGATTCCCCTTTTTATCCCTACCTCTGCTAGTTTGTCCCCTGCGGCTGTCAAATCTACTCTCCAGTCTTCCATCGAATTACCAATGAATTTAACCACCGGTTCGCTAATTTTGAACATTCTAAGGCATTCGAGTATCCAGCTATGTGGAATCATATCGTATGCCTTTTTGTAATCTATCCATCCCATTGCGATATTCTTTCTCCTTTTCTTCACTTCTCTTAAGATCATCTGGTCTATGTAGAGTAAATCGTTTGCCCCTTTGGTTCCTATCCTACACCCTTTCTGTTCTTCTGGTAGTAGTCCCCTTCTATCCATTGACATGTATATTCTCTCTGCTATTTGCCCGGTCAGGATTTTCCACATAAGTGGTAAGCACGTGATTGGTCTATAGTTGCTTGCTATGTTCCCCTTTTCTGGGTCTTTTTGGATGAGGGTGGTTCTGCCTTTAGTCATCCACTCTGGTGCCTAGCCTTCGCATGGACAACTTTGGAGTAGGTGGGTGAGTCTGCCGTGTAAAGTTGTGAATTTCTTGAACCAATATCCATGGATCCCGTCGGGACCCGGTGCTTTCCAGTTGGCTATTTTCCTAAGAGTATGTTTCAATGTGGTTTCATTCAATAATATTGGTTCTCCATTGTCTATATCTTCCAGTTCTTTTCTCATGTTTCCTAACCATTGCAGTGTTACGTTGTGTCTTTTTGGGTGCCCCCATATGCTCTTCCAATAGTTCTTGTCCTCTGTGGCATCTGGTTTTATGTTCTGCCTTCTTTATCCGTTTAAGTCTTGGTAAAACTTCTTCTCGTTGTTCTGGAATGTGCGAATTTGTGTGTATTGGGCCGTTCTTAGTCTGTATCTTTTTAGTCTTGCCTCTTTGGCTAATCTCTTCTGATGTATCTCTTCGACTACAGTTGCGATGCCTTTTTGTATTACCTTGTACTTGTTCCAAAGTCTTACTCGTGGTCTGTCCGTGTGTGGTGTATTTCTCTGCCACCTTCTTTTCTCTTAACGTATAGTCTATCTGTATCATCTCTAGGGTATAATGCTTTATGCATCGTCATAAGTTTCCTTGTTCGCCTATCCATTGATTGGAGCTCTTCCTTTGTCCATCCTAGGAATGGTCCTGTAAACCTGCTGATACGACTTTTCCACATTATTATTATTATTATTATTATTAT
Organism: Thysanoteuthis rhombus; assembly: GCA_963457665.1. Lineage (NCBI taxonomy): Eukaryota > Metazoa > Mollusca > Cephalopoda > Oegopsida > Thysanoteuthidae > Thysanoteuthis > Thysanoteuthis major. The sequence goes on along the minus strand of OY735234.1, from coordinate 26,514,742 downwards.
TATTATTATTATTATTATTATTATTATTATTTGGAATCTCACACCAGTTGCCTGGTGGTAACCGCTGGAGTTTGAGTGACAGCAAGTCTCCTCAAGTCTCCAGCCCTCCTCTCCTAGTACTCATAGGTCGCAGTAATTCTACGATTTACAGTTTCACACCGGTTGCCCAGTGGTTATCGCTGAAGGCTGAGTGACAATAAGTCTCCTCAGGTCCTCAGCCAACGTCTCCTCCCTCTTTCGCATATCATGACAGAGCTACAATTCGTTGCAGTACTTATATCTCTAGCACCTTCCTCAGTATCCGTGCAGTTCCAAGTAGCGCTGTGGTCTGTACGGTCTCTATCCTCCCCCTAATCCCGATCTCCTCCAGTCTCTCCCTCAGCGTTTGGGGGACAGTTCCTAGTGCTCCCACCATGACCGGTACTACCCTGGTTTTCATGTTCCACATTTTCCTTAACTCCCTTGCTAGGTCCTGGTATTTTTCCCTTTTTTCACCCTCCTTCTTTTTTACTCTATGGTCTGCAGGTACAGCAACGTCTACTATTTGGCAGGCCTTCCTTTTTTTGTCCACTATTACTAAGTCCGGCCTGGATGAGGTGGTCAGTTTGGATGTCAAAGTCCCAGAGTAGTTTGTGGTTGTCATTCTCCAAAACTGCCTCTGGCTTGTGCTGATACCACTTTTCCCCATGGTTAAACCCCATTTGTTTACTTAGTTCCCAGTGTATCATCGTTGCTACTCTATTGTGTCTATGCTTATACTCCTTCTGGGCGAGCTGACTACATTCAGTAGTTATGTGGTTTACTGTCTCATCTCTTTCACCGCACATGCGGCATTTGCTGTTTGTATTATTACTATTATTATTATTATTATTATTATTATTATTATTATTATTATTATTATTATTATTTTTTTTATTATTATTATTATTATTATTATTATTATTATTATTATTATTATTATTATTATTATTAGCAATCTCACACCAGTTGCCTGGTGGTAACTGCTGGAGTTTGAGTGATAGCAAGTCTCCTCAAGTCTCCAGCCCTCCTCTCCTTGTACTCATAGCTCGCAGTGATACTGCGATTTACAGTTTCACACCGGTTGCCCAGTGGGTATCGCTGAAGGCTGAATGACAATAAGTCTCCTCAGGTCTTCAGCTAACGTCTCCTATCTCTTTTGTCTATCACGTCAGTGCTACAATTTGAGTTTACGCTTTCATTTCTCTTCCACTGTTGGGTGACTATTGACAGTTAGCGTTGCAGTCCTTATAATTCTAGCACTTTTCTCAGTATCCGTGAAGTTCCAAGTAGTCCTGTGGTCTGTACAGTCTCAATCCTTCCCCTAATCCCGATCTCCCCCAGTCTCACCCTCAGCATTTTTTTTTAATTTATCATCATTATTATTATTATTATTATTATTATTATTATTATTATTATTATCATTATTATTATTGTTTTTGTCGTAGTTTTTGTCATTGTTGTTGTCGTTGTTTTCGTTATAGTTGGCGTCCTTGTTATTCTCGTTCTTTTTATTCTTGTTCTTGCTATTGGGTTTACTTCTCATACCGGTAAGTCCTGTCTTTTTTCATTGGAAATCAAATGACTGCATGCCTTCTATTTTGGTCAATAACGAATTAATGATTAGTTTCTCCGATTCTTTTCTCTGTTCTTTCTGTACCGCGGGTAGAAATCACGAGTGTTCTCATTACAAAAACAGCACTGCCAAAAATGTCATGAGCTTGTAATTACATGCCTTCGAGAAATGGAAGAAAAGAAGAATCGAACATAATAAACAAGCACACACACACGCACACACACACACACGCACACACACACACACATATATATATATATATATATATATATATATATATATATATATATATATATATTCCACATAATGCGGATCAGGTTTGCTATATAGCATGATATAATGTAATATAAAGCAATCTCTGATATGTGATGGATCCATTTCATACAGTGCTCGATACATTCAACTTGATACTCTGAAAGTTAAGTTAATTTTGAGTAGAACTGGAAATATAATATTCACTGCACAAGCAAATTTATTTTCTACCCTCTCTGGGCCTCTCCAGGCGAATGGCTGTTTATGTTTTTAAATTATCGTTAGGGGAATTCGGTGAGTCTTGTTGCGATGAGTGGGAGGGGTTTTCCATTTTGTTTTATTGTTTTTTAGAAGTTTATACGTTTTTGCTGGTGGTTGTAAATTACAATGTGTAAATTCACATACCCATCATCCCAAAAACTTTTAATCAACATTATCTACTCCCTGAAATGTCCAAGTAAATTAAGAATAATACAAATCACAATGGTCATAGAGGATACCAATATAGGCGATAAAATCAATGCCAAATATCAAGAAGGTCAAGAAAAAAAACATCCCTCGAAACACATTTCAATATTTACTTATGAATAACTCCTTCACCTAGCTCACACACTTTGACATATAACTTACAACCACCAGCAAAACAACCCACACTACTAAAGACAATAAAACAAATTGCGACATCAACAAGACTCTCGGCTAATTCCCCAGACGAAAATTGAAAAACTCAAACAATCTTTCGCCTAGAGAGGCTTCAATTCTCCTAATTGAAATTGATCCTGTCAATTCATTTCGTGTAGTGTACTTGGAAACTAAAAGAGTATTTAGATTTCATTTTTGTATCACTTTTTTTCATATATATATATATATATATATATATATATATATATATATATATATATATATAATATATATATATATAAAGATATATATATATACATATATATATATATATATATATATATATATATATGTATGTGTGTGTGTGTGTGTGTGTGTGTATGTGTGTGTGTGTGTGTTTGTGTGTGTGTGTGTAAATATATACAAATTCATCTTATATTGGTGGAATGGAAATCCAGTTGTTGCTGAGATCTTTTGGGGTTCATGCAGGAACTTCCTTCAAAGAAAAAGGTAAAGGGAGTGAGGTATCAATACATCTAGACGTGTGTGTTCATAATGTGATTGATCGGTATTTTGTTATAGGAAGTCATAATGTGAATGTGTATGTGAGATAGGAAAAGGGAGATAGTATAAGTGTGCATATAATAGAAGCAATGTTTGTGTATGCGTGTGTGTTCACAGTATAGTAAAACTGCGTTTGAATTGGATAGTAAATTTTAAAAATGTAAGTGGTGATTAAAATGATCATATGAAGGATTTTGAAAAAAAAGAAAAGGAGCTATGTTTTTTATCATAAATTGTTGATGTTCAAATGACGCGAACTTAATCTCTTCTTCTGGACAGTGGAAAATAATGACCAGAAACAGAATCATATCAGCCTTCTGGTGACATGTACAAGATTGGCTAAGGCTTATTATTAAAAGCTATTACAAATCAAAACCATCGTAAAAATGTTTGGCTTTCCCTTTTCACACTTAAAAAAAAATTCATTCAAACCTTTGTGCGGAATTATCCAACCTATTTTCAAATATATATACATATATATGTATATATTGCTTAAATACACACACACACACACATATATATATATATATATATATATATATATATATATATATATATATATATATATATATATATATATAGTAGTAAGCATATCCGCTACACAAACACGTTTATGGTTCTACTTTCTTTAGGCCTTCCCAGACATAAGACATCGAGAGCCATATCCATTCGCCTGAAGATACCCTACGAGGACAGAAACATAAACGTGTTTGCGTATCGAATCTTCATCCTTCTATATTTTCAGTTCTACTGTAAACCAACTCAACTTTTGGAGTTTAAAGTTGAATGTAACGAGCACTCTAAGAAATAAATCCATCAGATATCAGACATTGCTTTATATTATATCATATGATATCATGCTATATTCAAAACCTGATTTGTACTATATGTAGTATATATATATACATATACACATATATATATATATATGTGTGTGTGTGTGTGTGTGTGTATGTGTGTGCGTGTGTATGTGTGTGTCTACTTTTAATGTAGCATTCTGCTTTTTTTCTATTTCCCACAGACAAGTAACATGGTTCTGAGACTGCAGACGTGATTTCGTGTTAAATGTTTTGTTTAGTATGTCTCACTTCTGCTAATGAATGTTTGAGCGATTTTTATGATCACTTTTTATGATACCTCTGTATACAATCTAAATATACCTTACTAAAATGTATAGAGACTCTACCCTGGGTCTCTTTTGAATAATTCACCATCATTTTGATTCACCCTTCCCTAGGGAATGAATCGTTATATAGTGGACCAGCAATAATTTTAAAAGGCAAATGCCCACTAGGTGTTAACTTGAAGATTATTCTCTCAAATAGGGGTTACATTGTAATCAGCAAAATATACAAGCCGAGAGTAATCAGCTCGAGAATTTCCCGAAACTTACCGAGCGGGGAATAAAACAAGTCACAACAATCAATAGAAAGAGAGGCCCATGGACTCTATAATATCATTATCATCCTACTCAAAAATCTGGAAAAGTCATCACTAAGAAAGCCATTGTAGGAATTCGAGAGACAATAACTACAGACCAATAGGCCAACTCAACAACATCTACAAACTCCTTACCAAAGTGAATACCAATCAAATCGCCCGGAGGCTGGATGAAAACCAACCACCAGAATGAGCTGGCTTCAGAGATAGCTACTTTACAATCGACCCTCGCCATTCAGTAAACAAAATAGATAAGAAAGCATCAAAATATAAAATACCTCTTGCTGTAACATTTCTTGACTTTTGAAAAGGCCTTCGACACATTTCCTTAAGTCAATCACGCTATCGTTCAACAAAACATATATCCCGTAAAATGACAGGGTACTGCGAGATATCAACCGACAAATCAGTTCCTTCATTAGTCTACAGAAAGACCCAGAGTCTTTTCAACTGAAAGAATGAGTGTGATAAGGTGATATCAGCCCAACCAGAAACTCTATAGCCCGCTGTGAAATGGTTTCCTGAAACGTGGACAGCGAAAACAGAGGAATCAGAATAGACAGCCAATACCTAAGTAATCTCAGGTTTGCTGACGGCATTGATCTATCCTCGAGAATCTTCAAGATCTCAAGAAATTACTAGACAAACTAAATATAGTAAGCAAGAGGGTCGGTCTCCACATGAACCTCAGCAAAACATATGTTATGCAAAACAAACATGTTGACAATAAGGATACAACTATTTCTCTGACCCATCTTTCTTTCATTCCTCCCTCTATCATGCTAGCACTTTTTTTGTATTGCTTTCTCTCCTCTTTTTTCCCTTGCTCCTTTGTCTTTTTCCCTCATTTAACTCTCACTTTTCATTCTGTCGTTTGCCCTCTCCTTTTTCGTCTTTCTGCTGTTTTTTCCTCTTCTTCTTTCCACTCTTCTTACTGGCTTTTTTTCTCCATTCTACTTCTTTCTTGCTCTTCTTTGAGTCCCTTTCTCCCTTGTTCCCCACTCAATCTTTTTTCTGTCTTTCTCTCTCCCCTATCTCTTTTGCCCTTCTCCTTAGCCATTCTATCTCTCGCTCTTCTTTCTGTGTTCGTTTCTCCCTTATATCTATCTCTCTCTCACTCTCTCTCTCCCTCTCTATTCTTTCTTTTTTCCTTAATTCCCTCTCTTCTTTTCTCTGACCTTCTTTTTTCCCTCTATTTTTACTTGCTCTATCCTTTGTCTTTCTTTCTCCCTCCTACCTCTCTCAATATACTGCCTGTCCTTCATTCTCACCTTTTATCTCTCTCACTCTTCTTTCTATCTCTGTCTCCTCTATATCTTCCTCCAAGTATTTTATTTCCCTCTCTATCACTCTCATTCACAGACCCTTTCATCTCTCTCACTCTCTTTCCTGTCGGCCATTCTACTCTCCAACTTTCTGGCTCTTTTTTCAGTCACTCTCTTTCTCGCGACTATCTTCACACACCTCCCTCTCTTTCCTTTATCTCTATCGCTCTACTTCCCCCCACCCCATCTTTCCTTACTCTCTTTATTCTCAACCTCCACTGTTTCTTTTCTTACTTACTTGCTTGGAAATCTATTTCCACACTGTCAAGCATAACCAAACGAGCTTAAATCAGTAATGAGAACGCAACGAATCTGTTTAATTACCTAATAGAAACTTTCGTGTCCTTGGGCTGCATATCTTGTTGTGAGTGATCAATGAAAGCATTGGAAAAACATGTGACCGATGAATGAATTACTTTCCCAGCTTTTTATTGGTTGGTGATTGTGAAAATTCCAAATTTAACAAGATAAGCGTGAATGCAACCGGACACAAACTAAAATCCCAATTTATCATAAAATCACATTATAGATTGAACCTCTCTCCAAAAACCTGTTGGGGTTAAGGGTTGACTGACACAAAAAAAAAAAACGATTTCTCTAGGCATAATAAGAATTGAATTTTTAAATCTCCAATACTATTGCTTTATTCTTGTACGGTCTGCACATGCTATGCGTAATTGTGGTTAGCCATCCAGAAGCTAACCAGCGTAAATACTGAAGAAAAATGTGTTGTCAATTTCGACGACAGTTTTGATTGATGAATTTTTGCAACCGAATAACAGGGCAAAAAACCCAAAGAAAAAAGCAAATGACATATCGAACTTCTCACCCCGAAATAACACTAGAACGAACGATGAGGAAATGCTATATCCATTTCATTGTTTGCAATCAGGAAATTTGATTAGTCCCGTATCTCTCCAAGAAAGTTAGAGTATGGTAAATATTTTTTCCCAAAAATGCCTTGTAAGTGTCTCAGATAGAATTTTTGATTTGGGTAAACATCTACAACATGATATCCTTTTCAATTATGACATAATCAAATATGGCGGCTGCCTGATCGAGAAACCGATCATATCTCTCTTAAAACTGACATGGAAAGCAAACATCAGAATAAATTTCACACTGGGATTATTTTCAATGACAGCCCCAGCCCCTGAAAAATCTGATTCACCTTGATAGGCAAGGTCTCTGGATACAGAACGGGATCTGGAGATAGTATTTGTTGTATTTGACTGTATAAACTACCAGCGCTTATCTTCGTGAGACTGGTACAAATAGCCAAATATAGCCCCAGAGTTATATAAATGTTTATGAAGGGGAGACATGTTATGAAATGAACTTATCATAAATTCACTGCCGTTGTTTCATGTTTAACATTTTCATTTTTCGACACCGATCATACAAACTGCAGGCTTTTCTCAGTGAACAGTCGCAAATATTTTTTCTTTCAAAAAGATGGCTGACCCATGTCAACACACACACACACACACACACACACACACACATATGCAATGCTCTTCCAACAAGGAATGGAACACGCTGGTGAATGAGGAATATATACGATGAATAAATATATCGCTTAAATTCGACCTTACTGACTGTCCTGTTCCGTGGAGTAGAGGGAGGATACCAGCTTCCGGGTCTGAAGTTTAGGTTTCGATCCTACCTCGTGGTAATAGATTAGATAATGGATAGTCTATAGTCACAATGAAAACTGCTGTCTGTGGATGAAACAATATATATATATATATATATATATGTATATATATATATATATATATATATGGCTCTCTCTCTATTTATCATTTCTTCGATTAAGTTCTAAGATTTTTTACATAGCCTGTACGGGTGGCAAAATATCGATCTTGAAAATGTGGGAATTTTATTCCAGTCATGTAAAAACTAGTTCGGGAGAATTTGAGAAATTAGAAAATGAAAAATGAAAATACCAACTATATTCACGTACAAAAAATATCTGTTTGATTTCCTGAAGTCTGTTGAAGATTCAATGCATCAGACTGAATTAATGAAAAAAAGGTATCATGAGTTTCATTATCGGAGGAATATCAAAATGCGTATTGATAAAATCGTTGAATTTCCGAAATATATCAACGAACGCATTCCCTGCATATACATAAATACGCATGAATTCATCCTCACACATTTGCATTACTTTACTACCCAAAATTTACAAACTGTGCTCGAAAAAAAATTACAAATGGATTTACAAATACTTTCGATGATGACCAACAACACGAATCAGCAGGCTCTAGAGGTTGCTATTCAGCAATAAACAAGCTACATGCATTAAACCAGCAGATCAAAAAGACACAAGGATACACTTAACCGCTCTTTATGGCCCACTTGCAATGTGAAAAACATTTTAGTTTTCAATTCAATGCTAAAGAAAAGTGTAGATGGGGACTATATAAAATAAATTTGGAATATGTAAAAAATGGTACAGCAATTACTATACTTCATAAAAGTACTAACAAGGTGAATATTTGAAAATATTGAGATATGGATATAATAATACTGCACTTCTTTATACAGGCTTTTAAAGGGCCAAAGACGGAGAGTATGTGCATTATTATCAGAAACCATGTAAGATCGACAAAACATGGTAAGTGCTCTAAATAGGGAAAGCCAAAAAAGAGACATAAAGTTAAAAAACAAAACAATAAGAATGGTTCAATAACAGAGCCCCCTAAAGCCAATACTAATGGACTGATGAGATTAGGTTTGGCTACAAATCAAGGGAAATGGAAGAGGAAGGCGTGTAGTGGTTGGTTAGATAGCATTTGATATATATAGAAATATATTGGTATACATAGAGGCAATTGACAAAAAATATTTCTCTCAATTTAGAACCAATAAAGTGGGAAAAAATTCCCATCAATTTTATCTCCTAGAATATTCTTTGGAAAGGAGAAGAAAAGTTACCCAATACTATGAGCCTGAAATCTGAAAAATAAACTTCCTTGTCGATTTTGACCCTTAAGAGCAAAAACAATCCCTCATATATGATCTACAAAATCCTTGATTTTGTGTTTTCAAAAATTGTACTCTAACCATATTGAACCATGTGATAACCATCAATAAGAAACAAGTTCATACAGAATTAAGCAAGATAGTGGTTTCAGGGTTGACAAAAAAATTGAGGAATGCAACTTTATGTCACGTTTTGATTTGAGATTCGATTTGATAGAACTGAATCAAAAATATATTTTATTTGCGTCTTCGGAAAGTTTGAGATCACTCTAGCAAGATGAATAATCGTGTATATAGACTCCCCTGAATCCAACAACATGAATATGCAGTTTTGGGAATGGTTTTAAAAAAATGATTCGCTACTTGGGAATCAAATTCGTACTCAAGGAAAATTTGATAGGATTTTATTGAATGTTTTAAGCAGTACGCAGCCACACATGGGCTACCAAAGGGAAATTTTGTCAATTGAAATAAGATTATCGGTTGTATTGCGTGTTGTGGTGACAAGGGAATGAATAAAATATCATATAAGGACTGTGTCTGTAGGTTGCTATATACAATTCTTTACCTGGGTTTTGGTGTTTGTATTCGAAATAATTTGTAAAAAAACGGAATTCACATTGATGCCAGGTAGCCTTGCATTTTGGATTTGGAATTAGAGAAAATTCATCTGAGGTGGTGTCATGTTTCACGTGTGTCCATGGGTCGCTCTGTGGATTAATGTAAACAGGTTAAACAGAGTTTTAAGTGAGAGTTCATACGTAGGAGGATGAAAAAGATTGCCGATACACATGTGTGTAAAGGAATCAATTTTGCCTGATTAGTGTGTACTCGATTTTGTTAATAAGGTTTTAATGAATGCACTACGTAAGACGAGACAATTCTGGGGAGGAGACGTAAACATGCGAGAAGTGTTAATTGGAAAGTTTGTGTGAGCAAACTGAGATAAATGTTTAATTATTCTGACGGTTTGCGTTCGGTGTATTATCTTAATTGAATTAAGGGTAATTTCTACAATTTGCAATCTATATTGTTGTAGTTTTGGAAGTTGACAGGATATACATACATACATATATATATATATATATATATATATATATATATATATATATATATATATATATATATATATATATATATATATATACGTATATTTGTATATATATATATATATATATAGTTGCCGATTAACAAACTTAGCCTTGAATCTACCAACCACCAACCGCTAGAATTAATTAAACCCTTATCTCAGCTCGCCCACTGATTCGTCAACACTTAATGTATTGTTATGGGGCCCATAAACTACTCAAGTTTTTGTATCTTCATCACTTTTCCAAAGAAGTTTGTTTTGAAATGACAAATCTTCAAATTGAATGAGGAAATATGAACTGTCTTTCCACTTTAATGAGCATATATATATATATATATATATATATATATATATATATATATATATATATATATATATATATATTGTGGAATCTATATCAGTGATGTGTGCGGATACTTACAAAATGATGCTATGATCACAAAATGACGCAACCAAGATTGATCAAATTCAAACTCGCTTCCCAACCAGAAGCTCGATACTTTTTTAGACTTTAATTCCCAAATATGACGTCACGGACAACCAGTTTGAGGTTTCCAGCTTCCTACACACACACACAAACACACATATATATATATATATATAAATTAGATACTACTCAGTATCTTAAAGAATCGTTGCCCCGCCATTGGAAGCCGGACATAGTATCCCAATGGATATCCCAATATATATATATATATATATATACATATATATATATATATATATATATATATATATATATATATATGTATACTCAGGAGTGGAGGATTCCTAAAAAAAAAAATACTGACCATTTAATGACCATTTAAAAGCACAAAGACTAAATCCGAAAATCCTTTATAATTTTTGTTCATATCCCCTCCTAATTTTCAAATATATGGGTTCTTTTTGCAGTTTTTCCGTAATTTAGAATACCTGGCATTTGTGCTCACGCGAAATGGTATTACCTGAGATCGTTTCCTTGGAAGAGACAAACTCCATTATTGTTTCATAATATTGTCGGATATTGCATCTCCTTTATATATATATATATATATATATATATATATATATATATATATGTGTGTGTGTGTGTGTGTGTGTGTGTGTGTGAGAGAGAGTGTGTGTTTGTACATATATATGTATGAAAGTTCTCGGCGAAAGTTCGAGAAAGGTGAGCAAGATTAATAAGCTAAGATAAAAATGATTTTATTTTGGGGCGGATCCAGCAATTTGTGTTCATTCATTTCTCAGCTAGTGTACAGCATCGACAGAGATATGTACTCCCTGAGTGCTTCCTTATTCAATGATTGTTTGAATTTCTTTCTCTCATCTGATTTCAGATTGAATCAATTGAAAATGAATACATTTGATAGATAATTTTGCTGAATTCGTTCTAATTAGGAGTCTTTCATTGATCAAATTACGTATATTAATCTAATTTTTTGAAGAGCTTGCCATCTGATGATAACACTTATCGAACACTTATCCTAATTTCGTTCCAATTTACCGAAGAATTTTTTTTCTCATCAGTCTTTTGATCAAATTGGTTTCAATTTAGAATCATTGATCGCCAAGTTTTCTGAATTCGTTTTAATTGACAGCATTTAACTTATAAAATCACGTATGTCTATTTTCTTTTGATCTCAAGATTTTCATGGACACGTATCATGGAATTATCAACTCTGTATTCATTCACCTGTTTCTTGTTGCTCGCAGCCAGGTCACTCTGCATGATCCCCAGTTGTTTACAGTACTTTGTATACCCAGACCCGGCGAAACGTTGCTCAATCTCAATGATCTTACGAGATTTAGTTTCATCCTTGAGAAGTCATTAACATCCGTATTCATTCACTTGGATCCACGAATGTATTTTAGACGGGTGCAAGCACAATAATGGTAAGATTTTGATTTGTGACTCAATAGATTCACGTCAAGGTGGAAATGACCATTGATCAGATTTCTTACCAGTTATTCCGTTTTTATTTTCCACTTAAACAAGATGGAGAAGGGATCTATCGTTGTTAATGTATGTGTGTGTGTGTGTGTGTGTGTTTGTTTATAAGTATATTTATTTGTGTGTATGTGTGTGTGTGTGTGTGTGTGCTCAGGCATTCCTGACCGTATCATTCCTTCCACAGACTTGTAAATTGGCCAGTGGGCCCTGCTAAACCCATAGAGTTTTCACGCCAATTGTATCGAATAGCTAGCACTCGATATCAAGTGACAGCAAGTAGCCTGAATGTTCCATTATACTTTTCACTCTTTTTACCGATCTCTTTAAGTTCTAGCATAGTTTCAGAGTTCTAATCTTTATCCTCACTCGAGTTTCCGATTCTTAACATTTGTAATTCTCATTCGAATTTCCAAACAGATCTCATCTGGTTAGCTCCTGCTTGAGGTCGGGAGACAGCAAGTCTCCTCAATACTCCTGGGAATATTTTAATGACTCTTGCCAATCTTAATAATACCGTAAGGTGCCATAATCGAGGGATTTTGTATGACTGTTATTGGTTTTGATTACTTTACATCTTTAAGGGCATTCTTCTTGGTCTACATGCGGAATTCGTTTATCGTGGGCTTCATCTTCAAAAAGTACGCGAAACATTATGTCTTATGCAAGATTAAACTGTAAAATAATCTGAGCGTCGTATGATTACCAAACTAATCTTGCAGAAATGGTCTTTCTTCCAACTATGCTAAGCTACATAACTATCAAAGGGGCTCATTACCGAGGTGCAATACTAAGCAGACAATACCTCCTATAATGAGCTGATTTTTTTACGGATGACCCCCTATAGTAGCTTTAAGCCAGACTGCAATAAGCTTAATCAATATATTTGAAAATTACAGCGCTGTAGAGCAGCTCTAAGTAAGTTCCTTTCGGCGATTATAACTGCTGCAGTGAGTTTCATCCCCAATTGACACCCCAAAGTCTAGTAAATCTCAATGTCCGTTATCATTTTCGTGTATTAAGTTTCATTTGATTTCAAACACCCATGACTTTGTGCCAGATCGAATTCTATCCCTGCTCATTCTTGTGACCACACACCAGACCAAACTATGCATTGTTTATATCAATTACTACAGGCGAATTTTTTGCAAAGTTCTCATACTCATGGCCATGACCAAGACCTCGCTAATCTTAGTAAATACTGAAAAATCATCACTTTTGTTTAATGTTCCTTTCTTGCTTGGTGCTTACAATTTTGGCCTTGTGGTAGACTGAACTTGGTTGAAATTGTGAGATTAAAAAGATTGATGGTTTATTGTGAATATAAAATTAAAATGTATTAGTGGAAAAACATTAGGAAAGGAAATATTATGAGGCATACATTGAAAAAATTGTTTTGCTTATTTTGGCTGATACGTATTGATTTTTGGTCGCTGAATTGAAAAATGAAAAGCATCTCTCGCACAGTGCATTTTCTCAAGAAAATAGGTCTTTTAGTTGTAGGTTTTCGAATAATCGTACACTATAATGATGGATACATCGTGATGAAAAAACGCACTCCGCGGAAAGAAATCTAAAATGAAAGTAAATTGCATTTTATTGACTTATGTTTGCATCTCTCAAATAAACAATATCAGTGGGAGGGAGGCTAACTAGTCCATACATTTCAAACTGCTACCTATCTTACCTCATACTGGTAGGGCCGATCCCCAGGTTGTGCTTAAGGTACGCTGAGGTTTATTGATAGAGTAACTCGTGTTTCAAACACAGTTTTGATATAGAAAACTAAATCCAAAGATTGCCTTTGAAAAAAGTTATTCATATATATAATACGGTATCAAATGGAAGCCTCTAAGTTGAAAGTAAAGATAAAATACTTTCTGAAGAAAAAAAAACATTGTATGAAATTCAAAAAACCCAAAATATGTGATAATCATCTTAGATAATCGGAACAATTTTCTCAATATATCCATCCACATAGTGCATAATTAGGCGAACCTACATCTGAAAAATATTTCCTGAGAAAATTGGATGTGAAAAAAAAGTTATTTCAATTTTTCAACTCTGTGATCCAAAATATATGAAATCAGCAGAAATAATCTGAAAAAAACTTTTTATAACTTCAATTCTGTACACCTGGGAATTATTGATGATTTGATTATCTAACTAGTTTATCCTCTAATATAATTCTTTTTTCGTCTCGTGAGACTTGATCGGATGTGATCCTCAGCTACAATAGATAATTGATAAATATGACGATTCCCTGGAAAGTATCCAATCACTAAATAACAGCAAAAAAGAAATATATAGCAATGATGACTTATTCCTCTTCAAAGTTCTCCTCTGGGGATCTCACATGCGTATCCAGGCCTACCGTCAACTCATTTGAACAGTTTTTAGAATCCTCTTTCGGGGTCACCATCAGCAGCCTCGTTTCGTCAATCCTGTCCACGGTCTAAAATCTCTTTTCGGAAATCCAGAAAAAACAGGAAGCCAAGGCTGAATAATGCGATGTTTTGACCCAAAGAAAATTTGCCCTTGTCGCAAAGAACGAGTGCATGGTAAAAACGACGGCGAAACTCCCTTAATGGCGCCCCACTGCAAACTAAATAATTTCACGGGAGAGTTTCTGTTCATGAATTTGCTGGAATGTCATTTCTGATCTGCTTTAGCTCTTAGCGTCTTCATCAAAACTTATCTCGAAATATCAATTGCTAATCTCTAATAATATTTTATTCATTTCATCGTCTAGTCTCGAGAGGAGATTAGTTTGATTTATTCCGTCTGCGCTATTCTGAACCAAAAGTGTTTATGCATATTTTCATGTCTTTTTGGTCGGACTGTCGGTCACCATTATGTCAAACGACAAAAATAGGGGAAAAGGAAGAGGTGTGATGAAATGAAGAGATATGACATCATCATGATACCAGCAAAAGAATATTCCAGTCTATTTTATTTCCCCTACTACTAATGATATCAATAGAATTTTTATTTTTCAGAGAAGCCAAAATGTTTCGAATCGTTAAAAATTGCCATTTACAATTTTTATCGAATTTAATACTCACAGAATATTTCCATGCTACAATATTTTACAAGTATGAGAATTGACTCAAAGAAAGACTATTCACTTTATTTCCTCCTACGGATGGTTGACACATCATTGATATAATGTATCTTGTTAAATCATTCCTAAAAAATCTTACATACAAGTCATAAAACAACGTTCATAAAAAGTTTCAAAATATGTTCGTGATGCGACTACATAATCAATCAATCATTAATCAGTGCAACGCGTTCTTTTTATTAGATATCGGGTGTATTTTCCCATTTGCCTACATGTATGGAAGAATTAAGCTCAACCTCGCAAGGAGAGATCACATGAATGCACAATATGTCAGGGATAAAACAGAAATCGAATAAGCAGAGCTAAAAAAAAGTAGATTCTCATGTCTACCTTGGATAACAAACCTCTATAGAAATAAAGCGAAGAATAACCCAGGTTGACAAGCTTCAAGCCGAACCTTCAAGAACAAGAAAATCCCACTAATCGTAAAAAGCACAGGAGAGGACCTTAATCAACATCAAATGAGGATATCACAAGATCTCACAAGATCTCACGGTATATCAGAAAGGAAACAAGAGTCAGAGACATCATAGAATCTATTCAAAAACTTGAATGGCAATTGGCAGGCCATGTTGCAAGAATGACAGACAACCGATGGACATTATGAATCACAACATAGATCTCCAGATATTACATGTGCAACCAAGGTCAGCAGAATACAAGAAAGAGAGACGAACTAGACAAGTCCTGGAAGTATTGGCTCCGTGACATCCACGATAGAGAAGTATGCTGAATCCTGGTGAGGGTTTATGTCCAATGACAGACGATAAAAGCCTGATGATGACAAAAACGTATTGGAAATTCCTTTCGAATTTTGCTTTTATTGTGTCGCCAGTGATATTTTCTCATCTATTCATTTCTAATTAAACAACGTGTTAGTTTGCTAAGATTTATTATCGCTTTGAAAAAAATCTCTTTTCAAAAAACAGCATAAACATTTAAATTGACAGTGATTTACAATCATCATCATCATCATCATCAGTAATTTAACGTCCGTCATTAAAAATAGATCTACCCCAGTATTTGCCACAATTCTCTATCACGGGTGTCAAATAGCCAGTATTTCCCAAATTTTTCTGGTTCATCTCTCCATCTAATGTCAAATAAAGATGATCACATAGATCTTTACCATCGATTCAACCATTTTTTTGCGTTGTGATTGCCCTAAAAACAGTGGTAAAGATTTGCCGAGCAGCTTTCCTTCCCCCAATTAGATTTTTCCGTATACTGTGGCACTCCAGGATATCATTTATCAGTGGTCCTACGAGGACACTGACTTGGACCTTTGTCTTGGCATTTGCTTGGATGCACCAAATATACAAAATATATTTCGTATGTCTTTAGGATAATGGTGTGGAAACATAAATTGTTGATGTGCCGTTTCTTTTGGGTTATTTTTTCCCTCTCAACTTTGTTTCTTTCTCTTTTCGGAAAATACTTTTATTAACACTTTTTTCTATGTCCCTCTCTCTGTTTATTTTTACTGTTCAAAAATAAATACATACAGAGACAGCAAAATCATTCAAAATAATAAAAACAATTAAATGAACAGTCATGTCGGTGTTCACAAATGTAATCCCCAACGTGTGTCTGTGACGAAAATAAAAAAGAAACTAAAAATCTTATCTTTAAAACTTTCGATACATAACTCTAAATTACTTCTCCATATGAACATTTATCGTAATTCACAGTTCAGAAGCTTCTTTTTTTTTTAATAATTTGATTTCCCTCAAGTGAGGTGAACGTATTTCATTTCCTACGTGCTATATCCAGCTTACCTGGGATACACCAAGCAAAAGCTATTGATATCGACCCATGATTATATAATATCGCTGCAAGTAACCATTGTGTCAATTTACGGTAATATCGCCAAAAATATTACCAAAAATCAACAAAAAATGATCATATAAACCGAGCACACGGGGGATAAAAAGCAACTATGAAAATAGAAACAGTTTAACCAATGATGATGAGAATGTTCAATAGTACGAAAGAAAAAATACTCTTTTCTACCGTGAGAATATAGAAAAAGGCTTTGTCATCTTCACTTCATCACGAGTCTATTATTTTTCAAACTATATTTTCTTGTGTTTCTTCTTTGTTGGTTTTTGCATTTTTTTTTTGTTTTTTCTTTGATATTATTTTTCTTTACAATTGATATTTTATGGAAAAATTCAACACCTACATAATACGATGAATAATCTTGGCAATGGTTGCAGATTTCTTTATTTTCATTTTTCGTTGACAGAGAAAAATAATAATGGCGATTTACCAGCTACAGACAAATGTTGCTATTCAGGAACCTAATCCACTGCACAAAGCAAGAAAGTTTCGAAAAAAAAAAAGAGAATAAACGTTTGTTTTTTCTCTTTTTTCTAACTGCAAAGAGCCTGTCTCAAGTGCATATGCTCAGGTGAAAAATGACACAAGTAACAAAATTCATACAAAACGTGGCAAATTCCTTTCAACAGAAAACACCAAATTTTGACCTGCAACATGACTTATATACTCAGGATGACCAGTTCCACAGATGTAGGATGCTTTCACCATATTAGTCAACACGGTTATCTGAAACTATGCTCTGACTTCACAGAAAAACCTACGATACCATAGGTAAATCTAATTACAATCGTCATACCTGTCGGAATAATTGGTTAGTTTGTTCTCCGACTTTGCGAAAAATAATCAACCGGTTTGACCTATAAAGCAATTTGCTTATACCACATCTTCTTTTGTACGTCTTGGTCCCAAGATTCACTTCTATAGTCTGTTTTTACAACATGTATCAGCTGGCTTTAGCTGAGATGTAGCGGGAAAAATTATATAAACTCGAAAATGTATTTATATGTCATCTCTGCAGACGCCAAGCCGGGGCCTCACTGGACAAAATCTGTCCACTAACAGAAATTCACTTGGATCAGCGGATAAGCAAAATTACCAATCATTTTGAACAGTCATTCACGGTGGTAGCACTTCTAGATAACATCTCAAGCCAAAATCAAGGGTAACATACGCAAAAAATCATATTAACAGTATTAGACGGATATAAACTTGCTGGTACACAAAACTTTGAAAATATTATACACAATTATAAACATATTGCCAAAATAAAGTTGAATAAAGAAAGAATCAGCCAGAAAAAAAGTTTGTTTCAAAGGAAAAAAGATGGAGAATTTTTTTTTATTTACCATTAATTTTTCTTTTTGGTCTCGAAACATTTTTTCACTTTTTTTTATCAAAAAGTCATTTGTACTTTTGAAGAGTGAATTTTTTTCACAGTAAATTTTAAACGTGCGCAAATAAAACTTTCCTGGTGTTGATTCAAGCTCTCATCGTCCGGTTGAGGTGTCATTTGTAGTTCTTTCTTCTAGTTCCCCGCTGTTCCAACTGCTGCTCAAATTGTCACAGCAGTCGAGAAGTTAGCCAATGGTGCATCGATCTTAGGTGTTGAGAGTTCCATCTGACTTTTGATCGTGTCATCAAGTGATGTTACATTACCGGACCGTGGAGTTGATTTCACTGCTAACTCAAGAGAGTTTGTGCGTATCCATGTATAGATATCCGAGGTTGCAGCATCACTTCGACCATGAAAGTTAATGGTGTTGGGACTTTTCCACCATTCACTTTTCAGTGTTTCATTGCAGGTTTGGCAAGTGAAGGAACGAAAGACGCAAACTTCGTGTTGAGATTCAAAATTGACCCATTTTTTTCTACCTTGTCCGACCCAAAATACATCTTTGTTTCCCAATAGTCACTTATGGAGCTGAAACATGGAACATAACCAAGACACAGATCCGAAAATTGAGAACCATGCAACGTGCACATGAAATAATTACGTATGGCCTCACATGGAGAGATCACAAGACAGCACAGTACATCTGGGAAAAGACAAAAGTCATGGACATCATAGAATCCATTAGGAATCTCAAATGGCAGTGGGATGGCCATGTTGTAAGAATGGCGGACAACTGATGGACACTGCAACTCATGGCATAGATCCTCCGAGATCACATGCGCAATCGAGACCGCCAGAATATTAGATGGAGAGGTAGAAAAATTCAGAAAGTACTGGCTGCGTAACATCCACGATAGAGAAATGTGGGAGAAATCCTTGGGAAGGTCTATGTCCAACGACATATGTCATCATCATCATCATCATCATCATCATCATCATCATCATCTCCTCCTTGCTTTCTTTCTTTTTCAACACGACTCAATTCACTGTCTTATTTTTCTCACTTCCACTGTTAGAATCCCAACAAAATGTTCTTTTTTATCAACCTCAATTCACTTTTGTTTTCTCAATGTCTTTTTAATTAAGTGGCGGTGGCTGGCTATCTATCTGCAAGGGATCCAATCAACCACACTCTATCTTGTCAATAAATCTACGGAAGATGTTTTCACGGCCATTTTGGCGTCAGAAAAGGTTTGCTCTATAACTCATCTCATCTTTGACTAAGTATGTATGTATACTTCATATAACGCATATTTCAACGCGAAAATGCTCTTCAAAAATAAAATCAAATCCTCAAAAACGAAATGAAATATTCAAGAATGAGTTTCCAGGCCTCATATTGTAACATGTCCTTTGGAGATCAAGACGAATTTTTGGCGCTTAATTTCACGTGTATTGCATCATTAAAACCTTTCTAGGTGCTTTAAAGCAAGATGAGTACAACTGAGAGGTTATTGGAGATTTCATAATTGTGCTATTCTTGACTGGCCCCTCAGATAACTTCATCAAGTGTCTCTGTTATTTTTGCCCTTCAGCCAACACCGAATGTTGGCTGCACTACCAAAGGCTGGACTGGCAACATGTTAGTTAATGGGGGAAACCGGAAAAAAATGAGCTGGAATTCCCAGAGCAGCGCTCCAGATAATGACAAGGTACAGCATTGAATGTAGAAAATATGAAGGCAATTAGAACGGGTAAAAATAACGATAGCTAATCGATATTGGCTGATCAGGAAATCGTCCACAACTGATGATTTTTTTCAGAACGACGTATTCAATGGTTCGCATATGCAGTTTGGAAGTTGTATTCAGAATAAATGCAATGTTCAGAGAAAAGGAACCATAAGTTGAGAGGAAAAGAGAAAGGGAAAGTGAGAAATAGAGAGAGTATAGGGAAAAATATAAAGTTCTTCACAGTTATATCCCTTAACATTCATGCAAAAATCGTATCCATACTAATTGGTAGTATATACTAATATTTGAGCCTCATTTTTGTTTGAGTGTTTACCCCCTCCTCTTTTACACCTAATCTACAAGGTCCATTCAATTTATACTCGTTGAGAACACTCACTTAACTTCAAATCGTCACATGAACTGAGCTTGACCTTTAAGGTTATTCGAGGTCCATTTCCCACATTATTTCAAAGTAGTCGGCCTCAAATTTGCACCAAGGATGCAGGAATCTAGCATCAGGGTCAATATTCTGATAGTGAAGGTCGAATTCTATGTGACCTCAGAGATTATTCAAGCTCACCACGAGTCAATCCTCGTAATTTCTACCCGATTATTCGAGTTTTTGGCCACGGTTTGGCACTGAAGTTGCTAAGGTTTACTATATGGGCACATCTCCACATGGCGATGTTTACGATTTGTGTGAGGTTATCTTTGTATCATTTCTAATCTATTCTCTAAGTTTGGGGCTACCAATCTTGCTTTTATGGAGATCAAATTTGGTACAGTGCTACCTCTTTTCATGAAGAAGATCAAAGGTGATATAAGTTCAACTGCAGAAATTCATGTCATCAGAAGACATCGCTATCAAAGTTCTCAAGTAATGCACGTGTTAAACTGACCTTTGACATACGACTAAATCTCCAACAGAAGTATTAGGCATTGCAGACTTAACCTCAGAGAACATTCAAAGAGGCCATGTATTCTTGCTGGTCATTTATAATCAATTTTCTAAGTTGTCTGCCAACATTTTACATCTAGTATGCCACTACTTGACGCAGACAAACAACTTAATGTCAAGTCGATAATGGATGCTATTTATCGTCATTTCTAAATTCAACTAAATAAGTGGTGCTTGC
Source organism: Thysanoteuthis rhombus (assembly GCA_963457665.1). NCBI lineage: Eukaryota > Metazoa > Mollusca > Cephalopoda > Oegopsida > Thysanoteuthidae > Thysanoteuthis > Thysanoteuthis major. The sequence goes on along the minus strand of OY735234.1, from coordinate 26,493,764 downwards.
CTGGAAGGATATTGAAGTGGTCAGGGGTCAATTTTGGATTGAAATATCTTTAACTGAGACGCACCTATAATGCTGATATTTGACAAAGGAATACATCTTCGCACAGCAAATGTCATGGCAATATGAGGTTGATAATGAAGGTCGTTTGGGATGAGCTGAGGCCAGTGGCGGACTGCGATTCAACTTTCTACCAGAAAAACGAGTAAAAGGGCCAAGCTAAGATCCGTAGATCCATATGTTATCGATTGGTAACTCCTGCGAAACCATTCACAGATTTATCTGTTTTTTTATATAGTTTTCAAGGGATAGATTAGTGAATTCGTTTCAAAAGGAGAGTCTACTTTTCAAATTGAGGGTAAGATATATTTTCAACCAAAAATTGTTATATTTAAATGAAAAAGTACATTGTAACAGACAGAAAAAACAAAAAACACATCATCATCATCAACATCAGTCTTTTAACGTCCATCTTTTGACATGGACCTTCCCCAGGATCCACCACATTTCTTTATCATTAGCGTTGCAGAGCCAGTATCATCTAACTTTGTCTAGTTCATCCCTCCATCTTGTATTTTGTTAGCCTCAGTTTTGCATGTGATCTCTTGGGATCCATGTTGTGAGTCATGATGTCCATCAGTTGTCTTTCATTCTTGCAACATGACCAGCCCATTGCCATTCATGTTTTTAATAAATTCTATTATGTATCTGACTCCCTTTTCTTCCTGATATACTGTGCTGTCTTGTGATCTCTCATGTGAGGTTAAGCATAATTCTCTCATGCATGCATTGCATGCCTCTCAGTTTCATGGGTCTGTTTTCTTGGTTAAGTTCCATGTTTGAGCTCCATAAGTGACAGTACTACGATTGTTGCTTTGTGTTAAAGTTGAATGAACTTAATTAAGATAGATAGATCGATAGATAGATGGAACTGCTTGATAGCTGAGGGAGTTAAGTATTATTTATCATTTATTTTTTATCTGCGCGAGATATTGAGGCTCAAGTCCAGTTTAACACTGATTACGATTATAGAATTTCAAGGCAGGTTTCCAATACGATTTAGATTCACGCATCTATTCAACTATCATCTTCACCCTCCCTAAATTTGCGTTGATCAGAACAAAGTAAAGTTAAAGATATTTACATTGTAATATACCTATAGTTACCCCTACGTACTTTTGAGATTATCCCCATATAAATTAGTTTTCATATGAGTTAAATCCAATATGAATAAGCAACATTAACTTTTTTTCCTATCAAAGGCCTCTAACTTGTAATTAGCTGATTTTCCCACAAGATTTGTTTCTTTTCGCCTGGACTGGTCATCCATAACACACTCAGGAAATTTGTTGGTTAATAAAGGAAAAAAATTTACAGGTTTTACGAGAGGGGTACTATTTACAATGTAATTATAAGTATAAAAGGGGCACATACTTTTCCCATAACCAACGGATTTACGGATAGTTCTAAGATTTCATGGATTGAAAACATCTAAAATGCAAAGAAAAATCAACCTTAGATCCCAGTTCCTAGATTTGTATTCAGAGTTTTCCTTCTCTTACATTAGTTGCCCCCAAAGGCCATAGAGTCTCATCAGTCCTGTTGTTTTAATTATAGTTAGGGATAGAATAAATGTATGAATACATTTTCCATACATTAGTACAAATTGAAAGTAAGCAATCTCGGTTGGACTTTGAACTCGTCAGTCCCATTGTCAGAATTGTTAAGCGTTCCGCCACTCGTACCCTGTGCGTTTGTATATAAAAAAGAAGTAATTCATACAGTCACAGCAATGATTGGCCAAATGTGTTCACTCAAGTGAGAATAGATTTTTTGATTTAGCCAAGCAAATTTTGCACTTTTGAACCTCGATGTAGATTGAAAAATACTTGATATGGGTATATTGGAATTAGAAGCTGGGATTGCGAGGCATAGAATAAATTAGTGACAGTTACCGGAAGGATCCTCGAGGGGATGTTATCAAAGATTTCTGAACTTTGTTTTGTTTCTCCAACGAATTTAAATAGATATTTTAGTTTGTTTTTTTTTTTTTTTTTCATTTGTGTTTTCAATATTGCCAATATAGTAGACATTTTTTCCGAATTCAAAAAATCAAAAAATATCTTGGTAAACAATACTGCTTTAGCAATTCATTTGTCTATTTGTGTTTCCATGGTCACGAACGCATACTCATTTATTTCTGATAAAACATAAGAATTCATGCCTGGAAGTCAGTCGGAAAAATGCCTATTACGCATGCGCCAAAGACGAAATAGCTGTACTATCAAATCGAGGCTTGAAATTGTGGAAATTGTATTTTGTGATATTGAAGAATTTACGTTTCTTTCTTCCTTTCGGCAAATAGAATGAAATTAAATAAAATAGGTATATGTATTGTCTGCCTGACCACACAATATATCCAAAAGCTATCAATAAAATCCCATGACATTATGTGGTAAGATTGGACATAAGCTAAAAAATGTTTTATCTCTGTAAATCCAGGGAAGAATTGGTTAAATTCGGGAGTAGATCCCAGAATTATTTCTCCAGTTCATTTATAAATGTATATAATATTTTTTTTTGATAACTGTATGTGCTGATACATATTTCATTTTCTCGATCAGATCTATTTTTTACGTTTTATTTCTTCAAATAAATTTCTATATGCCAAAAAGTCATCTAGTCCGACAACTGTTCAAGATGTCACAATAAACAGAATCGAAAAAATCATTTTATCAAAATCACAGCGAATGAAATGTATTAATAATAAGTTTAATCATTATACATTGTTTCATACATCTTAATCTATAAAAAAAATGAAAGATTAGATCTCAATCCTAGCCTAATATCTAAAATACCTTGGTTTTAAAATCAAACTTATCTTCGATCGTTCTGTAATCGTGCAGTTGTTGTGATACATCCTTCACTTCTCTGAAATCCTGGCCTCTTACTGAATACCATTCTATATTTCCCTTTGTATACATTAGACAGAAACCCGTTTGAATAGTACATTCAATATGTTCAACTATGCATTGTTGGCTGAAAATTTTCAACCCATTGTTGACATGTATTTGACATTATCCGACTGAAAACACTTCTTTTTGATTTTCTATTCCAATCCTAATTCGAAATCTTGGATATGCTATAATCATAATTTTCTGTCTGCTTCTACCATGCTTTCCACAGTGACAGTGATTATTGGGACATCTTCTTTTGATGAGCTCATATCCATAGAAACTCTCTCATGACATTTTCCATTAAAAAGTACTTGTTAGCATTGTTGAAATCACATTTGCATCTGGTGATTAGTTTGGATATATATATATATATATATATATATATATATATATATATATATATATATATATATATATATATATATATATATATCCATCTAATATATATATATATATATATATATATATATATATATATATATATATATATATATATAAGGCACATATATATTTTTTCCGGGGGCATATTTTATTTGTCTAGGTGTAGATTAAATTTATTGTATGAGTGTGGTAAAGAAGCGACATTTATTGGAGTTACCAAACTAACTTTTTCCTCTACCTTTTTAAGCTTGTCAAAAGTTATCTTTGCAACTTGTTCTTCCGTGTCAGTTAAATTTCGGTTGGCTTCTTGATTGAATTATAGGTGCAGGTAGTAATTATGTATACTTTTATCTCTGTCATACCATTTGACGTCTTGTATAATCTGTCACGTTGTTGAATTCTACTTTGTGTATATCTAGAGTTCTCGTTAACATGCAATAATGTTGGCCCATCATCTCGATTAGATCTTTCATCCATTGCTGACTACTAATAGATAATCAACAACCACCCCATTGTATAAGCTGGGACCTTTAACTTTATGGCTAGTCACAGCTAACCTATGTCGTATAGAAATCTAGATTCTAATATGTAATCGATTGTATTGATTTTGATATGTCAATGAATGTAGAGGGACCCAGTTTTTCTTATTTACATCACTGAATATTTGTTGTCTTTGATAATCATCAGAATATATTGTAACATAATCAGGTAGATACATCAACCACTGTACCTTTTTTGTATTTTGCTTCCTAAAAAAGTGATTCTTAATCTTGTTGTGCAAGTCCGATACATCTAAAGGCTCACTGAAAATTCCATCGCAGACAACTCAAGTTCAATATTCCACCACTTTCTCATCCAAACACACCACTGTAGTCACCTAATTGTAATAAATCTTTTATTTGAATATAAACTCTATCCGAAAAGCTGAAAAATAAAAAAAAAAACATACTATATGAGAGTTTGTAATCGTCAAATGCATCCTGGTTTTTACATCAGTAGTATAATACTAATAATGATAACACTTGATATAAAAAAGGTATCACAGATGTTTTAGCGAGAGCAGTGGTGAGTGTTGCCTTGTTTATCTCCCAACTTTATCTCTATTGGAAGTAATGTATTTGTTTATTAATAATTTCAAATAAACTCCTAAGCTACTTCTTACACCCACGTGTTGTCACAAGATATGATACGTTAACTCTCAATCAGATATTGTTTTATTTGTGTTTTCTGGCAATTAATCTGCAGCGGTGTGCTTCTCCTTCACATGTAATAGAAATTTATTTTTAAGATTCCTTGTAGTAGTTACATATTGAACAAACAATATATTGATTTTTCATGTTTAGCGAATCGTCCATCATTCCAGAGGAGATGATGTTCTGATTCAGAGGATGATTTGAGTGTACATTTTTACCGGTTGCTTCTGCCAAACCATCAAACTGACTAGAGAATGCTTGCTTCTCTTTTTCTCTCTTTCAATGGAGGATATTCCAAAATTCATTGACAAAGTATCTTCAATAACATTGATATTCATAATTACATGTGTTAATTCCCCCAAAATGAGATTATTATCGTCATTATTACTTTCAATGATATCCAGTCTAATCAATAAATCTCGTAGTTGTTGATGAGAAAGAAGATGATGTCTCTTTCAGATCATTACCATCATCATGAGTCTTTTACTGTTCATCGTTGGGCATAGACCTTCCCCAGGATTCACCACACTCCTCTATCGTGGGCGTCGGTGAGCCAGTATTTTCTAAATTTGTCCAGTTCATCACTCCATCTTGTATTCTGTCGGCCTCAGTTTCACATGTGATCTCTGGGGATCCATATTGTGAGTCGCGATGTCCATCGGTTGCCTGTCATTCCTACAACATGGCCTGCACATTGCCATTTAAGTTTTCTAATAGATACTATGATATCTCTGACTCCTGTTTTTCTTTATATACTGTGCTGTCTTGTGATCTCTCCGTATGAGGTTGAGTATGATCTTCTCATTGGCACGTTGAATGCTTCTCAGTTTGTGAGTTTGTCTCTTGGTTAGGTTCCATGTTTCAGCTCCATAAGTGACTATTGGGACGATGCATTGGTTGTATATACTTCTTTTTAGGATTACTGGGATCGACTTGTTTTTGACGGTTGAGCTTGCCATCCTAGGGTGATTCATCGCTTGATGTCTTCCTTTTTCGTTAGTTTCATGGAGATTCGTTGTCCTAAGAAGATGTAATGGTCTACTTTCTCCAGTTATGCCTCTTCGATTTTGACTGTTATGTCGTTTTTCTCAATGTGATCATTGCACATATTTTTTTCCCTCTTTAGGGTTATCAGTAATCAATTGTACTACATGCTTGAAATACTGATCAGGATTACAAATTCTTTCCAGCAAGGAATAGATGTCAGAGGTGCAGCATGGACGTTAACAACCTGATATAGCACTACCCGATCAATAAAAGACAAACAGTTTCATTGCAACCTAGGAGTGTTTCAGAGACCAGAAAGTTATCCTTTCCATAATATATACAGGTGTTGTTTTCCCTGTCCTCTGAAACTGAATTGAATATAAGGAAACGGTGTTAACCTAGTAAGGTTATTTACGGGACGATTTCTTCTACAGATTACGTGGAGGGCCGGGTCATCATCATCATCAGTCTTTTAACGTCTGTAGTTAGACAAACACCTGCCCCAGGATCAGTCACATTTTTCTATCATGGGCGTCACTGAGCCAGTATTTTCTGAATTCGTCTACTTCATCTCTCCATATTGTATTCTGTCGGCATCAGTTTTGCATGTGATCTCAGGGGTTCCATGCTAGAATTCGTAATGTTCTTCGGTTGTTTTTCGTTCTATCAACATGACCTCCTCATTGCTATTTCAGTTTTCTAATTAACTGTATTATGTCTCGGACTCCCGTTTTCTTCCTGATATACTGTGCTGTCTTGTGATCTCTCCATGTAAGGTTGAACATGATTCTCTCATGCACATGCTGCATGCTTCTAAGTTTGTAATTCTCAAATAAATCCAAATCACATATCCAGACGGAAAAGCCACCAGGGCCATGTTGTTCTCGCCTGATGGGTATTCAGCGGTTTTGAGATCTCAACCAAATTAGGGTGTACGGAATTTGTCACGAATAAAACAGAGAGCACTGGTAAATCACGCCATAAACTCTTACATACAAGCCACAACTCCAAGGTAACAGTTTTGCTGATAGGAACTCCCAAGCCACCATTTAAAACATTGGACTCTTCAACCACATGAAAAAACAAACTGTTTTTTGTTTTGTTTTTTTTTTAAATATCTTGCAATCATAATTTTTTCGAAAAATTTAAATTTATTTTTTCCAACGCAAAATGTGAAGTGATGACCAAGCCTCTATTACCCCTAATATCATCCAAAAGACAAGTGTTAGGCAATGTTACAAATACCCACATTTTTCTTGTTATGGTGATCATTCAATTCCTTTTTAAACATTTGCAGCGACTTTGACAACAGATATTTGATTTAAAATGTAAATGTCCTATTATAATGGACCATGTTTTTGTTCATTGCTATAATTTAAGACGTACATAGAATGTTAAAACAAACTGAAGACTAACGTGTGTCCATTAATTATTTAATGAAAGATAGAGCTTTATTTACTTACTGACAATATATTTACCATGTATCGACTTTTATCGAACTTTTTTTTTTATTTAGACGACAGAGAAGCCAATTTAGATATTTTACATCTAACTTGAGATATTTTTGTCAGGGATATGAGAGAGAGAGAGAGAGAGAGAGAGAGAGAGAGAGAGAGAGAGAGAGAGATCGTCTTCAGTTTTTAGAGGTCAGTTTAATTATCTTTGCTGAAGTAAAGATATCTTTAGGTGGGGGAGGGGCAAAATTGAGGTAATTTTCCGGTATTTGGACCTACATTTTTTTCCAGAACATATAAATATTTTTTGAAATTTTAGCCACAATTATGAATATGAAAATCTCGTAAGAGTTGACAAATCTGCAGACCCATTATTCCCCACCACAGTCACTACTGGAATTATCCGTCACAGGGCCAAATTTGAGTCGTGAAAATCCTGAATCCAAAAACTACCAATAACACCAAGTAGGTTTTGCTTGTAAATCCTTGCTTTACAACGAGTATTCTCATTTTTTTTTTTACAAATGATTTTCTGGTTAAACCCAATGGAAAAGAAATCGGACATATGTGGTTTGGGGATATTTTTTATTCGTTTTTTTTTTCTCAAAAAAAAGAAAACGAAAACCAATTCGCTCACCGGGGAGAACGTATGGTTTCGAACGATGGGTAGGAAGTATCTTTTTTTACAAGATTTTCAACCCAACCCTCCCGTGGTAAATTATTGAATCCGATCCGATACCATTTCTTTCCTTTTCCGTCAGTATAATATGAGGATTTAAAGCAACAATAATCATAGCCTTGCGTTATCTGCCCCTACTCCTCTCCAAAACGTGTTATCTGCAGATTTTATCATTTTTCATCCAACTTACGTTTGACAACGGGAGAAAATGATAAGCTCAATATAACAACTAACGATAACGATCATTTATTTCTTCTAAAGCAAATGGTTATTTATGAGGCAAAGATCTGCCAAATTTCCAGTCGAACACAATTCAGTCTTTTCAACGACAATTTCTAGCTTTTTGGCTTTGTGTCAGTTTCTGCATATAAAAGTAAATATCAATAACGATCATTTGCTACCTGACAGTCGTTAGTTACTTTTCTGATTCTCATGGTTAGTATGGCGTCCTCACTTGAAATTGATGCATCACAATATTCCTGATTCTCATGAGTTTCTTTCACCTTTGTGCCATTCTGACCTTGGCTTCCCAAATATCAATGACGGTCATTTTTATTTCAATTCCATAAATAACGATTCCAGTATGACATTCCCACTAAGAAAATTGACATAGCACGATCTTCCTGATTCTTATTAATTGATTTTATCCTTGTACCATATTGAGCTTAGCTTAGTGAGTATCATTTAAGAGCATATTATACTTTTACTATCAGATGCAATATTTTCTTATGATTCTTGCTTTTATTCATCTTCACCTCAGTTCTGACTTAGCTTTCTATCGCAACTAAGCTCTCTTTCAGCCGTGAGTGAATGAATTATCAGGGCATATTCTAAATAATTACAAGATGATAATCAAACTTGGAACAATCTATGCTGAGGGAGAATTTGGTTAATGCTCGACTGATCTTAATATTGAATAACAGGTATCAGTTGCAAGAGCGAGTCCAAATCAAACATGTGGAGACTCACCCTATTCCGATCCCCCTTTTCGCTATATTTTTTGCTAACTCGTAGTTCAATATCAGGATTCCAATCTATTCATTTATTCACTTTATCAGTAAGAAAATTTGTGAATCATTAACGATTTTGGCTACTATTTACCTTCATCTCAATTTTTGCTTTTTTCGAAACTACAAAACTCTGTTTCCCTCTGACAGTGAGAGAATAGATTTTCATCACGAATCAAAATAAAGAAATATTAGCCCGGTCGATCTTCCCATCGAGTTTCAGAAATCAATGGCTGGATTGAGTCCAAATGGACTACTTGAACTCTTCTCTTGTCCAGGTCTCTCCTATATTTCTTATTAACAGGTAGTTTAATATCGATAAATCATTCTGTTCATTTATTTGCTTCATTTGAAAGAAAAATTGTGAATCATTACGATTTTTGCTACCATTTACCTTCATCTCAATTTTTATAACTTTTATTGAGATTCGACCCAAACCAGGTTCCCTGGAGCAGTAAATGAATTAATCAACAGCATAGATTGCGATAATCAGTTTGTTCCTGCTGAGAATCGAACTTACAACACTCTATGCTGATGTTCAGCTATATTGATGTGCGACTGCTGTTGCCACAGTCCAAAAAGCAACGATGGCAAACGCAGGTCATAATAAAAAATTTTAAAAAACTCATCCCCTATCCCCATATTTTGTGTACCATGATTTTCATTCTCTGGTTGGTCTGCGTCGATAATCTGATTTTTTTTCTACATCCCAATTTAAGGCCGCTGTCGATTGCAACTTCTATCTACTTCCACCGAATCACACGACGAATCTTTGATTATTCCTCTCTCTTCCTATCCGCTTATCAAAGTACTTATCATTCTTTTGTGTATCTTATCGTCTCCATTTCTATTTCTCCTCACTGGATCCATTCTTTTTTATGACTTTAATTTCTCTACTTTCTCTCTTTTTACCCCTTCTGTAAACTATCTTTTATTTCTTTCCATTTTTCGTACGATCTAATAAAACCAAAACATCCCCCGTCCCCTCTTACTACACCCTGATTAAACTACTCAACACACCCTTTCGCCCTCTATTCACCTTTTAATCAAACCACTTCAGCTTATAGTGGAAGATATATATATATATATATATATATATATATATATATATATATATATATACACACACATACAAAAATACATACATACTTATATATATATATATATATATATATATATATATATATATATATATATATATAAAATACATATATATACACACACATACAAAAATACATACATATATATATATATATATATATATATATATATATATATATATATATATATATATATATATATATATATATATATATATATATATTCCAATAAAATAAGTAATATTTTCTTATTCATCATACAGGAAAAATGCGAAATACATTATCATTAGACTAATCATAAGCTTAATTTCAAATCATACATATATTTTGGTACCTAATTCCAACCTTGTGGATATATTGGGAGTATGATGTCTGAATCAAACCCCATACAGCATTAGCATCCTCATCATCATTAGTCTTTTAGGGTCCGTCGTTGATCATAGACCTTCCCCCAGGTTCGCTACACCTTTCTTTCGTGGGCATCGTAGAATCAGTACTTTCTGAATGTATCTAGCTCATCCCGCCATCTTACTTTCTGTGGGCCACAGCTTTGCATCTGATCCTAGTTGTGGGTCAAGGTATCCAGCGTTCTTGCAACATGTCTAGCCCAATTCCATTTGGGTTTTCTTGAAGTTTTTATGATGTCCTGGACTTCTGTATTTTTCTCTGATATACTCAGCTGTCCATGTTAGGTTGAAAATGATTGTTTCATGTGCACGTAGCATGGTTTTCAGTTTGACGGTCTGTCTCTTGGTTATTTTCAGTGTTTCAGCTCCATAAGTGACTATCAGGAGTACAAATTGGTTTTAATTTATACGGGGTCTACACCTTATATAGTGATAGCATCAATGAGCATAGGTGTTTCTACTGAGTCAAAAGTCTTGTTGAAGTAAATAAATGTTACTGCAACATTGTATATTATCTTACCTCCGGTTTTAGGTGATTCATCGAATGGAAATGGTCCATGGTCGAGCAGCTTATCATAAAGCCAGCTGGTTCCCCTAGTCAGTTTTTATCTAGCCTTTTGAAAATTCGGTTGGTAATGACTTTGGTGAATAATTTGTAAATGCAGTTCAATAGACTTATTGGTCTGTAGTTGTTAAGGTCTTTCGGGTTTCCTTTCCTGCGTAACAGCATTATGATTGCAGAGTTTCAATTATTTGGGACTCTGCTTTGTTTTAGGCATAAGTTGAATAAAACAGTTAGTTTCCTGATGATTTTGCCAGCTTTTTTGAAGAGCTTGATGGTGATTTTATTTGGTACAGGAACTTTTCCTCTTTCTTATGCCATAAACATCATGATGTGAGATATTTAAAAAAAACAACAAATTTTCATCCCCGAGGATTAAGTTAAGAAAAAACGATGAGAATAAGATAAATTGAAAATATTCTTTTTTATTATCTCATCATTTCTTTTTTGTATCATTGAAGAATAATCATAAAAATTAACCCCCAACTCTGATTTGAAACCCCTGAAAGCTAATTTGAGGTTATTTTCCCTAGTAACTCTTCACAGAAGTCAAATCCATACCCATAGAAAACATTATGGATTTATATCAAGTGGTTTTCGTGGATAGAGAGAGATATAGACGGATGGGTTTTGGGCAAATTGTAATAAGATTATCTACCTTTAAATTTCTCGACAATAATGATAGGTTTCCTTCATTTTTTTAGACTTCTTTTCGGCAGTTGTAGAGTGTTTCCCGAAGCTCCATAAGAGTTATCAATATTTGATTCTTTTGGGGGAAAGGGGCCCATCAAGATGGCGATAAAGAAAAAACTTTAAGGGTTGCTGCAAAAAGATAACCAAAAGCCTTTACATGCGGTAGCTGTGATAACTGGTTGCATACCAAATGTAGGCCGACCATAGAAAGAGTATTACGAAATCTACAAAATTAAATTGGTCGTGTGACATTGTAAATAATGTAAGAATCTTATCAGAGATCCAGCAAAAAAAACTTGGGGGGATAATCGAACTCAGAAATCAAAAGACCCACTGAGACAGTTGAAGAAATGAAAGAGTCGTAGGAAAAAGAGATAAAAAAAATCAGGAGGGAAAAACAAAAATGGCAGACAAAATAGAGGTGAGAAAAAAAAAAGGAAATCTCGTGGTATCTCACCAACGGGAATCCAAAGAGGAAGATCCAAACAAAAGACAGAGAGAAGAAAAAGAGAAAATGGAAGAGATGATGGAGAGAGTGCTACAAGTAGGCGACTGTCAAAGCAATCCGACAAGGGAAAAGGGGAATCACTCGGAACAAAACCAAGATCTTTACGATTAAAAATGAAGCAGGTGGCGACAAAATTAAAGGTGTTGAAAAAGGCTAAAAAATTTTTTTCAAAAAGTAAATAGGTCCTCAGATAACTGGAAAAGGTTCAGTCACAGGCAGAGAGGGAATCTGCTAAAAAAAATAGATTAGAAAAAAAAAACGAAAAGATTAGCAAATAGAGACATCAGTCCCCAAATAAACAAAAAAAAATGGATTTGTTGCATAGGATGGGGAAGGACCAAACAGTAACTGAACCGGAAGAAAAACGACAAAAAACTGACATTAATGATGAACTAAATGAGAAAAAAAAATTATCCAGAAAATTTAAAATACTCATGCTGTGAAATGAGTGTATATAAAAGAAGAAAAATATTTCGGGAACATTAAAATGTAGCTTTCTCATTGACAAAGACAATGAAAAGCGTTAGAGAAGTAATGAAAAAATAATGTCTCTATTTACAGAACATTATACCTTATGGAAACCTAACCGATTGCAAATATGATGTTTCAGTGACTAACGGACTCATTAATGATATTAGTATACATAATTTTTTTCTTTTCTACCCCCACCTCAAGTAGGAAATTATGACAAGCTTAACAAATTAATCGATAGGAAAGTTAGTTTTATTCAACAGTATGACACCGAGAGTAAGTCTGATTCTGAACTTGTCAAAATTAGAACATAGACGAATTTAATAAAGAAAAATTCAATCTCCAAACATCTTTTTCAATATTACACCTAGATATACTCTCAGTCCAAAAGCATACAGCAGAACTACAAATTATTCTTATGAATTTTAAATTTGATTTCGTTGCACTCTTAGAGTCTGAATTACTAAAATTAAATGAACCTACTGTAGATATAAATATAGGTGGTTATAAATGAGCTATTGCTACCAACTCAGGGGCAAGTAGGAGTTGTATACTTGTATGTGTTTCATAGAAATTGATATTAGAAGATAAAATCATATAGTTGGCATAACATAGACATCGTATATTTTACTAAGGGAAATGTATAACACACATCTTAAAAAATTACTACACAACTAAACAATGAAAAAATATATTCATCTCAGGCGACTTTCATTTTGACTTCATCAAATTTTCAAAAGTCTAGACAACATCTGAATTCTATGATCCGCTCTCATCAACTTTTTTATCACCCTCTAATTTTGTACCAACCAAAATTAATCGGAAGAAGGCAGATTCTTTGATAGATAATATTTTCACTAATTATCATAATCCTGACGTTATTAGTGGAAACCTCACGATTTCAGTATCTACTCGCCGTCCTTAGTTTTCAATTTTCCAAAAATTAATTTTTGATAGAGGAATAAAATCGTATATTGCATTGTATTGTATTGTATTGAAATGTCTGTATAAATATTTATTGTCTGATAAAATTTCCCCAAACACTAATAAAGCAGAACAAATCTCTCTAAAAAACCTTCAGAGAAATTATCGGTGAATATCAAAATCAAAATATATGGTGGGAGAACCCAAGAGCTCACACAAGAATAAAGGAAATTGAAATCATACAAAACATATCAAATAGAAGCATGGCTCATATCAATAATACTATGTAAATACGGATAGCTCTTAATACCTTTCATGTAAAAAACAATCTATTTACTTTAAATCATGTGACACTATACTGTAGGCTCCTAAAAATCTTCAAAGTGAAAGATGGTATACTCTTTTGAAACAACTGTTTATTACTTCGTGATTATACGAATAAAAAAACTCCCTGCTAGCTTTAAAAATAATTGTAAGTTTCGAATCGAAAAAAGCTCTATTAATACAAGAAATCCATCAAAAGAATCTTCATTTTTGACTTATATTAATAATATAACATCTTCAACATGAGACGATATGATTTTGAATGTTTACATTGTTTTCTCTCCGAGAAACGAGTGTATTGAACATGAGCAAAATCTGTCTCAAAAAAACATAGAAGAAAAATTTCATGGAATCTCATTCATTCCGATTTGATTTTGTTGTCAGCTCTAGGAATGCCTGTGGTACGTGCTGGCCACTCTATGGAAATTGACAAGTTGATTCCATCTGTCAGTGAAAAATGTGTATAACATAAGATACGGTTTTATGACAATTCTCAAAGGAGGGAGCGACTTGCGTTGTAATATTTTTTCCCACCAATCATGTACAAAAAAAAGGAAAATTGTACATATTTTATGTTATGTTTATTTGTGAAATAAAATTTTGCTGTTGTTCCGTAGATTTTTTACTCTTTTTCATGTTTACTCTATGATCCATATGGCCACGTCTATTATGAGGCAGGTTCTCCTAACTTTGTCCACGATTACCAGATCCGGTCGTCTCGCTTGGATACAATGGTCACTTTTGATATCAAGGTCCAAGGGTAATGTATGGCTTCCATTTTCCAGAGCAGTGTTCGATTTGCTGGTACCACTTGTCCTCATTCATTTGTTCAGTTCCATGTGTATTACTTTTGCTATCCTGTCATGTCTGTTTTTATACATTTCCTGGATTAGCTGATTGCATTAACCTTTTATGTGATTTTTCCACATATGCAGCATTTTATGTTTGAGTTCTGTCGACTTTCAGTTTGATATAAGTTGTCTTAATGCATTTGTTTCGGGCTGCTACGATGAGAAATTTTGTTTCTCTCTTCAGATTTTTCCTGGCGTAGCCATTTCCGTTACCTCTTGTCTGTGGCATTATGTATCTGTCTCTTGAATTCTCGGTATGTTTGTTTCTGTTTCCATTTTCCTCTCTTTACTTGCTGCGCTGCTCCTTCGTTAGCTACTTTTTGTTTGTTTTTCGTTGCACTGATTCGAGCACTCTTCATAATGTCTCCACTATTTGCTTGCACATACTTTACTAAACCTGTTCCAGCCTTTTGAATACAATCTTCTATGCAGATGAGTCCTCTAGCGCCTTTTCCTTTTTGCATACAGTCTCTCTCTGCTATCTTTTGCAAGTAAGGCTTCATGCATAGTCATATGTTTTTCTTGTTTGCTGATCCATTGATCGAAGTTCATCTTTTGTCTGTCCAAGGATTGGTCCTGTGTATCTTACTACAAATACAACCCATGTGTTCATTCCTTTTATAAGATTCTTGCTATTTACTTTGGTTTCTATCATTTTTCGTATCCACTCAAGGTATTCTTTTCTTATTTTCTTTTCCCTTTCCTTCCCGTTTTAAAGCGTTACTTTCGATCACTTCCATGTATTTAAATCAGTCCTGTCAGATCAATGTCCTGATTTAGCTGTTGTTCGGTAATTCGATTCCTTCAGCTTCTACAGCCATCCTCTTTGAATTACCATTAGGGCACACTTTTCTTTTCTGAAATCCATCCCGATTTCGTTTCTGTATTCTAACTTTTAGTTGAACAACGTTTCGAGTTCTCCCCTATTCTTTGCTTATAGTTATATGTCGTCCATGTAGACGGCGCGGTTTTTTTCCTTGATTTGGAGGATTGGTATCTTTTGCAGTTCTTTCAGTATTCTGTTGAATGGTATCATGGTTAGAACAAAAGAAAAATATTTCTTAACAAATCATATAGGCTTTTTATTTGAATTTTCTTTCAAAGAATGATTAACAAAACATGGTTCTTTTTTCTAATAGAAGATGTTGTTACTGATCTCTATGGGGATTTTTCCATTAACTTCATGCCAGACATTCAGTTAATATCAATACATCAAAATATTATAAATATCAATAATACACACCGTTTAAGCTTCTTAAAAAATGTAATGGATGAAATATGTTACAATCTTATAATTCGTACCCTCATGGTTCCTTTATTCCCATATCTTCTTGAAAAAAAATTCGAATCCCCTTTGACACTGGGATACGAAGCAAAAGCGGTGATGCATACTTTAAGGGAATTTACCGTGGTGAAATTTGTATGGAGGAATTTACAGCAATAGAAGATGGAGGAATTTATTCTTCGTTGAATTTGCATGGACGGATTCACCGTTGGTAAAATCTACCCATCTCGATAAATTGTCACTCGACTGCTGAGGGTTAAAATGCTGATTTTAATGGTCAGCATGACATGTTCACTTGGGAAATTGACGCAACACAGTCTCCCTGACAGGCGTTATTTCCTCTCAGTCGTGGTCTACTGAGCTAAGTGAATAAATGACTCAGCCATACCAGTATTGTACCTTACCAAACTCAGATTGAGTGCCTTTTTTGTTTATTGCCGTATGTTGTTAAAATACATGTCAAAGGCGACGGTTCTATCCAACAAGTTACTATCAATGTTTATACCCTAATTAGCTTTGACATTATACAGGATTAGTGGAATCGATTAAGTCTAGCAGAAACTAGATGAAAATTAACTTCCACTATCCAACTCCACGTATGTACAAATAAGTAGTATACCTTTTATTTCATTCAACTGTAGTATATGTAATATACCTCTTGTTTAATTTAACTGTATATTTTTTCCAAGAGAAATTTAACTGTATGGATTTAAAAAAGATTAATATCAGTAAGATGTACGCGTGGGAACACTATTGTAGCACACAGTTTAAGAATCACTGTTCAAATTATATATGCGGTGAGGATACTTTTTTAAAGCAAAATCAAGACGTTGGTAAATAACAAGTACTAAATCAAGCGAAAACGGAATATTGAGTGTGTGGTCGGCTTTGATTATCTAAATAATGAAATGTCTATGTCTAAAGGCGATCTTCTCATCCATTATTTAATCCATGTGGAAAGAATAAAACAAAAAACACGGACGTTTTAATCACAAAAGAAAAAAAAATATCAAAATTTATTCTCATTAGAAAGACATGTAGGTTAACCCGGCGTTTCAGACAGAAGATAGATTTAAAGAAATAACAATGCTGGGCAAAATCTGCTCTTTGATATATTATTTCTAAATGACACGACAAATGAAAGGAGAAAGCATACGATAATTCGAAGAGACAGCTGTTACTGATAACTTTGTTGATGCATCGTGTAGAATAGATGTAGTTGCTCCTCACTCCAACAAGGTTTCTAGATGCACAACTGCCATGCCTCCCAAACTGGGTTACATATTAATATGTTAATGTAGGGATTCAACTTCCCAAAACATATATAACTAGCCACTGAAAAAACACGGAGAAATCAGAATAAGACTAGCATTCTTGAGATATAACTCTAGAGCCTTACTCCAATATCACTCAAAGAGAAAGTAAGAAAGAGAAATGATCTTATGTATAGATATTTATTTCATCACCGACCATTACTTGTAAAGAGAAAGTAAAAGATCTATGTGCGTAAGAAACACTCTTTCATCCAAGGAAAATGAATATGATCAAATTTTCTGCCAAGTGAAGGAGACTCCCACTTATTCAGTATTGATCGTTGATATATAACACTAATAATCTACTTAATTGACTCATAACCTGTCACTCTCTCTCTTATCCAGATACTTATTCTTTCTCCCGTATTTCTTCTGATTCAAAAACAAATTCCTATTTGGATAGCAAGGGAACCCAGCACGCAACACATCGGAAAACAAAATTGTTGAATCAGTGGTGTGTTAACAACAATCGCATAATTTCTGTAATGCCAATTTATTCGTTGAATTCTTTCAAAGTTTAGTAATTTTTTACAATTTCCTAAAAAACTTTACATAAAGGTGTGTATAACAATTAGGCAAAAGATTACGCGTAATATCATTAACATTGAACTAAAAGCGCTGAACTTTTATTGATGTCATGATAATGATTTATTGTTTTGTTGGAAAAAAAGACTTTCGGAAAATAAACCAAA
>OY735234.1:26415979-26470979 GCA_963457665.1 Thysanoteuthis rhombus | reverse complement strand
GCAACTGTTAGTGAACCGATATGCAAAACTAAAGGCAAATTGCTGAATGTGCAACCAGTTGACCAATGGGAGACAACATGTAGTTAGCTGGCTGGGGAGGTACAGTTGATCAATGAAAATCATAAAATGGCTTTTGCTATCTTTCTCAAGTAACTGAACGAAGGTTTTTTTTTAACGCTGTTCTCTCATTTGAGGAGGAATGCTGGGGTCGACACACGAACATTATCCCCTCTCCAAGGAGTCTCCTCGGAGCTGTTGTCGTGGTCAATTATCTAGACACTTTTATCATAGTACATCATACACGTGTTTTATCACACATATACCAGCAAGAACAAGCACACTTACACGTACAATAACACACATGCCTTCGTATATATACCTACATACAAATACACACACACATACACACACACACACACATATATATATATGGGTGTATATATATATATATATATATATAAATATATATATATATATATATATATATATGTATGTATGTATGTATGTATGTATGTATGCATGCATGCATGTATGTATGTATGCATGTATGTATGTATGTATGTATATTTTTAAAAATATATATGTATATATGTATTCTTATACTTGGAAAAGAAGGAATAGAGTGATACAGAGAAGGGTAGATGGCAGGAATAATGACACGTCACAACAAACGGCACTGTCTCCGTCCGATCTATGAACAAAGAGAAAGAAAGAGTTGAAAAGAAAGAATGAATTATCAAATGTTCTTTTCTTCTCCTCTTCTTTGTTCGTCAATCCTCACTTAACATAATCAGTCAATTTCCCCCCCCCCACTGTCTCTCCCTCTCTCTTACACTCTCCAATTTTCTACCCTGTTATTAAACTACATTCCGTTTTGCCCACTTTTCTGCCTTTGTTGAAGCATTACAATTTTGATCTTAAACCTAGCGCCATAATTTACATTTCCATACTTCCATTGAGAGAAAAAGACACACCCATATCAATAAATACATTTCCACCGTATATACATATATATAGAAATATATATGTGTGTGTTTGTGGGTGTGTGGGTGTGTGTGTGCCTGTGCGCATGCACATATCACCACACACATACTCACTTCAATCAACCTCTACATCTTCATACACACAATGCAAACAAATCTTTACAACCATTAAAAAATATTTTATTGAATTCCATTTTGTAGAGAAAAACTATTATGAGAAAAAATTCTAGTTTCACAACCTTCACACACCGTTTTGTTATAATAATCTTTTCTTTCTCATTGTTTTTTAGAATATATTTCATGTATCTAAAAAAAAACTCTGTGAGATGATGATTTTATGGAACTAGTTGCAATAAAACTTGAGTGAACTACCTATCATCTATTTTCACGTTCAAGGGATTAGTTTCAGATTTTTTTTACGACACCTTACTTACATTTTTTCCTTTTCTTTAAGCGGTGTTTTTAATTTAAAAACATCGGAATAAAATTGGAAATTTCTCCCTGTGAGAATCATTTGAAAAAAAGACATGAAAAATTGGAATCAGCTTCCAAAAGTCGAAAACCAAAAAGTACATGTGTAATAACAGATCAAACATGTTCCCTCATGCATATCTGAGTATCAGCTTTCTTGTAGATGCGTGGGACTGTCCCTGCATGGGGTTGATTAAATCCCTCGATTAGACATTAATTCTGAGATTAATCTTGTTGTTTTGAAAGGTTCCTGACCAGAATTCAGTCAACTTTTTTTATAACGCCCTACTCAAGAAATTCCGATGCTAACCGTGGCCTTGACTTCAACGCCCGATCTCTAATCCTTGCGAACAGCTGTTGCATCCAACGTTGAGACACTCAAAACATTTCCCACACCCTAGTTGGAGCACACACACACACACATACACACACACACACATACACACACACACACACACACACACACACACACACGAAACCCTGCATCCGCTTATAATCAAACGTATAACAACTGAAAACTTGACCCACATGGACGGAGAGCAATGCCATGGATACGATAAAAGTACATGGCATTGTTCTCATTTCATTGAATCGAAAACAAACGAGTCCATAAATGTTTGATTCCTGTATGGAAAACCACACACATACACACACGCGCACACACACACATACACACACACATACACACACACATACACACACACACACACACACACACACACACACACACACACACACACACACACTAGGCTGGTTGCCACCGGCAGACCGTTGGTGAACCGATATGTAAGACTCTGGCCAACCATCAAATGTAAAAATCGATGGACTGCAAGGAAAAAATCAGTTGCATGCTGACTGGGAAAGTACAGTGGATCAATAAAAATCACAGGATTGCTTTTCTCAAGGAACTGAACAATTGGTTTTTAAATGACGACCTCTTATCTGAGGAGGACTGCAGGCGTCGAAATATATATATATATATATATATATATATATATATATATATATATATATATATATATATCATTTTGGTGAAAAAGGGATACATTGGAATAAATAGGGGGGATGATTAGCGAAATTAAAGGTACGAGTCTTATTATAAGTCTCCCTCTGATCTCCGAAGAAAATGAAAGAAAGGGTTAAAAAAGAAAAAAAAATGAATTATCAAATTTATCTTTCCTTTTCCTTTTCTGTGTTCTTCACACATATATAAATACATACATCTCCCCCATATGCGCTTCCATATGAATAGAGCACTCTAATGGAAGGGGGATCTAACCTGTAATAAATATATCGCTTCAATTCAGCCTTACTAACCGTCCAGTTCCGTAGAGGTGGGATATCGGCCACCGGGTCGGAAGTGAAGTTTTCAATCCTGCTTCATGATACTGGATGAGATAATGGAAAGTCTATAACCACCCTGAAGAGTTGTAATACAACGAAACAGCTGTCTTTGAATGCCAAAATAATATACATATATATATATATATATATATATGTTTGTGTGTGAGTGTGTGTTTGCATATCAACACCTATACACATACTTCAAACGACCTCAATATCACAATACACACAATGTAAATAAATCGCTCCCATCGTTTTGTAATGTCCTTAGTGAATTCCATTTCAGGTTTATAATCATAATCTTTTCTTTCATTTTTCTGAAAAACAGTACATACGTATTAACAGATCCAACACGTTCCCTAATGCATATCCGAATATCAGCTTTCTTGTAGACGTGTGGGGCTGTCTTTACTTTGGGCTTGGTTAAATCCCTGGATTATACGTTGATTCTGATATTAATCTTGTCGTTTTGAAAGGCTTTTGGCCAGAATTACTACTACTACTCGAGAAATTCCGACTTTAACTGTGATCCAAATTTCAACGCCTGACATTTTTTATCATTGCAAACAGCTTTTAAGTCCAATGTTCAGAACATTCCCTTGAACCCTAGCACTGAACACAAACACACGCACAAACACACCCATACACACACACACAAAAGAAAAATCAAAGCCATGACGACACTGATCCTGACAAACCTTTACAGAGAGCAATATAACCAACATGACACATCAAAATGCATTACATTGTTCTCATTTCATTGAATCTGAAACCAATCCGTCCGTAAATATTCCATCCTCAAATTGAAAAAAAAACAACACATTTTGTTGGTCGCCACCAGTTGACCGTTAGTGAACCAATGTACAGAACTCCGGCTAACTGCTGAATGTGGAATCAGTTAACCACTGCAGGACCATCAGTAGCTAGCTGGCTGGGAAGGTACAGTCGATCGATAAAAATCACCGAATGGCTTCGCTACCTTTCCCAAATAACAATAATGGGTTTCAAATGATGTCCTCTTATCCGATGAGGACTGCTGGGATTGAAACACGGACACTATCTGATAAACGTCGTCGGAGAGCATTACAAACAATACAATACATCAAAATACATGACATTCTGTTTGTTTCATTGAATCGAAAATTTAAAAAAAAGTCCACACTATGTGAAATAAAAAAAAATTCTCTTCATTGTGCGTTTCCGTCTCTTGCTTTTTTTTTTTTTTTTTAACTTTTTGGAATTTCTTC
Organism: Thysanoteuthis rhombus; assembly: GCA_963457665.1. Lineage (NCBI taxonomy): Eukaryota > Metazoa > Mollusca > Cephalopoda > Oegopsida > Thysanoteuthidae > Thysanoteuthis > Thysanoteuthis major. The sequence goes on along the minus strand of OY735234.1, from coordinate 26,466,934 downwards.
ATTCTTCATCGTATTCTTTAGAATTTTGGTCATCATTTAATATTTTTTCTCTTCCTATTTTGTTTGTTTGAGTCCATATACGCCAAGTTTATTATCTTATCCGTGTACATGGAATTATTTCCTCTTTTCCGAACATATGTAAGTAACATTTGCCATAAAAGATTTTTCATGCGTATATTATTTTCATTTCGTGAGCATTTCCCCTTTACATCACGGAGATGCCATCTTTCAAACTCCAACGGGCACAGCAATGAAAGCAGAAAGGAAATTCATTAATCAGTTATGAGTCAATGTTTCTACAAAACGTATCCCATTTCTAGTGCGTAATCCTTTCAAAGGACGAAAATATATCGTAAATCCCCGAAATTTCTGAAAGGTAGAATTGCACAATTAAGAGTCAGGAAAGAATGCTTAAAACTGGTATCTGCAAACAAAAGCAAAAGAATTGAAAAAAAAAACGCTTACGATACAAAAAAAAAAATTGAAGCTGTTTATATTTATTATATATAGAATGCATATTCGACTTTCTCCATAACACAGGCACATGTTCATCTGATAGCATAAACATGCAAGATCCTAACAATTAGTTCATCGTTTTCAAAAGTGCATTGTCTTAACCAAGGCTATTTCTGCCCAAATCGAAACTCTGCAGCCAATTGCAAGTCTTCCTCCCTACTAAACTTAATAATCTCGCACTAGATTGGATATCAGTCAAATAGTGTATGGTGAAATATTTCTTGATATTGAGAGAAGTTGCTGAGAAAATATCCAACCAACTGACATCAACTAATCAGATAAATGTTGCATCCCCCCCCCAAAAAAATACAGAATAGAATGTTGCATTTTCCCCGAAATACGGAATAAAATGTTGCATTCTACTCAGAATAGAGAAAAAAATGCTGCATTCCTCCAAAAATACGGAATTAAATACTGCATTTCCCCCTGAATATAGGATAAAATGTTGCATTCCTCCCAAAATACAGGATAAAATGTTGCATTCCTCCCAAAATACAGGATAAAATGTTGCATTCCTCCCAAAATACAGGATAAAATGTTGCATTCCTCCCAAAATACAGGATAAAATGTTGCATTCCTCCTAAATATTTATTTAGAACTTGTTTATCCTATTTTCATTCGTACTATTGTTTTCAGAGATGTAGATATGTATGAGTGTATGCGTCTGTACGTGTTTCAATTAATCACTGCTACCCACTATAAACCATTTGAATCATGTGCTATGAAGGGGTTATTTATGTCCTGAAATTTATATCTGTATATCTATGTATCTATGTATCTGGACTCTGTCTAGCCGAAGCCATCCATAAAAGAGATTTAAAATGATGCAAGCATGCCTTCCTTAAGAAGAAGGGGAAATGTTGTTTTTAACCCCCTACTCACCGATATGTTTTAATTTTGGGGTCCATTTTACAATGAGAGATCACGCCAAATCGATCACTTAGTTTATGACTATGATTTATATTATTTTTTCAGTCCCAAATTTATGTGTTTTTGTTTGTTTCTCGTTCTCTTTCAACCCCAAAAAGCGTTCTTGAACATATTTTCTTGATATGTTTATTCAAGTCTACGGTTCATCTTCTCTATTCATCCAAGAATCTTTTCTGATTATGCTTTTTTTTTTTTTTTTCGTTTTATTGTAATATTGGTGAGCGTTGTTATTATTTGAAGAGCTCACATGGCACAATACTTTCTGGTGAAATAAAAATTAACTTTACAGAGAGATAGAAGGTGGGATATAGTAATATGTACTTATATACATTTTATCGCTGGATATCATCTTCACAGACACACACATACACATTTGCAAAAACACATACACACACACACACACACACACACACACACACACACACACACACACACATATATATATATATATATATATATATATATATATATATAATTGAAAATATGAGATATACTTCCTGTAAAAAATGAAGACTCTCTATAAGGTGTTTATCTCCAAATCATCGCCATAGGTCTCTTATCGCCCATCGTTGGAAATAGTCCTTCAGGATTCGCCACATTTCTCCACTGTGCATATCGCGGAGCCAATACTTCATGAACTTTTTGACTGTTTTTCTCCATCCTGTTTTCTGCCAGCCTCAGTTAAGCATATGATCTGTGAAGATCTATGTTGTGAGTTGCTATGTCCAACGGCCGTCGGACATTCTTGCAACGTGACCAGCCCATTATTTTTGGTCAAATTAAGGATTATAATTACCGTCCTCTTCAATTCCTGATGGTTCAAATGTATCATCCAAATTTTCTGAAACCGTATTTATTGAATAAATTCAACTAATTATCCCCCTAATATCATATTATATGCATCGCTGATAAGAAAATTGATCTGAAAACTATTGTCACTGTCATCCATTACCAAATTGCTCCCATCGATGTCACATTGAAAAATAATAATGGTTCAATATCCAAATATTTTTTGAATACTTTTGGCTACAAGTGTATTGCATTATACACCTTCATCACCAAATGCACAACTAATTGGATTGGTGTTTCCATTATTTAGATAAATTGGAAAATCTGATGTCTAAACCTCTGTGGTGTACCCTTTATATTACTTTCTTCACGCTGGGTAAGGCTGAGCTGTATCAATATTATGAACTCTGCCCCTGCGTCTTCAGTTCTCAGAATATTTCTTCTTAGCGGAGTTCTCTTCCTACGTGTTTTTACCAATTGTTGCCCTCTACCAACTTTGATGTGTGGCTATCAACAAATATGTCATTCTGTTCCTGATATTTTTTTCTCGGCAAAGTTTTCATAACATTCTGAGAGGCACCTTTATATGATTCTACCTGAAGAAAAGTTCTGCTATTGTCCACCGAAGATCATTTCAACTCATATCATTTCTAGTGCAAAACCAAATCTGGGCAAAAAAATAGGACTATTAGGGTAAACAACATTCAGAGAGGAATGCTAACCAAAAGAATTCAGAAGTATACTTACTGTTATAGATACTAAAACATCCTAACACTTCGGCAAATGAGAAAATGATTTTGAAAAACTCTGAAAGTCCTGTTCTCATAGAGGAAATCATGTAGAGAACAATCTATTTTACTGTAAAATGCACATATGTATTATTAGAAAGCGGATTTTATCAGCTTTCTAACCGTATATCTTGTCAATTTGTATATGCTGAGCATGGAAAGTTTCAAGTGAAAACTGGTAGCTATTTATTTATACGTGTGCTCAATAGTCAATAGTATATTTGAAAAAGTAGGTCCACGGGACCATCCAGATTTTTTTCGACACCAGTGTTTTCTTAATCTATGAAATATCTATATTATGATTCTGTGGGGTTCATTTCAACCGGCAAAAAAAGAGTAAAAGTTTAAACGTTTGGCAGTAGTTAGTCAATACTTCCAGAGAAAGCAATCTTGGTTTGAATTCAACAGATTTGCTCCCATTTTACGAGCTAGGTATTCAGAATTACTACAGGTTATAATTAGTGGAAAGTATTTCCCACATGATAGATTATGCAAAGTATGAATCCAAATCATCAAGATAACAACGAGAATACAGCCATATAAAAAGCGATTGCAACGATCCTGGAAAATACGTATTACAAAGCAAATACCTTACACTTGATATTGTATACGGGGTACATATATGCACACTTAAAAACCTAGGTGAATCAAGATTTAGAATCTTAAAATCAAGTTTTAGGAGTATATCAGCCAATCACAGAGCCTCTTTCACACACAAAAAACCACAGAAACGACATCTACCTAAAGAATCATTACTCGAAACTCAGTGATTGAAGCAAAATCATATTATGAAATGGAAAATAATAAGAAAAGCAAATGTACGTAAAAACGTATGTTCCAGGAGTGATTTGAGTCTCGAAAAAAGCTTAACATATCAACATCCAGAGAAATAGAAGGAGAGGAGAAATTACCGAATTTCAAGTCAGAAATCAGTGTCAAATGCACACATAAAAAGCTGTTCATTGTGAAGCTTTCCAAAGACTACTGAAACGTTTAAGTATAACTTGAAAGAAATCAAAACCCTAAAAAAGGTTATCTAAAAGTGAAAAGTAACAATGTACAACTGAATTAATATAAAGCAAAATAAACAGAAACAACATAATTATATGAAAAAAAAACATTCGAATTTGCAAATGATATAAAATTAAAGCCCTAAAACGAGTAAGCATCTTCAAAGCGACTGAACCATAAATCAACATAATTGATCGTGATTGATTTACTGGATTGATCTGCCAATGATAAACAGACTACCATACCTAACCCAAAGGGAAAAAAATTACCAAACACCGTAAAAATCACTCTAAGTATCGAATGATTAAACAGCTAATGAATGAATCACATATTTTTTTGCTCTGAAATCTTTAAAAAAATACTTTAAAACAAAATCATTGTCACACATTTGAGAGATAAACAATATATCTCATCATAAAGACGTCATGCTTTTTTGATAATTATCAGTATAATAACACAAATCACCACTTCCATTTCCTCCAGTGACAGAATGAGTGAAAGAACTCTATATAACTTAAAGGCAAATATTTAAAACTGTAACTTCGGACCAATCTAATTTAGCTATAAACATCATCTCTGAACTCACTGTCTTTTTGATACTTTTATATTGTGGAAAGGCAGTAACAAAAGTTATCGAATCAAATTTCCACGTAAAATCGAGATATTTGCACTACATTAAGTATTGAGAACTGTCAGAATAAACAAATTACAAAAAATATGTAATATTTAGTGTGTATATTTTGTACTTTCCCTATATACATGTATACACATATATTTACAGATATACGTATATATATACCAGCATATATATATATATACACACATACATATATATGTACAAATATCCACATGCACATACCTATACGTATCTATAAACACACACACACACACACACACACAGACACACACAGAGACACACACACACACACATATATATATATATATATATATATATATATATATATATATATATATATATATGTGTGTGTTTGTGTTTGTGTTTGTGTGTGTGTGTGTACTGACATAGTAACTGGCCTTGTATGGGTGTCGAATAAACATTTCTTGTGTTTAATTCAAATGCCACAATTGATAGTAAATTCATACGTAATTATGTTTATTAGTAACTGTACGTGCAAATATTATCTATTTGAATGCACATGCATTACCAGAATTATTTTTTCAAGGTTATTATGATGAGTGAAGCGTTTTGAGACTGTATCAAGTATAATCCAAACAACAGCTGATAATGATGATCCGTCTTATTTTTTCGAATTTTTGATTATTGTACAGAGCATCTTATTATGTGAAATTAGTTAAAAATTTTCAAGAAATTCAATTTAAAACAAAGAAATATAACTGAAAAGCGACTTTTTTTACATGTGAAGTTGAATAAAAAAAAAAAAAAAATAGCAATATGATGGCATGAACAAAGTGAGATTAAATTAAGTACGTAAAATATTCATCTGATTCTAGATACGACATTATAACTCTTTACCCGTTTACATTTTAATCTTAACTAATGACTTGGGGAAAAAAGCAAAGTAAGAATATTATGGCCATCTTTATCAGATAAGCTGCATGGTAGCAGTATGTGAGGCTGTCTTTGTTATTTGTATTTTAAAATCCTTGATTATTGCACGTGGCTCTTTTATATATAAAGTTACCTCAAAAACTCCGAGAACAATTGTTTTAAAAAATGAAAGAATATAATAAAAAAAATGCTTTCATGTTTATAAAGATTTACAGAAAAGAAATTGAGAAAACATACAAAAATGAAATTTATAGTAAAATTACGTGACATTATGAGCTGAGTAGGATTCAATTAATTAGGAGCATTATCAATCCGACCGGATACTACCATATACCTTACTCTACCAATTTACATTCAAGTTAAACTAATTAGCTGCGATTGGAAACAAACTGATGTTAAAATACTATCACCGATCAGATGAGGTAGTAGTAGCACTTATTTTTACATGAATAGACATGGCTCTGCTTAGACTGCTGATTGTTTTAGGGATACAGAGAGAGAGAGAGACAGAGACAGACAGACGGACAGAGAGTCTCTCTTAGAGAGAGTCATATTCTGTTTTTCTTTTTTTTCCAAAATCGCCGGCGTAAAATGCCTTGACTAATGCATTAAAACAGTAAACGGATTTTTCATTTGCATGAAAAAAGATGCAGTTATCAAACTGCATGCAAAAATAACATCAGAAACAATCATTTGAATGACAAAGAATGTACTTAAGAGGTAAGCATAAAATACAATGAATAATACATTTTTTGCCCTCTGTAGAGACAAAGCCTACGAATACATATCAAAATAAATTGATTATGAAGATTTCAAGAATTATTCCCTCCCTCTAACAAATTTTTTTTCTTCGAAAATCACTTTTTGTCCATTATAACTGAATGAAAAATAATATTTCTTTCCCCGTGGAGAGAAATTTTTGAGCATGTCCGTTTTCTTACTCAAACTCCTCCTAGAAGTGTAGTGGCAGATTCACTTGAACTTTAGCCGGAAGTGAATCAAATAAAGGAAAGTCCCCGAAATTGAAACCTTTGGTATGGATTGAGTTTTTAATATAGAGTTCCATTGAAGATCGAATTACCATGACAAACCCTTCAAAACTTTTATGTCCTATGTCCTCTACCCTGAAAAGATGGAATGCTATCTAAAATGTCAAGTTCCTACATTCAACACTGTTGCGTACCAGGTGAAACAGACTGACAAACTTTGATATATATATATATATATATATATATATATATATATATATATATAATTCATATTGTACAGATCAGGTCAGCAATATTGCATAATACAAAGCAACGTCTAATATATGATGGATTCATTTCATAGAGTGCCCGATACATTCAACTTTATACTTCATTTATTTTTTAGTAGAGTTGGAAATACATAATAGAATGTGAATTCACTCCACATACTAGACGATGTTTCTGCCCTCTCTGGGCCTTATAAGGCGATGATTCGCCTGTAAAGCCCAGAGAGGGCAGAAACATGGACTAATCAGCGTAGTGAATCCACATCCTACCATATGTATAGTGTCTGTCTCGAAAGTTATGAGTGACCGTGTGAAATATTCATATCAACTTTACATTATCGAAGTAAAGTTTTTCCTCCTTCAAAATAGTTCTCTTGGAAAATGCATACTGAAGGATATATTCTTACTACTTGAAACCGTCTCCACTGGTCATTGCTTTCGATTCGCTCTAAATGACCCATTCGATTTCCTCTAAAAAATCTTTTCCGAGTGAAATAGAACATATATATATATAGTGACGTAATTTGTTCATTGTAAACTTATGCAATGCCCTTCCAACATGGGATGGAACACTGGTGGATGAGGAATATATACCATAAATAAACATATTGCTTAAATTCAACCTCAGTGACCGTCCAGTTCCGTGGAGTAGGGGGACGATACCAGCCTTTGGATCTTAAACCAAGATTTCGATCCTGCCTGGTGGTACTGGATGATATAATACATACTCTATAGCCACACTAAAGAGTAGGAATACAACGAAACAGCTGTCTATGGATGACACAATGATATATATATATATATATGTAGCGATGGATCTTTCACAACACCGAAATATCCCATTTTCCTCAATATGAGGGGAAAATGGCCATCGAATAAGACCAAAAACTTCCTCCATGAAAACAACTTTTTGTGATGTTACTCCTGCTTTTCCGTATTTTTTCCTTCAAACTTCAAATTGACGTTTTCATTAACACACATATATGTATACAGAAAGAGGGAGAGGAGAGAGAGAGTGGGGAGAGAGAGAGATTTACCATAAAAGTTGAGACAGAGCCAGAGTGTGTTGTATATATGGAGTTTTGTGTTTACATAAAATCATTGCTAATCTGCTTCAACACAGAAAAGCATCATTTTCAGCACTCTGTGAATTGAGAGAAAATATTATAGAAAAAAAGTAATCAAAATGGGAAGAAGTGATGATCAAAAATCTTAAGTTTAATGAATCATTTGAAATGATAAACTGAATAGCTCAATTATTAAGGAATGCAGGATTGATTAAAGTTTCTTACATTTGACTTAGTTTTAATGTTCCATTCATAAAAAATCTTTTTGAATTCATTTTTTTATTCATTTATACGTTTTTAATTCTCACTTCTCGTGTGCAGGTGTGGTTGGGGTTTTCTTTAGGTTATTTTTGAAAAAGATATTTGCAGTTTTTAATACATATCGAAGTATTTTGGCTTATGAGTAAACGTTGGTTATTTTGTAGTGACAGTGATAATCTTATTGGTCGAAGATGGATACCATTTTGATCGATCCGTTTAATATTTAGTCAATAAGGGGAAAGAGCGTATGGAAGTAATATCTACGTGTTCTCATAATTTTTTGATTAATTTTGTAGCTTTTCAGGTTCTCTAAATTTTCGATAACGGTGAATTTAGTATTATTGTGAAAGTTATTTGTTTGGCAAAAGTGTTACCCTATTGAGAGTGATTTGTTATAACAAGCGAATCTTGCTCTGTGCCAGTGGAGTCCAATATTCAAAGGCCATTCAGATTTCCTTACGACTTTATTTTGCATTGTGAGCATTCGAGGCAGATAATGTTGCTACTTTTGCAGTTTGAATGTGTGGTAAATATTGACGGTATATTTTGTTTTAGAACCAGAGAAAGAAATGCGCTTCCAACACGGGAATGGAACTCCTTGTAAATTGAAAGTTATGCATAAATAAATATATCACTTAATTCGGTCGTAGGGTAGGGATAGAATGTCTGCTTCTGGATCTGTGGTACTTGAAGGGATGTTGGATATCCTCTAGCCACACTGAAGAGTTGTAATGCCACAGAACAGCTGTTTGTAGATGACATAATTATTATATATATATATATATATATATATATATATATACTCATTTTGTTTCTCTTAAAAAATATTTTCAAATTGTTTTAATCTACAAATCCTCACTGATTCAAACATTAAAAACTTTTCCAAAATGTATAAACTTATGTATACAAAGACAGTAATAGATATACGACAAACATTTGTATATGTATTAGGTAGATATTTCTTTATTCAAATTAGAGCTTAATCCTATCAGTATAACAAAAGAAAAAGTAGATATTATTTTCAAATTCCATCACAGATTGTTAATCCAATAATATCAGTTATCCTTTTCTTTCTTTCGATCCAATTATCCGTGTGAATTTTAACTTTATTGCTGGTATCCACTGATTTCCTCTTGAACAATGACGTAAATACAAAACCTGTTTTTCGCCAAGTATGTCTCTTTCTTTTCTAGGATAAACGCTGTTTTCTAACAACCTATGACGTAATTACTTATGCGAAATCTGTGGGTGCCCCAAAAGCAAAATCATGTGCAATTTAACAAGGTCGATACAAGTCGGCTGAATAGCTCGAGCACGTATACAGTGGCAAAGATTTATGCATTGGCACCTATAGATATTTTCAACTAATAAGTTGCCCAGACATTTTGATTGCTATCAATTTGGAAGACATTCATAAATGGACATCATCATCAGGACAGCCTGAAACATTTTTTCCAATCAGAGAGGACTGACTTGGCTTATTATTATGTACAGGGGCAAATGTCATAAAATATCAGCCCGTATTATTCTGAATAAAATACGGCATGATTACCTGGAACCCATCGCTAATCTGGTCTAATAACATGGGCCAACAGGTGTTTTGGTTGGATTTGTTGTCATTTTGTCTCTGTGACGTCATCTGGTCGAAGATGGCCGTCACTATGGAGACTCACTCAGATCTGCAACAATAACAGTTTTTTTTTTAACATTTCAATAAAAATAATTTGTTCAATATGAAATAACAAAAAAAAGTTTAATATCTCCTTTTCAGTGCTACTGGACCATAGATGAAGTGGCTATTGACAAATGTATCGGTCAAAAAACTGCCTGATCACTCAGAAACTACTATCCCTATTTGATAACATGTGCTCTACTGATTTATTTAGATCCTTTAGAACCAAATCATTCAGAAACTTAGGAAATGTAAACATTAAGTTCATTTCGTACGCAGCAAGTGTGGTAATTTCTCTGAGTTCGGGAATTATGTTGTTATTTTCTGAAGCAGATAACTCTTGTTTATACGGATGTAAAATAGAGTAGCTAAACCTACGATTATTTCATTTTTAGTGTTTTATGAGAATGGATAATTTTTTTTTTATGTGTTTTCATCAAACATTAAATTATCATGAAAATGAATAAAATGATTTATGCAATTATCTACGAAGTACTGTAGCTAAACTATTTGATTATGAAATATTCTAGTGACTAGTGACGAGTGTATGGTTTGAGATCTGATTTTGTTGAGGGAGGATTTTTGCTTTTTGTGTCCGCTTTGGTGAATATGTACCAATGGAGCAGACAGATGTTCAAAATCTTTATTCTGGGTGTGCAAACTTGGGAAATAAACCTTCGTAGATACTTCTCGGCATCTTTTTAAAAAAATCTAGACCTTCCTTATTTGAAGTCAAAAAAGAATTTCTTTTTTTGGCCAAACAACTAGAAATATAGCAGCCTGAACAAGCATGAGGGCGTAATGATTTCCTTCACGTCTGCATATTCCGTATCTGTACATCAATCATCTTTTTGTTTTTATCAATTTAGTTCTCTGATTTTTAACTTAGCTAATTGCTTTACTCTCAGTTTCCTAATGAACAATAAGGTATTTATGAGACTAGCTGCTGGGTATCTTTATTTCTCCACTGGAAAAATATTGTCTTCTAACAGCCGATGAAAATATTGTTTTCTAACAGCCGATGATTTGCTAGGCTGAAACCCGTGGCACCTAAGCACAAAAACTATGCTCAATTCAACAAGATCGACATTAGATGAATGAATAACGCAAACATATTGACAATAGCAATAAAACTAACAAATATCCGAACATTTTGAATATTATCGGTCTGATAGATGTTTATAAATGTTTTTTGTTTGTTTGTTTGATTGTTTTTGTCATTATGCCTACTGAGTACAATTCTATCTTAATGACACGTTCATGTATGTCAATCGTTGACAAAGATTCAATTCCTGCAGTTTCTGTTATCTTAAAAACATTTCCGTACACATCCCAACATATACACGGGATGTGGTGAATGGTCAGCAAGAAAAACGTTGAATAAATCCATTGATAAAGGGTATACTTGCATAGTGTATGTAAAAAAAAAAAAGATGGCATCAATCACACATGGATTGGCACTTCTGGTTACGATCAGAGTAACTGCATGGTCTGCTTAGGATCAAAGAGTAGCCCCCTAACACATCCACCAAGGATTAAAGTTTAGTAACTGTTGGTTCATCGAAAGTTTATATACAGAGGCACGTGCGTGTCGGTTGTGGACCCCCAGGTTGCCGTATCTGACTTTACCTTGCTATGCCTTGTGGAGTTGAGTAAACATCGCGCGAAACTTTGGGGGTGGCTCAGTTTCTTCAGGATTATCCAGAATCCCTACCTTCTTACAGTGTCGAATACTTTTTTCCAATACGCTTACTAAGTTTATAAATACAATTAATTAAACTCTGCAGTGTTATCCTTCTCTTGGATAACAAATGCTATTTTTTAGTTGTTTATGTGTAAAGTGCGTTGGATAAGTATATTGTTCCCTTTGAACTTTGCTTTGTGACCTGAACAGGGATATTTTGAAGTTTACCTGTTCCTTTGTGTACAACAGATGAATCGTTTAATGAACATACAAATCTGAATTACCATGTATTCAAACCATCGTTAGAAAAAAGATTGCAAATGATTTCGAAGTGAATCATTTTTCGAAATTTACGATTGTATACTGCTATTGAATGGCATATAACAATAATATGACGGAGTCATATTCGCGAAAGTAAATTACACTAAATCGTAGAAAACGCAAGTATACCCGCTCGGAAATCTGTGTTCAAGTCCTGTATAGTAAATGTTACATTGAATATGAATATTAATATTACTTAAATAAATACTGTATATGATTATTAATCGTGTAAAATCATATCAAAACTCTCATTTGAAATGATCTTCTGTTATTACACGGATAATATATCTAGACAATGCTCCAGACAACATGTGTATGTATGTATGTGAGCGTTGTGTATGAATGTGTGCGTATAGAGTGTGTGTAAGAAAACGTCTTATAGCGTTTATACTGTGCCTCAGTATCAGGAGAGCTTGTATATTTCGAACCCAATTGGTTCTTAATGCTCTTTGGCTGGCCCTGATCATCTTCCAGACGGTTGGTTTTGGGTGTGCAGTGATTACACTATACAAGGTTTTTCTTATTTCAATTTCACACGTTCCTGGGTGGTAAATATTTATTACAGGCTGATTATGTACAGAAAAAACATCACTCTTCTCATCTAAGCATTGATTTCCTGTAATTTGCCTATTTTGTCTCAGACAGCACCGGGAATGTACTTGTAGGCAGTAAACTCAATATTTAAAGCTGAGACTAATCGTTTCATAAGGCCAAATCGTATGTGCAGAAGTATCATCAATACCTTCCAGGGTCGACCAGAGGACCCCATGTGACCTTGTTCATATCAGAATTCGTGCGTCGGTGGCTTGTTCCTTGAGTGCGTCTAAGCACCCCTTCCGATTCAGAGGCAATAATAACCAGGTAACCCGGCAAAACTAACTAAGAATGCAATAAATCTGAAGTATCAAGTGACTTCCAAGTCATGCTCATCATTCAGAGTACTTGGCAAGATCTAGACGCTACTTTATTACAGGTGAAATGCAATGCCTAATATTAGTTTCCGTCCCTGATGAGCGTGACAAAATATACATAACAGACGATGGTCAGGATAACTGCCTGAGGTAAGGGTCTAACCACTGACAAAGAAGATCCTGGGCTGCAAGAAATTCTCGAGGACCTCACACAGCGGGAGAAAGTAGCTTGGTACATCTTTGTCACTGTCTTTCAACTTTTCTAAGGCAATCACAAGGCAAAAAAACATGTGGAGCTGATTGAGATTCTGGTGAAAAGCTATTATAAAATTGTGCTGTAAGCCTGTCCTTCAAATCTATATCTTTACACTCACTTTGATGAAAAAAATGGGAGCGTATTTGGACGGACATGACGAGTTTTATTGTCTGGATATAACGGACTCTTAATGCGCTATCTAGGAAAGTAAATAAAGAACATAATGGGATATTTCGGGGTCTCATTCGTCTCTTGAAATGTCATTTCAGTAAATTCATTTTGAATTAGAATTAAATATGCCTTTATTTAATATGATATACATTTTGTTTAAAGTAAGTATTGTCAATTTTGCTCAATTGGTAAGAGACACGACTACCTGATGTTTGGTCCATATCGAACGTGGCGTTAGGTCCGATTGTGCCCCTTTAAAACTGATACAAAGATTTTTTTTAGATCTTTTTTTTTTCAGAATATTTCCAAGATCTATCAAAGTTTCTCCAATACTTTGCATCCTCATTTCTGCAGTTTCTGAGTGTGCAGGTCTTTTAGAGTATAGTGTACTTGAAGAACTAGACTAGATAAACAATTTATTTGTTGTTTCCTAAGATTGATAAATAGTAACGAAAGACCAAAGGGAAAAATGTTGCCAATATCTCCGAGATTGATTGAAAATAAACACGTGTGTTCATGGCAACAGACACTGGAACTCAAATGCTGAGATATTTGCCAGTCCCTTGGGAACTCCTAGTATTTGAGATATGACTACGAGAAAAAAGATTAGAAATTAAATAAGACTGATTGTTGAGAGGTCAAACTCCACGGATACTTTTGTATTGTATTTCCTCCTGTACAAATATTCCTGAAAGTATGTGACTATGTACGCCTCGTACTCCAAAACAGCACCCCTGGAGAAATGTATCGACTTTTGAGTGTCAAGATCAAAAGATTTTTTTTTTCAATCTAAGGGATCAAATTCAACAGGGAACTCTTTTCACCTTTACAAATGAAAATTGAGGGTTTTTTTCAATCTTAACGGTCGAAAACCAGGGGGAAATTTCATTTTATGTATCGTGGTCAAGTTTTTGGTCATATTTGAGGGTAAACATCGATGGATTTCACTTTTAAGTGTCAAATTCGAGGGGTCCAAATCAAAAGAGAACGTTCTTTTCCCCTAGAGTTTAAAAGTTGAAGGGGGACTCTTTTTTTCGATTTTCGGGAACAAAATCAGTGGTGAGCTTTTTTTTTTTTTTGCTCATAGCAATCAAAATCCAGAAAACTTACTCATCAATTTTGGGAGTCCAAGTTACGTTATAGGTACTTTCTCTTTTTCTTTTTAGGTCAAAATTCCTTTCCACTTTCAGTTGTCAAATTCGAGCATGAACGTTCCATTTTTCCAAGGGGTCAAAAGCAAAGGGGAACATTTTCTCCCTCCCTTGGATCAGAACTCCTCTCTTTTACAGAATAGGGATCAACGTTGTCGTAAAGACTTTTAATTTCCATGAGACAACACCGGGTATCATTGGTTGTCCATTATAAAATCGGAAAAAACATAATATATGTATTCAGTATAAATGTATTTATTTATCAGAATTTTTAAAAAAAATATATCTGTCAGACAACTTTTCATAGATATGTAGAACTTCTTAGCTTAGTCTGTAAGGGAACTGGCTACTAATAAATTGGTCATGATTTCAAATCAAGGTCTATCCTCATACAAAATGATTCTGAATAACCATTGTGGAGATCATTTGACTGTCAGCATCGTTTAAACTTTGGCTCCCTCATAAACATTCTTACTCGGCGACCCTGGGATTTTAAAGCACTTCATTAAGGAACTGGTCAGATAAATGACCATGGGAATCAAGCTCCCTACACTAACAAACTAGCCTGTTAGACGATCCTAGGAATTGAACGCACTACACTATTACTTTTGCACCTCTATTCTATCTTAACTTCGCAATAATTAATCCTAATGAATCTATTACGGACGACAATGAAGTGAAAACACGATTCTCTTTTCTATTATAACTACAGCAAAATGTCACACATTCAGTTTACGCGTGATTCAAGATTCAATTAGTTTGGAGTGACTAACTATCTATTCTTTGAAAACGTATTATTACGTTCAATTTATTAACTTTAGAAGCAATTTTGTGAATAATTTCATTTGGACGATACATTGTTTGTGTGGCACCTGGTGTCCATACAAAATATTTTTATAGTGATTACTTATGATCACTGTCTGACAAACTCTAGAAAATGCCATTCCGTGATATCAAGGATTATTAGGAGAAAACAGGAAAATTGAAATGGCACAATCAACATTGGACAAATCTGTCAATGAAAAGAGAATTTTTGAATAAAAGTTTCAATTCAATCTTTTTTTCATTCGTAATGATTTCACTCGTATTTGATATAATATTAAAAAGAAGTATATGCAACCAATGCTTCTTCCAAATAGTCACTTATGGAGCTTGAACATGGAACTTAACCAAGAGACGGACTCGCAAACTGAGAAGCATGCAACGCGCACATGGAAGAATCATGCTCAACCTCACATGGAGAGATCACAAAACACAGTATATAAGGAAAAAAACGGGAGTTAGAGAATTCATAGAATCTATTAGAAGCTTAAATGGCAATGGGCCGGCCATGTTGCAAGTATAACTGACAACCGATGGACATCACGACTCACAACATAGATCCCCAGAGATCACACGCAAAACTGAGGCCAACAAAATACAAGATGGGGAGATGAACTTGACAAATTTAGAAAATACTTGCACTGCGACGCCTATGATAGATAATTGTGGCGAATCCCGGGGAAGGTCTATGTCCAACGACGGACGTTAAAAAACTGATGATGATGATGATGATGATGATGATGATTACATAATACGTAATCACGTTAACCTCTGTTTTATTTGCGACTTGGAATAATCATTTATTTTTCCTATTGAAACTATTCTCTGATCAGTAAGGATCAATATAGTGCGAAAATATCGCTGAATGATAAATCATTAGTTACAGTAATAAAAGTTATAGAAGTTTCATCTTCGCACAAAAGGATTTCGAATAACAATTGTTGACAAGAATTCCCTTTAAATCTTTAAGCCTGTCATGAACATTCCAGCACAATTTATCAATGGTATTCTTTGCAAAGTCTTAATTCATTCATTGTTCTCTAAATCTTCTAATCCTTCCGCAAGCGTCTTTGAAATCAATTACGTTGCGTTAACAACTCTTAATGTGAAGACATTATTTCCAAAACCAAAGGTTCTTGCTACTCTTGTTAATATAAGCTTTGTCCCTTGGCTAAGAACTATGAAGCAGTTATGTTAAATGCTCATCAACTTTAATCACATACACTGACATGGCAAATACCAAAACAATATATATAAGTTCATTTTACCAGTATTATAGTATTATTAGTTGTACTCCATCTTTTTTAAATCTGTAAACAAAGTTGGAAAGAGGTACACGTATTTGGACGTGTCTATTGGTCATTTCGTCTATCTGTTCGTATGTCCACATGATATATCCGAAAGTATTGAATGAATAACAATGGGATTTTGTGGAAGAGAGAGAGAGAGAGCAATAGGATGAGAAAATGGCAGATTTATGATTTTTTTTCTGATTGAGAGGTATTTTTTCGTTGTTTTTTTTGTCGATTATATCTATATGTACGCTGATTTCTATCTACACAATATCTCAAAAAAATCCCCATGAATTTTGATAGGTCTAATTTAAAAAGTGATTAAATTTTGGTATGTATCCATGCATAATAATCACCTCAATGTCGTGGTTATTTGTCCAGACCTGAAGATGTCTTCACAACTGTATGTCTTTCCAGACGATACATCAAAA
Source organism: Thysanoteuthis rhombus (assembly GCA_963457665.1). Classification (NCBI taxonomy): domain Eukaryota; kingdom Metazoa; phylum Mollusca; class Cephalopoda; order Oegopsida; family Thysanoteuthidae; genus Thysanoteuthis; species Thysanoteuthis major. The sequence continues at coordinate 26,450,075 of OY735234.1, read as the reverse complement.
AGGAGGGATTCAATTTTGGAGCGGCTCAATGTGAAATTACTCTCTATCAATGGCGTTGGCAGAGGTATGCACTCTCTGGGTGATTTATTGGATCTTTTATTAATGTATTTCACAAACTGTATTTACTTTTTATTTTTTTCTTATTTGAAAATATTCTATTGTTTTGTTACCAAGTATACGGCTGTGCTAAATTCTCGATGATGACTTTACTGCTCAAAAATCTCCTGTCATTTCATTTTAATTTTCAAAACAGTGTAATCAAGTGAGCTCTTAGAAGATATTAAAACTACTTTCATCACCCAAAAAGGCCTTGATATTTCTGTTCGTTGAACATGCAACTGACAGAGAACCCCTTAAGGCCAGGAGGGAAAATCGATCAAGAATGTCTTTCAGGTTTTCAGAAAAGTCTGGGAAGAACACGAGCATTGTAGAGTAGCGTAGGACGTGCTCTAAACCAAAACGTGCTTTAGGGGCGAAGGTTTCGAAAAACCTGATTGATGAAAAACTTGATAAAAATGAAGGATTGATCTTTGCAGATGATTACCTCGACAAATTACAATCTTTCTGCGTAGAGAGGATCAAAATAGTGTTTTTTTAGCAATGCACATAGTAATTTGTTTATCGGCAATGGATTGGAACTCATTCAGATAAGAACCCTCGACATGAAATTTAGCATGATGAAAAGTCTGTAATGTTATGGGATTGCTTTGATGCCCATGGAAATGGAAGCTTTGGCGTTATTGAAGGGGTAATGAAATCAAATGATTACTATGGGATATTAAAGCAAAATGCTCAACCGAGCGTTAGAAAACTTGCCCTGAAAGTCCTGGGTTCTCCAGCACGATGAACAAAAAACAAAAGCACACACCAAGAAGCACACAAGAATCGTGAAAATGAATAGAGGAAAAGGACGATTCTAAATTAACCAGCAAAGAGCATAGTTCTCAGTCCGACTGAGAGAATTTGGAAGGAAATAAAACAACCAGCTATTAGATGCAAAATGCCAAAAGATTGCCCTAAAAACTTTTGGAGGCAGTAATCGTTCCCCAATGGTACGCAACGAAATATTAACCGAGGTGCCTTTATTAATGTTTAGGCAATATATTAGAATCTGTCAAGGGAAACTATCATCAAGAGTGCCAACAAAAGTTTCTTTCAGTTTTTGAGTTGGTCTGACTGAGTAGTTATGTGATGAAAACTCTGCAAGAGGAGATGGCAGCGTGTAGCAAAAGAAAAAACAATAAGTTTCTATGGGACAGTAGATATAGTTGGAAAAGACCAGACACAAGATGGAGAAATGAGATAGAAAGTAAGACATGGCAAAGTTTGACAGAATCACAATTGCCATGGAACGAAATGAAAAAAAAATTAAAATGGAAATGCTGTGTCACATGTTATCCAGTTAGGGTAATTGATGAACATTTTTAATTGAACTAAAACTCATACGGGAAACAATTGAAATACAATCATAATAACGCTTGAAATTGTACACATTTAATGATATGTGTCGTTTACGTGGGAAGAACAGATGCTACACTTGGATTTTGAACTCACCGTAGCAAAACGAACATTTTAAACAGCAACCAACTCCTCTCATCATTGTTATCAGCAGCAGTTATTTAGTATCTTTTGTTGGGCATTCTCCATATGCTTGAATCAAAACCGTAAAAATTAATTTCATAAAGTTACAAACTCATTTGAATTGCCCATAAGAGAATTTAAAAAAGAATAAACGGAATTCTAAATTGGAATTCTAATCTCGGTGAAAAATTCTTCTAACAAAAAATGATTAGTTTTAATTAGAGAAAAAATAGGGAAAAACAAAAATATACATCGTATATTTTCGTGTAAGAATTGTTTTGATCATGTTTCACTTCTTCCATCCAATCAGAAAAGGTCAAAATTCAAACAAGGCAGAGGTTTGACTTGTTCTTATGAAAAGAATAATATTTTTAATTGCGTGAATAAATCCTAACAAAAATTCAGTTTGGATTTAATTTGAATTTACGAAATTATATCATAAGAATATACAAATAAGTGTTTTTAGACGATATTTCAATGATTGGTTATCAATTATGATGAAATAAAATAATTTTTTCCTGCTTAAATAATGGAAGAACCAGTTTAATTAGACGTTAATTGTTCCCCTCTTTCACCTACTATCTTCACTTTAACTCTACCCTCTTTCCTCTTTCTTCTCTGCCTCTTTATCTCTTCCCCCCCCCCTCTCTCTCTCTCTCTCTCTCTCTCTCTCTGTATCAGTCTATTTTCATTGACTTCTTTCTTTGTTTCTTTCTTTGTCTCTTCTTTATTTTTTTCCTATTTCTCTTCGTCTATGTCACTTCGGTTGAATAAGAGTTCTGTCGAATAAAGTGATAACAGTTGTCGATATATAGATATTCAATGAAAAACGACCGTGTAGGAAAACTTTCTGCAAACTGCAGGAAAATGAAATTCTAAATTATTCATCTATTTTTTTTTTTTCGCAGAAAAAATGTCGTTTTGGGTTTTTTTCTCATTTTACAGCTGAAACCTTAAAACAAAGACAATGGAATATTTGTACAGACATTTCTGTTCCAACATTAAACTTTTTCCCTTCTGTTATTAACCACTTTTTCCCCTCCCGTCGAATCCCCATTTGCTTTCTTTACCTGCCCGCTGTCAAGTGTTGTTTTCTCATTTAAAACTACGGATTCTTGCCAAAAATGTTGTGAAAGAACTATTCTGTGAGTATATAAAAGGTTAGTAGGGTCAGAGAGGTTGTGAGTGGGATATAGATATGATAGAGATGGATTGACCGGAAACATTACCTTCAAGACATTGGAGATTGTCTCATGATATTTGTGAACACCTATGCAACAGATACCTCATTACATCAAGCTATGTTTTGAAGTTGTAATTGAAGATATATCAAGTTTCACCGAGAGAGATTAATAAGAAATAATGAGAGGGCCACCCTAGTTAGATATTTAGTACTTATAACTTTGATATTTTCGAAAAAGGTTTTCTGTTAATAATTGTATTTCCTAGCTGATAAAAAACTCACCGTCCGGTTTAAATTAAATCATCAAGAGAGAAATAGGTGCCCGTCGGGGATGAGTGTTGGAAAGGGATCCTGTGATAAATCTGTCATTTGTGGCATACTTCTTTTTGGATAATATCGTATGGTCAGTGAGGAGAAAGTCCTTAAAATTACAAAATGATTAATGTGACCCTTTACCACATTTTTGAGTCTTTCTTGAGTAAACAAATAATTGAAAAATTTGGGAAGGAAAAATCAGAGATATAAGAAGAATACAGACACAACTAAACGTACACAAATACGTGCACACATATATCAATTTTGAAATACAAGCCACACACCAACAAATCCATACATATATATGCATATAAGGGCACTCACAGAAAAAACACATACACACGTACACATACCCGAGTACTACATACACATGCATAAGCGCAAAAATACGCAACATTTCATATATGCACAAGTGCATATACATCGAAACATATCCCCAAGATATATATATATATATATATATATATATATATATATATGGACCAGCCCATTGCCATTTGAGTTCCGCAGTGGTTTCTATGATGTCTCAGACCTGTTTTCTTAACAATGTCTTCTGAGCTTTCCATGTGTGGATGAGCATAATTTTCTCATATGCACGTTGCATGCTTCTCAGTTTGCAAGTCAGTCACTTGGTCAAGTTCGATGTTTCAGCTCCATAACAGAGGGATTATTTGTTTCTAATGAGATGCACCTGTTCAAGCACACCTATATGACCCTCCACATTCCTGCACCGCCACACATACATATATACATATACATGCATCCACACAAGCGTACATACATATGCATACATTTATATGCGAATTGCAGAATTAGACGCACATACAATGAATACTTGTGAAATACATGGCATGTAACACTATTACAAACATGATATGTGTGCATTAAGAAAAACCCTTATACATATATAAACGTATTTTCGAAGCGACATACATGGAAAACCGAAATTGGAGAGGTGCATATACGTGCTAACAACTAAAAATGGATCATTAAACAGAACTGATAGAATTAAGGGAACAAACACGAAATATACAGATATACATAAATATATATACATGAATAATATTGGAGAAAAATAGAATACGGTAAGTGGCGTGGAGTTGTAAAGTCAATTGAGAGCGCTTCAGATGTATTGAATGAAAAGTTTAACGTGAATGGGGTTATAAATTGAAGCTAAAAATCGATTAACTACGGTTCAAAATTAGATAAAAAATATTCGGCTAGGTCGTTTTCTTTTCTTTCTTCTTTGTATGGAATTGTCTATCTTCATTTTGTAAAATAGGAAGACAAAAATGTATCTTCTGATGACGTGCTGTTGCTAACATGGTAACCAACTTTTCAAATCACCCCAACCGATGCCACGTTAACAATATGACATGTAGAAGGAAAATTATACAACAAAATATCCGGACAATTCAGAGCAGATTTTTTTGAAAAGTTCAAAAAATCATGAAAATGCTATCTAGACTATTGTTTCCCGATGTTGGCCACACCGAAAGAAGACCTTTTCAAGTTACACCTCAAACAACTTACATGATTATCTCTGAATTTTCGAGATGAGGTATTATTATTATTATTTCTATTAATATTCGGACCATCCTCATCTAGGTTCCAGGTTCAATCCTAATATGAGACAATATAATGATACTACTAAGAGGGAAGTGCAGTCAATATACCCCCGTCGGATAAATAAAGGATCGGTTCATTACTTCCCCACACCTACCAGATGATACCTGATGAAGGCCGTAGAGTACAACGGCCGAAACTTTGTATGAAAAACAACCAAGATGAGGATAGTCCGAATATTAATAGAAATAACTTACATGAAAACATCAATTCCACAATGAAACTTGGCAGGCACGAATAACACTTTCTAAACAGTAAAATCATAAAAATGGAAGGGACATCCACACGCAATATATATATATATATATATATATATATATATATATATATATATATATATATATATATATATATATATAACAAATCGACCGACGGGAATGTTTACTCACCATTTCATTCCTGGCATCCTAAACGCACCAAGGATGATATCCTGTTTGCGCTGGCACGATGCTTAAAAGCAAAGGTATTGAAACAGGAGACATAAAATTCTAGACTTATGGATTTACAAGAATTCCTTACAAAATCACTCACTTCTCTCAGATGAAACAAGAATTGATAAAGCCTGAAGATTAGAAAGACAATGATTATTATTAGAAATCTCTAAATTCAACATTATAACTACCATCCCTCTCATCATCACCCATAATCCACTGAACCCCAAGTATTAAAACGAAAAATCCTCATCTTAAAGATCCTTGCATGAATAAAACCCTTAAGAAATTAGAAATCATCATCATCATCATCATCAGTCTTTTAACGTACTTCGTTGAACATAGACCTTCCCAGGGATTCGCCACACTTCTCTATCATAGGCATCATATTAGTACTTTCTGAACTTGTCTAGCTCGTCTCTCCATCTAATATTCTACCGGCCTCGGTTGCGCATGCAATTTCAGGGGATCCATGTCGTGAGTCGTAATGTCCATCGTTTGTCTGCCATTATTTCAACATGGCCAGCCCACCGCCATTTGGGATTTTTAATGGATTCTATGATGTCCCTGACTCTTGTCTTTTTTCGAATGTACACTGCTGTCTGGTAGTCTTTCTATGTGAGGCCCAGCAATATTCTTTCATGTGCACATTGTATGGTTCTCAATTTGCAGATCTGTCTCTTGGTTAGGTTCCATGTTTCAGCTACATAAGTGACTATTGGGAGGATGCATTGGTTATACACCCTTCTCTTTAGGATTAATGGGATCTTATTATTTTTGAAGGTTGAGCTTGCTCTGCCAACGACTTGTCATCCTAGAGTGATTCTTTGCTTAAGTTCTTCTTCTATTGAGGATCTCCAACAATAAACACCAATATCCCAATTTGAAACTACTCCTGAAAAGATCTAAATACACAAAAAAGGCTTAAGCAGAGAAAATTCAATTAAATGCAATCGTCTTAACAGTGGATTTTGCACACACCTATTTGAGCAGAATGTATATACTTTCAAATGTGGAAAATACTTTTAAAATCTAATCCAACCGAACTTGCGATGTAAAAACATTATTCAAGCCATAATTGGCCAGGAATATGGAAAAATATAGATGGGAAGTGTAACACATCAGAAAGAGAATACTGATCCAAAACAACGGATCAGAGATCCATCAACCAGAATTTTAGAAGTCAGCAAGCATATAGGTGATTTCACCTCATGAGAACATAAATACTTCGTCTTCCCATTTTTCTATGATGTCAAATGAATATTTTATATTGAGTTCCTTGTTTTAGTTACTTTCGACTTCACTAGCTATCATGTAGGTCATAGTATTTTTTTAAGAACTCGCTGGACAAGTCGTCCAAGGGTCGTTGTCAAGTATAAACGGAAAGATAGGGTCCGGTTCTGCAGAATAGTTACATCATATATAAAGCCCTCCATTCTCTCCCACAAAAATTAGGTTTTTGATTAATATTTATTTGTCAAGGGAACTAATTGCAATACTTCAGAGCCGTAAGATAAACGAAAAAAAGAGCCTGAGTTTTTTCAAAAAAGATATCTTCAATGTAGGTCATTTAATCAAAAGTATTTGGAATGAGATTCCTGGATCCGCCACAAAATATAAAACACATCTTCCTCAGCCCAATGTCGTAACCTTCCACTAAAATTTCATTGAAATGAATTGACAGATTCTAAGGATAATACACGTAGCTACGATGCTGGGGTTACTCTGAGAAAACTTACTGAATCTGCCCTTAAATGAAACCATCCCTTAGTGCATTCATCACCCTTCCACAAAATTACACTGAAATTCATTGAAAACCGTCGGATATATAGTGATGCGTATATATAGCTACAATGCAGTGGGGTTAACTTTGGAAGAATTCTTGATACGCCCAGAAATGTTACACACTTTTCTTAAGCCCTTTTCCCACCCTTCAATAGAATTTCACAATAATTCATTGGAATCGAAATGTGAACTGTCCTCCTGTATCCCATATAAAAACTTACTACAAAATCTCATTAAAATTCATTGGCAATTTTTTTATGTGAATTGAATGTTATGGTCAGATCCAGCATTTTTTCCCCGAGTAAATTGAACCTTTCTTCTAAAACATAATGTAAGAACTGAAAACCAACCGAATGTAATTAATTCTCCAACTTGGAGCAAGTAGAAAAAAGAAATTCTTCGCACAATTCGAAGCTAGGGAAGATGCCATTGTTGCAAGCTTAAATTTGATAATGACTGGATACAAGTTGGCTTTTTTCAAATGAGTAGGAATTGAATGGCATCTGCTCTGTCTTTACAGATATGGAACGTCACCTCAAAAGTGCAGGCTTGGGCAAAGCGTAATGGAGATCTTGGTATGCTAACCCCACAGAGGCAACCTGAGAACAATACGTCAGGCATCAGCTTGGCTGAAAGAAAGGCACCACGTCAAGCGACAAACTCCCTAAAGAGGCTCTATTCTTTAGTTTGGAATCTGAGTTGTCCTCCCTCTGTACCGGTTTCTTAGAGAGCCCAAACTTCCCTACGATTTTACCGTATTGATGGGGGGTTCAAGTGAGCATAAACAGCCCTGACCTTAGTTTGAACTTCCATCGTCCAAGCCGTAAGCAATTACGCTAATCACGCCTCGACAAGTGAGTGGGAGTTATTCTATAGCATTCCTCACGACAATGCTTCCAAAATTTATCAAAACATTATTATGATATATGATGCATCAATAGAGCTCTGGATAAATATTTCAGTTGGGGTTAAAATTTAACCTTTGACCTGTTGCCAATTCTACCTTAGTTCCATTTCACTACAATAATCTCGATCATGTAACTATCCCACAGTGACCCCTTCCACAAAATTTCACTGGAAATGATTGAGAATTTTTCGAAGATATTGAACCGTTTACATATAGCTATGATTCAGGGGGAGTAACCCTAAAAATTCTTGGATCTGCCTGAAAATAATAACCCTTACTCAATTCTAATTATCTCTTTACTCTAGCCATCAACCACTTTATAACTGGTAGTAAGTAGCTCCCTGAAGATCTTGGCTACGCTTACATATAATAAGAATAAATGATTATCAATATGGGATGGGGACACAGCAATAGATTTTGACTAATATTTCAATTGTGGTTAAAATGTCACGTATCACTTGTCACCGATTCCACTTTTGTTAATTTTCACGAAAATACATCTGGTCACATAACTTCTGAGTCATTAATTTGTGCTATGCAAAAGGGAGTCTTATTTGAATGTGGCGTTTAGCAATGGTCAGAAAGACTACGTTAGTGCTTTGGAAATAATACTCGTGTTCTCTTCAATTCTGACCTCAGCCAAGGATACAGATGTATTGTATTTTTGAAACAGATTTTGTTGGAATACTTTTTATGGTTACTTCATTGGTCGATCTTTTCAATAATTCCCGAATCGGTAGGTTTATCGATTTGAATTCAACATGGGTAATTCATTTTTAGCCTCGATTTTCAAACGCAAAAAGGGAAAGTTATCCCCTACAATATTGATTCCTAAGAAAAAAAAAATGGAGTCCCTCGCCAATGCAGTCAATTAAAATATCTTTTCATCGATAATAATACCTAACAGTGAGAAAAATATTCCTCTCGATTTTGACAATCGAGAGGAATATTTCTCTCACTAGAAGTAAAAAAAAAATGCCCATCAAATTTAGCCCCTAAAAGTGAGAGATCTTTACCTGATTTTGACACCTGAATGTAACAGAAGTATTCTCTCTGATTTCGACCCCTAAAGGTGAAAAGAATCTTCCCCTCGATTCTGATCGTGAAAAGCGAGAAGAAAGTTTCATTTTCGAAGAAAGAAAAAGACGATGAGAAGAAAATCCCTTTCTGCAATTTCGATCCATAGCAAAGAAAAAAATCCCCTTTTATTTTCACCTCTAAATGTGGAAAAATCAATTGACAAGTTCACTCCATGTAATCGACATAACCAATGATCCACAAATTTTGAAAAAAAAAAAAGAAAGAAGAAATATATCTTGGATTTTCGAAGAATGAAAGTTCTCCATCAAATCCTACCCCCAAAGTGAGAAAAGTTCCTCCCATGTGATCAAATTACTTCTGATCACTAGATTTGTTGTTTTGAAAAAAATGTCTTTTCCTGTACCACATCAAAACCTACAGTAATAGATATACGGCTATATAATGTATCTGTATGACAATATGAGATATGTTAAAAAATGCTTTTGCTCATTTTTGAAAAAGAATGCAGTCTATGTTACGATTTTATCTCAAAGAACTGATTTAGAAAATTAAAAATTCTTTCTATTACGTCATCAAAAATTATTTTACCATTGATGAATAATCATGTAAACAGACCCTGCCCAAAATTGAGACTCTCTAAAAACATATTTTGGGATTGTTTTCAAAACACTAATTTACTAAAAATATTTCCCAGGTATAAAACAGAGAATTTCATAGATTTATATCGAATTGTTTTTGTGGTAGGAAGGGACAGACAGGCAGAGTTTGATGAATCATAATATGATTATATTTGGTCAAAACAGTTGCTTCCATAGAACTTTGAGTGTGAGGTCCATTTTCTTTAATATTAAAAATATTTGAAAATATTTGCTAGATAAAACATAAAATACGAAAAATTAATTAAAAACCATAACTGTCATCACATCTTTAGGTATCTTTGGTTTTTAAGTGAGTCTGACTTGCTGTCTATGTGCCATGCTTATCGGCCGCACCAACAGATAGAGAGTACGAGAAATTTGAACGAAAGATTTTGGTCCATGAAATTCTGCCAATACGTTTTCAAGGGGTGGTTCGATTCACAATGCAAGTTTATGCGTAATTTGACCCTGTATTTTTGTACGGAAGCATGCGCACTTGCTTTTGAAAAATTCAATTGATAATCATTCAAAAAGGCAGGGGGCATACCTAAATGCAGCCTGTAGATGATCATATGACGGTGAATCTTGATTGACAAACCAAACCTGTCCCGTATATTCCATGTTATATGCATCGTATAATTTTTGAAGCAGATGAAATTTAAACTAAATACTTGCTAAGACCTAGTTAATGGTTTGGAGAAAGATTGTCAATTTTTTAAACAGAAATATCATGAACGAATGTGTTGTGTAACCACATAAAGAAAGTGTTTCCATTTCAACACAAAAAAAACGAGAAAAAGCCATTTCTATCATGCAGATCCGATTACAAGATTTTGTGAATTAAAATGTTTGCTGAAGTCCCGAGAACAGTTTTCGAAAACAGGTCAAAACTACACATGGAAACAAAATCTGGTGATCGCAAGGTGAATACACTTGAAAAACAATAAAACAGTAAAAGATGTTTAACAAAAGATACATGAAAACAATGAACAAATACTGGTGATAGAATATGGAAAGTTCATCGTTCACTATTATGGTCAAAGATTCAAACTAGCAAAGAGGAAATAATGCACAAAAGTTGTCTGTTATTTATCTTAGAAAGAGAAATAATGTTTATAGTTCTTGAAGAAAAAAAAGTCAAGTTCATCTAACAGAGAAAAATTGTTCATGGTCTTTTTAAGTCCTCAGAAAAAAGTATCCATGTCTTCCCACGGGAATATGAAATAATCTGCAACTCTTTTGAAGAAAATCCAACTTCAATTTTCTACAGAAAGTATCCTAAAATATTTTTCCATTTTTTTTTTTTCGTTTTCTCTATTTCTGCTGATTTATTCGGATCGATGATCAAATCCCAGTCACGAATGCCAAATTTGAATGACCGAAATACACCCACATAGGATATGTGTTCCCATCGTGGAAAAAAAAATCGAAGAAAAGCTATTTGCATTGCGGCGCACGTGTGAGTCCGATGAGATGCTTTTGTGAATTAAACCGTTTGTTCAAGTTACAAGAATAACCTACGAAGAATGACGATGCGAAATAAAGATGCAACAACATCAAAACTGTCAACATAAGTTTCTTAAGTTTTCAACTGAGTCTGGCTGTATATCTATGTACGTAACACGCTTACAGGCCGTGCCAATCGACAAATAGCCCGCTAGCTACTTATTTTGAGTTGGGATAGAAAACAAAATGGACCGTAACTTCATAGCTAGATCTTTTATACTACCCTTATACATCATCAGCCTTGATCACTGACTTGATAGCCTGTCTATCTTCACCCCCACGCCTTGACCAGTAAAGAACTTGAGGGAGATGAGACCGCTCTGGTGTCTCTGTTCAGACAGCCATTATTCAATTAAAATCGTCTCCTGCTTCTGCTTCAACATGGCTTTTTGTTTGACAATTCTACAAATGATAACAGAGGGCTACTTCTGCACTGTACACTAATTGGCTATGTGAGTCAAGACCCTCTGTAGGGAAGGCTACGATTGGCCGATCGATCTCACAAGCAATTCTAGCTAAAATCAATGGTTCCCTTGGTTTGATGTGCAAACCCGTCTTTCGCAACTAATATTTTATTGTCTTTTGTAGGAAGTCTCAACTGTAAGAGGTTGTAGTCGAAAGCATTGTAGTTAAATGTCAATGGTTGAGTTTTAGCCCCATTTAAAAATCTGTCAAGCAATGGAGGGGACGATCCATTCTTTGTAAAGAGAAAATGGAGGCTATTCGTTTTTTCTCATTATCAAAGCTTGTATCTTGTTGAAATAAGTAAAGTTGACTGCAGTAAAGTGGTCTTTGGAAATTAACGGTGAAACAAAAAAGGAGTAACATTCAATTAGAATTGCATTTTGTATAGCACACGTTAGTACCTCGGAAGAATTATAGTGAAATAGGACCAAGATGGAATCGATGATAGGTCACATTTTTGCCACAATTGAAATATTCGTCAAGAACTATTGATGCCTTCCCCACTAAAAAAAATCATTTATTCTTCATGTATGTAACTGTAGTGAAATCTTCTACGAGGTACTTGTAATTATGAAGTTACAACCACGGTTACATACCCTTCATGGTAACAATATATACACAGCACTGTATATCTGAGCGTTTTCATGAATTCCAGTGGAATTTTGCGGAAGGGGTCGTAACGGAATAGGCGGAAGAAAAAGTGTTTATATTTTGGGTTGGATGAAGGAATTTTTTCCGTCACCTTTCAAGTATTCCTGTTAAAATAAAGTACACCGGAGAAATCCTTTTTTCCAACTTTTTGGTCAAGGTTCCATTTACGATGTATAGAATCTTTTTAGTAATCGTAACCCAGTGAAAAAACGGCGCATTGTATGCAGAACCGGAACAGAACCTTCTCCTTCTATTTTTTGTACATAAATACGACTCGAAGTATGGTGATTAGTTTCCTTGATTTCCTTGAAAAAACTTCACTTAAAAACACGTATTTTTTTCTGTATATAATGTGAATTTTTTAGCAGAATTGGACACTTTTCTTTCGTTGATGATGCCAAATTTTGGATTAGAGGTATTTCAATATTTTTTTTACTTTATTTCCTTGTGGGTGGGGTATTATTTACTACATATATATATATATATATATATATATATATATATATATATATATATATATATATATATATATAGTTTGGAAAGTTTTACAGCTTTAAACACTAAAAACCTTAAAAGATTCTCAAAAATGTTTTGTGTCACTTGAGTCACTCATTCTTCAATTTTCTAACAAATTTTATGTGATTTCTTCAGTTTTTATCTTTCCTGTTTCATATATACTTTGAATTTAGGGTCTTAGGTGTAAACTTTCTCTTGTTGGGATCATCAGTTCTTATCATGTAGCTGTTTCGAGGATCTAAATAATTAAAACAAATATAATAATATGGCATCCAAACTGTGTTAACTAAACACCAACTCAGCTATGATTTTAATATATAGCTTATATCATATATGCAGTTTGTTATTTTATATAGGGTTTTATAATAATATGTTTTATATGGATGTTATTTTCTATTACGCGTCATTTGATTTTTTGAAACGGTGATTACTTACGTCAATTACCAAAAAAACGTATTTAACAATGAGGGACCTGTTAGTATAACAACAGACGTGACTCGCTGTTCATACCACTTCTATCGAGCGTTCATATATGTGAATTATAAATTTATAAATGAATTGCATAAATATCTATTATATTGGTACGATATAAGGCAGTTTGTTATAGTGCAATTTGCGTCATAGCACGATTAGCATCCCCGTCATAGGCAAATTTGTACTATTATACAGAGAAAATGACTTTACGGTCTTCAAGCAAATCATATATGATAATTAATTTCCATCTGCTCTATCATAAGGGATGTCATATCTTTTATTTCTTCTCGTTCTTATGGAGGTGCAATTGTCTCAGTCAGTAAAAGCTGGGAGAATGGAATCTTTGACCTGCGTTCAAACTCCGACCGTGAATGTTCATCTGACTGTCTTTCCTTTAGTATGTAACATAGTATCTCTGCTTTCCACTGACGAGCACGCTTGTCAGGATTCCAATGCACATCACCCAGGAGCATATATCCCATTTTTCCATGAAAAAAGAGTCCATTAAAATTTTACATAATTTTAAATCTTGCATCTTGTCATTTAAATTGACTTCGGGAAATGTGAATGCAGATGGGATTTTTACTCGGTAAAACCCGGGTTTTGATTAGTGGGAGAGAGTGTAGTTTTGAAACATGAATTTTATGTACGAATGTTTCCTTGATTTTTTTACCCATTTGAAAATGATTAATGAATGACATTTTTTTTTGTGTTTTCACGTAGGTAAAAAAAACGTTTTTCAGCTCAGATAATTTTTTGTCGTATATACTTATTAATTTAGGAAAAGAACAATATCAATGTTAGCAGTTTTGGCAACCATTATTAATACCCTTGAATCTTGTGTATGATCTATACAATATCTGCAGAGATAAATTGAAATATACCGATTTTGTATCATAAGAACTTAAATAGGAACCCCGAGTTGATTTAGTAAAAAAAAACAATATGTTTCAATTGACAAGTAGTAATTTCAAAAAGAAATAGAATATATCATCCGGACAATAATAATGATAAAACCTTCGTTAATAATGTGTTGCAAAGCTTTTGGCAACGATAATTGTTTCCGAATATTTCTTGTAGCCATCTATAAATTGTTTGCACCAATCATGTCACCTATTTCAAATTAGAATTAAGCAGATAATTATTAAGAACCATAAAAATGAACAGATATTGTTATTGTTAGGGTATCTATCTTCAAAACAAAAGTTGAAGTCTGAACTTCGAGAGGAGAACGTGATTTTACAAATTGCAATTGTGATATAAGAATCGCCAGCCTGAGCGAATATTTGTGAATTGGCATGGGGAAAAGAATATTATCTAAATGTTCAAAATGTGTATAGAATTGAAACATCTTATATAAGCAAAAAGGCTGACAAAACCGTAGGTGAAAAGTATATAATTTTACCGCCCTATTCAAATCATATTGTCCGTCATGACACCCCTGAACATTTACCACTGATTTGTTTTCACACAGCTCTCACAAGGGGGGGGGGTCCTACTACCAGCATTGAAAATCATTGCACTGCAACAACAAACATACCTGCAAAACAACCTTGAGATTCGAATACACTGTACCAACATCCTGGCCTACTATGCAGACCTGAGAATAGAACCTCCTGCATTAACGAGCTTGACTGCTGGGAGTCACGTCATTAAATTGAACGCACTCCACTATGACAAGGCCTGATATGTGACCCTGAGGTTCAAACATTTTGAAGGAATCAACTTATCCGTTGGACAGTTCTGATAATCAAACTCCCTGCACTAACCAACTTGCTTGCAAGGTGACCGTCAGAATTGAATACAGGAGACTGACGACCTGGTCTACTAGGCGACAATGAATTTTAAACGCCTTACACGGATGAACTTTCTTGTTTGACGGCCGTGATGTCGTCAGGGATCATATACAAAATTTTGGCCAACTGGAAGTAAAAAGAGACAGACGAATTCGGAAAGCACTGGCTACTTTTATTTAGTATCAACTGTTCTGAATCTCCAAGAGTTCTAAATGAATGTTGAGGAAACCTTATAGCAGATGTATGCACGATTATTTTTCCTACGTCAGAGCTGAGAGTCAACGACTGCAAAATATTTCCAAAATTACACTTGTCTTTTGCAAGTGTCTATTGATATGTCATCTCTTCTTATCTATTGAATTTTGAGTTTTGACTTTATTTTTGTATGAAACAACATTATTGGATAACAATAATCAGACAAAAAAACAATGATGCTATGCAGAAATGACGGCAAAAACTGACAACGAATGTACTGCCACAGCACTGCCTAACTCAGGTTAACTTGTTTTGTTGAAAGTTTGCTAATATCATTTACCAGAACAACGAATAAAGGAATGAAATAAAACACGTACGTTCGGAATAATATTGTATAGAAGATCCTTGTTTTCCTTTTAGTAATTATTTTCGTCTTGTCTTTTCTATCTTTCTATTTTTCCCTCTTTCTTTCCGGCTTTTTTTCTTTCTTTCTTTCAACTTTCTTTTCTTTTTCTCCACATATTCTCGTTTTCCTGTCAGTAATTCGTTTCTTTCCTCTCTTCCCATCTTTCTTTCTTTCTTTCTTTCTTTTTTCTTTCTTTCTTTCTTTCTTTCTTTCTTTCATATAATCTTTTCTTTCTTTTTTCTTCCTTATTCCTAATTTTTTTTCTGTAATTTATTCCACCTTATTCTTTCTTTTTTTTTCCTTTTTATCTTTTTTTTTTCCTTTCTTTCTGCATCTTCTCGTATCCCTTTCGGTAATTTTCTTTCCTGGCTCTTCTTTTTTCTTTCTATTTTCTTCCTTTTTTTCTTCCTTCTTTCTTTCTTTAGTTCTTCGTTTCTCCCTTCCTGTACATTTTCATTTTCTGTCCAGCAATTGTTTTCCTTTTCGTTCTTTTTCCCTTTTAAATCTTTTCGTCCCCCTTTTCTCTTTTCCTGCAAGTCCTTGTTTTCTTTTCTGTAGTTCTTTTCACATAATTTTTTTCGTTGTTGCTCATTCATCTTTGTTCTCCCCTCTATTTCTCCCTTCTTTTCTTTTTTTCTTTTTTCAGCAAATTTTTGTTTTCTCTTTAGTAATCCTTTGCATTTTTTTTCACATTTCTGCATGTTTTATCTCTGTCTGTCTGTCTGTCTGTCTGTCTGTCTGTCTTCCCTCTGTCCTGCAGATTTTAGTTTCCTTCCAGTAATTCTTCCCATTCACTTTTTTCTTTTCCTATCATTTCAGTCTTTTTCCTTTTTTTCCTTTCTTTGGACAGATTTCTATTTTATTTCCAGTATTTTCTTTTACTTTTTTTATTTTTATGTTCTTTCTTTTTATCTTTTTATCTCTTTCTTTCTTTCTTTCTTTCTTTCTTTCTTTCTTTCTTTCTTTCTTTCTTTCTTTCTTTCTTTCTTTCTCTCTCTCTTTCTTACTTTCTTTCTTACTTTATCTTTCAGATAGACGTTTTCCTCCTGATATTTTCCCCTCCTTTCTTTCTTTTTTTTAATTTTTTAAACTTTTTCTTTCCGTATTTTCCCCCTCTTCTTTACTTTCTACAGATCTTGTTTTCTTCCCATTTTTTTTCACATTCATTCTTTCTTTCTTCTCTATTTCTGTCTTCTTTTCATCATATTCTGTTTGATTGTTCGATTTTCTTTCAGGAAACACCAACATAAACTGTCAACATTGACAACATAAGATTCACCAGATCTTTAAGTAATTCTGGCTGACTAGCCATCAATCTATATATTGTGCAGATCGGCCACACTAATGGAGCTTAAAACTGAGACACTCAGTTCTTATTATGACAAGAAAAACATTTTTTCTCGTTTTCCTTAAATCTCTCCAGCATATATTCCAGGTTTAGGGTTAGAATTTAGTACATTATCCATTGTCCGCTCTTTTTTTCTAATTCTTTTAATTGATCACCCGCAACACGACAGAAGATGTTTTCTGTTGAGTGACTAATCAGCACAAAATGACGTGGCCATTTATATATGGATCAGCTCTTAGAAGCCTAAAGCCATTTTATCAGAAAAAACATTAACAATTGATATATCATGATTGTAAGATTTTGTATGCCTCAACTAAACTCCAACTGTTTTAATGCGCGATAACGCATAAAGTTTTGAGGATTTTTTATGGCGTGATTCCTCTTGCTATGTCAGGATAGGAGAGTAAATCAATCAACAAGATCAAGCCATTGGGATGCAAACAAAGAAATAAATAATCAGATATGTTTGCACATAAGCTTATTGTATGGTTCATTTTTTTTACAACGTTCCCTTTGCTCTTTTCATGAAAAATCCGTCTCCATCATTACTTTACTTTGTTATAAAAGATGGCAGCAACTCCCAGGTGGATGAAAAACAAAGAAAACCTAATAGAATTTTTTTAGAATTTACTGCGATAAGGCTTTGCTGGCTTCAAGATTGGATGGATAAAAATAATACGATGAACGAATTATGACAAGCGAAGCGGTTTCCGAATCACTTACAAAATACCCAATGACACAGAAAATTTGGATGCACAGGTTGCTTCATGCGATAGACATGTATGATACTACATGATAGAATCATATTGTATGATATTATCGTACAGGTGGCATATTTCATCATCTTCAGTCTTTTAACGTCCGTCGTTGAATATAGACCTTCCCCAGGAATCGCCACACTTCTCTATTGTGAGCGTCGCAAAGTATCTTCTAAATTTGTCTTGTTCATCTCACCATCTTGTATTTTGTCAGCCTCGGTTTCGCATGTGATTTCAGCGGACCCATGCTGTGATTCGTGATGTCCATCGGTTGTCTGTCATTTTCGTAACATGGCCTGACCATTGCCATTTAAGTTTTTTGATAGATTGTATGATGTGTCAGACTCCCGTTTCCTTCCTTATATACTATGCTGTCTTGTAATCTCTCCATGTAAGGTTGAGCATGATTCTTTCATGTGCACGTCGCATGCTTCTCAGTTAGCGAGTCTGTCTCTTGGTTAGGTTCCTTGTTTCAGCTCCATAAGTGACTATGGGAAGGATGCATTGGTTATATACACTTCTTTTTAGGATTATTGGGATCGACTTGTTTTTGAAGGTTGAGCTTGTTTTGCCGAAAGTTTGCCATCCTAGGGTGATTCTTCGCTTGATTTCTTCCTCTTTCGTGGGTCTCATAGAGATTCGTATTTCTAGCTAGATGTAGTGGTCTACTCTCTCCAGTTTTGAATCTTCGATTTTGACACTCATGTCCTTGTTTTCGATGTGATTGTTGCATTTGATACTTGTTTTACTGAAATTCATGTGTAGGCCAACTGTTTGTTTTTTTTTTATTTAGCTTATCTAGCATTAACCACGATGGAAACCATGGGAACAGAGATTGAAATCGTAGAAAGTTGATGACCAACAAATATATAAACAGCAGCTAGCTGCCTCGTCAGAATAATACTAGGATAAGAGAGAAACAAAAAAATCGACATATATAGACTCGAAAGTTTGAAGACTGGGAGAATGACAATGATCTGGAACGAGACTTTTAAGTTGGGGTGATTTGACGGTCACTGTCTTCACTTTGACGGTTACTATTTTCATTGCCAGTGTTCTTAAAACAATGCCAAATCAACACGTGACGCAACCAATTTTCTTGAATTGCATAATGGAGATTACCATTATCGATACAATGCACCGTACAACCTCAACCACGTCTCTGATATTTTGTAAGGGTCATTGTTAGAAGAAATATATTGGAAAAAGACTCAGAACGACCCCCCTCCCTTACTTCTCCTCTCCCCTGTCTCTGTCTCTCTCTGTCTCTCTTTGTCTCTCTCCGTCCGTTTTTGTCTCAGTCTCTGTCTCTCTTTCTCTCTCTCTCTCTCTCTCTCTCTCTCAGGCTTGAAATCATCATCATTTATAAATTACTACTGGTGGATATCGAAATAAAAAAAATCATGCACATTATTTATTCCGAATTTTTAGTCAGTGTCATTTTCAAATTATCGTGTGTATGGAAACAAGAAAAAGTATCTTAGCGTAGGGCGGTCACCCACAACACCGTGTAGCCGACCTAACAGAATGAGGTCACTATAATGATTCTGCAACATTACATAGACTTCGTGTAAAATTACACAAACATTCTTTCAGTCCCAGCAGTTGAGAAAAAGTATTTCAATATTTTTTTTTTCCCCGGAATGAACGGGATTTTCAACCGCAGCACTTTGTACATTCACCATATCTTTGCAGCCATGTTAACGATGTACAACAAGTTCGTGTTCAGAAGAAATATCGATTGCAACCCAAATGAAGCCCTTCTTCACCGTTGTAAAAAATCTTCCGTGTCGTCTGGGAGACGGTCATGTGAAATCCTGGAGGAGAAGGCCTGAGAGCAGTCATTTGTAACCCAACCAGCTTGACACAAATGGGTGTATTCGTTATGTTGATTGTAGTCTCCTTAGCGAACATTTTGCTTAAAAGAATGCTCTCAAATACTTCAATGATTTGCTTCGACTGCGCGTCATCTTATTAATTAGAAAGCGATGGAGATGAAAGTAAAACCTCAGATTTGATAACTACAGTCCAAACGTAAGTCTACAATTAAATCTGCCCATAAAAAATATGATAAAAGCACAAAAAAATACCATCAAAAAAAGTTACCAACTCAATGGAAGTAACCAAGTACTCCAAAACGACGAACAGTAAAGGTCTGGTTTAGTATCATGATTACATTAAAAGTACATTACTAGTAAAGCATTCAAAAGAGGCGCAGAAATTGGTTCAGTTTATACCACAGTTTTTGTATTCACTTTTTAAGTGGCATTGTGTGAATACAGAGAATAAAATGGAACCCCGGCCTAAATGAATTCAGGGAATTTATCAAAAAAAAAACCGGATATGAATTGGTTAGATAAATAAAAAATGATAACAGTATTGCTTTTTAACCCTTAGCCTAGCGTTAGGACGTAAGTGGTACTTCCTCTTAAGTAAGCCTGAAATGCCGTAATGATTCACCTTATACGTCCGAACAAACTTCTATTTTGCTTACCATACGAGAAGAACTAGAGACAATAATAAAATGAGTGGCTTCTTTTGATAGTTGTTTATATTAAAAGGATACTAAATGAGTTATCTGCCACTCTAATGCTTTTTCCTTATGAAAACAAGCCAATGACATGGACGTAGATAAAAAAGGCACGAATCCCGAGAAATATTGGCGTAAAAATGAGGCCACAGAAAGAGTAAAGATATGCAGAACATTTAGTTATTAGAATTATTCATGTGAACTATATAAAGCGTAATATGGCTGTGTTTGTGAACTTGTTTCCCCTCGAAAAAAACCCAACCTATCGTACAACATATTTTTGCTTGAACGCAGTGCTATGCATAAAATTTAGAATGTTTATATCCCCAGTTGTGTACAGTTTATTCAATCAAAAATCATTGCATGTTCTTGGCCAATTTTTTTCTCTCCGTAGCTAAAAAACCATCATAACATATATATATATATATATATATATATATATATATATATATATATATATATATATATATATATATATATATATATATATATATATATATATACATATATATATAATGATGTGCTTTTATTCATGATTATACCGACCTGCTCTCATAAAGGTGATTATTGTTTTCATGCTTTGATATTAGATTTTTTTTCTCAGTTTCGTACATTTTCAACTGATTATTTTTCATTTTCCAGGACTTACTATACTAAATGTGCCATGATCGTTTATGTCTCTTTCATTCCAAGAATACTTTTGTGGATATAGTGTGAAAACATGAAGATAAGAAAATAGAAGATGCTGTCCAGGTCAAACATTTTCCTGATATGCAGAATGGTAAAATCTAGTGGCGAGCTACGAATATTAATATTCTGTACCGGAATTATCTTAAACATGACTTTTTTACAGTCTCAAAATTACATTATCAGCTTTAAAATCGCAGAACCCTCTGGGTATCATACTCTAAAACCATCTACAGAGAAATATCTGAAGCGTAATACATATGTTCATACACATCACAATTCCCAGCGAGGAAAGTCGTGACAAAGAGTTCTAGAAAATTCAATTATATATGAGATATCCTGAGAAATATTCAAACCAAATTCTTTTTCTAAAAATATCTAACACTATGAAGGAATGGGAGTGATTAATAAGTTTATGTATCCATACGCACATAAGGAGAACTGTAATATTATTAAAGTAATCAGTTTATGTACGTATCGAGTGAAACAAGTGTTGGCACATCGAACAAAGAAGGAATAATTGATAATTTTAGCGGGAATTCGTTGTGGCGTCGATTAGCCAATAAGAGTAGCTCCCTTTTCTGGTCGACTCTTCAAACGCAGATGCCATGATGACGGTGGCAACAGCAGCGAATTTAAATGAATTAGTGCTGCTTGAAGAGAACAAGAAGTGATCACATATCCCATCAGCCAATGTGAATGGGGCGCGTACAAGATGGAAAGTTAAAAGGGAAGTCAGTGTCGAGCAGATTAAGACATTGTCGAGAAAAAACTTCGTTCAAGGTTCCGTATTTCCGTCTGAATTCGAACTTCTCCTTCCCACCTCTGGAATATTGGCCGGGCTTTTGTTTTCGCATGCTGTCTCATCGGAGTAAAGACTCCCAGAACTAGTATTTCATTTATGACGCTTTATCCAGTTCAGCTATGTATGTGGATTCAAGAGTTGTCTTTAGCTGTTCTTTTATTCTTCTCCAATGCTACAAAAATGGCTGAAGAATATTCAACCTGAAAAGTTGAAATAAAAAGTAACAATAATGCAAAAGGGTATTGGTGAGAAATATCATTGAGGTTACGGCTCACTTTAGAGGTTGGCAAGCGTGATTATTTGTTTTATTTTCTCTTCTTCTCGTTCATTGAAACATGTTTCACATTCCAGTTAGAAACTAGTTATCTTCTATGTCACCTTCAGTTTGAATGTCGAATGTGATTATCTTCGAACAGGTTTAATAAGGACATCAGTTTCATGTGTTACTCTAGTGCAATTCAGGTCATGATGTCTATCATCATTTGGCGTAAATGAAAGAAAGTTACAATTTTTACTTGAAAAACCAAGACAAAATTATTTCATACAATCTTATGACGCTCATCTTTCCTCAAATGAATTTTGTGATTTATAACTTGATCGCTTAGATGTTGTGCGATTGTAAATGTTGTATGTACCAAATTTTTGACATTGCTCAATGTTCAAGCCAAGTTATCCTCCCAATCACTATTATTTTATTTTGGGCAATTTTATGCACATTCAGCAAAATCTTTCCCCAGATTCGGGCTTAAGTTTAAATGTTCACAAATTCATGAGCCAATTTTAAATCTTGGATGATTTAAACGTTGTCAGAAAGTGGGTGTCATTTAGCTTCATTCAGATCATTTTATGATTGGCTTGTCTATTTCGCAGTAGCGTGAGTCAAGCTTAAAGCATATCCCCAATCATTTGTTAATTATATTGCTCAGCGACTCGTTTGTTAGTTTTTTCCTCTCTTGTCCTTGCCTCTGTCGTTATCACATTCTGTTGCACTTTTCAACTGTAGATGAGGACCGGGTATAATAATCATTCTTCAAAAGAAGAAGCATTAACACTAAGCCTTTGATCGTTCGGGCTTCTTTAGCTCATTTAGCGATCAACTTTGTCGAATCAATAGAGACATACTTTGTGACAAAAGTTCCTATTTCCTCATTTACTTTGTGCAATGTTCTCCATAGAGTAGAGATTGAACTTGATAGTATAAGGAATTTTGAATAGCAGTGACCAGACCAAGAAAACTACACTTCTTCCTGGTTAAGACAAATCAGAATAGATATGCTACAAAAGACTTGAATAGATAACAATGTCGATGTATCTCAGCACTACGATACGTGGGGCAAAATGTCCCGGCTCTGGATAATCAAACAGCAAACCAGTTTAGTTCCAAATTGGTTGCACTGAAATAGACCAAGGTGTTTTGACCAAGGGATTCGGGATGAAAAGCCACGAAAGAAGGAAGGACCAAAAAAAATTGTTAATGTTGAAGGTATATCTACACTCACAGAAAACAGAGCAACGGTCAATTTCAAGACAATAAGGTTGAATCTACTTTCAGGAATTCAGTGAACTCCTTCGCAGTTCAACCTTGAGTCGCCTACCATTATTTTTCATCGAGGTAAGCAGAAGGCCAAGTAATACCATATTCAGGTGATGGTTTTCAAACATAGCTGCTATGAAGCTCGGTACGTATCTTATCCGATAAAACGATCGTAAGGGACGGATAAATCCTCGTAGTGATGTTTGATCCTTACTCAGGCTTGCATCATGAGAAATAGAAAAACTTTAAATTCTAAAGAAAAGTTGAGATATGCTCGTGTCAAGATGAAGTATTTAAATGGCAATCGGAAAAAAAATGGTATAGTGCTCGGAATTGGGGAATCTCTTCCTCCATTGAGTTCGCATTTAGTTGATGTGAGCACGGTTCCACAACGTCTGATTTGAATCGTTGTGTACCAGTAATTGTCTTTTTCATCTCTGACACGTAGCATTGCATCAGCATATTGATGGGAAATGAAGACAACTAGAAAAATCGGGATGGACAGGAAATGATAGATACGAACAAATTGAGATGCATAGAAAGATAAGAACTAGCCAGAGTAAAGTACTTTGAAATCACACATAAGAATATTATAAAAAAACTTCTTTTCATACACCTACGTATACGCACACAGATAAACATACGTATGTATATATGGATATCAATATGTATATGGGTGAGTTCAGTGCATCGATTTTTGTCTGCTCTGTCTCTAACAATCTTAAATTATATAGAATTGCATCAGCATAAAGCTTGATGTTTTTTTGACAATTTGTCGTCTATATAGCCCTAAGATGAATATGACTATATAAATATATACCTCCCCGTTTATGTATGCGCATTGGTATGACTCAAAATTATATATATATATGTGTGTGTGTGTGTATGTGTGTGTGTGTGTGTGTGTGTGTGTGTACTATTCAACATTCTGTTTTAACGAGTTACTTACCGGCAACTTTTTAGCTCATGGTAAAAGCAACGCTATGTTCGCTTCCTTCAGTAACCCCCTTTTCTCTGATTGTTTATTTCATTGACTTCGTTTTGGCCAAATGATACATAAAGCTAGAGTAAAGATTTACTAATAGTGAAAAATGAATCTGCTGTACATACAGGTTAATGTTTCTGACCTTCAGGTTTCTTCGCCTGCAGAAGCCCAAAGAGCAGAGACAAACTTTTTTTAGCAGCGAATCCATTACTTCACTATATATATATAGCGAAACTTGACTTTCACAGGATGAAAATGAATATATCAAGCACTCTTTGAAATAAATCCATCATATATCAGACGTTGCTTTATATTATGGTATATCTCTAGCCTGATCCGTACCATATGCATTATATATAGAGAGAGAAACAGAGACAGAGACAGAGAGACGGAGACAGAGACGGATAGATAGACAGACAAACAAAGAGACAGAGGGATAAATGGAGAGAAATAGAAATAGACGAGTATAGAATTCTAGTATTCCATCAAAAGGTCCCCTTAAATGTAAGGGACGAGTAAGAAGTAAAGAAAATCTACATTGGAGGTTATTTGATATTTACTAACTTACTAGTTACATTTCTGGTTTGAAATCTCCTGACAAGTTTACGCAATTATCAGAAGAGAATACCCACACACGCAAACATAGATATACATCCACACACATATTTATGCATACACATGTACACACATAAATATACGTAGACAAACACACGCACACACACGTATATAATTATGTATATATATATATATATATATATATATATATATATATATATATATATATATATATGTGAGTGGGTGTGTGCGTTTCAGACTTACATATATATATATATATATATATATATATATATAAGTCTGGAACGCTCGCTGTACTAATGCACAAGATTAGTTGTACATGCATTTGTCCTATTAGTGACTACCGTTACTATTTTCTTTGTTACATCACATTATTTTTCTTCCCACCTCAGGTTGCGTTTCCGCAATGAGACATCGCTTAGCAGTTAAATGGCCTCTGGTCGGATCAAAAAAGAGAGAAAAGAACGATTGCTACCTAATTGGCAATTCCTCTCCCAGGCATCTGCTTCACTCTTCGGTGGTTTCCAATCCAGCCCCGCCCCCGCCAAATAGTAGATGGAGAGACAGGTACTTGTAGACTGGTCCTTGCCGGGACGCAACTTGGATCCCAATGTGAGCAGGTTCTCAGGTAAGATTACGTTGACGTTTTTTGCAGCAGAAATGAGTTTTTAATTCATCTGATTAATTTCTAATTAGAGTTTTTTCGGACATTTAGAAGAAATTTACTGAAACATAAATTCATCCCATTTATACATAAAAATATTAGCATCTCAATTCCCTACTAAATGTTGATTATAAAATGTGCCACGCTATTTTATGCATTCTTTGTTACAGTCTCATTACCTGGTACGTATCTTGCGTGAGGACCCGGTGTTCAAGTGACTTTAAAGTTATTTCACTTATACATTAAAGTACTAGCATCTCAACTTCCCTACGAAATGTTGATTATAAAATGTGCCACGCTATTTTATGCGTTCTTTGTTACAGTCTCATCACCTGGTACGTATCTTGCGTGAAGACCCGTGAGTTTAAAGCAAAACTTTCCACCGGCTCTCGGCTTTTCAATTCAGCCCATCTATAAAATAGCAAGACTGAAAAAAAATACAAAGTTGAAAAATCACAATAAGATTCGATTCAATTGATATTGTCTAAACTAAATTAACCCCATTCAGTTCTCTAAAGCTACCAACATGCTTTCATGTATCTGTTTTTGCCATCATCTGCGCAGGCCCTGAGCTATGCACGCATTCCAGTTAATTTACTTATAACTTTGTATTCTTCATCGATTCACATGGTCAAAAAGAGGTCCAGAATATCGTCTCCAATGAATTTGAAGTCCCATCATTGAAAGGCATATCCTCCCACACAGGATACATAGACATTTTCCAGTGATGTTCGGGGTATTGGTTCTTTATCGGTACTTGAACATTCCTATTTAAACTCCTGCATCAGAACTACGCTTGGTGTTAAATTTATTCTCCCGAAGAATTCTCTTCAGCATCACATGTATCATTCTAGCGCCCCTTCTACATTTCAAAACCGTCTGCAAAGTCTTCTTTCAGACGCTCTGTCATCTTAACATTATCAACTATCTGAAGTCTATCTTTCGACGGCGATGAGCCAGACTCAGAAAGAGTCAAACCTGGACTGTGTGGGAGGGTGATAGATCTGCGTAATAAAATGGTTTGCCAAGAATGGGACCCAACATTAGAAGAAAGAATGAACAGACCCTACCATTGTTGATGTAAATTTCACACTCAAGTTAACTGAATGTGGTTTCACTTACCACTGAGTAATTAAAAAGCTGTGCTTCTTCATGTATGTGAAGTGAGACCTATCAAGGCCAAACAAACAGTTCGTGGGGTGTTTAAAATATCTGGATAGTTCCATCAGAGAATCAGTAAAATATTCATATGTAGGTATGAATAATAAAAAAAAAGACTAGAAAAGACAAAATTAGAGATGTAGTTACAAAGAAACTTATGTGAACTGAATTTTACGAAGATTAGCTTCTTTTATACACTCATTTGTTGGCTGGCTTATGCATTGATGATAAGATTACATAAGATATAAACATAAGAACAACAATAATCACAATTTGGAAACAATCGTTGGAAAATTGCTGCAAAAAAATTATTGTATAAAATCAACTCATTTGTGGTCAAATTTTGGTTAGCCATACACTCGCTACTCGGCTTGCGAATTGTAATTTTCCACACAACCGCTCACTCGGTGTTTGAAACGTTTACATGCATCGTTTTTTAACATCAAGTGATCAAATGGGTCGAGCTTTACAATATACTATAGGGATAGCCATTTTATAGCCACTTTGTTGCCAGGAAAAATTATGGCAATGTATAAGTAAGGATTACTGAATCAATGTAAGCTATTTGTAAGTCAAATTTCAAAATTAGACCAGCATACGAAGAGGTAAAGACAAATCTTTCTAGACTGTGGGTGCACCGAGTAAACTTTCGAGCAGAGATTTGTTTTACCAGATAAAAAGACGAAGAAAACAAAATATCTATCTTTAGAAACTGTCAAACAGAACTGCCAAACAGAATTGTCAACATAGATTTCCGTAGTTTTCAATGGAGCTAAGGGGCTGAAAATTTGAACACACACTTCCTACCTTGACTACGAAAACATTTTTTTGCTTCGTTTTCTATAATCCCCCTTCAATAGATTTTTACTTAAGTTTCAATGTAAAATGTAAGTTAATCCTGAATTGGTTCATAGTATGCGTTTTGCTGCGTCCATGCTTTAGAGATTTAGAAAAAAAGACGAAAAAAGTAATTTATTCACTGATCCCCCCTTATCCCAACTTTCAATTGATCACCCACAACATAGCATACAGCCAGCAGACATTGGTCATCTGACTAACTGGACCTGTTTCTACTTACGTCACAAAAACGTGGGAAGCCATATGAACAAACGTTTGTACTTGTATATGTGTATACACACGTGCGAATGCCACGTGATATTAACAAAAATGATAGTCTACGTGGGGTAATGGCACCGTAGTCCACTTTAAAGTTCTTTTTTCGTGACCTAACACTCTTGACCCAGCGCACCTTGGACATTTCAAAACAGTAAGCAAAGTCATCATTCGGAATTGCAATCAGCTGTCTTTTTGAGGTCTCCTTAATCTCGCCCACGATATAAAATTTATTTGAAGAAAGAATGAAATCGCAGGGAGCAAAGTTTTACTGTTGCCGGATGAGTTGACTGACCTAGGTAATGCTATGTTTTGTCAAGATTCCTAGCACGTTGTTGTCGTCATGGACGGTTACAAACAATTCGCCCAATGGCGTCCAACTACTAAAGTAAATCAACAAAAATCCTCTCTAATTGGTGCCAAGTAACATCAAGGCTGCTTATGTGGTTCTTGAGATTTGAAATGTCTGGATACTTTTCGTGCTGATTGTCAGGAGTCATTGTTCAATGAAAAATGGTTTCCAGCCTTATCAATGATTATTACATCTTAATTAGCATTTCATCATCATCATCATCATCATCATCATCATCATCATCAGTCTGTGATCGTCTGTCGTTTGACATTCCCCAGGATTTGCCACATCTTTCTATTGTTGGTGCTGCAGAGCCAGTACCTCCAGAATTTGTTTAATTAGTCTCGCCATCTTGTATTCCGCCGGTCTCGGTTGCGCATGTGATCTTTGGGGATCTATATTTTGAGTCGTGATGTCCTTCGGTTATTTACCCTTATTGCAACATGACTGGCCCATTGCCATTTAAGTTTTATAGTAGATTCTATGATATCTCGAACTCCCGTTTTCTTCCTGATATACTGCGCTGTCTTGTGGTCTCTCAATGTGAGATTAAGCATTCTCTCATGCATGCTCCTCTGTTTGCAAGTCTCTCTTTTGATCAGATTCCACATTTTAGCTCCATAAGTGACTATCAGGAGGATGCATTGGTTGTACACTCTTCTATGTATGATAAATAAGATCTTCTTTCTCTTGAAGGTCGAGCTTGCTCTGCAGAAAGCTTGCCATCCTAGAATTATTCACCTTTGGTTGGTTTCTTTATTATTTATTGTCTTAGGTAGATGTAGTGGTCTGTAGTGCCAGTTGTGTTCTCATTCTCGACGTGGTTATTTCACATGACCTTTGTTTTACTCAAGATCATTTGTAAGCCGACTTTCTCTGCTTAGTTCATCTAGCATTAGTTGGAGGGTATGTGGGTTCTCAGCGAAAAAGTCGATGTCCGCAAATCTGAGGTTGTTCCAGCGTCCCTTTTAAAGAAAATCAAGTTCTAAACCAAATAAGCATAGTGAGCGACTGCTGAATGGTAAAATGCAAAATACGAATAAAGACCAATGAAGAACGCATAAAAGATATTTCAGGCTTAACTCTAACTGTTAAACGCACCAAATGAATTCACCAATCCATCAAGCTAAAATTGAAAAACGTGTAAGATCCTAACTGAAGAAAACAATACCAGTATCAACAAACTCCACAGCAAATTAACGACTTCTCTAATATGAACTGCAACTATGTTAAAACCAAGAAACACATAAACTATCAATAAAATCTTAGACAAAACATGGGAAGTCATTAGTAGCATTCATAGATTTCAAAAAAGTTTCCCCTCAATAAAAATCCTTGTGGTCATTAAGGCCATCACTGTATAAGGTGTAGACTTTGTAAACGTCAGAATACTGCAACATGTATACAGTCACAGTGAATCATTTATCAGGCTAAATAAGGACTCTGAGCACCTTCCAACTTCAATAAGGGGTAAAACACAGTGAAAATAGCTCACCCAAATTTTTCATAGCCTGTCTTGAGATGATCTCCCGAAATCTTGACTGGGGGAGTGGAGAAATCAAAATAATCAGTTGATGACGGACAAAAAAGAGCATGCACATCGTAGCTAATCCGTAAGTAAGCTTGTCTCACTCATAGATGCCAAAAAACAGAGAGTTTTTTCTTACAAATTGACCCAAACACACAAAAAGATGTTATAAAGGTCCCTAAATGGCTAGTTTACTTGAAATTCACGCGCAATTTAGCGATATTGGCACTACAAAACGAAGAAACCCGCAAAAATTTACGCAGAAAGTGCTAAACCGATAACACCCCGCTCAAGAGCCAAATTCAGTAATCAGCCTATGGATTTGTGACAAACTAAGTAATTCTGAAGCATCTTATCGGTGTTTAAGTAGGTGAACACTTAGAAATACAGAGCACTGTAAGCAGCTCGAAGCCTAATACAAAAAAACTTGTAAAACAAACTTCTCTGTGTATTTCTAGCCTCTTTCTCTTCGTATCTCAGTTTAACATAACAGCCTTCGTATCTCACTACATTGTTTTTTATTTCTCTCTCCTTTTTCTATTCCCTGAGTCATGTTGTCAGGTGCTCATTGCGATGTAGCTATAAACTGAAAGTAGACTGACTCGATCTCGCCGGCTTGTGTAATCCCTTGTCTTTCGTCTTGCAAGTTTTATCCGGGGAACGCAAAGAGTTTACTGACTGACCCATGCAGGCAAAATTGAGCGGCTCATACTGAGTATAACAAGACGTATGCTGTCTTAAAGAACCAATTGAACCTGACCTATTCCAACGTACGGCTGCTTGTGCTACCACTATCACTATATATAGGAAAACATGCCTCTACTGAATTTGGTCAGACATTATTCCTTTTAACTTGAATTCGCAGTTAGTAAAAGAACGGGCGCCAATCTTAGCTTCTACAGAGTCAAAATTCACTCCTACTTCTATGATGACAGCAACTTTTGCGTTGTAAATATATATATATATATATATATATATATATATATATATATGTATATATATATATATATATATTACTGTTATTATTATCATAGTTATTATTGGTATTATCATTATTAATATTATTATTATTATTATCATTATTATCATTATTATTATTTTTATTATTATTATTATCATAAATAGATTTATTAGAACTGAATAAGTTATTGCTTATCTGCGAGATAAATTTAGATTTTAAGTTTAATCCATTCGGTTTGAGAACTGGATATCACTCACTTTAAATCACGCTATTTCTCACATACATTCCAGTAGACGTGTCAGTTCAGCTCAGTCAGTAAGACGCAAGACTACTTTTAAGTTAGCGATTTCAAATAACTATAAGGTGATAATTCTCACCTTAGACACATCTTTATACTCCAATATGATGTATTTTGTTTGCTGTACTTTAAACGTTTTCTAGTTGAATTAGCATCTACATTCTTTAGGTTCAATTTTTTTCAATGCTTTTATCATGCCAGTCTTTTTTTGGTATATTTCTTCAGTCTTATCTCTCATACATTGTTTTTGTACGTTCATCAACCACTCTTTTCAGCCTCTCTTTTTCAGTCGTTTGTTTCTTCTTGACAAATGTTTATTCATATTTGGATTGCAGTGAACACTCGTTGTACCAGCATCCGTTTTCATGACATGTTTGTTTTTTTGGGGTTTTTTTTTTTCGTTTTTATTCGTTAATTTTTAGCTCATTCATTCTATTTGCAGACCAGTAATTTGTTGAAGTTTTTCATTTTTCACCCTACGTTGTGAAGAATGTTTAGAATGAGAACATAACTGTCAAGATAGAAGATGCAAAACTCGGTAAGGTAGACCATTTCATCTACCTTGGACAAAAAATCTCCAAGAGACCCTCAAAAGAGGAAAAAATCAAGCAAAGAATCACTTTGGGATGGCAAGCCTTCAGCAGAGCAAGCTCAACCTTCAGGAACCAGGTTATCCCAATAATCCTAAAAAGAAGAGTATACAACCAATGCAATCCCCCAATAATCACTCATGGAGCTGAAACATGGAACCTAATCGAGAGACAGGCCTGCAAACTGAGAATTATGCAACGTGTGCATGAGAAAATCGTGCTCAATCTTACATGGAGAGATCATAAAACAGCACAGTACATCAGGACGAAAAGGGGTGTCTGTGACATCAAAGAAACTATTTTAATAAACTCAAATGGCATTGGGTAGACCATGTTGTAAGAATGAAAGACAACAGATGGACATCATAACTCAAAAGATGGATCCCCAGAGATCACATGAGAAACTGAGGCCGATAAAACACAAGATGGAGGGATGAACTTGACAGATTAAGGAAATACTGGCTCTGTGACACCCATGATAGGTAATTGTGGCAAATCCTGCATAAGGTCTATGTCCAACGACGGACGTTAAAAGACTGATGATGATGATGATGATGATGATGATGATGATGATGATGAATTCGTTGAAGGAGTATTACATTATGAAGTCAGAAAACATGATTTTGATTCCCATTACTGATACGATTCATATAAAATCCAGCCATTATAGCAGCACTCTTGGATACCCGAGGGTGCCGTAATGATGGGAGTCTTCTGTATAATGGCCAGTCGGGAAGTATGATGTGGTGGTTACTTGATTATTGAGAATGAAATTGGATTCGGGATGAAGAAAATCTGAATTCTTATTTCTCTCTCTTTATGTCGATACGTGGCCTTCTCCCATTAGGTATCGATTTGTTGCAGGTAATTCGAAGAAGAACAAAACTTTTGGGGTTCATATCTGTCTGCCTCCTGTTTCCACGTGAATTCTATCAATGGTCGATTTTTGTGCGGAATATATATTCTAAATCATATCCTGTTCATAAATGAATTTATTCACTGAATTTGAAGCTTTCTACCCTCAGGTATCTTTCCGTCACAGATTCAATATAAATACATGTCTATGTACTCCAGTTTGATGGCAGAATACTGTTCTTCTGGGATATTTTTATGCCATAGCGGTAGTATATTAAAACTACTGCTTAGGTGGTCGGGCATTTCACTTTAATCACAGCAGTTGATGTACAAACCAAAGAGAAGAATACAAGATTAATGCAAGATTGGCCTAACGCAATCATCCAACCCATTTACTTTGACCTTGTGCGGAATGAAGCTTTTCTTGTCTTTTCTCATTTATTTAGATCTACGAGCAACTGTAATACCGTCACTTACTGACTGACTGGCTAGCATACAAGAGCATCCCTGACAACTTTTGTAACGTTCCCTTCTTGTTATATACCCCGGAAAGTGCGAGGGAGAGAATTAGCACATTATTGTCTGACTTTTTCATTTGTTATATAACTCGTTTGTCTACAATATATGCTGTATAACCAGAATTTTTGGCTCAGTGAAAGAAGTACATGCGTTATTTCCCCACCAGGGACAAAGGTCTGTGTACTAAGCCAGCCCAGATTTTAATGCTGATTTTCAAGGGAGTCGGTCAGGTAAACCATATCCTCCTGAACAATTAACATAATGAAATATTCCTATAAAAATTCTGGGACCTAATTTTGATTGGAAGAGATAATACATTCTCTGAAGCCTATTTTGGATTTCAAAATGGCCACCATTAACAAAAAACTGACGACAATTTTTCTTCTTAATTATGTTGGTTTTTAGGTATGATTTGACCTGGTTGCAAAGACTCCTCACCCAAATGATGACTTCAACTTCCCGACAATGCAGTACGATCACTGACTCCATTGCCTAGGAAAAGTAAGCGCTCTCTGAGTGCTCTTTTTTCTATGCTTTTTCATGTTACTCTTTGATGAATGAACATGTCCCACTCATGTCATATATCAGCCTTTACGCCTAGGTAAAAGAGAGAAATTTGAATTCTGATTTTGAAGGCAAGCAGACCATTGCAATATAGATGATTGGTGCAACACACTCTTCCTTCATTTATTACTGTTTCTCCTAGGAACATGGTAAGCTAAGCTTAATAAATACCACTCCCACTAGAGTCAACACTGAACTCCCATATCGAGTCTGACACATTATCACAATACCTGAGCGCTCAATGAGGGACAAATCTATAAACAGTTGCTTCAACAAACTTCTACTCTAAAACGAACATCACAAAAGCAGGGAATACCTGTACATAACTCTCTCAGCCATAGGGCTGACACAAAGTATATTCTATGTCACGACCTCAAACTCATGACAGATGATCTGAACAATGAAAGCAAGACAATTAGCCTTCAAGTGAACTTCATCAAAACAAAGATTAGGTATAAGAGACAGATTAGGAATAAATGAATGATCAAAATCGAAAACAAAAAGCAGGACAAAGTAGACCGCCACATCTACCTAGTCTTCATGACATCCTCAAACCAAGAGAGAATCAAGCGAAGGAAAGTCAACCTTCAAAAAGATAGAATATCATTAGTAAAACTGAAGAGAACTCAAATGACAATGGGCAGGCCATGTTGCAAGAATTAAAGACAACTGATGGACATCACAACTCATAATATGGACCCCCAGAGATCACATTAGAAACCAAGGCCGACAGAACACAAGACGGAGAGATG